>JAYKKI010000081.1:10137500-11380000 GCA_039881145.1 Druceiella hillmani | reverse complement strand
ATTTTGACCATTTTTGACTTTGAGTTTTCCTCAGCTTCTATTAGTCTAGGCCAGGTCCATTTAGGTTATATTAGGTTAGGTTAGGTTGGGGTAGGTTAGGTTAGGTCAAATTGAGTTAGTTTAGATTGGCTTGACGCTTCTTTCAGTTATTTTTACTATTTTTAGCCAATTTGACACTTTTTTACATTTTTCGCCAATTTCGCCATTTGTAGATTTTTGGTAAATTCTTTGAAATTTCATAACTTTTTCCGATTTTTTTGCAATTTTTCATTATTTTTTGCCTATTTAAACATTTTTCATCATTTTTGAGTTTTAAGTTTTCCTCAGCTTCAATTAGTCTAGGCTAAGTCAGTATATGTTATGTTAAGTTAGGTTAGGTTAAGTTAGGTTAGGTTGGGTTAGGTTAGGTTAGGTCAGATTTAGTTAGTATAGATTGGCTTTACACTTCATGCTGTGGTTTTTCCTATTTTTGTCCAATTTGACAATTTTTTGCCCTTTTCGCTAATTTCGCTATTTTTCGATTTTTGTTTTCCTTAGCTTCGATTAGTCAAGGCTAGGTCAGTATATGTTAAGTTATGTTACGTTAGGTTAAGTTGGGTTGGGTTAGGTTGGATTAGGTTAGGTTAGGTCAGATTAAATTAGTTTAGATTGGCTTTACGCTGCGTGCTCTGGTTTTTGCTATTTTGGTCCAATATGACAATTTTTTGCCCTTTTCGCCAGTTCCGCTTTCGATTTTGGGTAAATTTTTTTAAATTTCATTATTTTTTCCGATTTTTGCGATCTTCCACTGTCTTATGCCTATTTAAACAGTTTTGACTATTTTTGACTGTTGAGTTTTCCTTAGCTTCGATTAGTCTAGGCTAGGTCAGTATATGTTAAGTTAGGTTAGGTTAGGTTAAGTTAGGTTAGCTTAAGTTGGGCTAGCTTAGGTTAGATCAGATTAGATTAGTTTAGATTGGCTTTACGCTTCTTGCTGTGGTTTTTGCTATTTTTGTCCAATTTGACAATTTTTTGCCTTTTTCGCTAGTTTCGCTATTTTATGATTTTTGGTCAATTTTTTGAAATATTATAATTTTTTTTTAGTTTTTGCAATTTTTCACTATTTTATGCCTATTTAAACAATTTTGATCATTTTTGACTTTTGAGTTTTCCTCAGCTTCTATTAGTCTAGGCCAAGTCCATTTAGGTTATATTAGGTTGGGTTAGGTTAGGTCAACTTCAGTTACTTTAGATTGGCTTGACGCTTCTTTCAGTTATTTTTACTATTTTTGGCCAATTTGACAATTTTTTACATTTTTCGCCAATTTCGCCATTTTTCCATTATTGGTCAATTTTTTGAAATTTCATAATTTTTTCCGATTTTTTGCAATTTTTTATTATTTTGTGCCTATTTAAACATTTTTCATCATTTTTGAGTTTTAAGTTTTCCTCAGCTTCAATTAGTCTAGGCTAAGTCAGTATATGTTAAGTTAGGTTAGGTTAGGTTAAGTTAGGTTAAGTTGGGTTAAGTTAGATTAGGTCAGATTTAGTTAGTATAGATTGGCTTTACACTTCTTGCTGTGGTTTTTCCTATTTTTGTCCAATTTGACAATTTTTTGCCCTTTTCACTAATTTCTCTATTTTTCGATTTTTGATCAATTTCTTGAAATTTCATAATTTTTTCCGATTTTTGCAATTTTCCACCATTTTGTGCCTATTTAATCAATTTTCATCATTTTTGACTTTTGAGTTTTCCTCAGCTTTGATTAGTCTAGGCTAGGTCAATATATGTTAAGTTAGGTTAGGTTAGGTTAAGTTAGGTTATATTAGGTTGGGTTAGGTTAGGTTAGATCAGATTAAGTTAGTTTACATTGGCTTTACGCTTCTTGCAGTTACTTTTAGTAATTTTTGGCTAATTTGACAATTTTTTGCATTTTCGCTAATTGCGCCATTTTCCCATTTTTAGTCAATTTTTTGAAAAATCATAATTTTTTCCAATTTTTTGCAATTTTCCACTATTGTGTGTCTATTTAAACAGTTTTGAATTTTGAGTTTTCCTCAGCTTCGATTAGTCTAGGCTAGGTCAATATATGTTTAGTTAAGGTAGGTTAGGTTAGGTAAGTTTAGATTAGGTTGGGTTAAGTTAAGTTAGATCAGATTAAGTTAGTTTAGATGGGCTTTACGCTTCTTGCAGTTATTTTTACTATTTTTGGCTAATTTGACAATTTTTTACGTTTTTTGCCAATTTCGCCATTTTCCCATTTTTTGGTAAATTTTTTGAAAAATCATAATTTTTTCCGATTTTTTGCAATTTTTCACTGTTTTATACCTATTTAAACAATTATGAACATTTTTGACTGTTGAGTTTTCCTTAGCTTCGATTGGTCTAGGCTAGGTCTATTTAGGGTATAGTCATATTAGGTTAGGTTAGATTATGTTAGTTTAGATTGGCTTTATGCTTCTTGCATTGATTTTTGTTATTTTTGCAATTTGACAATTTTTTGCCTTCTTCGCCAATTTCGCTATTTTTTCAATTTCGGGTAAATTTTTAAAAATTTTATGTTTTCCGATTTTTAGCAATTTTCCACTATTTTGTGCCTATTTAAACAATTTTCATAATTTTTTACTTTTGAATTTTCCTCAGCTTCGATTAGCCTAGGCTAGGTCAGTATTTGTTAAGTTAAGATAGGTTAGGTTAATTAAGTTTAGATTAAGTTGGATTAAGTTAGGTCAGGTCAGTTTAGGTTAGTTTAGATTGGCTTTACGCTTCTTGCAGTAATTTTTACTACTTTTGCCAATTTTTTATCTTCTTCGCCATTTTTATCTAATTCCGAATTTTAAAAATGATGAATAATTTGCTGCTTGAAAATAACAAACAGAATTCTCGCCCTAATATCACAATAATGAAAAACAATTTACAAATATAAGCAAATTGTAGACTAAATTTTATATTAATTTATGATTTATAGATTATGTTTACTATTATAAGACTAATCATTTTTTTTTTTTTATGCAAGGTGTGTATACACAGAAGATCAATTTAAATACGAAAAAGTGACTTTCCTAATACTTTCTAAAACTTCTTACCTGCTTGCTTCCTCCTTCCTTTCCAAAATGCATGTAGTCTAGAAGTAAACCACTTGAGATCTATTTATTATAAATAATTGAATTGGGTACCAATGAAAAATTTAACAATTATTGATCCAGTAACTTTGGGACTGGCCTATTGTAAACTAACATGACCTATAAAACAACTATGTCCTTTTAACGAATCATGTAATAAGGCTGAAATATGATTAATTTTATTATGACACGCTTACACATAAAACGCATAAAAATCTCGCAAGCACGAGTACAACTCGCTTTACGAGTTCTACTCGTGCAAATTTGGCAAATTTTTTATTACGCTTTGTAATAGTTAATACGGTAATTTTATGATCCTATGATTAGAAGCTGAATTCTTAGTTAACGCTCACTATAATCAAACCAGACTGAATTCTTAGTTAACGCTCACTATGATCAAATCAGACTATGTGAAGTCGATCGATATGTGTTAATATTCTGAATAATATATTGCCCATTAAGTACGTAATAAGATGTATGTAAAATTTCACCGTGGAATGTTTTAGCCACAAATGTATAAATATATGCAACACGCATGATGTAGTTATCGGCTTAGAAAACTTGACTCTTATTTATAAGAAAATGAAAAAAAATTGTCATCGTATCATTCATAAATAAAATAGACGAAATAACATAGTTTTTTCTATGACCAATTTTAATGGAAACAAAAAGAGAGTAGTCTGTTTCGCATATTTGTTATAGGGTTGGCTAATACGTTTTAAATCCCAACTTATTTTTGAAAACAATTATTTAAAAATCGAAATATCACTAAAATATCGAACTGTGTACGTTTAGTTTTTATCCATGACTTACAGCCCTCTAGTAGAAATCATAAACAACTTCACCATAAAAATTTAGTGACATACGTTCAAAATATTTCAATTTTTTTTTTGAAGATCTTCCATACAATTTAATTTTGGTTCGATTTCATATTTATTAATTTCATTTAGTTCATTACTTAATCCAATTCAATAATGAGTATGAGTAAATTAGACACTGTCCCATTAACTGAAGAAGATAAAAAACGAATAAACTACTTAATTAAAAGACATAGTGTCAAAAGGGGTCTTTAACTTAATTTAAAGAATACATTTCTACTGTACAAGGCATATTACCTCGAAATTATTTAGGCTGTTAACTATCATTCGAGAAGTTATTGAAACTTCTCCCTATAACACACCCAAAAATAATGACTTATATCTTGGAATTCAATTCTCAAAATATTGGGATACTTTTGTTTATTTAAAATTGCCGCTGGTGGGTTGACCACGAGAGTTAATTAAATTAATTAAATTCAAAGCAATAGTGAACTCCTTTCCAAATAGTGTAATAATGTTAACATACATACATATAAATCACCATTTAAAATCTTTATTTGGCATCGAACCTTAACATGAGTCTCATAGAAGTCTTCTTTTCATTGTAGACCTACAGAAAATTTGAGAGCTATAAATTCATTAAGTCAACCCACCGATACGTGGGATAGATTAATAACATGAATGGTTACAACTAAATTAGATACTGTAACCCTTTTCAAGTGTACTTAAATTTAACATGAAGAAATATCCTTCAAATAATTTTACAACATAAATGCGCCAAAACGCATTACATTGTGAAATTGTTTGAAGACTTGTTTGAAAGCTAATTGCGGAATTACGCAAAGTAATGAAATATTATACTTTGATAAAAACAATAGTTCAAGCGACTCGAATCAGGATCATTTGATGAACAATAAAGCTTGTGTTCAAGCTAAACAGTCAACAAAATATTTCAGTTAATGAAAAGACATTCCTACAAACCTCTGTTCCGTAAAGAAAGACACAGAATGCTCAAATGTTTTAATTTTGAGGTTTTAGACCATAAAAAAGAAATAGTAAAGCTTCTAAATTAAATTTATACTTGAACTACTTCGGCTCACACTCGTCGAAATGTTGTCTCTTGGGATCTTTTAAAATCTGTAAATATAGATGTGACATATTATTGTACGTAAACAATATTACACGTGGTACAATGGACGAAATAAATAACTTACCCGTACAGTATTTATCTCCTTTATCTACAATTTGCCGTAATAAACATATGCATGTCTTGGTGCTGCATTACTTAAAATTTGTAGTAAATTAAATTATAAAACTTACCTCACTCGTACCTTACTCAATGCAAGTAGTCAGTTTTCTTTCAAACTGAAAGCTCGAAAAAAGAAACTGGTATTGATTCTTCTCGAAAAGAAATCCATTTTTATTTCAGGTATTAGTAACTTAAAACTTAACATTTCTGAAATCTGTGACAAAAATGTGTGTTCTTAAATTAATGCGTATACCTTTAACGAAAAATATTTAGTCATCCCTAAACCTACAGGTCACTTTCCAAATTCTCTAATTGCCTTTTTATCATTACCGCTATCAATTTCAATCCAATTTGCGGATCCAACTTTTTATAAGCTCTCTGATGTTAACATTCTGTTCGGTGCGGATGTATTTTATGAACTTATACATCTTGAGAAAAGCATTATGAACAATTTACTAACTTTATAAAACTCACAATTACTTTGGTTGATATCTTTACCAATAGGTAACAGAAGTATAATTCAAAAAAAATATTGAATGTAATTTTAGTAAGAAAATAAGTTTCCAGCATTTTTGGGAACTTGAAGATAACTAATTCTAATATTCTTATTACGCATGTACATAAAACATGTGAAAAATGCTTGAATGATGGTAGATTTTTTATATATGTGCCGTTACCTCGGTCATCTGAAACATTGGATGAGTCATGTTTTAATGCTAAAATTAAATTTCTTACTTTAAATAAAATTAGTAAAAATATAAATATGAATATAACAATTCAAGAAAAGGAGAAAGGTCTATTAATCAAACACACATAATCAAAATAATAATCCAATTTTCAATATAGAAAACTATTTTAACTCCTGTAAAAGCATTAAAATCAAGTCTTACGTAAAACTTCATTAATATTTATACAAAATTTTAACTATATTCATTTATTTTCTCATTTTATCATCTATTTATTTTAAATTTTAACAAAATTAAAATAAACTTTAAACAAGATTTATTTTTAGACGAATTAAAAATACAAATAATTAAATTCAAATTTGCCTTTGTTATATATTCCCAAACTTTTACCTTACTTTATTTATGTGCTTCTTGACAAAAGCGATATCTTTGCAGTTGGTAAGCGAACTCACTTTAGATGCATTTATGTTATGTTTACGTAGATTTACATCACATAAAGGTAAAACTCAAAAAGAAAACAAAAAACCTACAAACCTTATAGTGTAAGCACTATCCATTGTGATAATAGACGTGGATTCGTAGAATAAAGTAATGAATTTGGTAGAATACTCAAGTGCTCTTTTCGCTTTAAATAATATCCTCAAGTCCTCTAATTTCGATATAAATACTTTCGCATAGTAAGAAGGCATAAACCATTTATAGTGGTGGAAAAAATCAAATAACAAATGTCAAATCAATAAAACTTCATATGAAGCGCATCATGGGTAATGGTAGCTTAATATATGCGGATAATAAATGTATGAGGAATTATAAACACTTTTCTTGCAGATAAGGACTTAATTCCCATCCACTCACTCCCTTAACAAACAGATCCTAATGAACTATCCATCCCCCTTAACTTTGGGGCATTGCTGGCCGCAAAAAATATTCAAGCTGCTGTGACTTAAATACATTATATATTATACCATACCCTAAATCATTTTATGTTTTCTCCAACATTAATTATTAATTACTTCAATAACATATAGTATAGTATAGTTGATCACTACCTAACTTCATAGCCCCATTCATTGATTATGAGTGATTTTAATGCCTGCCTATACAAGCATAATACTAGAAACGGAAAGCTTCGTGACATTGTCAAGGCTGGTAACCTCACCATTCTCCCATCCTTTGCTACATTTCACGCTGATAACTATCACTCCCTTCTCGATTTCATCCTAGTAACCTGTCCTAAAAGTGTATCTTTCTACGGTCAACTTCCAGCACCCGGTCTTTCCCATCGTGATCTCCTTCATATTTCTTATAAATGAAGTAGCCCTAAAGCCTCTTCAAAAATCATCTTCCTCCGTGACTTTAATCGTATTGACCTACCATCTTTTCTTGAGGATACAATTGCGATCAATCACTCTGTTGATGAAAAACTCACTGTTTTCAATAGTTGTATCACTAAGCTGCTCGATAAACATACTCCCAAAAACTTATCAAAATTAAGCGGAGAGCTGCTCCTTGGCTAAATGATTCCATTAGAAAAATTATGGCCTAATGTGATAACGTTAAAGCGAAGTATAGGACCGATTCTAGCCCAAATCGCTGGGAGAATTTTAGAGTGCTAAAAAATAAATGTTCCCAAATGTGCCGAAATGCCAAAAAACACTATATTTCTGCATAATTACGAGATTGTACTCCTAATAATATTTGGAAATTTTTGGGTAATCTAGGCATTGGAAAATCTTCTACCACTTCAGAAAACTGGTGATTGGACATCAGCCAATTAAATTCACACTTTTCTACGCCACCCACGATACTTGAACCGGCTATAACAGATATCGTGGCTCCTGTCATCGCTGATATTTTTAATGCCTTTTTGGCAACTGCTGTCTTCCCCTTGAAATGGAAAAAAGCTTATATTGTGCCTGTACCTAAAATTTTATTACCTACGCAACCCAAGGATTTTCGACCCATATCTATTCTATCGCTTCTATCCAAAGTCTTTGAACTTATTTTTCATGGTCAACTCGTTACTTTCCTCAATGCTCATAAGTCTCTAATTCCACTTCAATCTGGCTTTAAAGCTGGTCACAGTGCCTCAACTGCCCATGTGAAGGTTACTGATGATATACGCTAGGCTATGGATTATACACAAGTCACTATCCTTGTGCTTCTTGATTTCAGCAGTGCGTTCAACTCTGTTGACTTCGATATTTTCCTTGCCCGCTTGAAATATCTTAATATATCCCAACATTCACTTGAGTGGTTTAGTTCATATCTTCACGGACGCAGCCAATGTGTTAAGTCGTCAGATACGTATTCTGAGTGGATTGATCTTACAGCTGGTGTACCTCAAGGTGGAGTTCTATCTCTTCTCCTTTTCTCAGTATTTATTGATGATGTTGTTAAAATATTTCTAGCAATTATGCTGATGATCTACAAATCTATACGCACTCGAACCTCCATTCCTTATAAAAAAACATCGACATCCTTAATCGAGATCTCGCTTCAATTGGTCATTGGGCTCATGAAATGGGTCGTTTGGTTAACCCAAGTAAGTAACAAGTCATCGTCATTGGTAGCCAAAGACTGACTTCTAAAGTAAACCTACCTAGTTTACCGAAATTAGTACTAAATAGTACAATAATACCATATACGTCAACCGTTAAAAACCTGGGCCTACTAATCAATCAAAATCTTAGTTGGCGCCCTCAAATAAATGTTGTTAGTCGTCGTGTTTTCAACAGGATACACACTTTGAAATGTCTTCAAAATTTTCTACTGACTAAAATGAAAATCTACCTTTGTCAAACACTCTTACTACAATTAATTGATTATGGAGATGTGTGCTATCCTGATCATAATGAAGAATATTTGTGCAAGTTGGAACGTCTTCAAAATTTATGCATCCGGTATATCTTCGGCCTCAGAAAATATGATCATATTTCTGAATACAGGTCACTTCTCAAATGGCTGAAGATCTGTGATTGACGCCAACTTCACATACTTCACTTATTTTTAATATTATCTTAGCAAGCTTAATATTATCTTAGCCAAATTATCTTAGCGGCAAATTTAAAGATTTGTCACCTCACGGCCTTGGGCTACGATCAGAAAGTTCACTCACCCTACTTATTCCTAAACATACCACTTACGAAAAAATCCTTCACTGTCCAAGCAGCAAAAATTTGGAATAACCTGGATCCTGACATTGGGAAAATCACATCCCTAAATATTTTCAAAGATCGAGTGAAAAGTTCGCCTCTCCTGAAATCTTTTTCTTGTGTCCTTGTTCTTTCCTGTCTTTCCCATTTCAAATCATGTCAATAGTTTTTTTACTTATACTTTTGTATTTTTTTTCGTCTAATGTGCTATAAAGAATTTTCATTGTAAAATCTCTTAGAGTCTACTAAATTTCAACCCAACCAACTAAATTTAAAAAACCAATTATAAAAAACCAACTAAATTTCAATACCAATTGTTATGGTTGACTGGAAGAAATTGCTCATGTAGCAATAAGTCCGCCATATGTATTATACATAAAAGATGATAAATAAATAATATCTCACGGTAGCCTTACTTAGTTTACATTCGAAGGTAAAATTACAGAAGTTCGAGAAGATCCTAATATTAGGAATCCGAATATTCCGTTTTACAGGCTAACTGTTAAGCGAAGTGTTTGTTTCTTGGTAAAGAGTAGAGGTCAACCTTGGTGCCTTCAGTAGTCTCTACAAGCTTGTAAATCGTCAACTTTTTTGGGTATGTGGTGAATTTCTTTGCATCGGCACCAACTGATAACAGTGGGAGTCTCATGGAGTTTGTAGACTCGAAGATGATCAGTAACAGTAGCATGATTCGAACAAGTTGCGAGATGGTGATCGTTATCAAATGAAGTTACGATGAAGACTGTAGTCATATTACAATCTTGAATTGAGTTATGCAATTTAAAGTAAGAGCTACCGTATCTTCTTCAGTAAGAATGTCTATTGTGTTTGATGTGAGGGTCATGACAGCTGTGAAAATGAAGATATAATGGAAACTTTTTAGGTCTGCTCGAGCATGTTATCAGCAAATAGTGGAAGTTAATCGAGTAGGGATTCGGTGTCTTAATATTAATATATTTTTCTTTCTTGCTGAGCACAAACTTTTAGAAAAGAAATGCGACTTCTGAATGGTGTTTTTGTATGAGTCACCACTGTAAAGACGGGGTTTGGTAGAGTAAGAATCCGATCCAAGGAGTACCAAAACTATTAATTTTATTTGCGAAAGTTTGTCTATTTATATAAAAATATGCTTTGCTTAAGGTGAGAGGAAAATGTTTAAATGAAAATAGTAAACAATTGTTGATCCACAGATCACACCCCCCCAGATCAATAAATATACCGATGTCAAATGTGCTCACCCTTTCCACCGCTGATCACCATGCACAATGGATGTCACAGAGTCTCATGCTTGTGTGTTTAATGAATTCGAAGTGGTATGCCAATTTAATTATGTTATTTTGCCCTCAGGTATAGTGGCAGGTATACTTTGAATAAAAAATTTTCTATTAGTTTTAAGTAAGGAAATCGTAGATCACTTTTTAGACAGCTGGGTAAGAAACAATGTTAAATAAATGCGTGCTTCATAACACGATTCTTAAAAACAAATCACAATGGCTTACTATTTGTTCTATTCACATTACTTGATCCAAAACGTAGTCTTTTTGAGCATCTTTTAACATGTGAAGAAAAATGTACCACATGCATAAGAAATAAATTTGTCTGTGTCATACACCCACGTATGTGGCGAAACTCTGAAGGATCTGTGCTTTATGTAATCTTAAAAGTGTGAGAGACCATCACGGCAAACATCTATTGTTCACATTCTTTTCGTCACTGGTTATTGCCAAATAGCCCTTTGCCACTAAATCCAAAAGTGTAGCTGACACATACAAATTTTACTGGTGTGTATATGGCGGAACTTTGGAAGACCCGTGCTTTACGTAATCTTAAAAGTGTGCAAATAATCACAGCTAATAACTATTATTCGTCCTTATCATCGTCACTGGTTATTACCAAATAATCCATTGCCACCGACTCCCACGGTGTAACTCATTCTAAAAAAATTTACTGTGGTTATGTGTACCTGTGCTTCACTTAATCTTAAAAGTACAAATAAGTGCAATCAAGCTAACACCTATCGCAATAAACTAGAATGTGTTCAGGAGAAATTACTGCAAAAACCAGGCTGGATTAGTAAAAAGCAAGTTATGTTGTTACACGACAACGCATGTCCTCATGCTGCAAGGATGACGCATGACAAAATAATGGAATTAGATTGCTTCATCCACCACACTCGTGGAACCTGATTTCTACTTGTTTCTTCATCTGGATTACTACAGAAAAACAAATAGTTCAGAGGTAAAAATGAGCTAAAGGAAGAAGTGACAAGCCATCTCCATTGTCGAAATAAATATTTTTACAAATAAATTCTATCATACTTTAATGAATAAATTCAATTTCAAACAAAATTACTGACTTTTTATTTTTTCTCTCAAAATGGACAAAATTTTTATTAATCACATTGTATTATTTAGTTTAATGGTCAAATTTTTAAAATTATATTACAATTATACTGAATAAAGGCCACTGAGAATCTCAAGAAATACAAACTGCAAAAACTGAAATTTTTTCTAAATTAGATAGATTATCTGTATAATTATATTCCAGAATATACTAATAACAAGTTTTCGAAAAAAAAAACCATGTTAAAAAGTTGTGCAGACATATATGTGAAAATTTTTCTGTATTTATTTTTGATTTATAAAAAATAATATTATAAGCATGATTGAACAAAAATCATTTTATTAAACATTGAAAGAAAATATGTAATATAGTAACACCCACACTAGCAAGTGGGGAGCAAAGAAATGAAAAGCCACTCAATAGATTGGATAAATATTTCAAGAAAACCAATAAGTACAAAAGTATAATTTTGGTATAGTTTCAAAGTTTTGTTAGCGTTGAATAAATAAATGCAATGTTCTATATATTGACAGATATAAATGCTCTTAAATTAAAAATTTAATAAAAATAAAAACAAAACTAAATTTACAATTATTACTTATTAATCATTAATCAACAAAAACAACAATTTTGAAGATACCTTCAATTCATGTTGAAAATACAATTTTGAAAAATTATGTGAATACATATAATTTTAATTTTTACTATCAATATATGTGTGAATACAGCCTATATATGAAATTTTCACTAATCACGATTGTGTCATGAATATATGAGCCACATTAAATGGGGTATTACTCTTACATAAGGGGGTATTAACAGTGCCCTTAACAAAAATAACTGTGCTGAACACATGAAAACAGCACTGACATGACAATCATAGGGAGCCTCGCAATCAAACGACAGGTTAACCTACATTTCTTCATAACTATAAATGGTGCAATAAATCTTCCTAAAATACAACGCTATCCTTGCCTAATCATGCACAAACTGATTTCCACTTTTTGCAATTTAACCCATTTTTTTTTCAAAAACCCGTTTCTAAAAAGAATTTATTGATTCTCATTCAACAAACTTTTATAAGTGATGTAAAAGGCTGTCATTAAAATAGCAAATGGACGTCAACAGTCTACATAATAATGTACATATACAATTTTTTTTATTTCCTTTATATAAAAAGCGTCTAAAAGTACATTTAAAAAATTAGATATGACATTGAGAATACTTGTGACAATGTACGGTGTAATTTTAATCCATCACCAAATTCTACTAATAGCTACCAAAGCTTAGGCTCTTTTGCCTTTCTTTTGAAGTCAATGCCGACGTATAAAATACATACCGTCTTAAATAAAAATATTAGTCGAGTAATACATATGTATTACTCGACTAATATTTTTATTTAAGACTTCTTGTACGAATATTTAAAAATTACCATATAGTGTAGAAAATTCCATTACACTAAAACACTCTATTTTTGAACAATCGCTTTTGTAAATTTTAAAGAAAACAAATATAATTAAGCAACATACTATTATTTGATAATAAATAACAACTCTCAAACACTTATTGCAAACTGAAATTTCAAAAAAATTATGATTATGAACTGGTCGGCCGTGGTTTCAATATAAGTTTTCCTGTCTCATCACATGACATGTTAAAGTCGTTGAGGACTGTCCTTGTTCTTGCTGTAATTATACTCGGTGCAATAACTCTGCGATGTATGCCGAGCATAAACAGTAAGACTGAAAAAAATTTAATTTGTTAGTTAAATTACAGAAAGACTATTGTCAGTGTCGTAATAAATTTGAAAATATTACATGAATAACAATAAATATAATGTCGTAAACATTTACAATAAAAGGTTATTGAAATAAATATTACTAATTAACATAATACTCGTTCAACTAACACTCGTTCTAAAACACTAAGGTTTCAATAATACAAATAGTGGCTCCATAAAATTCAAATTTGATTCAAAAATGACCAAAAAGTATTACCTAAAAATGTTGATGTAAATGTGAAAAAAGGATGGTTCCAGAGAGATTGTGTGAGTGATACAACAGGTGTCATGGGATCAGTCAACCAATGCCAAGCTGCTATAGCCGTGCACACAGACACCACAGCCAGAACAACTGAAAGGAGAAAACATTTGGTGTGGATTATTGCCTAATTGAACAATTGATGTTAATATTTTTACAGGTAAATTTTTATTTTCAGCTGTGGTCTAGGATGAGGAAATATTGGTATTAACATAGTTGTGTGATTAACATTGTTTATGTTCTTA
This sequence comes from Druceiella hillmani, assembly GCA_039881145.1. Lineage (NCBI taxonomy): Eukaryota > Metazoa > Arthropoda > Insecta > Lepidoptera > Hepialidae > Druceiella > Druceiella hillmani. Next base: position 11,366,363 of record JAYKKI010000081.1, on the reverse strand, counting down.
AACTTCAATCTAAGGTACCGATGCCAGACCTTAAGTTCATACTAGAAACTTAAATAATTTTTTTAATTAAATACTGCTTATAAATTTAATGACAATACAAAAATTCAATAATGAATTTAATATTATGTATACAAAACTAAAGATATTTTTAAGGCTATATATTTTTACCACGTATTTATAAAAAACTGCTTAAGAAATGTTATGGTTTTTTATAAATACATAGTAAAAATGTGAAATGAATACAAAAAAACATACCTTATGTAGAAAGAGAAACAACAAAATAAAACTATGATTGGCAAGTGAAAAAGAGAGATCGAGATAAGGAAAGAATATTTAAATATTAATCAGTGCAAAAAATAATTTGCCTTCTCTTGGAAATTAAAAACTAAACAAGTCAATCTGAGGAAGCCAAGTTGAAGCATCGTAAACGCTTCAATTAAATTTAAAATGTTAGTGAAAGTCAAAAAGTTCAGTTCATAAAGGCTTCACAAAGCTTTTGTGGTGTTACTAATTATTTTCAAAAAACTTTTACTTTTAGAGACACCTCTAAGTCAGAATTAATAAGACATCGTGAACTTGTATTTTGCTAATTTCAGTGATTGTTTATTTTTTCAATGCAATCACCACAAGAAAAGTCATGCTTAATTTTTAAATGAATTTTTTTTACATAACATTGACATAGCGTGGACACTTTGAATTAAATTTCTCATTAAAATAAACACATTTGTAGTACAAATTCTGCAGCATAAGAAAGTACCCAAGAATATTTTGGGGTATTGCTGAGGTTTCAATGAGCATGAATTCTGTGCTGACTTCACCCATAAACAATGTCAGTAATGTCTAAAGTGAACATTTAGAACACCCGGACAAAACAATAACTTCATTAGTCCCGTTTTTTGCAATCTCAAACAGCAAGAGCACATATGTAAGCTGATTCAACAATAGCCTAATTAATAAAAAAAACTATTATAACAGTCACAAGAAAAATATAGGATAAAATGTGCCCTATCTTTGCCCTATTTTTAAAATTCAAATTATGTTTGTTTTGCATAGCATAACACTCGGAAAGCAAAATTACATGTATTTTTTTATCTATAGCGACATTCACCTACAGGAAAGCTACCAAATTAGAAATTTTATTGGCAGTTTCAATTAGAATCAGGAAGTGAGAGCAAAATTTTTCATTATCAATTGCACTTTTAAAATTAACAAAGTTTTTGCACAAGTTCCCATTTTTTCCTAAAATAGTTTAATGTATATGTTCCTCGTATTATAAAGAGATAACTGTGATATTATAAGACCAAATAATCAAGTTAATTTTCAAAAATATTTGACAGATCACATTTTCGCCATATTGCTTCCAAAGTTCACTTTCGCTAAGCCCACGGTTTTCAGAAAATATTTTTAATTTTTGTAGTTATTTGTGTATTATAGTGTAGTTATTTTTTCACATAACTTTGTATGGTTCCTTTGTGTTTGGTTATTATGTTATTTTATATGATCATGATGATTTTGGTACAAACTAACAAAACCTCAGTGAAAATAATGAAAGTAACGAAAGCTTTATGTTAATTATAATTTTTCTTTCTTGTATTTATAGAATCCTTCCTTATGTGTATAGGATAACAATCATGAACGAAAATTTGTATCTATATTTGTTAAATTTGTTGCAATGCATTTATTAAAAAAGGAAAACCAACAATTTCTTATACAACCCAGTAGAGTAGTGAGATGTTGGAAGTAGCATTACAGTTATTCAAAGGGAAAAAATATCATCCTATCAAGCTGAGAAGCAGTGCGAAATCCCAAGAAGTATATTTCTTGATAAGCTGCACAAAAAACATAGCATTGGAGTAGGCTGTTCAACATGTTTAACACAAGAAGAGGAACGAACTATGCTAAGGGTTCTAACTACAGTTGGCGAATTCAGTAATCCTCTCAATCTACTTAAGACTGATTATTCATAAATATTTAGAGAAAAAAAGAAGGACTGGCGTTTTCGATGGTAATCCACCTGGGAAAAAACTGGCATATTCTTTTATCAAAAACATAAGGATGAATTAGCCTTTCAGTCATTAAAGAATATAAAAAGATCTCGAGCAGAGGAAATTAGCAATGGAATAGCAACATAGTTCAATAATTTAGAAAAAACTGTCATACCAAAAGCTAACATTATCAACTATGATGAAACTAACCTTTCAGATAATCCTGTCTCAGTGAAATGCCTATTCTGTCACAGCGTTAAGCATCCAGAAAGGATAATAATATATTCAAAAGGGCTAATTTTAATAATGTTTGCCATTACAGCTGAAGGGTAATGGTTACCACCATATGGAGTTTACAAAGCCTAAAATTAGTATAGGCAAAGGGCAATTAATGGACCTGCCCAAGCCAGGTATAATAGAGTAACAAACGGTTCGTTCGACGGTACAATGTTCACAAATGGTTTGAAATATTTATATTCCCTAGGGCAGAAAACAAATCAGGTCCAAATCTGCTGATTGGAGACAATTTAGCATCCCATTTAGACCATTATGTTATACACATATGTGAGGAAAATACTATTAAATTTGCTTTTTTACTTCCAAATTCACCATACCTGACACAACCATTTGTTTATCATTTTGGCCCTATTAACAAAATATAGAGATTGATTCTTTCGAAATGTGAAATTAGAAACATCAATTAATAAGTCACACTTTCCAAAATTACCGAAAACAATTCATGCATTCTTTAATGAGAACAAATCAAATATTTTTGGTGCTTAAAAAATACTGGAATTTATTCGTTTAACCTTCAGGTTAAAAAAATAGCCAAAATCGACACAATAAATAAAATTGTGTTGATAAATCACTTTAAAAGAAAATCAAGCTAAAAAATTTAAAAAAACTCAATGAATCAGTTACAAGCGAAGATGTTTATAATAAAATAACATGAAATTTCCAAATTAAGAATTCTAAAACCCACCAGAAAAAAAGCCATTTCCGAGCCAGTTCTGGGTATATCAAATGATTCTAAAGTCAACGTCCTTTCAAATATTTTAAATCTAAAGCATATACTGAAACAAATATCACCAAAAATAAACTGAACCAAAGAGAAATGGAAATTGAAGCCAATTTGGAAGATGTTATTAAGTCACTCTTGGCCCCATCTGATGAATCTCATTTTATACTGTCTGTAGTGAAACTGATTTTTTTGTTACAAAAAGTAATGATGACGATTTAGATTATAACCAAGATAAGAACTATATTAAGGATAAAGTTATAGTTAATTCATACATTTAAGTAAAATTTTTGATTGAAAAAAACCTGAAAATTTTATATGGGGCAAGTCATGGGAAAAGCCAGTAAAAAATGTTACTGTACAAACAAAACATCATACAAAAGGTAAGGTATTTTTTCATAGCCTATGATATTTCATCAATTTCCACAACAGATGCTAAACAGACATGATACATCGAGGTACATATAAGTTTAATATGACACACTTAACAAAACTACACAATGCTGCAAAAATTATACATGCATGTAACTCTTGGAAAAAAAATGCATTTTAGAGCCGAATATTTTTTAAACAGGATCTAATTTTGAAAGAAACCTCATAATGATTTTAAAATCATAATATATAGGTAATTCAACAAGATTCCATTCAAGACGGTACACAACATTTTTGTTTACACCTATGTCATGAGTACAAATATAAATATGCCAAATTTCAGCCCCATAATTGTCTCTGAATAAATGACTTTGACATGCAGACAAACGGGCATAACAAAACTATAAGGCATGGATAAGTTAACCACTGAATGACGCATCAACACAAAATCTCTAGCTGCGCGCTCGCACAATTTATGCCACCGTTCCGGGCGAAGAGCTTACGCACCTACGTAAGAAAACGAACATCACAGTGAAAGTTTCTCATAATTTTAAATCAAAATTAAATAAACCATGCCTTTTTGTGCTATAAAATATTGCCAAAACAGAAGCATTACATCATCACTTCAGAAAAACGGAATTACTTTTCACAAGTAAGTACACTGTTAACTATTATTTAATCAAGTATATCTTCGTATGTTACAGTCAGATCGCAGCGATTCGGCCATATTGTTGATTTTTTCGCCACTAGAGATGCATCGCGCTGTTATTGACAACTAAATCGATACTTTTGTTACTACTTAAAAATCCAAAAAATTATATATAAGATATTTTTATAAACTAAAATAAGTTCATTGATTTCTAAACATATAATATTATATTTTACTTATATTTCACTTATCATTTTAGGTTCCCAAATTGCCCACACCAAAAAGAAAAATGGATGCAGGTGGCTGGATAATGCGAGTCATGGTTTTTAACAAAATCAAGTACTAATTGTTCTAAACATTTCGCCACTCATTTAGTAGCAACGAGCCAAAACAAGAATGCACCAATTTGGTACAGCTCCCTTGACAAATCATTTAATTGATTTAACCAAAGCGATAATTGAGAAATACTTAAATACTAGATTAACTTTTTTGATGAAAAATTATGACCCGGCATTTACTAGTAATAGGCACTTGATTTCAATCACATTTATAATTTCTTTTCATCAACTTATTTACCAACTAAACAAACGACCAGGTTTCAAATAAATATTTTCTCCTTTCTATATAGACGCAAAACAATGAAGTTAGTCACAATTAAATGAAACTATTTATATTTCTCCTTTCTTTAATTTCTTTACCACGACCTAGGTTTCGTTGTATTACAACATCTTCAGGTGGGATATTAGCAAAGATCTTTGCTAATATCCCCACCTGAAGATATATCCCACCTGAAGATATTGTAATACAACGAAACCTAGGTCGTGGTAAAGAAATTAAAGAAAGTAGAAATAATACTACATCACGTAGTTTCATTTAATTGTGAATAATGAATTTCTACAAAATTAACGCCAAATATATTCAATAAATGAAGTTAGTTTTCGCATCCAATTTAGTAGTTTAGAAACTACTTTTTTGAGTACGGAGGTTTCCTTCCAATTATTATTCTTATCCAGGGTTGGAAAAAAATTGAAACTTTTAATTTATTTTTTACTTGATGTACTTATAGCTATTTAAAAAAAAATTGCATGTTTTATTTTGATGATTATTTCACATTTTTATCAAAATGATCTCTTTTATTGTTAATATATTGTTATATTTTCAACCAACTTTTTCATTAGTTAATAAAACTATTTTATCTGTTGTCGATTGAAAGAGCTTGCTTCTGTAGCTATAAATACGCCTTATGTTTATAAACATGTATACAGTAAAGTAAAAAAATTAATAATGCATATTCTATTATTATTGTATACTCCATTCCATTCCAAAAGGGAATGTTTGTAAATAAAACATGATGACAATTCAGGGATTGTAAACATTTTTTATATTCATGTTAGTAATATAATATGGATTTATTTGGCATTTATTATTAAAATTGTTTATATCTATGAGTTTTGTGTAATCGACAAGAAATGTTGTCCTTTTTTCTCCAGTAAATATCACAATTTATTTTAGCAAAATAACAGTGTAATATTTATACATATAACATTATTTCGTGCAATAGTTTAAGTTAATATAGTGATTATAATAGAATAAAAACCTTCTTTTGATATAACAATGTTTTTAATTTATTAAAACCCTTAATTTGAAATATATCGAAAATACGTAAGTATCGAACAAACTACACCTCTATCCCACCCGAAGGGACAAAGCACTGATTGGCTAACGGTGTCACATAGTAAGTTTACCCTAATGAGTAGTGGCTTGCTTGGTTTTCATACAACTGTGTTCTTATGAGCTATCCAGTGGTTAACTTATCTATGCTATAAGGGTTCCTTGTTTGGCTGCAGAAACTTAAAAATGAAATTACACATACAGTGTTTTTTTTATAAAAACTATATTTTGAATAGTTTGTGGGATATGTACAGATAAAGTATATAAATGTACAAGAATAAATAAAACTAATATCTAATTTTACGTAAAGTTTTATAGAGTAAAACAAATAAACATTCAACAAATGTTTAGATAAATTTTAGGTAAAAAGCAAGTTAATTCCTGTGTCAACCACTGGCCAATTTACTTGTGTAAGTCTGTACACTAAATACATAGGTAGTGCGTAACTTATCTAGATATTTTATCAATAAATGTGATATTTGTATGACCAACATTTGAATTATGTTTTTGTAAGTTCCTATAAATATATATTTATGCTTTAAAACTTTGTTTTACCTATAACTACAATAGATACTACAAAGTTAAATTTATTTCAAACAGAATTTGACTTCTATTCATTGTCATCTTGTAAAATAAAATTACCTAAAATCACATTATTTCAGCCTCTTTTGTGTTAACTTAAATAGAAGTACTTCGCATGTTGAAAACATCAACGTTTTGTTTCCTAACTTTGGGTAGTCTACAGGTTATTTAAAAAAGATCTCAACATGTTTGGTTTGTGCGCATATATTTTAATGAACACTATACTAATTATTAACAGTGTTATTTAATACTGTAAGATTCATAAATAGGTAAATATAAAATATAGGCGAAGTTTGGTTTATAACCCCCAAACTTCAGCTAGCAAGTTTGCAGTTATTTTATATTAATTATCATGAAGCCAATTAGTGTTGCCTAATTGTATACAGAGCTATAGATATAAAGAACTGAATAAATTACATTATGATTCTATAAAAACCTTATAATTAAAATATTTTTAAATGTGTCAAAAACTGGGTGAAGTCAGGCGGCATGACGGTACATATAGTAAAATAAAACGAACTTCAGCATTGAGGGATGTAAATAATATAAGAATCAAATAATATAAAAGCCAATATGAAACAGTAATGATGGCTGTGTCTAAAGACATCTTGTGAAAATAAGTGTCATGGTATTCCACCGTTGCTGCTCCACCTTATCTCATTGAAAAAATTGTGATGTTGTGGATAGAAAATATTAAAAGCCAATATTTTTTCAAAATAGTTGAAAAAATATTGACTCTTGTATCACTATTTATGAAGCCCACAAAATATTGGCTTTGTCTCACAATATATTAAACCCACAAAATTCCTTTGCCAATAATATCTAAGCATGACACGTGTCATTGTTTTTATGTTTTTTAAACCATGCAAGTTTTCTTGTAGACCCTTGTAAATTTCAGAATTTCCCCTCTATTCTTACCACTTATAATTTTAAGTACTTACTACGCCACCTCATAGTAGAAGGCTGGAGACATGTTATCACTTCTGTTAATCGTCTTTCGAATGCTTTCAAATCTAGAAAATAAAGAAACATTACTTAGAATAGGTTAAATTCTCGTATATGTTTTTAAATAAAAATTTTGTGGTACACTATATGGCAATATTTTTCCTTTATTTTTCAAATGTACATAACAAACCATCACAAGCTGTCTGTTCCAGAGACATAATTATATTCTATTTTCAGTAAATTTACTAATTATATTTCATATAAATAATAACTAAACCATCAGAGACGAAATGTCAAACGAATGACATTCTTATCTTATCTTTTATTATATGGCATTCATTCTTTATAAGACAGAAAATCATTGCCAATGTCAGGATAGCCTCCTGCAATGCCAACTATATAATTTCCAGGATCCTGTCATTATTGCTTGGTTATAAAAAATAATTCTGCGAAACAAGAATTAAATAAGAAATAAAATAAAACTCAAATAAAAAAATTATATTTACAGATAATACAATTATAATTATATAAAAACATGTACATACATACATACGTATGTATAAAAATGTATAAACAGAAATACACATATATATTTACAAGGTCCTAAGTTTTGATGTCTTAAAATTGTATTATTAGTTCTCCAACGGATTTATTGCCAACTGCTAAAAGGGTTCTAATGTTAATAAGAAATAACATTAGAACCCTTTTTGCAATCCCACCTTTTTGAACCCATTGTGCAATCGCAGATTGGAGATTCTGTATAGTCAAGCCAAGAGCTATTTCTTCTTGGGTAGAAAGAAACAGACCAACGTAACAAACAAATATCATATTTTCTTCGATTAAATTATCCTGACTTATATCAACATCAAAATATTATACCTACACTACTACCTGTAGTATAAATATTAAACATTACGACCATTTCTTTCTTTTTTATAAGAAATTAATATTCTAAAAAATAATAGATTCAAAATTCCGGATTCTTTCCAAAATTTATCATACATTTGTTTTTTTCATTTGTTTTCTTATTATTACCTTTTTTTAACTTTTTATACCTTGATATCAAGTTTATATAAAATACTCAGTCAACACATTCAGTATGTGAAATATCATTTTTTTGCGTTGTGATTGATTAAATGAACCTCATGTTTTTGAACATCATGTTTTTGAATATATTAAAACTTGTTTCGCATTAGCGATGAGAAATCAATCGATTTTAGCGAAGTACTCACTCACTCTTTACTGTCAAAACGAACGCTTCGGAGGGAACACTTCAAATGCAGTGTTAAATACGTTTATATTCTGTGGTGTTAAAGTTATTGATGAATATGAAGTATGAAGTTACGCACAGATCTGAAGCTTAGTTCTGAAATTAAACGCTTTAATAAAGTTTGATTGGTACCTGTTTTATATTATTACTAGCTGGGGTACAGGGCTTCGCTCAGGGAGTTGATATAAGATTGTGTGATATTTGGAATAAAAGGATAAACTTTAAAATATAAAAGGTAAAAAATTTTTATTGAAAACATATTCTAACTATTTACAATACTTATAAACAACGTTTTTCATTTTATTATCGGGATATATTTGTACAAATTTTTCGAATTTCCTACTACGTAAAGTTATCCGTGAGAAAAGCAGGATTCTTTAAGATTGATGCCGGATTTTTAAAGTTTGTCCTTATGCTTTTTAATTGTAAAACTATAGGCTAATTTGATTGAAAATTGCAGTCTTTTAAATGGAAATGGCAGTCCAGTAGAGGTAAATGGTATTCTGGGGCTAAATACTGTGTATCCTTTATCCTTTCCAATCATAAGTTCGGTTTCAATGATATTATTCGATAGCTGTTTGACTATCATTCTTATTCCATTACATAGTTTTGGTGAGTTGAGATTTCTGAGTAGTATGATCGGAAATCCTATTTTCAGTCGAAGGCAGTGTAATAGCATTCCCGGTACTTGTAAAGAGTTTAAAAATTATGTAGGGAAACTGACACTTTCTTCAACGTTTACCATAGTGTTGAATTCTTTCAAATATTAAAGTTGATATCGTCGACAATGTTATTTTAGTTGCCAAAATTGCCCTCTGAAATAACTACTCCGGGTTGATATAGTCGTGAACAACGTTTGGATAAATTTGGTCGATGAGTTCGTTCTCAGTAGTGGTTATGTTGCAGAAATTACTGTTGAGTTCAATGAGGCCGGTCGTCCGGTCAATAGGATATGTGTCTTCGCCTATTTGCAAAATTTGTTGAGCAAGATGTGCTGTTGTTTCGTCTTACGATAGTTCAACTTTCATATTTTTTGTTAGTCGCAGTATTTGTATCTGTAGCCAAAGATGTGGTTTTTTAAGCATGCTCTGATTTCGTTTGCTGGTGTTGATTTAAGAATAACTGGAAGTGTTTATCGAAAATCTCCTGAGAGTATGAGTAAAGCTCCTCCCATCACTTCAGAGTTTCCTCGCAATTTTGATGTGAAACACCTATAGGCGCAGGTATAAACCGGATGGTTGGCGTGGCGACGCTTGCCGTGGCGACGGGTCGCCACGCTATACTAAGGTATATATATATAGTCTATACGTAGTAGAGTGTACGGTATGGCGACGTGTCGCCATGCGCAACCAACTCCGCGACCCCCTCCTCACTCAGTTCGACGCTGTTGTTTACTACGGTACACATAACCTGTGCTTTATTATTTTTGTATTAATTGTAAATAAATGTTTATTAAATAAAGTCACCATTTTCTATAAGAAATTCGTAATACTTAATTTTTTCATTATGCTATATTTAGTTCCTGTAATAATCTTGTCTTTTATGCATATTACTTGTACGAAGGCGATTCGTCCCGTGACGGCTTACTGTTTTTTTTTATGTGCCATTGTGCATTCGTCCTAGAAGATAATTTTAGCTTGTTTTAGAAGTTCACCCCGTCCAGATGCTCTTGAGATTTTACATACTAGGAATTGTTCTTCGGCTATATTCAACGGTAGTTGTAGGGCGAAATGGGGAGTTCGTCCTCCTTCCATAAGTGTGGCGGCAATGCCGGATGATGCCAGTACAAGTGCGATGTGTGGTTTACCACGTATTTCTGCCTGCAATAGATTTATTAGAAACGTTTTCCTGGTACCAACTAGCGCGTCCAAGTAAATAATTCCGCCAGTGTTGTTGATTTCGTCCATGATAAGGTTACAGGTTTTTTTTTAATTTTCATTAAGGAATTCAATTTCGATTCCTTTCACTGTGCTACTGAAAGCATCTTGTCATGGTGCTGGCATCCCAAGTTTTACTAAGATCTGGTTTTTTATTGCTGCACATTTATATTTTAGGCGAATGAGTGTTTCATTGTCGTCGCTGAATTCGATGGTCAATTCTGGATTAGTTTGTCGGATTTGATACAGTATGTCAACACTCGTACTCTTTTTGAAGGCGTCTATAGCTGTTTTGGTTCGATTATTCGGGGATGGATTCGATTTCGTTACATGTTCTTAATATTATGGCGAATAAGTATCTGATTTGTTCAGCTGAAGCTGTGAGTGAGGCTTCTTGTAATGTTAATTCCCAGAGGTTGTCGTTTTCCAGTATTCCTAAGTATTGACATGCTTCTCTGTACGTCTGGCATTGATAACGGTCAACAGTTTTCATATGTGTGAAACTTGTTGGTCCCCGTATTTCATGTAGTAATATCCGGATATAGAAACATTCGGCGTTGTTTGAATGTACGGTGTATACTCGGTCTAGTGGGTTTTTTTTCGTGATTCCTGGATGATCCTCTACTGGAATTCCTTGTTTTCCTCGTTGAAAAATTGTTCTTGCTGTGATTCATGTATAATAGGTAGGAACGTCGACATATAGTGATGTTTTCGTGAATGGATCCGTTTGACGCGGTTAGAAAAAAGCTGTTAATGTTATGTTCTTAAATGGTTCGCTTGCAATTTTTTTGGCGGTGTCTTTTGTGAAGTAAACTCTTTGCACATTCCCCAAATGTACTGTTAGATGTTGCACAGTTGGTTCGTGTTCGTGTATGGGAAAACCAAAAATCTGCCACGCTGCTTCGTTGCTGTTAATGTATCTTTCCCATTTAGTACATGAGGATCTCATCGTTTCTGTTTTGTTGTTCACTGTCTTTAGCTATTTGAAATACTGCCATGTATGTGAAATACTGCCTTTGTTCACATACTAAAAGACATATTCAATTAATTTCACTGAATTGCAGTATTCTACATTTATTTATGCTGTGAACATTTTGGAAAATAGTGGGTTCTATCGTACTACCCATTGATTATCTATTACCAGTTCGTCTCTGCCTCGTATTCGTATTTTTTTTTTGGTGATCGTCTTCTGTATTTGTGATAGCCGTCATCTCTTTTTATGTTGTCCAAGTATGGTTTTGGGTATTTTGTATACATTTTCCATCACGCATACATGGAGGAATCATGTTTTTCACAACTGCGTCGGATCTTCTTGTGGTTTGGGAAATTCAACTCGGATGATTTTGTCGATATCCGTGGAATGAATTCTGTCGTGTAGCCATATGAGATTGTGTGAGTGAAGCAGTCCTCGTTTTTGCCATTCGATTGTGTACATCCAGCATCTAAAGGTTACAAAGATATGGTATTTTGTGATTACTTCAATAAATCTTATTTGTTTTCGTCGGAAATCTCGTACTATTATATCGTGTCGATCCACGGGGGCTCGTTCGTATCTTAGTCGTTCTTTTATTTCTGGCCACAATAAGTTGCATGTGAACGTTATAAAGAGGTCAGGTCGTCTATATTTTCTTACGTAGGTCCCGGCATCTTGAGTATATTCGAGCACGTGTCATGGACTTCTATATAAGATGAGGGTAAAATTAATGTCGTTCCAATGTCGTGAATGTTTTCGTCATTTATGATCGCGTCTCGAAGGTAGATGTATTGTTACGTGAAAAAACATAATGAATTTAATTTCTGTTAGTATCGATCGAAGTGACACTGAAAGAAGTCATTTGCTTTGGACGCTTTTATATTTTTAAGAAAGCGTTTTTATTCTGGAGTTTTCCCGGTCATATAATGTATAAATTCCTGCGAAGGAGCTTCCAGTGGTGGTTAACGAATGTTTCCATACATATAACGGATTCCTGGTGTTTCTCTACTGAATTTTTTCGCGTTGCAAAATAGGCAAATGTTACCCATTTTTCCGATTACGACGTGTTTGTTTTTGTTATATTCCTTCATCGGGTTGTAGTGGAATGCTTCATTTGTTAGATTGTACTGGTTACTTGTCCTCGTCTGCGTTTCTCTTAAGGTGATATTTTCATGGGTGGCTTGCGTTCACAGTCTTTTGTTTATAAGATTGTATCGCAATTCTTGATCCTTCAATTTGTTTATTTCGTTGTTTCTCTGCTTCTCACAGTGCATATTCTCGTTCGTTGGGAACGTAAACGTGCTTCGCGCTCTTCGACTGTTTCTTTTTTTCTGTTCTTTTTGTTTTCACAACTGGCCGTTTTGCTTCAGAACTGGCAAGATCTCCTCCTGTTTTACGTTTGGGTATTGTATAAAATATCAATTAAATCAAGTTTTTATTAAGAAATACAATAATTACCCTTTAAACACCTTTCACACTTTATTTTTGATTTATATTCAGTCACTGTATCACTTCGATTACGTACACTTCACTGTTTGTTTTTATTCACTCAGTGCACTTCACTGATAAGAAACTGTTGCCCTAACCCACGACGGATCTTGCTTTATATACCCCTATCAATGGGTAGCCCCACCCATACAAAAAGTATTCGAATGATCCACAATGTTCCAAAACATTCATTAGCATTCGAGAGTGTTCCGGAATGTTCCACAATAACCTGGGATGTTCCGGGATGTTCCCGAAGGTTCCAGACTATTTACAACATTCAAGAATGTTCCGGGATGTTCTGGAATTCTCTTGAATATTCTCGAATATTCTGGACGGTTCTAGAAATTTCTTGAGTGCATAACTTCCAGCCCTTAAGCACTCCCTTCAGGTAAAACGGGAATCTTCTTCGTGTGTGGGGGATAGAGAGCTACCACACCATGTAACTCCCTTGTTCGTACCGGAACTCGTTTCTGAGTTTTAGCGGCACGCACATTGTACACTTATAATATATATTGATTACATTAATTACATTATTAATTTACGTAATTGTTTTTTTTTTTAATAGAGTTACTTTAATATTGTCTTTTAATATAAAAATAAATGGAGTTCTGTGTATAGTTGTTTATCATTTAGAAGTAGGTATGGGACATATTTTTATGCTTTGTTTAAAAACCTTTTATTTCGCAATGGAATTTGTATAGTGTGTATTAGATAGTTGTAGGGGATACCAAGGAGATTTGTGACATAGGCGATTTGTGACAAGTTCGATTTCTCGGAAACAGTGACCTTTAGCGAGCTGTCACGGCGCGTGTTTTACTACATTTTGAACGCGTCACTACATGTAGTAGGCGACTACATGTAATGAACGACCCGTGGGGAGGGGTTGTGTCAGTATAAAATCGGCGTCAAAGAAATTCCCAAAAGTAAGCTTTTCACGAAAAAATTGGTATACTGTATTTCAATAAGGATTATACTATCGTTATTGTATTATATTTTCTAGTGTGCGTAAGTTTTAAAGCACTGTATTTTTTTCTTTGGTTTCGTTGAATGTTTTTGCTTCTGGGAGAATTGTGACAGCTTGTCACAACTTACCTCTATTGCTTTTTATTTTCATTTTAATGTTTCATTGTTTCAGAACGTATAATATGTACGTAATAAAAACCGATAGGGGCAAGTCAAATGTTGAAATGTATGAACTGGCTTTTAAGGGGTTAAAGTGTCAGAATGCTCCTTCCTCTTACAATCTGAACTACATATTTCTGCAAACCAGATATTTTAAAAAGAAAAAAGCTTATCAGAATATTCTGACAGATGATACCCCATTTGTAGATTATGTTAATTCAAAGGTTTTTACAGTCTTCAAATATACTATGTGACTTGTGCGGCGACTTGTGCGGCGATTATGGGTTTACAACTAAAGAGTTCAGAAGCTTAGTCTATAAGTTAGAAAAAAATATAACAATTAATTTCTGGCTTTATGGGAGGAAAATGAAAGGGCAGGAGAAGTATGGCTTAAGCTGTTTATGAAGAGGCATCCGATTTATCTTTAAAATTACTTCAAGCTACAAGCATAGCTGGTGCCACGAGCTTTAATAAAACGAATATGAACACTTTTTTTGCCAACTATACAGGAGTCTTAAGTAAATATAATCTTGACGCGAAAGACATTTGGAAAGTTAATGGGACAGGGATTACAGCTGTCCAAAAACCAGACATAGTTATTGGACGACGCGATAAAGACAGGCCAGAGCAATGACATTAGCGGGAAGGAGAACTTTAGTGACGTTGGCTTTAACTGGTAACAGTATAGCTAATTACACACTACCTATGTTCACATTTCCCCATAAAAGGTTTCAAAAATATTTCATACGGAATGACCCAGGTAGTTCAGTAGAAACAGCCAATGGGTCTAAATGAATGCAGGATTTCACTTTTTCCTTCAGCATTTTAAAAATCATGTAAGGCCATCAGAATAGCAAAGACCATTGCTGCTTTTGGATAATCATTCATCACACATGCCTTTGAAAAACATAGATTTCTGCAGAGAGAATGGCATCATTTTGCTTACATTCTCCCTATACACCCATAAGCTGCAACCTATGGATCGTGCTATTTTTGGTCCGCTCAAGAAGGCTATCAATACAGCTTGCAACAACATAAATGGTGTCCCGTCGATTACAAAAACTGCATTTGATGTAGCGATCACACCCAAGAATATCATCGTTAGTCTGTTCATACAGATATTTTTGGAGATACCGATTTCCTTCCTAATCAAGTCACTAATCTTATTTTAATCACTATAGTCCACAACCAAGAAGTTTTGGAAAATCCAGAAGAAGGAGCCGCCACTCTGAATGTCTCTGACTCTAAATTGATACAATTTAAAATGAGGTAATCTGATTAGTGACGATCTAGAAGCAATGACCCAAAATTAGAACGAGGAGGCAGCATTCGGAGAACGCGTGACATCTCCAGGAAGTTCATCCATTTTAAACGACATTGAGTCCAGAAACAATGGCCCTGTTGCATCCACATCCACTGCTCGCAGTCCACTTACCACTATATCGAATGTGTTCTTCCTGGAATTACTTAGACCATTACCAAAAGCTCCACCAAGAAATCTGCTGTCCTAACTGATACACCAAGGATGAAATTACTGCTATGGAAGCCGGTAAAGAAGCGTGTTTTTAACAATGAAAATAAGAAAACAAAGAAAGTGAAGAACACTGTGAATAAAAATAATATCAGGGACGAAGAGAACGATGATGCAGAAGATAATTTTTTTATTTATGTTGTCTTGAAACTTTTACTAACAGCAAACCAAAGGAGAATAGGGTAGAGTGCAGTGAATACAAGGGATGGTCACGTGAAGCCAGTACTGGAGGATAGTCCCAATAGGTTGGTCACAATTGCTTGTTGGACTATATTTAGGAATGAACTTAATTTTAATTTGATTGATCTCACAAGTGCCATTTATGATTACTACTGTTATAATTTAATTAATATTTCTCAAGTTTTTAAATCACTTGATTACTATTCTTACCTTGTTAAATTTTTCCAATGATGGACCAAAGAATAATTAAAATTAATGAATGGTTATTTAACTGAGTTTTCATTTACTAAATACATATCATTAATTTGTTCACTAACAGTATCAGTTAAATTTCTAAGTAACGTATTATATTTCTGAATAGTCGCTATAATATAGGTGTCACAACTTCAGTCACAACTTACCTCGGTAATAGCAGAACTGTAACGCGGGGCATTGGTTCGGTTGTTATTGAATTTCTCAGAAACCTTAACAATTTTACTCAATTTTGTAATTGTTTTATGCAGAGAATATAATTATATACGTAGATTTATAGAGCTCATAATCATAGGATCTAATTTTACTGATGTACACTAGTTAAAGTAAAAGTTGTCACAACTCTTCTCGGTCTCTCCTAATGAGAAAAAAGAAAAACTTACACGAGAAAAAAGAAAAAAGTAACGAAAAATGCAAAGGAAGATGAAGAATGGCCCGGAAATTAAGTGGCCATTTTATCCTTATATGAGCGGCCAACTTATAACGGATATTAACATTAAAGCTTTTTTAATGTTTTTGATATAAATATGTCTAATATTAAGAATAATCATCGAAAATATACATTCAAATGAGAGTAAAAGTCAGTTATTATAAAAACATTATCCTAAAGTACGTATATATAATTTGTAGGCTACAATGGAAAATATTTTAGTACCAACACTTACTTGAAGAGAAAATGAGATACGTCACAATGTTTGTTTAATTATCTATACGCCAAATATACCATAATTATATCTGTATATAAGGTAATAAAATCTAGAAATATAGCAGCGTAAGCGGACACTTTATAGCTATCTCACTCTAACGCCTTATAAAATTAATGAATAGCATGTATGGTCTAGATTTTTACAGCGTCGAGAATTTTATTATTTTCACAAAATGTTTGAAACATCTGATTATTACGCAAAAAAAATGGAGGATTGTCCATTTTTACCGTGTAAAGTTTTAGAATTCGTATCAATAAAATATTGGTGTAATACTTGTATTTATAACATTTTTCATAGTGAAACATTATGAAGTTAATATTTTGATTATGTATATACTTTAATAATACTCCGGGAATAATGCAATGAATTTTATAAATAGTCGGCAGCTGATCGAATATTATATTTGTGCCAACCATATTTTAACTGTCAAATTCGATTGTAAACATTCCATCTTGAAATTGAATGGATTATAAATTTTTATTCAGGTTTTATTCTTATTTGTAGCCTCTGACCGACGAAGTTTTAAAATATCTGGGATTGTATGTCACTGAGTATCCTGGACTTCAAAATACGACTTTTGCTGTCGTTTTTTCTTTTTTCATTAATTGATTGTACTACCTAATGAAATCACTCTGCAACTGGATTTAAACAACCTAATTGCACGATATAATATGTATTCACTTGCTTCATTTTATTTTTTTAGATTGCTTTATGTAGGTACCTACGTTGATTGATTGATATGTGTTTTATAATAATATAGTTTATAAATACCTAGTTGCAACGATTTATTTGGATCTATATTAATTCACATCGATAGTACTTAGATATCTACTAACTACTGCCTAAAATAACACTTTTAAACACCTACGTACTTACTTTATCATTCATTTTTTTTCTAATTATTCATATCTGATGGCGATGGAAAAAAGAAACTTTCCGGTGCACAGAATCGAAATATAAAGCTGGAGAAGGAAGTATTTCTAAAAAAGAATACAAGTTCTATCGAAAACTTTATTCTTCGACCCGGTCCATCTTCGGACGAACACCTGGAGACGCAAGAAAACCAAGATAATTCTACGGCAGAACTCGTCTCTTCGATGCCACCGCCGCTACTGTCTTCGTCGTCTGTAGTTGTAGAAACTCCTTGTGCCAAAGCGATCCCGGAGAATATACTTCGAGATGTTATAATGAATGAGCTCGCGTTATGACCACGAGAGTTATCTGACAGAGGATATTTTTAATAGACCGCGGACCAGCACTGATAAAAGAGAATCTCTATCCTTCGAATAATTCGAAAACATCTTTTTCAAATGCTTGTTTAGACTAAAAAGATGTTAAATATTGAAACCATTTTAAAAGACTGGCTGGTTTACTCTAAATAAACTGATTTTGTTTATTGTTTTTATTGTAAACCTTTTCATGCTAACGTCACTCCTTTTAATGGTAAGGTAGGTTACAAAGATAGGCAGCAGTTGTCTATGGCTTTAGAACGTCATGAAAACAGCGCGAGGCACCTATTATGTCGTAAGAAGCATATTGCATTGAAAACTGGTATTTTAAAACAAAAAAACGGTAGATTTGTAAAAATATATTGGTGTGTTTGATAAAAATGTACAATTCTGATGATGATAATTTTTTAAAGTTGGTTGAATATATCTCTGTCTATCATAATATGCTTGCAGAACACATTGCTCGTATTCACAAATCTGAGTCACGCCTAACTCGTTATCTTGGACATAATATTGAAAATGAAGTAATACAGTTATTAGGAGAAAGAATAAGAAAACTATTGTTTTGAAATTGAAACAATCCAAATATTTTTCAATTATTTTAAATTGAACTCCAGACATTGCACCCAAAGAACAAATATCGGTTATCGTACGGTACGTTCTTTTAAATACATATAACAACAAGGCTGAAATAAAAAAACACTTTCTGGGATTTTTTTCTAACACATACTACTGGTCATGGCTTAACTCAATTTTTGTTATATTTTTTAACCTCAAACGATATTGATATAAAGATATGCGTGGTTAAGGTTGCTATAATGGTGCAAATATGAAAGGGAAAAATATAGGTTTACATAAACGAATTTTAGATTTGAACCCTGTGCATTTTATGTACTTTGTACGGCACACGACATAAATTTGATAGTGAATAACGTTGCTAAAAGTTCTTTAGAAAATGTAAATTTCTTTTGTGCAAAACATTTATGAAAACATAAATGTTCTGCTGCGTCAATAGCACGTTGGCAAATACTTGCCAAAGAAGTGTCAACTTTAACTCTAAAACCACTCTCAAATAGTCGATGGGAAAGCAGGGTTAAATCAATAAAAGCTCTGTGTTTTAATCTGAGAAAAGTCTATGATACCTTATTTACCATATATTTTGATAGGAGCAAAAATGCGGAGTCTAGTAATTCGGCAAATTTATTATTGGCAAAAACTAAGTCATTTAAATTTATCTGCTCTCTACTTTTTGGTTCAAAATGTTAAGCAAGATAAATATAGTTAGCAAGGCTCTTCAAAAGTCAGACGTCGTATTGTCAGAAGCGGTAAAAATGATTAATCATTCAAAAATAATTTTGTCAGAATTCCGTAACGAAAATTACGAATTCTGTAATGAAAACGAAAGCATGAAAATTGTAGCGGAAGAAATCGACGCAATAGCTGAATTTTCCGCACCTGAACGCAATTTTCCGCCCGCCCTCGTCTTCGTAGAAGGTTTTATGAGTTAATTATGAGGCGGAGGATGAACCGATAACAGACGCAGAAACACAGTTTAAAGTAAATTGTTACTACTACCTATTAGATACCGCGATTACTAAGTTCGATGAATGGTTCGAATTTCAACAATTAAAACACTGGAAGAATTTGGACTTAGATTAAAAAAAAAGCTGATTGCTCTAATTTAGAAAATAAATTGTGTTCTAATTAGTAATTACATATATCTGAAATGAAATTACTAATGATTTAGTATAATATACTAAGGTGTATGATTAAGTCACCCAAGGAAATAAAGATTAGACTACGAAATAGTGGTTCTAAAGTGTTTCAGAATAATTTTAGTTAGTCCAGGAGATCTGTTTAAGTTTATAGTTTTAGTTTTCATTTCAAAGATTTCCTGTAGCCTATAGAGATCGCAAAGCTATGTAAAAAGTATTCATGGATATGTTGCGTTTTTTTAGGAGAAGATCTGATTAAATCTAGTTAAGTATGCTACCTGTGGTTGCCCTTAAGCTAAGCTAACGAAAGTTTCAATCTACATATTTTATACTCACTAAAATTACCAATGTGTACTCTGTTGTGTGTGTCTGCGAAATAATATCGATACCTACTTTATCCTGTGATTTACATTTCATTTTTAAATTAAATGTTTTTGAATTAACGACAAAGTTGTCTTTTTTTATTCTTGTAAGCCCTTCCTTCCTTTGTCGTACCGCAAGCAGAGTAAACGTGCTATTGCTTCCCAACGTCGTTTATAATTGCACCATTTGCACCCGAATTTTCTATCACCGGCGAAAATGTAACTGTAAGTATTCCATTTTGATCGCGCACCTACTAGAGAGCACCAGGGTCTTGATTGCACCCGGGTACTACGCGGGCTAGAGCCGGTACTGCCGCACTAATATTATTTCAAGAAAATAACCCGTTAAGAATGAGTAGAATTCGTACTACGAGTGTTCCGTACACATTTAGGTTCACATAAAAGTATAAATATTTAATGTGTACTCTTAAATATTTCTAATGAAAGTGATTCTAATAAGCTTTATATAACTATTAATATTATTTCTCGTCTATTAATATATCGCCTAATATATCTTTCGCAGACGTAAAATATAATAAACGAATTTCTCAAAAACTATCAGACCTGGGATCATCGCTATATATTTCTTGCAATTGTCTGATTGTATCAAGCTCACTTTTAGATAATTGTTGGTTTAGTATTTTTGAGAAATAAGGCGGAAATGCACTTTTTGACATATTTTGGTGGATATCTGTGAGGTTACGTGAGATAAATTTTAAGCTCTTTCAAATGATAAAAACCAAAAAAAAACGAATTCTTAATTTGCGCCCTATAAACTTATCATAAAATGTTAAAGTATGTGCTAAAATATGCCGATTGGTATAATCTATTTCTATACCAAATTTTAAGCGTCTACGAGAAAATCGGTTGTAATAAACAAACAGACATTAAAAATATTTACAACACTGATAATTCGATATTTTTTAAATATGTTTTTTCACAGATTTATGACAGTGACATTTTAATGTAATTATGCTTAAAAAATATTGAAGATCAAAATATTTATTGAAAAAATACAATTTGTCTCCAAAAAATCGTTGCTAAGAAATTAATACTGCATTTAAAGGCGAAGCATCGCAATGTTTTTTTGCAAATCACTTTAGAAAAAAAAGCAAGGCATACGCCAACAGATGATGGTATCAATTCAAGGAACTATTTAAGGCGAGGTAGGATTGTATTGAAACAACCATTGCTACCCTTATTAAAAAACAAGATGGACATATCGCTGCCTACCCATCATGTTTCATCGTCGTGCTTATGCCGAGATGGCAAAATATGAATGTAGAACAGATAGCGATTGTATTATGGGACCACGGGGGAATCAATACCGCGGGGTAATAAGAACCACTCTGTTTTAAATGTAACTGAACACATTAGATCGTGTTATGTTTTGACACAGTGCAGGCAGGGCAACGCAGGAGGGGTATGTATTTCCCTAGTTGACTTTACTCATACAAATAGACCGCTGGTCGGTTTTTCGGGGAACAATTATGACAGCCTCTCCAACTTAAAAGTGTACGAGATTTGCAAAAATAATTATATTACAAAGCGATCCATGCGCCTTTTCACTCCTCACGCCTTCTGCAGCCATTAGATGACACATTTTTGGCTATCTGAAAAAGGCATACAATCTTGAATATGACTTATATCGCAAATCAAAAAATTTTACAAAAATTACTCCAGTAGTTTCAATTGACAAAGCCGTAAGTGGCTTTCGTGCCACTCTTATAAGCCCAATTAATAAAATCTATTCAATGACGATGACTGATGCCGTAAACATTTTTGCCTCCAACATAGTAAACAGCTCTGTAGACGATAAAAAAAATAATAACAGGGATTCATATCTTTACACTTTAACTGATCAAAGCCCTGTAATACCAAAAGATGTTCAAGAAACTCCATTGAGACATCCATTTGTTAGTGAAGATCCAATTATTAACGACTCTGCTGCTAATGATCCAAATGTTGCCAGTAACAATCAATTAAATAATGACATAATACCTGTGAATAGAACCTGTGGTAACTTAACACATGCACAGTGCACAAGAAGTGATTCTGTCAAAGATTGTATTTGTGATTTTTGTATTCAACGATAATAATTTTTGTAAAGATAAATTAACTGTGATTTTACACATTCCTCTAGTAATTTAATCACATTTTTTAAATAAATCGCCTTAAGTTTTTAATATGTAGTAAAAAGGTTATATTTTATATTTTATTACTTTTTATTGTGCTTGTTTCGTGTTTGTATAATCTTAAAATACAATAAAGAGAATCTTAAACTCAATCAGAGGCGTATTATTTATTTATTTTATATGCTCGCTAATGAATTGTTGTCTGTCAGGCTCACATAATAACACGTAACATCTCTCCCGTTTAAAAAAAAATACTAATTATATCTAGTCAAATTATTAATTAATATCTAAATATAAGAAATCATTAATTACATCTACCAGAAATGATTACTTAGTACATTCATCTTTCCCCCTTTTTTTTAATGAATATTAAATCAAACACACTATGACAAGTTAAGA
This sequence comes from Druceiella hillmani, assembly GCA_039881145.1. NCBI lineage: Eukaryota > Metazoa > Arthropoda > Insecta > Lepidoptera > Hepialidae > Druceiella > Druceiella hillmani. The sequence goes on along the minus strand of JAYKKI010000081.1, from coordinate 11,343,901 downwards.
ATTATACAAAGTGAAATTACAATATTCTCAAAGTTTAACAAACATATTAAGTCCTGTATCTTAAAGGTTTGGTGATGGTTCTACCATTTCTAGTCGTCAAATATTCATTATTTGAAGAGAGTCCATCACATGTCACCGGTGTAGGAGTAGATGTAGGTACATCAGCATCCTGGTTGACTTTCATATTATCCGGATTTAGAGATGATACTTCAACACCATTTGTCTTTGACCTTTTTTCAGTTGGAATAGACACACTCGTTAAATACTGCTATTTACTCTGAGTTCCTCGAAGAAACATTATATTTCTTACATAAATTTTGTTCATTTTCTATAGACACCTCGAATCTTCTAGGCGTGATGGCTTTTGTAACTACAGCTTTCTTCCAGGTTTCATTTCTTCTTTGAGGTTGCATATAGACTACTTCTTCTTGTTTATATTCAGCCAGCACAGTTTCTTGTGATCATTTTCAGACTTTTTCTGTCTTAGATCTTCCTTTCGATGAGAAATTTCAGGATAAGAATTGAAAGAAGGCTTTAACAAAGCCTTTGAAGTAGGTATCAGAGTTCTTGTTCGCTTTCCAAGAAGTAATTGTACTGGACTTTTTCCAATTTTCTCAAGTGGAGTGTTTCTTTAATTTAAGTGACCTAAGGAGGGATCCTCTTTTACACATTGAGTCTTTTTCATTATTGTCTTCACAATTTTCACAGCAGACTCAACTTGACCATTGAATTTACTGTTGTATGACTGGTTTGCTTATGTTTGATATCCCAATCTTGAGAAAAAATTTTGAATTCAAAAGATTTCAATTGCATGTCACCTCCAGTTATAACTGTTTCTGGAATACAATATCTGGCAAAATGATGCTTGACTTTTCCTATTACAGTGAAGGATTTCATGCCTGGCAGGTAATCCATCTATAAATATCACTAAAATAGTTCATTAAGTATTATTTATTTTCTAGTTCTCTTTCTAAGGTCTTTCAGCTATTTCATGCCATTTTATAGCTTCTTGAGGTTTCGATCACTGTATGATAAGCATGTATGACATCCACTTATAAATTGTCTAATTTCGGATGACGTACCAGGCCAAAAAATTAGGTCTCTTGCTCTTCTTAAACATGAAGTGATACCTTGGTGTCCGAGATGAATTTTATCTTTCATTTTATTTCTCATTGCTTTTAGCATCACAATTCTTTCACCTCTTACTATAACACCATCTTGAATTCCTAGTTCATCTCTATAATTTGATATCAACTCTTTCTTTTGGCCATCCTTTTATCACACATCAACTCTTTCTTTTGGCCATCCTTTGGTGTTAAACTCTTTCAAACCAAGTATTTCCTCATTTTTAGTCGATTCATACTGAATTTTCTCTAAACATATATATTAAATAGGTAATGTATGTAAACTGCAAATTATATCAATCTTCTTGTCGTCATATTCTGTAGTTTCTAAAGGTGATTTTGACAGTGCATCTGAGACAGAAACTGGTGTACCAGGCTTATAGATCAAAATTGTATAGTTGAGCTCTAAGTAGCATAGTCTGCAAACATTTCGGCGCTTTGTGTAAAGGTTTCCTTTTTATAGCTTCTAAAGGTTTGTGTTTATTGTACTCACATAGTAAATCACTTTTCTTCCATATACATAATGGTAAAATTTTCTTAAGCTCCATATGACAACTAACATTTCTTTTTCGATTTGAGCATAGTTGCGCTCAGCAGAATTTAGTGTTCTACTTGCATAGACAATTTAGTGTTCTCTTGCATGAAAACTGCACTCAGTTCAAATTGACTTGAATCACATTCTACTTAAAGAGGCTTTGTGGATCCAAAAATTTTCAAAGTCGGTGCCTTCGTCAGTAGACTCTTCAATTCCATCGAGGCTTCTTTTTTTTTGTTGTCCAATTTCATGGAATATCGTTTTTCAACAATGTATACAGTGTCTCCCTAATGATTGCATAGCCTTTTAAGGATTTCATTTGATAATTATGCATTCCTGAGAAACACTTTAATTCTTCTTTGTTAGTAGGTACTTTGAAATCTACAATCGCTTGGACCTTCTTAATATCTGGTGTAACACCGTCTTTAGATATTTTATGTCACATAAAAGTGATTTCATTACATTGTAGTTCCATTTCTTTATTGAGCTTGATCTTCAGGTCTTTACATTTTTGTGGGGAAAGTTTCGTTTCATGCTGTTTTTCAAAAAACGTTTTCATCATGCTGTTTTTTGTCTTTTCCAAATATTACCACATCATCATTTCGACGATTACCCTTTGGTTTGAATGTAAGTTCAGAAAATTTCAGAACTTATATTTAAACCAAAAGGTAATCGTCGAAAGCAATAGCGGCCAAAAAAGTTTAAAGTAGACTTGATGCTTTATCAAGAATATCATGCCAATATCCATTTTGCAAATCGAATTTGCTAAAGACTGTAGCACCATTCAATTAATGTAGTATTTCTTCTAAATTTGGCATAATATATCTTGGTCGTTTAAGTGCTTTATTCAGTTCAAGAGGATTTAAACAGAGTTTCAGTTTACCATTTGGTTTTCCTACACATACAATATCACTAGTCCACATAGTTGGTTCTGTTACCTTTCGAATGATTCCATTATCTTCACGTCGATTCAGTTTATCTTTTAGTTTATCTTGCAAAGCATTTGGTATTATATGTACTGGTATAGTAGAAGGTGAAATATCTTGATCAGTATGTAAATTAACAATGCCAGGCAATTCTCCTAAACCGTCAGAAAATAGATCATTATAATCAGTTAATTCGACTAAATTTACAGACTGGAATTCTTTATTTTGAACTTTAATTAATTTAATGAGATGATTAGAACATCATCGAATACCAACCTTTCTGACGGTTTCACATTGATATTAGGGTTAGGTGCTTCGCTCGCCATCATTGCTACGGCTTCTTCTAATTATAATTTCAGAGAGTTAGAGTCAATTGTTGACTGAAGTTTAATTTTTCAATGTTTTACCAATTGTCTCTGCTAATTTTTGTGGAACAAGTTGGCATCTCTACTTCCGTCGTCAAAATTTTGCTTCCTCTTTATTCGTCCCTGAAGTTACATGGAAATTTCAAGAATACAAACATATATTTTACACAACGTCCTCTTTCAATTGCTCTCGTTTCACTATTTATACTTTAAAATCACTTACTTTCTAAAAACATACATATTTATACGTCGTGTTCCTTTATTTATAAGTATTTTTGGTCATCATTAACTTCATGTACCACAAGTTGCTAATGGCACAAAAAAACTAGGAAAAAAAATGACGACATCGCAATTAGCAAAGTTCTTGTATTGCGTCTGTTCTTGTATTTAGGCTTTCATGTGTCTCTGTTAGCTTTTCCAGAGTTATCAAAATATTCTTGTGACATCATCGCTTGTGTTGAATCCTATATCCTGCACCCTTTTTAAACTTTTGCCTAATTAAGCCACGTACAGAAAAAAGTTACTGAATTTGTCTCAACCATTGATCTAAAGATACGACCAAAGGAGCATATTCCACCTATTGCAATTAAACGAAACTACTTCATCAGTCATATGGCCGACTGTTTACGACCGTAGATGTAATGTTGTCGTGGCGTTGTCATGTTTTATTATTTATTAATTAAATTTTAAAAAAATGGTTTTCAATTAGTACGCATGTATATTGATATGACAGTGCTTAAATAGATTGGAATTTATATAAAGTAATGAAAAAAATTGTTTTTATATAACAAAAGGCAATTATAATATGGAGATACAACGGCATTATACTATAGATATGTCAAAAATGGCACAGCATCTATTTTAATTTATTCCCTGTATTGGGATATTGATTACTTATAGTTGTCAATCATGTTGTCATTGTAAAAAAAAATATAGTATATACTTCATCAGCAATAAAAAGGTTAAAATTAAAACAAAAACGAGTGTGCTTTAGGCGACACGACTGAAGTAAAACTTCAAATTCACAAAATATGAACTTTAAAATGAATTTATAATTGTATTCACTTTAAACGTAGAATATTTAATGTATTGAACAAAATAATAATTTATAAAATTGTTCAAGAACGAAATGAAATTACAAAATAATAAAAAAATCACCGTTCGCGTAACGCTAGCAAACTCGCATATATATATATATATATATTGAAATATATATATATATATATATATTTCATGCACTGGCTATGAGAGGAAGAGAGAAAGAAAATGTGTGCTCGCACCTCTCTCTCTTGGCCCTACAGTAATATACGAAACGTAACTCTCTCTCTTTCTGTCTTCATCTGACTGACTTATATAGCCCTTTCAACTTCCGTTCGCCTCGCCCGATCACACTTTTCGTAACGCTCTCGTCACGCATTCACCAGCTTACTCCCCAAGTCAAGGGTGCGTAAAGAAGTTTTACTTCAATAAAACTTATTTAAAATAAATTATAATGTTATAATAGTCTCCGTCTACATACAGTTACATATCTACAGCTTGTTTCCGATAATCATTTACCCTGTTCTCGTATTTTATATTATTTTATTTTAAAATATTTGTTTATTACTTTAGTACAAAATTGATAATGTGCAAGATACATAGAAACATATCGGCTCATTCAGGATTACATTTAAATTCTCACTGACCACGTAAGAAAACGCGACTTTTCTACAATTCTTTCACAATGCAATTCATATGTTACACCGAAAATTATCAAATCATCTTCAATTACGTTTTTCCTGTTTTATTTACCTTTACAAAAAAAATTCCCTTTCTTATTGCTTTTCCCTGCTTTAAAATTGACCAAACATTTGACACAACCAATTCAAATTGATTTTAGAAAGCGATAAGATAATGTCGAGTTGTTTGCCAATATTTAAACTGACTGGTCTATGACTTCGTTCGCATGAAATTCAGAATAACAATATTTATTAGAATTTCTTTTTCTCTCTTATGTTGCTCCAGGGTATAAACTATTGCCATACCAAATTTCATCAAAATCCGCCTAGGAAATAGATTTTGCGTGATCGACGCACAAAATAACGAACTGGAAAATAATTTTAATAATCTACAATATAATAGACATTGCTTTGAATAATTAAAACTACAACGTGATTGTAATATTGCGTTCTTCATGTATAGGCTTTGTCAAAAATGATATGCTTTATCTATATTTAATCACTAAATGACTCAAACCTATAAACATTTTATATTTACATATCCAGTTTTAAGTTTATCGGTTTAGAAATGTTTGAGTTATTTAAGTGACAAACAGATGAACACGTAACTAATTCATTTTACTTCGAAGGTTTCCTGTTTTTTCGACACCATACTCATCAGTATATTTTCAAAAAGTAAAGCAAAAGTAAATTAAAATAATGTGTGAGAATACGTTCCAAGATCGCAACGTTGGAATTCATATAGTTACTGAAAATACAACTATTTTGTCAATAAATAACAAAAATATGTATAATAAACGATTATTAACCGGATTGACTATACGTCAACCTTTTTTAAAATTCTCGAACTGTAATTTAAACATATTTTTCTACACAATCTGGTATTTTTTTATTGTTTTCAGGATAAACATACTCACGAGAATAACATACTGACGAGAAACGAAATGCTGCTAATACCGCCATTTAGCACTGTTTTAGTGGGATATTATTCGGTTGCTATGGGCCTGTCCTTAAGAAGTTAATATAAGTGTATGGTCTCAAATGAGACAGCATGTAACCAAACCAGGTTTCATGAATAATTTGAGCCAAGTACGAATTTAAATTTGGAATTTATATGTATTTTCTTTACTGAGCTCCTGTACGACTTCCAGCCATAGCAGCAGCATTATCCTATGCTTGGAATCTATACTTCGTTATATAGAGTCCATCAACTTAAGGTTTATTCAAAATAGGGTTTGAAATTCCTTCAACATTTTTATTTTTCATTTTAAGGAAACTATACAAGGTTGCACTATTGGTATAGTAATACCTGCTTGTTTGGTCTCTTTCCTATCTGATAATTTGTTGGCGAACTTTATCTCCTGAAATTACTATAAATTCCTCTTGAATTTCTGGTTACATATACATACTTGAAATGTTATTATAGTAATATACTCGAAACATAATTCTCTATCGCATTTTGTGATTTGTCTTTATGACTACGTAAGACCACATTTTGTTTCACCAGTAATCTTAGAATATCAAACATTCTGATAAGAATTCTAACCATTTTTTTGTTCCTTTTGAGATAACATTTTACTATTTCTTGTCAATAGTCTGTCAATATCATGTAAGTTTTTGTATCGGGTAGCAGTTGATGAACAATTGATCCATTTTTGTGCTGCTATGACCCACGACTTAAAAAGGTTACTCTTTCCCGTGAATTTCGATATTATCACGATTATCTGCGCAACCAAATCATCCTGTTAATTGCATTGGTTTATAACCGATAATTTCTAAAAAACAACTTTTCTGACAACTAAATACTCCACCTATAGGTAGAAAATTTTACGGTTTTTCCCCATATATTTTAAAGAGGGACCACTAACACTTAGGGCGACTCTATGGTTGCATAACAATGGATGCTCCTCAACTATGCAATTGCAGTTCGACAATACAAGATAGATTGGCCTGCTGGGAATAGTTTAGTAATCTCCACGATCTATAGACTTGAACTCGTAGTATGTTTTTTGCTGCGGTTGTTTAAAAGAAAAACATAACAAATTTATTACAACAGAAGAGGATGTTCTTCGTCAAGTTACGGAAATTACATAAACCATAAATGAAGCCAGATATACAAGGCTGATCAAAAGATTGTCTTTGAGACGTTATGGAGCATGTAGTTTGATAGAATGCAGTTATTTCAACATTTAGTTTAAATTCCATTAAAAATATTGTGTTTTTAAGAAATGGTTGTCTTCAATTTTTATATTCCTTACAAACTTCGATAAAATTGAAAATTATAGAAAGTAGAATTGTATCGAAATGTTTATTCTTCGGAAATGGAATTTTGTTTCACGACAGAAATTTTAATTTTCTTGAATAACAAATGATTTCATAATAATAACTTGAAGATCAATAATTCTGTACATACAATGAAAAGGTTTTTATTAATTTGTTTGTTTGTGCTGATATCTTGGACGAAACATCTGATTTCAAAAATCCTTTTGTCAGAAAAAACATACTTTGAATAAGTTTGAGATTACAATATGATTATATTTTGCAAATCATTGCGATATGACTGATAGGAGCATAGGGTGGTCAAAATATGACAAGTTTGGAAATACTGTTTAAGGGTTGCAAGTTAGAGGGAGAAAGGACTGGTTTGTTTGATGTCACGTCGCCCCGAAAATTATCTTCGATATATTCCTACCTCGACGATCGATTTCGTTTGTCGAACAGAGCAAAGTACTGCGGAGGCAGAAAATCTTAATTAAACTTATTCTAAGCGGACGAAACCGCGAGGCGCAACTCATTCAGAGAAATGATTATCCTTTCTTCCCCAAATGGCGTAATTTACTTAATTTTATTATGTAGCATTGAGCATCAAATTTCTGTATCATCTATGTAACATAAATATTTAAATTATCAAGTAATTAATTTGATGGCGGAAGAGTTGATAGATTCAATGCAATATGTTTCTATGGGGTGAAATATTTTAGATACAGCCTAGATTAGATTTTGTGAAATTGAGTATATAATAACGGATTTTGTTTAAAACATTTTAAAAATTGGGTTTTTAATTTGTATTATACAGATTACTGATTAAAAGTGTGACAAAATCATAAAAACTATTGATGCGTAACATAATGAAATATAACAACAAAATGAAAATGCTCTTAAATGTTTCTTAAAAGGAACGAGCACTTAATATTGGTCCTACCAAGGATTCCGATGACAAAAGCAACGTAGTATAAATTACCAATCGAATCACGTATCGAAATTTACATATATTTATGTAAGCAAATGATCGTTTAAGAATGAAACGCCAACCGAAGTAGAAAAATTAAAATGGTGTGAAAATGATAGTAGACATTAAAACATGGACGAACTTTTCGCATCTACTATATTTTATGGTTATTAATGTTGTGCTCGAAATAAGAAAATAATAAAAAAAATAGAGATTATAACGAGCAATTGAGAGGAGTCTGACAGAAGTTAGATAGAAAAATTATAAAGAATAAAGACAAAAAATATATTAAGTTAATGGGCGTGGCGGACTTGACCTGTAAATTAAACCTATACTAGGTGGCTCATATGGTATGCTACAAATCGTCGCCGAAGCGAACATATATTGCAATATTGGCCTCACGGTGATTCAATATTTCTACCAGTAGAATTATATTAGAGCTGATACAAAGTAACACGAATGGAAATGTTTTTTTATAAGGATAACGTCCGTAAACATATTGAACATTAATAAATATGAAATAGTACTACATGTAGTATGTAATTAATTTAATATTAACACTTTGTATTTATGCTGTGATTAAATATTGTACGAAAATGGCATATGCTCTAAGAAAACTGATTCGTATTTTTTCCTTTAAGAGAAATGTACAGTGAAGCGAATGACGTATATGTAGTCAATTAATTCCACTTTGTTAAATAAGCCCACTAGTTCTTTTTATTAAAGCTATGAATCATCACTTAAGAGTCAGGAAAAATATTACTGGAAGGAGTATCGAAATTATCTCATATGAGCGAAAAATATTAGATAACATACCTATCGTGCAAAAAGTTTACAGTTATTGTGATAAATCATTTAACAGTGTGTTTTTTATAACAGTAAATATTTTACTTTTACCTTATCATGAGCGGTTTCATAGACAGAACTATGGTAAACTCAGTCCTGAAAATTACTTTCTCAGAAATTAAATTTAAATTACAGTTTTCAAATTGTACATCTTTTCCATTTCAAACGCGTTTTATAATATAGAGCAATACATTTTATTTAAAATTTAAACTAGAATCGTTCCTGAAACACTACTGAAATACTTGCCGAAAATGTGATCATTAAAAGATCAAATGTTTAAAATAATATAACAGTTGAACGAACCTTTGCAAATACAAAGGTTCGTTCAACTGTTATATTATTTTCAATATTTTCAGAATTTTTCCAATCTCAATATTTTGTAAATCTTGTAATAAAATAATACAAATTCAAAAACAGTTCAATGATAATTTCTCACAAACCTTCTGTATATTGAAAACTTTGTAATCCAAATAATAAGCTACAATTCTTATTATCGGGAAAAATATATATTATCTATTAACTCTTATAAATAAGTTAATTATATCCACATATTTGTTCTATAATTGGGGCGAGGTACGCGACATTTTAATGAACGATCTGAAGAGTATAGAAATTTTATGAAACCACAAATTACCTACAAATCATTAAATATTACAACAAACCATATAAAGAAAATTTGTGCATTATAGCTATTAATTTATTAACTTCAGTTGCAAATGTCAAATAGCCTTAATGGGACATATTGAATTCATTTTTAAAATTTTTGAAATGTCTTTTACTTGAATTATTAATTATTCTATATACAAGATTATCAGTAACAATTTCTTATAGTTCTTCAGATTTTTTGGAGTTGAAACAGCAGAACTTAACTATGAAAAACTTAAACTCGACATGGAATCTGACATCTCAGGAAAGAGAACTTTTACCTACGTAAGTATAACCTCTCATTTCTTTTGATATTTTCTTCCTTGACCCTTCTCTTCTTGCGATACGCACCCCGCTTTCTTTTCCTCTTTTCATTCATGGAAAAACAAAAAAACACCTTCGTTTCGATGTGGGTAAGATGGCACACATAAGTCTAAATTGACATACCTAATTATCTCTGCACAATTCACAGATGAAGAGCTTAGTTCTTGATGCAAAGCCAGCATATAGAGTTTGGCACCATCGCTTATATGATTGGCAACATGCCCAATGTTCTCCTGGCTTCAGTTTACTTTATAATTCGTTGCAATAAAGACATGCAGCATCAAAATAATCAACATCATTAGCGTCCTGCTTAAAATCTTTCACACATTCGGCATTGGAACCATCTTGAAGATTAGAGCGCTTTATCTGCTTTTGAGCTCTAAAGCTCTTGGGATTTTCTTTCTTTTTTTTTGGTTTAAACTTGTACTTTTTTTGACTTCCGCCATAAAAGTAGAACCTGTCAGAACCTAACTGCTAGTGATTTTCCTCTTCTTTCTCTTGCTCGCCCCGTAGACGCTGATTTCGGAAACTAAGAAATATCATTTAGCATCTTCTAGGTGGTAGGCGATCCTGCAACGACTTGGTAATCATGCTGAACTTGAGCGGCTGGCGTAGGATCCATCGTATACTATGCTGTGGTCGACGAAGAAAAATCAAGAAGTTCTTCGTCATTTTCCTGCTCCCTTTTTTCGTCGTTCGTCTCCAACACAATAACATTATCAATTATTTCGTTGGGCAGAAACAAATGATCTGGAAAAACGTTGGTTCAACGGATAAATTCAACTTTTTTCAAATCGACTCGTTATATTTCCGACCATAGCAGCGGTTCCATACGCTTTCCCAACGTTTTTCCAAAAACACCGGCGGTTTGGTTTACCCATACAGTTCTATCAGGGTTTACTCTTAGCTAAGTGCTTATGTCTCGGTTGGAATATGTATAGAGTGGTTCAAAAAATGAGACGTCAGGTGCTATGAGGCGGCAGGAACTGCAATATGCTTGTGGCTACTGTGGCCATCGAGGATTAAAATAACTATGTTTATAGTGTTGCATCCAGTGGAACTGACAAAAAGTTTTGTCCATTTGACAAATAAGTCACAGACCATGTGACCACTATCGTAACATAACTACAAGATTCCTAGAGGCGCACCATCAAAATATTCAGGTTTATAGTTCTTTCTTTGGATAATCATTGCATGCGGAATAAAAATCCCAGTAGCATTGGCACAGACAGCGATAGAAACAAGCTGACCTCATCACTTGTTAATGCACCAACTTAATTTATTCCCTTCTGTGCAAATATGTTTAGTAAGTTTTGGATGATTCTAAGGTCAGATTCATCCACGTTACAAATTTTTGTCGGTGGAACATCATTATCAGTCACCAACTTTTCTAAGAGATCAAAGAACTTCATCACTTCATCAATTATTTTCGTTGAGTCTACTAGACAATCCTGCCTTTTTTTTTTGCAAATCGATATATACCAATTTTCTAACATTAGTGTTGTTAAACCCAAAGAATCTGCCTTCAAAATGAAGTATATGCTCCACTAACAGTTGTTCTATGGCCGCTTCAAAAGTAAACTTAAAACGACAAAGACTTACAAAACATTCTCGAAGTGACGATGAAGTGTAGCCTGCGGCACGTTGAATGTTTTAGAGACCTTAAGCCATCCCATATTATATTCTTTGACTTTTTCATAGCCCCCATCATGTTTTCCTTTGACTGCAAATAAAGCGTAGACTGTCGTAGATAGTCATCCTAAAAAAATAAATAGGATTTTAAAGTATTCTTACTCATCGTAAAGAACTTCAGAGTAAGATGATATACTATGTTATGGCTTAATCCGACGGTTGCTATGTCATCTTACCCTATGAGGTACAAAATATTTGCGGCATTTTGTCCTTTAAGATTACTTTCATTATTCTTTATTATTCATGACGCAAATTAACCCCAGCTCATATTAAAGTAGTCAAACACGACAAAAACTTACCTGATACAAATTTATTGACACAAACACCTTCAAAAAATAATATAACGAAATCATAAAAATGCACATAACAGTCAAATAATCGTTCCAGGCTATTCCCAAACATTTTCACAACACTCCAGAATGTTCTGGGATGTTCTGGAATGTAGTAGAATGCTCTCGAATACTCTCGAATGTTCTAAACTATTCTAAAAACTTCTAAAGAGCAAAATTCCAGCTCTTAAGGACGACCTTCAGGTAAAAACGGGAACCTTTTTGTGGATGGGGGATAGAGGGCTACCACATCATATAACTCACTTAATCGTACTGGGACTCGTTTGTGAGTTTTAGCGGCGCGCACATTGTACACTCACTTTTATAATATACATATTGATTTGCCTTTGAGCGTAGTCAGAGATATGTGGTGACAGCATGACGGAGCGACCCTCACTTCGATATTCGCGTACATGAGTATTTAGACGAGGAATATTGTTGTCACTGGATAGGGCACAGTGGACCTGCACCCTGGCCCTATATATATATATATATATATATATATATATATATATATATATATATATATATATATATATATATATATACATATATATATATATATATATATATATACATATATACATATATATATATATATATAAACATATTTTTTTTTTTTTTTTTTATTTTATATTTTTTATTATCATAATTAAAAATTTTGATATTGATAACGTTTATTGTAAATTATTTTTTATATTAAATGGCCTAAATGGCATAAATGCAATTCTTTATAAAATTGTTATACAATTAATTGTAATTTATTTATATTTTATATTTTGTATAATGTCATTCATAGGTACTTCTTATTTGGAATATTATCATTGAAAGTTTTAGAACTTTGTTCGTTCTGTTGATGATCTGGCTCGATATTTTTTTAACTCTTTTATGTTACGTTAAGTTAGGTCTTTTTACTTATTCATTCCAAAATATTTTTAACAATTTTTTTTTAAATACACTCCACATGGAAATAATTTTTTAAATAATTTTTTTAATACTTTAGTGACGACCGATTTGCTATTGTATTTCTTTTGGTAATACACAGTACGTAATGAATTCATATTATAAAAAAATGATTGTAAATGCAAGGGGTGAAAGCTATAAATTGAAAAAAAAAAGAATAAAGAACCATAAATTAAAAATTTCAAGACAAGAAAATAAATTAAGTTTTTTACCTTAATTTAAAAGTTTGTTTTTAATTTCATTAAATTACGTTTATGTTTTTGTGTGACTTTTAACCAATAACAGGGCGTTTGTAATGCTGAATGAATTTCAAAAAAATATTGTGATATCTTTACTTTACAAAATATGAACTTATTTTTTCGAAACGATTTGTGATATATTTTCGAAATTGTCAAATAGCCTATTATATCTGCTAATAAAGACTACAAAAGTTAATAGTTGTCCTAATTTACGTAAAACATTGTAAATCAATACAACAGAAGATTCAACGAGTTGACTACCTTGACAGCCAATGGCCAATAAGTGATATTTATGAAAACAATATTAACAGCCATATACAGGCAGGCGTAACCGCTTTCTGGAAAGAAATTATATGTAAAGAAATATGGACAACAAAAACAGAGAATATATTGCACAGACACCATCAAATATTTACACAAAAATTTCTTACAGAGAACCTCAAATCACGAATTAGTTTTTACACCAGATTGAGTTCATTTTTGATTTTACTTTAGATGAACGTAACACTTAAGCATATCTAGTATACATAAATGTAAACGTTTAGATATCGGCTTTAAATAAAAATACGTTAGACGATGTAAACAATTTCCAAGAAATGTTTAATATACTCTACGGCGATAAATATAATTTGAACTCTGTTGGTGCGAGTCATGGGAAAATTAAGTCATTCTTTATAAAGAATTTTATAATCGAGAAATAGTATGTGAAGAATAGAAAAAAAACACAGAAAGAAAGTAGGTAAGAAAGGAACAAATATTATAAAGAAATTTACTAAAGGCAGATCGACACAGATTCAAATTCACACTATAAAAATGTCAAACAAAGTTTGTATTTCTTACTGTAAACAGAATAAATCAATGCCAAATTCTAAAACAATAAAGAGTCCGTAAATAATAGCGATTACTGCTGATGCATACGAATTAACTTACAATTATATCTTCACCGCCAATGAACTAAACATGCACTAAGAATATCGAAAATTCACTTTGTTTATAATGGTATTGCAATTGGTACATTTTGCACTTACATCCATTGGCACTGCAATCATCCTGTGTTTGTCCCTAGTTGCAGTGCTATTCCAAGTTTTTCTTTGCTTTTCGAAGTGTTGCAGCGTATTTTTTAATGACATCTACCAACAGCACATGAATTACAAAATATTATATTTTTTGGCCATTGTTACTTTAAGGATGTATGAAAATATGTAATAATTTTTGATATTAATTTCAATAAAAGATATATTCAATAGAAGAAAATGCAGCCTAAAATAGATTTTTTTAAAATACTTCATAATCGCACTTATTAATAATCTCAAGGACATTTCAAAGTCGAGGTGCCCGCATTATTGCAAATAATATTTTGACATAACTTTTGGGAGTTATTTCATTAGTTTTATCACTCTAGACCCTTTGTATTAAAATTTTACAAATTAGTTGTCGGGTACCTAGTCCAAATGTGAAATTAGTATAGCAATACCCTGACGATTTTTGGGTTTAGTGAAAATGCAGTGAAATGAAAGTGTCAGTGAAAATTCAGGGGAGAATGGTGAAAATAGGGTAAGTTTGTGCAAAATTTTCACAGTAAAAATTGCGGCAAAAATACAATTTAAATTACGGTGAAAATTAGTTGAAATGCGGTGAAAATAAGATGAAAAACAGTTAAAAACGGTATAGGAACGGTAGAAAGTCGATGAAATCCATAGATTATATACTAAAGTAAAATCGCATTCATCTTCACAAAAAACTTGCGATTAGCGGTAACTAAAATGTGAAAATTGAATTGAAATCACAGTGTTTTCCACGTTATATATACAATAAAATCTTGGTGAAATCACGGTTAAATCTGGGTGAAATTACAAGTTTTTCTCAAAAAAAGTTTGCAAATCACAATGGTTGAAAGGCGAAAATGCGGTGAAAAATCGGTGAAATCACGGTGTTTTTCACGTTCCACCCATCAAACAATGAGGATTAAATCATGATGAAATTGCGACATTTTCCCCCTTGAAAAAATAGTGTGTTGCAGTAAATAAAGTATTAAAATGTGGTAAAATGATGGCATTTTCCATGCTACACTAACCAATAATATTCTGATGCGATCGCAGTAAGATTTACTATTTTCTTGGTCAAAACATACCGAATTTCGGAAAGTAAGCAATATTACTAAAATAAATAAATTCACTTATAATAATAAGAATATTGTTTACAATTCGTAAATAAAAATGATAGTCATTTGAAAATCTTTAACACCCATAATTCGCCCAAATATCTATGATTATGAAAAATACTGTCATCAATTTTTAAAATAAACTTATTTGAATAGCTATTAATACGATATTGTTTTATTTATTATTTAGATAAATTATTATTTGGTAATAATATTAATCCAATTTTACTTATGATTTCAAAATAAATCTGCACGATTTATTTATTAGTTAATATGGCAGCCGAAAAGTCTCTTTAAACCCTGTGTTTAAACCAATCAGAATGTTTAAATCACATAACAGCGTCGGTAGTTTAAATCTATTTGAAAAAATAGTACAAATTGAAAATATCTAACATAGGTTTCTTTGAAATTTTTGAATTTTGTAAGCAATATTGTATTAACCTACTATTGAATTTATTAATATTTATTAATTTGCTCTACAGAATAAAACGTACTACAGCCAACGACGGCAAATAGGTATTTCAAATGTCAAAAAAAAATGTTTGAAAAAAATAAAAAAATGGGTCAACACTGCCCACAAAGCGACAGAAAATCAATTCTTCCGCGGCTAATGAATACTGTTTAACACTTTAGACCACAGATTTGAAATTTCTAATAGGTTTTTACAACATATATAATACTCCCGCACGGTTAGCCCCTATGACAATAACTAATCCTCACTCAGTTTCCACCTATTTTGTTCCTACTGTGCATTGCATAGAAACAAATTAGATGAGAAGAGCAAAAGGAATAGATGTAGTCTGTATCGTAAAGCGCAATACACACTGAGCCCGCCGCACCGCCGACATATGTCGGCAACTTTTTGTCGGCGGTCTAGTTGGCGGCTTCACTTATTACAAGTCGGAAAATTTGGTCGGCGGCATGGCCGGCTTGAGATGAAAAATTTATTTGGCAGTCAGTGATTGCCGCGTGTCGATAAAGGTTGTGTGGTTGTGTCATATAATTTTGGTGGTGTATCTTCGATAATTCAGTAAATAGAAATAATCTTAAAAATGGACGATGGCAGTGATCTGTTGATAGCAGCTTGTGGAATGTTTATTGCTGGATTGCTCCAAAGGGAACGAAGCTGTTGGGTTAGACCTAGTTTACTGAGTCGCAATTGTTATAGCAATCATGACAGATTAAGAGATTTGAAAGCAGATGACTTGATTGTACAAAATCCCATACATTTTAAAACATTCATGAAATTAACCAATACCGACTTTGAATATTTATTGAATGTTGTTGGGCCAAGAATAGTTAAAAAAGATACAAATTGCAGAATTGCAATTTCGCCACAAGACAGATTAGCAATAACATTAAAATACCTGAGTACGAGCGAATCATTCATTAGCCTTTGTGACGTGTTCAAAGTATCTCCTCAAATTATTTCATACATTATCCCAGAAGTATGCCAAGCTATAATCAATGGCCTTTCGAAGTATGTAAAGGTAAAATTAAATGTTTATCTTTTTTAAATAAATCTAAATGTTAATAAATATAAATTTTAAATAGATGTATATTTTTTGTGCTGTTTGATTTAGTTCGAAGTATAATTTAGTTAATGTTCTTATTTTAGATTCCGAGAACTTCAAACGAATGGAAAAAAGTTGCAGATAGATATCTGGATAGATGGAATATTCCTAATTGCCTTGGATCAATGGACGGTAAACACGTAAAAATTCAATGTCCACCAAGAAGTGGAAGTGAATATTTTAACTATAAAACTTATTTCAGTATTGTACTATTTGCATTAGTGGATGCAGATTACAAGTTTTTATACGCTAATGTGGGATGTCAGGGTCGCATTTCAGATAGCGGTGTTTTTAATAACTCTGCGTTATGCAGAATGTTAAATAACAATTCTTTAAATTTGCCGGACAACAAACCTCTACCTGAGGGAAATGTACCAGTGCCATATTTTTTTTGGGTGATGATACTTTTGCATTACAAACCCACATTATAAAACCTTACGATGGTAATCACACAGAAAGATCTCCCAAAAGAGTTTTCGATTATCGTATATGTCGAGGACGAAGAGTAGTTGAAAATGTGTTTGGGCAGTTAACCAGCAAATTTCCAATATTCAAGAGACCTATCCAGCTATGTCCACAAAAAACTGCTATTGTGACATTGGCCTGTGTACATTTGTTCAATTATATAAAAAAATATACAGCGAAACGAATATGATTCTGAAAATGATAACGGAGAAATCATACCAGGTGAATGGCGCACAGTAACTCCTGAAAATAATTGTTTTGTTGTCTTGCCAAGAGAGGTCAATACAAATCTGTGTCCTGAAGATACAAGGAACGAGTTGGTTGAATATTTTCTCTCCGATGTCGGAAACTTAGAATGGCAGTATGATCAATGATCAATTTAATCAAAATCTAAATTTAAAGATTTAATAAAAAACATAATAATGATAGTTATATTTTAATTTGTGTTTACAATTAATGACTCTTACTTAATCATAACATTTCAAAAGACAGATTTATTTCCTGATTAATTTTCTCATGCTAAGCTACATTTATTTCAAATTATAACAATATAATAAAGATCTTAAAGAAAGAAAATTATTTTTCATTTAGGGATTTAAAAACGTTCTCTATATCTTGGCTGCTTATACGTTCACTATTAGAACTTTCATCAAGCGCTACTGGTACCGAAGATTCAACTCCAGGAAGTTGCAGATGAGGGCTTATGTTATTGGGATATAGAGATGAAGGGTTTGTATTTGGCTGATTATCAGGATTTGTGGTGGTAAAATGCTGATGATCCGGGCTCGTAACAGTAGAATATACAGATGATGAGCGGTTAAAAGAATATGCATTTAGCTGATCATTTGGAGAACCTGTACAGTACCCTGGATGACTACGGGAGCTAGAAGGTCTTGCGTAATCTGCATACCTATCTGTCTGATATCCAATTTCGGTTTCAAAAATAATGTTATTAATTCGATGTTTTAGTATTGCATTTGTTGATTTATCCATTTTTCTCAGTTTTGCTGCAATATATTCTCCAAAAAGAATGTCTTCATCTTTTTCTTGTGTTTGATTTTGTCGATCGGAGACAGATTTCATAATATTCAGAGCTTGTGAAAACATCTCAATGTTTACATTTTTTCTGGGACGTTTAATCGTGTCATCGGCAAATGAATGAGATGAATCATTTTGCTGGGGTTGTACAATACTACTCTCGTTTGATATCTCCTGAAATTAAAATATTTTTAATCTGTTGTATTGTGTTACATTTAACACTATGGTGGGTCAGCACTTTTGAACTTGTTCTGTTCTGTACAATAAAAAATTTTGGATAAAAATAATAAATGCATTTTTACTTACAGAATCGATCGTGGCAGTAGGAGTATTCTTGTTTTGCAAAAAACTATATGATTTATATGCAAACCACTTGCTCTGATAAACACAATCTGTACCGATACCCGACTTCTTTGAGTCAGTCACTTTTTTTTTCTCTCTACAATACTGACTTATCAAGTTTTTAATTTTTCTTTCTATTTCTGATACATTTGTATTAAAATGGTTTGCTATTTCATTCAATGAGTCGAAACGCTTTGGTCGATTTTTATGATCTGGGTGTTTTGGCTTCCACAATACCTCCTTCTCATGATAAAAATTAATTAACGTAAAACATTTTTCGTCGTCCCACTCCATGTCGTAAAAAAATACAAGCACGTCACTACAGTTCGAGTGTTGCCGGGTAACTGAACGCAGGGGTACCCAAGCCGCCAACATGTCGGCAGGTAACACGCGCAGTCGCATGTTGCCGACATGTTTCATTTCATACAGGCCGCCGGGTTGTGTCGCCGGGCTGTGTCGGCGGCTCGGCGGGCTCAATGTGTATTGCGCTTAATGTTCACACAATGTTTCTTTCCCCCTCTAAACTAGCCGTACAGAAGTATTACATACATGTATAATCATAAGTACCTAGTGTAACTATTGCCAGTACAATGAAAATATCAATTAACATTTAAAAATCGCATTTTTAATATTTTTTCCCTGTATTTAAACCATTTCTCCTAATTTTTACCATTTTTTAACCGAATTTCATTTTCTTTTCTTGTATTTTTACGATTTTATTCGCCTCATTTTCACCGCTTTGTTCTTTGATTCACCGCAACTTCACCGCTTTTTCACCAATTTTTTATAGTTTTTGGAAAATTGAAAAATTTAGTAAAACAAAACGTGGAAAATTTGCACAAACTCACCACATTTTGACCTGTTTTCACCGAACCCACACACCACCAGGATATTACAAATTAGTGATATCTAAATGTTAATTATTATATTATTTTTTCAGTTGCTTTTGATAACATTTTATTTGAGAAGACAATTATATTTACTTTATATACATATCTAGATATTACTAAATTCAATTTAGTATAGGTAAGACTTATGTTAAATTTAGTAATATTTGAATTTTTCTTAAACTTATTCCTATCAAAAAGTTCCAATAGGCAAAAATTTAATATTATTTCAGATAAATGCAAAGATTTATGTTTGAGAAATATATCTTGACATTGATTTTATATAAATATTATATTACTTGTACTTGTAATAAAATAAAATAAAATAAAAGTGTTTTTAATCTTAAAATGACCCAAGACAAAACTTGATTTTAAAATTCCCTAATTATCAATATATATAGCAAATCTTCATTATAGAACATTTTTTGCCGATGAATAAAATCCCAAATTTTGGTTTACTTAGGTTCACGATTGTCAGTGCGATGTCATATGATAGAAAATTTGAAGTTTTCTTATTTCATTAACAAAATAAACTAAAAGGCGAAATATTTACAATTGCCCAATACCCTTTTTATATAATTCCTTTTATCTAGTATTATAAGATTATAAATAAATGTGTAACTTAAGTTATATTTACTTCAAGATTTTATGCATTCTTAGGCTTTTCAATATTACTAATTAAAATAATACCATCTATTGTTCGTACATCACATTTACACGTCCGCTATCTGACAAAAAGTTTAGACTTGAGCTAGATAGGTATCTATTATAGTACAGTATAAATTGACAGTATGCACTGAAAGCGAGACCACGCAGCCAGCTACCTATATATACCTATACATAGAAAACAAGCAAGGTCGTTTTCATAGATTATAAAGCAGAGTCCGGACACTCCATACTAATATATTTTTTCATACAAATTTTCTGGTGTGCATCGGCTATCTCTTTCTAACACAACCAACTTCATTGTACTGTACCTTTTCTTGACATGCTATAGACTTATGCTATTGTCAAAATGCGTCTCAAAATGGCTGTTCAATCGTTTAAAATGTAAGTAGCTTCATCGAGACTTATGCTTTTTACGCTTTCTACTATTGCTTTTGCATTTTTTATTTACTTTTAACTTTGTATATATATTAGTAATATATTTGTATCTGTTTTAATATTATATGCATCTATTTTTATTCGTTCAACCCTATTTACGTAGTTGTCAAATCGTGAAATTGTGTTGTTTTCTTTTTATTATATTAATATATCTTTGTATTCGTTTTAATATTATTTCCATCCGTTTTCCTTTATTTCATTTCTATTTACGTACTTTTAAAATCGTAAAATAGTTATTTTTAAAGATGTTTGCTATGTATGTGTATAGTAAATGTTCCAAAGGCTAAAAAGATGAACAGTTTGGCTAAATATTATTGTACGTCAAAACATAAAAATGTTATTTATTGCAGGTCTGAAAAACTTCGTACAAGAAACCAAGTGTGAATATGTTTTGGAAGGTAAACGTAGTATACTTTCAATAAGTGTATTAACAATTAGTGATATTAAAGCATCCATTACTTGTGTTTATTTTTAGGAATTCTTTTACTACAATTTAGGAAGCTAAGTAATTATCATATATTTATCCCACTACTTTATGTGTCATATATACTCATAATTTAATTTTTATTTATGACTAAGGCGTTTAATAAAAGAGTTTTTTTTAATTGAACTGTTTGGTGTTTTTTTTATTTTAATCCAGTCTCGTATTATGTAAACAAAAGTGAATATAGGCACGTATGGCTAGGTCGTAAATCCGATGGCACATGCCATTTCTTTCTGACAGTGTTAAAAAATTGTATGGAGTGTCCCATCTATTTAGTAAATTATCTATGTTATATAGTTTATAAGGTAAATTGTAGTAAATGGTTTCAGTTTTGCACTTTGCTGACTACGAGGATTTATATAGTGCATAATATAGGTGTGCCGTATGTATCTTTGTTGTGATTATAACATTTGAATCTGGATCACTGAAATGTTCCGAAACTCCGTGATACGTTTCATTTGGAACATTTAGAACTTGACTCAGTGTTCCAAACGGAATAGATATAAAATGAATGTTTGTATATTGCTATAATGTATCGACTTGTATCTATTCTGTGGTATCAACGGTGCAGCAGGCCGAATAAATCTTTGTTGTGATTTAAACATTAAAATATTTCATTTGAAATTTTACTGTCCCGACAGAAAGTGACAAAAATTAATATTTTTATACTACTATTATAATTTTGGATGTACAAATATTAGTTTTAAGTATTTTAAAGTTTACGTATATATTATAAGTAAAAGGGACCATTTATTACTTTCCCCTTTATCTTGATACTCGACTTTTTTTTTTTTTTTTCAGTAAATGGTATTGGTAAACTAATTTAAAAAATTGTATGATACGAATTATTAACACTAGGATTTTAACAAAACAGTACGATAATACAAAAATTTTAATGTCAAATACCTGTAGTGTTTAAATATAAATACTTAATATTTAAATATCTGTATTTAACATTCAAATTTTTAACATGGAACTTTTAAACACTTTAAATTTTAATATTCCATCTGATATAATAAAAAGTACAAAACAATATGTTAGCATATTAATTTAATTAATTTAAATATGTTTAAAAACAAACCAGAAAATATTTAAACTTGCCGCATTGGTACTCGGACGTATATAAACATTTCTTTGCAGTTTGTAACGCGCCATCCATATCTGTATCTCTCTCATCAAAACGCATCATTGGAATAGTATTCGCTTCGTTACTTTTGATCGGTTCGGAACTCAAGGTACAATGTTCCAAATTATACATTTGACGTAACGAAACTGTTTCGGATTATTTGGAACACAGCGATGTCCAGAACACAGTCGTTTTAGTAAAGAGTTACACACGTCTAGACAGCATAAACTAAGGCCGAAGTTCGTTTTACAAAGCTCTTTATTAGCTAAAGTTCAGTTTTATTTTTAATCTAGTGAAAATTGTTTTCAAGTAAGTTCATTTGATTTTACCCAATTTTATTAGCAAGAGAAATATTAATATGTAAATAGTATTATATTTAAGATAATGACGTACAAACTGTACAGTATATAACTTGATTTTAAAATGCGCGCTTATGAGATTCTTTACATACGTAAACGGACTTTAATTAAAAGTAATATTCATTTGTTATTGACTGTTTAATTCCATATATTTCTTTTAATTTGAGTTAAAATATTATATTGGACAATCTTAATAACGATACAAATAATTCGTTAAGATTTTGTACGTAGAGGTGTTAAATTTTATATACAAAAATGTTATTCACATTAATTAATTGCACCTACTGTGCATTGTTTTGCCCGAAAAATAACGTATGTAATCTGTGGATAATTTCAATAAATATTTGACATTATTTTGGTCTTTAATGCCATACGTAAAAGTTTAGACTATATTATCGTTAAGGTTTTTTGTATCACCTATAAAGTGATTATCTCTATAGATGCTTTCTTAGACTCTCTAGCTCCTTCATCATAGTTCGCACACATTTTTGGACTATATTTTTTGTTTGTTTTATACGGATATAATGTGTCTATTGAGTGTAATGTTTTTGATCTTATTATACATAAGAAAGCACCCAGGTTTAGCACAAAAACTTTCTAAAGTTAGAACATGCTCCAATTTTCTTTCTCCAGTACAATACAAGTCAGTACCATCGCTATTATTTTTCTGTACAGTCTTAGACCTTTGGTTTCATTCTACAATAGTTTTAAAATTTCTTTTATTAACCTGTCGCAACTTACACAGAAAATACCTTTATTTCTACATTTTGTCATCTTGAAAAGCCTTCCCCCATTCCAATTCTTTAAAACGTCTATAAGATTTAATTAATATTATTTAAGTAAATCTAATGTAACTTAACTTCGTTATCTTTAAAATAGTAAAAATGAACACACGAACTTCAATGGATGATTATATTATTAAGCAGCTTCTGTTTGATTTTTAAATAAATAATACATCAATTTAGCATCAAATACAGTAAGGTATAAGTTACTGAATTAAACAATTTGTAAGAACCAAATTAATATGAATAGTTTTATTAACAATTGTAAATATCTCTTTCGCATACTATGTATATTGCTTTATTCATGTTTTATATGACACCAATAAGATTCACACAAATCAGTATATACTTTAAACAATATAATAAACAAAAATACAGTGTTCGCAAGATCCGGAATACATTATTCTACAAAAAACTCTTTATTAAATATATGAATCTGATTTCAATGACACTGACGAAAAATATGCCTGTGTAAGTACACTAAAAGATAAGACAAATATACCAAAATGGAAGACAAATATGCCTAATGATGCAATGTTCATATAAAAACTATATTAATATTCATATTTATCAAAATTTTTTAAATAATTCATTTTCATATTCGGTAGCAATACACATATATCCAAAATATATTAATTAATTTTTATCAATACATAACACCTAACCTATTCCTAAAGATAAGAATGAATGGTTTAACAAACTTTAAATTTTTAAATTAAACATGAATACAAAAGTACACAAGAACTACAAAAAATAACAACGACACATTTCAACAATTTTACTTTCACTCATCATATACAAATCACACCCAGGTGCGATCGCGATCAAGTGGTTAAGCAGTTGAATACCGCGGGAAACTAGAGTCCTGACATAATTGTTTTATAGAGGGTGGTATAGCAAAAAGATGATGATTATGTGAGCGCAGGAAATTGTTTTACCTTCATGTGGGCTCCTGATAATGGAGCCAGAATCTAATCAGCTTTGCACTAATGAAGTGTAAACTATTCCCACTATTACCACCCGGGTTGTCGCAGGGCTCCTCATGGGACCTGTAACTACGTACCTCATACAAAAAAAGGGACCATCGAAGGTCCCTTAATAGGGTCCCGTATTTACAATCACAACGCTTCCACCCAAAAGGGTTAGAGTCTGTCCCTCCTCAGTGAATCATTAAGTTCCTCCATTTTTTCTAGAACACTTTTAGCGAACGCTCTGAATGACTCAAAGATCGGTCCATTCTCAACCAAGTCATGGTGACTAAAGATACCACATTCTAAGTTAACATTACTAATGAAGTGTACAGCGGCAAGTTGATGACACGGATTAAAAATCCTTTGAATTATGCAACACAAATCTAAGTTTGCAAAATAATTTTTTGCTACATCCGCCATATACAAAACGTTGATCGTGAGTCAAATCTGAATCCCAAATCAACAACCTCATCCAGACGATACAGTGGGATCCCATTGACCATATATTTTTATTTAATAGGAGAGTGTGCTTGACTGTTGAACATTTGTTTGCGTTAAGCCATAAGCCACTTCCTACACTCTGTGCAACGAAGGCACAGATGTCACCCTGCATCCGTTTGCCATGTGCTGCATTTTTGACAACTGTAAATAGTTTCATGTTGGCTGCAAATAATAAAAAATGTGCAGCATTTACTGTACAGTCAATATTGAATGGCTCACTCCCAATCGTGTAAAATAAGTCTCAGATATAAAGTTATCCACTCATACATGTTGCTTTCTATTTGCAAGATATGAAGAAAAAAATCATAAAGTTGAATGAAGAACCCTGTTTCACCAAGATAATTTACTCAAATATAGTTGTCTATCAAAAGTTTTCTGGTAATTCAAAATATGTAATATCTACTTGAAATCCAAAGTCAACATAATAAGAAACATAGTCAAGGAAACATACAAGCTTTGTGACCACCGAACATTCAACATGAAACTCATGGTGCTCATCACAGATTTGACCTCTATAGCTCCAATAGATTTTGCTAAGTGAAACGAAGTCAAATAGCCAATGCAGAGGATAGTGATAGGTCTCAAATTTCTAACATCTAACACCATACCACCCTTAAGTGTAGGTGTTAATTGAGTGACTTTCCGACACGAGGGATGGGTGCCATTTGTAGCAGAACTTTAAATATAAACTTCAAAGGTTTCATAAAAATATCAACTCGTTGGGCCCGATTGATCTCTTGAGCTTAGAGAAAGCAAGTTAAAGATCACTATCAGAAATATGTGTAATGTTAACTTCGGTCCTGAACGGTAGCAAGAATCCACCTCCATAACGTCTATTCGAGGAATGTTTGGACTGTGCACTGCCTAGCAAAAGCTTCGGCCACCGCTACGCCACAAACAATAGCACCATCGCACGAAGCAATGTCGTAAATGTAAAGGTAACTGTTTGTGTGCTTATAAATGATCAAAATATTACACAGATTTTTTTTTAAATTCAGTTTTACGTTATAAATGTAATCAGCTCTAAGGTTCTTTATGTCACGTTTGAGAATAGATCACTGTGATTTCATTTTCTCACACTTACTTTCACACTTACTTACTTTCTTTCTCTCCACTACTGTGGATTATTGTTTCCAATGTCGATGAAAATAATGTAAGGGTTATGTATTATGTTTCAGAATTTGGCTAGATGATAGTATATAGTCTAAAAAAATAAAATAGCATAATAATACTTATGAAATGATCCTAGGCTAACTTATAGCTAGTATAATTGTGTGTCAAGTAAAAGATGCAAAACATTAAACAAAATAATATTTTTAGGTGGCTTGCAGCATAGCTCTGATATTAAGCAAACCTTCAAAAAAATAACCCTCTGTTAAGCAAACCTTAATAATAAATTCTCCATGGAAATGTATAGGACCCGGTATGTATGAAAATGGAAAATTTTTGGGTGAAAAAATAAACTTTCTTTAAATATGTGCTGTTTCTACAAAGATGAATATATTTAATATCCTCTACACGTTTTTGTAGCTACTACCATGCTAATGATGAAAAAGTTTGGTATTTTGTTCCAGGTCTAAATTTACAGTACCTATATATATTGCAACCCTTGGAATAATACTCGTCAAAGACACACCTTCCTTATAAGGTGCCATCTTGTTTGATATCAACACAAAAAAATTATAAATATACTTGAGGGGCATGTAGAACGGTACCCTGATTTTGGATAATTAAAAAAATATCATAAATTGCCTTTAATTTTAGACACTGCATAGTGTTACTCCATAAAAATATACTTGCATAAAAATATTCCTTAATTTTGATATTTTCAAGAACTAAATTGGTATTATGAAAATCTGAAATACTTCTCAATCTTAATTTTATTTTAAAAAACAGTGTGAATAACAAATACATAATTTTTTTTAAATTGTCTTAAATTATACTTCAGCGGCACGAGATGATTTCGGTACGCCAGTGGTTAAGGTTACCTAGACTAGGAATGCAAAGTAGTAGATACATATCCAGCGGACCTCTGGTAGATGTTAAAATGAATGAAGATACGGGTGTGGCTACGGTTACAATGCAGCGACTACCTGTTAATAGTCTCAACTTGGATTTCCTACAAAGTTTAAGTAAGACTCTCGACGATCTGACCACAAATAAAGTAAATGGAATGATTCTTACGTCAGTAAGTTTTGACAATTCTTTTACTTTCTACATTTATCATTTTACCTTTAAAAAAGTAACAAAGGAAAAAATATATTATGTTACTGTTTGTGAACACTCCGAAAGTAATAAAACGATTAATTTCTCTCCTCACCAAAGAAGCAAAATTGGAAAATACGTTCTCGCAATCAATACAATTTGTCTATCGTCTTATCCATTTATACCTTTTAGATTGTGTTTCAGCTTGGCACTAGCACAAAATTATAATAATACTGTATGGTACCTATTTTACAGGCATCTCCGACAGTTTTTTCTGCAGGTTTGGATATCATGGAAATGTACAAACCTGACGTCAAGAGAGCTGAAGCTTTTTGGCGAACTCTGCAAGATGTGTGGCTTAAATTATATGGCTGTGCCTTTACAACAGTTGCTGCAATAAACGTAAGACTTCAAAATTTAGTTATAATCTGTTACTGTACAGCCAGTTGATAACATATTTGTTATTACTGAGTCCAGTTGCTTATTATTAAAAGACAAGATAAATTATTTTCAAAGATGTTATATACATAATATTAAAAATCAAATGCAATAATGCGTTGAAAATGGTATAAAAAATGTACTGTATTAAGCAGCTTTGCTCAAGTACACAAATTTTGTTGAGACAGCCAGTTTTGAACACTCAGTTATTATTCAGCAATTATATAATGTTACCATGTTAAGAAAACTGATTTGATGTAAGAAACTTATTGTTATTATACTTATATTCTCAGAGAACTAAGTCATTGAAGCAAAGAATGTATGTCAAACAAAACCTGTGCACTCTTCACAATCTCAAACTTAAATGAAATTTAACTACAGTATGAATTGCTATAAAATATTCACAGCTGATTTATTTTCTATTTAATATGAATATTTAATTATTGTTAAATATTTGACAATGGTATGGTAACATGGTGCCAAACAGCAAGCAAAACATTGTATTGACATAATATATACTAAACAAATAAAAGACTGTTCCTTGATGAAGAAACATGGCAATTTTCTAAAGTTGTACAACCATTTAAATAACTTAATGGCTTATCATTCACTGGTCGATACACTGAAATAAATTATATATTTTTAAGGGAGAAATAGAACAATCCTTCTCTCAAGTGTGTCATATATAGAGCAGTCAAAAAATTAATAGAATTGATGCTACATTAGTTGAGAGGCGACACTGTAAGAAACAAATATCTTACAACTTTTGTATAATTCATTAATTTCAGGGTCACGCACCAGCTGGCGGATGCCTGTTAGCTATGTCATGTGAATACAGGGTCATGGCCAGCGGTAAATTCAAAATTGGTTTAAATGAAACTGCACTTGGGTTGATTGCACCATCGTGGTTCATGGCCACAATGAGGAATACAATCTCATCACGTCAAGCTGAATTAGCGCTTACTTCTGCAAAAATGTTTACTGTTGAAGAAGCTTTGGAGGTATAAGAATATTAATATCTTAATATTTAATTTAATATCTATAATCAGTAGTGGTTTTTTCATTGATATATGAAATACAATAATTTTTTTTTAATAGTCATATTCTAATTATATGCTTCTTTTGATATCCACTAACAGATCATTTATAATGGGTAACATTACATTATGGTGCATTTTCTTTCATGTATATTATGAACTAAGTGTTTATTTAGGACAGTATTTACAATACCATGCCATAACATGCATAACCATTGTCTGTTAATGCCAAATAGAAATGTGGCATGTGACTTGTAATTTGTGCAGCAAGTTACTTTTTACTTTTGTTCTATGAATGATTACATAAGTTAACTAAACTTCAGAATAAACATACATACAAAATATTAATACTGTTATCTCTACCTATTTGGCGTTGGTACAAAAGGGGATATAATTTAAAAATAAACTGATAAAAAACACTAGAGAATTATCATCATTTATAAAATCTACAATGTGACTATCAGAATAATTGATAAAGTCGTTGTGCCTGTATCACATGATAAACGGACTAAATAGTTTAGATATTACAAAATGCTCATAATGCAATATTATATGGTGGCAGAGATTACAGTAGGAAGTATTAAATCGAAGTTACAGACATCAAAGAGATGATATTTATCTATTGAAACATGTGTGGCCTGGCAAAAAAATTCTTTTCCAAAAAAAGCCTGGTCATTAAAGCAATTTTTAAGCAACAAAATAAATTGAAGATGACAAGTCAACTTGATATAAATAAACAATATTATTTTTAGATGTTTTTACAATTCGCAGCGCACTGAGTATTCTTCATAAGATAATGGAAGAATATTAGCCAATAATGTAATCAAAGAAATGTTGTCATGTCAACAAATGAGTGTCTTAAAAATATGAATAAAAAGAGCAAAGTAAAAAAATTATAGGAAATGCATGGTTGAATATAATAACAAATGATTGTTAGTGCCGAACCGGTAAGCAAGCTCATCACACTGACATAAAATGTAGTCGATTTTTTGAAATCTTGATATTCGGAGAAAAACTTATAGACATTTTTAAAAAATAAGATAATTTGCGTGGAAGTTTCTTTCCTAGATACGTGACACTGGAAAACCTGTGAAACACTTTAACTTAGGTGATATGAAATAAATTGTTACAATACCCAGAATGGACTATAAGGTAATATAGGTTGTATTGGGCATATCAAGATAATCACTTCACTTTTATTACTTACACAAAGCTATATCTCGTTTCACCACGGTCTATACATTCAACAAAGTTGATGATTAGAAAAGATTTACCTTCTCTTCACACATATGACATTTAACAAAATAAAAGTGTGTAGTCAGAAAAGCTGGCCATCATACTAGGTCATGACAACAGTATCTAATTGTGAAGACCAAGTCTGCGTGCTTAACCCTCAAGGTGGCTGAGTTGTAAAAAAATATTTTAAAATTCTAAACATCACCAAAGTGTGTTCTGCTCCAATAAAAGGATACCAAAAAGTTATTTATTACTTTTAAGGGCTTGGATGCTAATTAGGGAATTTAAGCAAAACACGCCATGCAAGTGAAATTCGTGGCAGCTGCATTGTTGAAATTTAATTATCAACTTATTGCAAAAATTACATCAATGAAAATTATCAACAACCAAACAGAAAAGATTATGAAATTTTCTAAATGTTGAAATAACTGTTTTATTTATAAATATATGAAAAGATACAAAATGATGTTATAAAATTTTTAAAGGACCAAGTTTTTCAATTATTTAACAATATTTAATGAGTGATGGCAGATAAAAACTAATTTTTTATTTAAAATAATCTTCAAAGAATTTCCAAAACAATTTTATACTTATGTAAATCTAAATAACATAAAGTATGGAAAAAAATTCATAAACATTGTGAAAAAAGTGACATCGAAATGATATGCCGTGGCCACATACAGAAAGAAGTTTTACACTGAATCTAATTATCTTTTAATTTTACAACTTACTTACTGAATTTGGTATAAAATTCTGAAAAAAGTGGTGTAACTTTCGTGAAATAAAATGACAAATTGTTCAATCAAGAGCTTGGATTTTTTTATTTCATTTTATATTATCATAGTATTCTCTGAAACTGGATGAAATATTATTTATCACTTGAATTGTACACTTACATTTATATGTACATAACCTCCTAAAAGGTTAAAAAAATATTAAATTCATCTGACAAGTGCATGTATTCTAAAAATATTGCTATTTTATGGGAATTATGTTGACAGAAAATATTTTTTTCTGAAGGATTACTTCATTAGTTAGCAAATTTGTTTTTTCCCGTCAAGAATAACTTTGTGGGTGTAATAACAAAAAAACGAGCAGTAAAACTGAAATTAATTTCAAAACCAGTTTATTCATAGATTGTCAAGAAATATAGCAGAGGTTATTCATAATTTTGAATATATAAGATACACATAATGATTCTCAGGAACAAATATAATAATAACTTCTAATGCCTTTGTAAACACATTTGTTTGTTTACATAAGGGCTAATTGGTATTTTGCGAACGGAATTATAGTACTGAGGTTATGACGATGTGTAACATTTATTGTTATGGCAGCAAGATAAGATTAGTGGTGCCCATGAAATTCGCCAATATAATTGTTGTATCACTAAGCCTATTGTATTCAAATAAATGATTATAATCACATATGGTTGCCGCACATTTCGAGCAAGATATCTCTTTCATATTTGTTTGTGACTGATATACAATATATATCCGTTGATGAAAAAATTCTCAGCATTCTATGTTAATTAATTTTGTGTGTGTGGCTTACAAATAAGACGTAGCGTGCTATATGTATGAAATTTTAACTAATGAAATTTTGAAGAAAAATGAAATACTTATAAAAATATATATCTTTTTATAAAATTATGTCATTTTCCAAGTTATAAAATATGCTCACGACTGAATTTTCTTTGCACCTAAGTACACAACATATTTTTTTTATTTTTTTGTCACTCAAAATTGGTTTAAATGAAACTGCACTTGGGTTGATTGCACCATCGTGGTTCATGGCCACAATGAGGAATACAATCTCATCACGTCAAGCTGAATTAGCGCTTACTTCTGCAAAAATGTTTACTGTTGAAGAAGCTTTGGAGGTATAAGAATATTAATATCTTAATATTTAATTTAATATCTATAATCAGTAGTGGTTTTTTCATTGATATATGAAATACAATAATTTTTTTTTAATAGTCATATTCTAATTATATGCTTCTTTTGATATCCACTAACAGATCATTTATAATGGGTAACATTACATTATGGTGCATTTTCTTTCATGTATATTATGAACTAAGTGTTTATTTAGGACAGTATTTACAATACCATGCCATAACATGCATAACCATTGTCTGTTAATGCCAAATAGAAATGTGGCATGTGACTTGTAATTTGTGCAGCAAGTTACTTTTTACTTTTGTTCTATGAATGATTACATAAGTTAACTAAACTTCAGAATAAACATACATACAAAATATTAATACTGTTATCTCTACCTATTTGGCGTTGGTACAAAAGGGGATATAATTTAAAAATAAACTGATAAAAAACACTAGAGAATTATCATCATTTATAAAATCTACAATGTGACTATCAGAATAATTGATAAAGTCGTTGTGCCTGTATCACATGATAAACGGACTAAATAGTTTAGATATTACAAAATGCTCATAATGCAATATTATATGGTGGCAGAGATTACAGTAGGAAGTATTAAATCGAAGTTACAGACATCAAAGAGATGATATTTATCTATTGAAACATGTGTGGCCTGGCAAAAAAATTCTTTTCCAAAAAAAGCCTGGTCATTAAAGCAATTTTTAAGCAACAAAATAAATTGAAGATGACAAGTCAACTTGATATAAATAAACAATATTATTTTTAGATGTTTTTACAATTCGCAGCGCACTGAGTATTCTTCATAAGATAATGGAAGAATATTAGCCAATAATGTAATCAAAGAAATGTTGTCATGTCAACAAATGAGTGTCTTAAAAATATGAATAAAAAGAGCAAAGTAAAAAAATTATAGGAAATGCATGGTTGAATATAATAACAAATGATTGTTAGTGCCGAACCGGTAAGCAAGCTCATCACACTGACATAAAATGTAGTCGATTTTTTGAAATCTTGATATTCGGAGAAAAACTTATAGACATTTTTAAAAAATAAGATAATTTGCGTGGAAGTTTCTTTCCTAGATACGTGACACTGGAAAACCTGTGAAACACTTTAACTTAGGTGATATGAAATAAATTGTTACAATACCCAGAATGGACTATAAGGTAATATAGGTTGTATTGGGCATATCAAGATAATCACTTCACTTTTATTACTTACACAAAGCTATATCTCGTTTCACCACGGTCTATACATTCAACAAAGTTGATGATTAGAAAAGATTTACCTTCTCTTCACACATATGACATTTAACAAAATAAAAGTGTGTAGTCAGAAAAGCTGGCCATCATACTAGGTCATGACAACAGTATCTAATTGTGAAGACCAAGTCTGCGTGCTTAACCCTCAAGGTGGCTGAGTTGTAAAAAAATATTTTAAAATTCTAAACATCACCAAAGTGTGTTCTGCTCCAATAAAAGGATACCAAAAAGTTATTTATTACTTTTAAGGGCTTGGATGCTAATTAGGGAATTTAAGCAAAACACGCCATGCAAGTGAAATTCGTGGCAGCTGCATTGTTGAAATTTAATTATCAACTTATTGCAAAAATTACATCAATGAAAATTATCAACAACCAAACAGAAAAGATTATGAAATTTTCTAAATGTTGAAATAACTGTTTTATTTATAAATATATGAAAAGATACAAAATGATGTTATAAAATTTTTAAAGGACCAAGTTTTTCAATTATTTAACAATATTTAATGAGTGATGGCAGATAAAAACTAATTTTTTATTTAAAATAATCTTCAAAGAATTTCCAAAACAATTTTATACTTATGTAAATCTAAATAACATAAAGTATGGAAAAAAATTCATAAACATTGTGAAAAAAGTGACATCGAAATGATATGCCGTGGCCACATACAGAAAGAAGTTTTACACTGAATCTAATTATCTTTTAATTTTACAACTTACTTACTGAATTTGGTATAAAATTCTGAAAAAAGTGGTGTAACTTTCGTGAAATAAAATGACAAATTGTTCAATCAAGAGCTTGGATTTTTTTATTTCATTTTATATTATCATAGTATTCTCTGAAACTGGATGAAATATTATTTATCACTTGAATTGTACACTTACATTTATATGTACATAACCTCCTAAAAGGTTAAAAAAATATTAAATTCATCTGACAAGTGCATGTATTCTAAAAATATTGCTATTTTATGGGAATTATGTTGACAGAAAATATTTTTTTCTGAAGGATTACTTCATTAGTTAGCAAATTTGTTTTTTCCCGTCAAGAATAACTTTGTGGGTGTAATAACAAAAAAACGAGCAGTAAAACTGAAATTAATTTCAAAACCAGTTTATTCATAGATTGTCAAGAAATATAGCAGAGGTTATTCATAATTTTGAATATATAAGATACACATAATGATTCTCAGGAACAAATATAATAATAACTTCTAATGCCTTTGTAAACACATTTGTTTGTTTACATAAGGGCTAATTGGTATTTTGCGAACGGAATTATAGTACTGAGGTTATGACGATGTGTAACATTTATTGTTATGGCAGCAAGATAAGATTAGTGGTGCCCATGAAATTCGCCAATATAATTGTTGTATCACTAAGCCTATTGTATTCAAATAAATGATTATAATCACATATGGTTGCCGCACATTTCGAGCAAGATATCTCTTTCATATTTGTTTGTGACTGATATACAATATATATCCGTTGATGAAAAAATTCTCAGCATTCTATGTTAATTAATTTTGTGTGTGTGGCTTACAAATAAGACGTAGCGTGCTATATGTATGAAATTTTAACTAATGAAATTTTGAAGAAAAATGAAATACTTATAAAAATATATATCTTTTTATAAAATTATGTCATTTTCCAAGTTATAAAATATGCTCACGACTGAATTTTCTTTGCACCTAAGTACACAACATATTTTTTTTATTTTTTTGTCACTCAAACATGTTTTTATATTGAATATATTTGGCGTTAATTTTGTAGAAATTCATTATTCACAATTAAATGAAACTACATGATGTAGTATTATTTCTACTTTCTTTAAGTTCTTTACCACGACCTAGGTTTCGTTGTATTACAACATCTTCAGGTGGGCTATTAACAAAGATTCTTTTATTGTGTTTTTATATTATCGTGAAAATATTGACAATATATCTATGATTAGACTATACTACATACAATAACATCACATTTATTACAAAACAAATAAAATAAACTAATTATTCCAAACACGATAAGCTGCCACAAACACACAATTTATTGAATAGGGAGAGCATGAAATATTTTTCAATTCTTGGTTGGAAACATATTTTTTTATTACTTTATCACAAAATATATAATGTGAATTCAACATATATAAATTGAGTGAATTGTTATATGTTTCATAAAAGAAATGAAATAAACATAATTTTCAGTAAACATGGATTATTTTCATATATAATATAATATACGAGGGTGGTCTGAGAAGTTTCCGACCTAATAAAGGTAGAAGACTGAAATTTTTTTTTATTTTTCAACATAGTCTCCTTGTAAGTCTACACACTTCTCCCAGTGATGCTCCCATCTTTGTAACCTGTCCAAATAGTACTCGGCGTTTTTCTCTGCAAAATAATGGTTCACGAAGGAGATTGCCTCTTGATTAGACGAAAATCTCTGTCCTACGAGCGCAATTTTTAGATGAGGGAACAAAAGGAAGTCGCTTGGAGCTATATCTGGTGAGTAAGGGGGATGGCCAAGCAGTTCAAACCGTAATTCGTGGATTTTCGCCGTGGCAACCGCTGAGGTGTGAGACAGTGTGTTGTCTTGGTGAAACAGGATTTTCTTTTTCTGCAAATGTGGCCATTTTTCCTGTAATGGTTTTTCCTTTTTAAAGATAATCGATTAAAATAACTCCATGACTATCCCAAAAAACGGTCGCCATCACTTTCCCAGCCGAAAAAACTTTTGGCTTTTTTTGGAGCCGGTTCCCCATTTGCAGTCCACTGTTTGGACTGTATTTTTGTTTTGGACGTATAATGGTGTATCCAAGTTTCATCTACAGTAATTAGTTGGTGCGAAAACTCGGATTTATTGCGCCTAAACTGCACCACCAGCGTTGAAAATGTTCATTCGAACATGTTTTTGGTCTAATGTGAGCAAACGCGTCACCCAACGCGCGGACAGCTTTCTCATGCCTAAACGTTTTTTTAATATGTGACAAATCCGTTCTTTTGACTCTCACTTTAATTCTGCGGTCATCTAGCACTATTTGGTGAACTTTGGCGATATTTTCATCGGTAGTTGCAGTTTTCGGACGTCCCGAACGTTCATCGTCTCCCAAGCTCTTATAGCCACGTTTAAATTCAGCTGCCCAAAATTTCACTGTGGTAAATGATGGTGCAGAATCTTCATACACAGAATCCAACTCATCTTTGATTTGCTTAGGCGTATTGCCTTTCAAAAACAAATATTTAATGACAGCTCGATACTCGATTTTGTCCATTTTCACAAAAACACTCACATCAACTCACTCAAACGACTGTTAAATAACAACTGCACGTCCAAAATGGCTGGAACTTTGGTGAGTAACTGTCAACAGATGAACAAGAAAATTCACTAGCTTTTATTTACGAGTGCTGCCATCTTCACGTTGAGCTCGGAAACTTTTCAGACCACCCTCATATATTGTAAAAACTTAACTTGCTTATTATTAAACAACTTACAGAAACAAATGCACAGTTTATAAATGGTCAACAAGTGATTTCAATAATATATTTTTACCATTTACAGACACAATGACATAGTAAAATAAACTAATATGTTACTACATACATCCAATATTGCTGAAAAAATATCAGAAGGCATCTACCATTCACAATTCTTTTGTTTTGTTGTTCGAGAAATAGGCGAGTACGAGCGTCACTTTCGTGCCCTCGGGCAATTTGCATAAATTTGTGTTCAGCCCCGATATTGAGCCCTCGGATACTAGTTGGGTTAATAAAAATTATTTTTTAAGCTGCCAAAAATTAGAATTTCATTTTTCTTTCAATTTAGATAATTTAATAATAAGTTACGCTACTTGAGTTATTAAAGTCGATTTTTATTTATCTTAAAAAATGATGACATACGTATGTACTTCTGGGTTTACCATGGTGAATATGAGTGAATATGATTTTTAAAATAATTTCATAATGAAGAAAAACATTTTAATCACTGTACTTGTGTATGTAGATATTGTGCATAATATCAGGAAAATGTATTTTATTGTATTTTTAATGGCCTATTAATCCATTATACATATATGTACTTGACTAACTTTGAACTATGGCTCCGCTTGTGTGGAAAAGGGAAAATGCACAGAAGTTTGAGGAACAAAGAAATGACATGAAAAAAAAGAATTCTGTGCTCTGCAGTAGGTAATTGTAGAAAGTTGCCGTAATATTTTACTATATACTTATGAGAATAATTTTTACTTTTATCCTTAATGGAGTGATTTTTTAAAAAATATGCTGTATACAACTCCACAACTTGGCTATATGTATACAAAAATCAGTACTTGAACCATGAAAGAGAGACAAATAAAAACTCACTTTCACATTTATATTATTAATTTAGATCTAATTAAATTCTTTCAAGTCGCTATATTAATTTGCATGCACTTTTTATACTTTTATTGTGTCCACAAATAATTACGAACTTATGCATTTCTGCGTGAATGTGATTAATTAAGAGAGCATTTTATATTATAGGTGGGATTAATAGATGAAACTGCGACTGACAAGAACGATTGTATTGCAAAGGCAGAAAAGTTTCTGGAACGTTTTGAAAAGATTCCACCCAAAGCGAGGGCTCTAACGAAGCAATCTTTTCGATCAGCAGATCTAAATGCTCTCGCAAGAAACAGAGACAATGATGTAAAAGATTTTCTCACTACTGTTACTAATCCAAAGTTACAACAAATTATTGAGATATACTTGCAAATGATGAAACAAAAGTCTAAATAAATAAATTTTTATATGCTGTATATAATTTTATTTTCTTTGCAAATCAATTTTTTAAATAAAATATTATGTTACTAAAAAGTACCAGTGTGTTATTACAATTTTGTTATTGAAAGTAGCCACTAAATTTTTTAAATAAATTTTTCCAACAAATATTTATATGTAATATCCATCATATTCTCAAAAATGTCGAAAATCCTAACAGATAATTTAAAATGCTAACAAATTAAACATTTCAATATCTTGGAGGAGTTAAATCACATCTTCATAAAGAAACCATTTCTGTAGAGCCATTGAAATTAACGCCATAATCACTCTTCCATACACTTCTAGTAGGCCAAAGGTGGCATGACCTTTAATTCCCGCTGCGAGTCCCATTTGATATCCTCAATCGAGTCAAAACGGGTACCATGGAGTAGCAATATCAGTTTTGGAATCAGTATTTTCACATATGGTTAAGGCTAAATCCGGCGAATACAGTGGATAGTCAACAGTATTAATTAAGTTTTGGCTTTATGCTTGGTCCCAATTGTTGCTCTGTAAGAAAGCACATTATCGTTGTGTAAAACCCATGTGTTATCCTACCATAAATCTGGCCTCTTACGACGAACATTCTCACGAAAACGCCTCAAAATATTGAAATAATACTCCTTATTCACTGTCTGTCCTTCCGGAAGGAATTCAGATTGTACCACACCAACGTCAGCGAAAGAAAACAGTCGGCAACACCTTCATTTGCAAGCGGCTTTGTAATTCTTTCAAATTCGAAAAAATTGCATGGTGACCAAATTTTATTGAAGCCCCATTTGGTCGATTGTTAGCTTGTCCGGGATGAGACAAATCTTCAACCACTCATGCCCCTCTTTGAACGATTTGTACCACTTGTATGCCTGTGTTTTGGGCATAGTTGAGTCACCATAGAAGAATGAGCATGAAGGAAACATTAACCTTGAATGAATTTCTATGCCATTCACACCTATTACCCTTGAATTTGATAGTGTTATTGCTGGCATTGTATAGATATATACCAAGCTTAATTCAGGTTCAACGGAGATTGAGGATGAACTTTTTTTAATGAAGATACAGTTGTGTATCTAGCAAATTTTACTACAACCAAGATTTGTATGCAAATACGACATTAAATTGCATTTAGATTGCAACAGTGCCATGATGTTACTATAGCTGAAATATATATCTTTCTATCAATATCTAACCTATTTATAAGAAACAAACATTTAACATTAAAGAACATTGGTCCAAAGTCACTTGTTGCTGTCACCAATAGTTTCAATAATGTCTCGAAATCACTGCACCACAATTCGTGAACTACTTAGTTTTCCCTCATCTAATATCGACTCATTCATGTAAAACGTGTGCTGCCTCTGATCACATATGTCAAAAATAATATTTATTAGCCCTTTTGCGCCACATAGAGATTTGTGTATAGATGAGAGACATTTATTTTTGATAGATGAGTCTATTAAATAAATGTACACCTAACAAAATTGGTAAATAAAAGGTATTATTGACTTCACTGTGCGCTGGGGAGCCCAAATTGATCTCAAAAATTCCACACCATACAACTATGCTTATAAAGGATTCGATAAATGTTCATAGGTGGCTGTACTTTGACAGTTGGAACTTGAGTCCTGAGCTTTTACAATACTTGTATGACAATCAAACTTGCACATATGGAATCATAACACCTGATTGGCTAAAAAAGCTCATCAAGCGATCAGACATTTTGAAACTTTAAAAAAGGAAACATTCTCAGAAATACATCTAATAGATTAATACATTTTGAAACTTTAAAAACGGGAACATTCTCAGAAATACACTTAATAGATTAATACCTTTTAAACACTTATGCGTTTTATAAAACATTAAATGACCATAACATAAGCTTAAGAAAAATATAAAGTGTTCGAATTGGAATATGACATACTGACTACATCTAGATCAGTAGGTTCTTAGGATTAATGGCATCTCCCCTAACTCCACATGCCCAACTACATGCATAGAAAGAATCACTTTCTTTGTTATTGTAAAGCTAACATTTCAATTTAGCTGTAGAACTGTAACGAAAAGACACAGCTTTACTTTAAAACATTTTTATGGATAATGCTACCTAAGAACATCATTTTCATATGGGGTTAATATGCCATTTTGGTCAAACAATTATTATTTGACCACTTCTATAATCAAAGTATGACCAAAATTTGAATGCACTTTCTCAACATTTTATAATAAAAACATACCAGTGGACAGATAATAGAGATCAAACAAAATAATTTTTTAAATATTGTCATTCAAATTATGCGAATAAAAAAGGTAAAACCCAACAACAGCAAAGCATGTGTTACAGCAGCGTCGTGATCACATAATTTGCATGACAAAAACTATTAAAAAATAATAAATATTTTTTAAATTTATTTATGAATAATTACTCTTTATATTTATTATTATTTGTATTTAATTCATTTAAACATCATTATATTTATTTATATTTAATTCATTTAAACATCTGCAGAACAAGACATAGGTAAATCATGGCTGCTAAAGACAAATTCTACGTTCCCTTCTATTCTCCCACAGAAAAAGTTTTTACCTGAGGATGCAGTCTGTTGATTGGGGTAGTAACTCATGTGTAAACAATATGGATGATATGGTGCAGAATTTCACTTCTGGGATTTCTAACCTGATGAATAAACAAGCAGAAACGGGCTAGATCCAAAACTAAACATAAAAGGAACCCAACAGCTCTTCACTGAGATACCTTTAGATTATTAAAAAACAAGCTATTGCAAATGTGCAGAAATGAAAAAAGTGTTATTTCACAAAAAGATTAATTTTATGTGTGTAGATTAATTACATTATCCTATATTTTGAAATTTTTAGATACTCTGGATCTCTCTACAATAGTATGAGACAACACAATATTGTGCCGACATTAATACATTTTCTTTGTAACCCACCTGTTTCCTTAGACGCTGCAATGAGGTTTGAAACTCTGAACACAATAGTGCCTGTCCTACTGTGTTGTTCTGAGTGATAATTCTTTTGTTATTTCGGAAATTTCAATATTCGAAGTGAAGAGTCTTCTTGAAATTTAATCAAAATCCATTGACAGTGATAGTCCCAGTATCGACCCTCTTGCTCCCATTATAGGCATTGTGGCACTCGCCATATGCCATATTTAATACTTCTAAATTAACCTCCCTTGTGAATGGAAGAAAGTGCATATTATTCCTTTACACAAAGCATCTTCCCCAAATCACCTCAAAGATTTTCGACCTATATTTATTATCGCCACTACTGTCAGAAATTTTTGAGTGACTTGTACATACTTGTTAGATTTTTAAATATTCAAAATTTACTAGAGCCCTTGCAATCTGGTTGGTCAAGGCACAATACTTCAACTGCACTGCTGAAAGTGACTGGCTACAATCTCAAGCTGGTGTTTCTTACCCTCTTGTCTTTTTTCGATCCTGTTATATAATTGTCCTCCGACAATCATTTGTATGCTGATGATCTTCAAATATACTCTCGCTGCAGTGCCGACAAAATTTCAGTCAGAAAATTTGATTGAAAGTATGCATAAATGTATAGCCGTGGTAAATACCACAGCTGTTTATTAATGGCTATGTTATCCTATTATGTATGGCTATTTTACATCAATTGTAAAAGATCTTGGTCGTAAGATATTCTTCAAAATACACTCTCTCAAACGTCTTTAAAATTTTCTTTCATTTCAAACAAAAGTACACATTTGTCAAACTTTACTTCTGCCTATTCTTGATTATGGAAACATATGTTATCTAATCTAAATGAATATTTACTCAATAAACAGGGACAACTTTAAAACATTTGCGGCCTTGGACCATATATCTAAGCATCGGTTACAATTTAAATTGTTAAAGATTCCAATAAACAAATAGAAAAAAGAAGAGAGATAGTGAATAAATATTTTAGTAAAACGACACAAATGGAGCCTAATTATATCCATTATGTAAAGTGTGATTCAGAACTGAGATTATAAATTTGCCCAGCGCTCAATTTTTCAACCAAAGATCAGAAAAACCTCCTAAGGGATGTTATGCTGGCTTAACATCCACACAGTAAAGACTCATGAAAAGGCGCAAATATCAATGTTGGTATTTTGTTCTACAATAAAGAGTTTACCCGATGTGAACTAAGCAGAATCCACATTCACAGCCCCTAATGAATTCATTACCGATTACTGATGTGGATGGATATCTATAAAAAAACATCTCAATGCTCGAATTTGTGGACAAGCGACTTGGAACTGCAATTTCTGGAACATGATCAAGCAGAATTATAGTGAGATGTGGTTTAATGAGTATTGAAATATCTAAATTAAAGAAAAATAGAAAGGTGCTTACTTTAAAATGTTAACTATTATACTTATTTCAAAATGTTAACTGTTGATACGTGGAGTTTAATAAAGCAAATTTCTACGTCAAGCATGTTCTGAAAGAAAAGAGCTGGCTGACAGAAAATTCAAAATAGTTTCATGAGATCACAATGTCAGTATGCCACATATTAACAATAATCAACTCTCGTTTCCCTATTGTATGAAAAAGTAACTGTTTTGATGACAGTCTGTAGAACTGTCGATAGTCTGGCCATACATTTATTATTTATGTACAAGATATAACTTTTGTTATATATTTTTTTTCGACAGGATTTGCAAATAATAATAATATGCCACAATACATAGTATTAACATGGCATCCACTTCCGTTTCGTGGCAAGTTTTGCACGGACCTGGGAAAATCATAAATGTAGAGAAGCATATTTTTCGTACAACATTCACAGTGTTAATTTGCAACATGACTTCAGGAGCAAATTTGGAGCTGACTTTACACAATAGGGATCTCGAAATCAATATTGAATAAGTTATTGTCCATGATGCTGGAGGTAAGATGAAGTTATCTAAATCTTGATGGTTAAAGAATTAAAGATATTCACTTTTTACCTCACTGTGGTGCAAAAGTAGTACATACTATAGTAGTCACTGTGACCACCAATTCTTTACATGAAATTTTATTTGGAATAATTCACTTTCAAGTAGATAATTTTCGAGAAAAAAGCCAGAGAAAATTCAATAAATCTTATATAAGAGCAGTTTCAATATTAAAATTCAACCTCTAAGCCTGGACTGAACTAGACTAATAAGTATTTATGCCAAAATAAGATTAAAAGTCCCAGAAAGATCGAAAATATTTCTTCAAACATTTGATTATGTTGTGCGCTAAAGAAACTAAAGTCTGTAGCAAGTTCATGGAGGATAATATCTAAGACTAAGTTCACCAGGATTCTTCACTCCACCTTTTCTCTGAGAGACTAAAGATAACGGAACATATTTTTTCACTATTTCTCAACCCTCAGCGCTGCAAAAAAAGAATAAAAATTTTGTTTCCAAAAAAGTTATAACATATGCATTAATTACTTATGCACACATTACTTGTGTGAATGCTGTCAAAACTAATGCAAATCTAATGAACACACCCCGCGCGGTGACAAGAGAGTTCATTAATTTTTGATAAAATTCTAGTTTTGACTCCGTTTATTTTACCATGCATATTTGCACTATTGTCATAAGCTTACGAACCATAGTCTTCAAGAAGTATGTCATGCTGCAATAGAGCTGAAATAATCTGTTCTGTGATCTACTGACCTTTTTTATGTGAGAATTTCAAAAGCTCAAAAAACCTTTAGTTAACTTCGAATTCATTTTTTTTTATTTGGGAAACATACCTAATGTTCAAAACATTTTGCTCATTATTGGAAATGTATGGTATAGTGTCTACAACGATCCTATAAAAATAGCTTCCATTCTTAGATTTAATATGGTTTTGAGAAGTTTCTCACCACAAAGGATGAATTCATTTCGAGAATGTCACGACAAATAATGAGCTCGTCTCTTCAAGACTATTAAAGGACAAGCTCAAAGAGAAGAACATTTCAACTGTACTTATTGAACATTTTATTATCTCCCTGCAAAGCCAATCCTTTTATTCTTGAAAATAATGTAGTGTTCAAAATTACTATCCACTTCATTGTCTCACACTGAATTTGCTATTTATCATACCCGATGTGGCTATTAAAAATATTTGTAGAGACTTCCAGTACAGACCATTTTTTTGTGATCACAACTACTCTCATGCAAAGTATAATATATTCTTTCCAAGGTTTCTGTCTGCGAAAATTGCTTAATCACTACAATTACTTATACTTTTATTATTATAAAAACGTGGTCACTGTAACAACCAATAGACCAAGCTATAACAAAAATATGACATGAAGCCAAAAGACTATTTTTTAATTGAATAAAAGTTACGTTTTCTCACGAAGAGTATTTATTCTTTTGTCCTTTTATATTTCCTTTTTCATAATTGTTTACATTTAAAATATTTTAGAAATAGTTTACTCTAATTTTCAAAATTGTTAACGAGTTATTTGAATATGAAACAATTTTTTGACATAAGTTATATGAGATAACATCGAACCAAATTCCAGGGATATCATATTTTACATTGTGTGCCTTAGACGAATCAATCAATAAATCTGCATCTGTAACAAACTCATTAGCAGGTATAGGTTTATTTATAACTTATAGCAGGTATAACTTTTTCAAGTTTTCAACTTTTTTCTGATGCTCCAAATGTATATTTCCTACTTGAACATTAGTGAATACAAAATTTCTACTACTGTCACTACAAGAGGGAAATCTGAGATACATGCAGGTGTTATTTACAGCCAAGATATTTTTATAATCGTATTACATTTTAAGGTTCCATATCCAAGTGGCAAATAATGGAATCTTTATAATCTAATCATATCTGTTTGTTCGTCCATCTATCATAACCTATTCTGTTTAAGTCTGATCGTCATGAAATTTTATAGGAAAAAATA
Organism: Druceiella hillmani; assembly: GCA_039881145.1. Taxonomy (NCBI): domain Eukaryota; kingdom Metazoa; phylum Arthropoda; class Insecta; order Lepidoptera; family Hepialidae; genus Druceiella; species Druceiella hillmani. Next base: position 11,299,383 of record JAYKKI010000081.1, on the reverse strand, counting down.
GTTTATTTATGAAAATATAGATTGATATTTAGTTGAAAAGAAAAAAAATTAACTAAGCCATTTATAGAGAATGTTTTAAAAATTTGTGAAATAATTTTTTGAATCCCCTTAGATATTGCATCACATGACAAATCCAATTTATATGGGAAGTCAAAAAAGTAGTTGCACTTCAAGTTCTAAGAAATGACAATTTAAACAACTGTACAATTTATTTTAAAGTTATATGAAAGTGTAACTTGTTATTTTATAAATAAATACACTAGACTTCAATTACAAATGTTACTACAGATAAACTGAGATGTTTAGCCAGAAGTAAATGTAATCATATAATTTATCATCAACCAGAATATCTTTATGTGGTTAATGGTAGAATATATGATTGCATTAACATGCCCCCGTGATTATAGCCGACTCGCACATCTATCGCTAGACCCAAGGACGTACATATTCTATGATATAACCTCAAAAATTAAATTAATTTCTCACGAGAGCTATCGTGGAAATGTAAATGAATATCCTTATTTTGCTAAAAGCATTCCTAATACTTAACTTCATTTTGGGATTTGTTACAAGAAGCATTGAGACATTGACAATTAATGCAGCTGTCAAATAAATTGTTTCACATGAAAACATTTTTCAAATTATTTTTAGAAAAACACATTACATTTAAATTATATAATTTATTGAAATGATTTACATTAATGACATGAGGACAAAAGCAATCCAATGCAAATAGCACCGTTCATTTAAATAGAGTCCTAAAGTTTGTTACGTACTTATTAACTCTGTTTATATATCGTGGACCTAATAGGTCTATGATAGATATATTTAACTGTGATGCAAAGATTGGTTATTTGTTTTGTAATTCTTACATAATATAATTTTCAAATAGTGGGTAAAATATATACAGTAGATATAATATCCGAAAATTGTTTTATCTTTTTTTTCAAACCTAATTTTTTACATGAGCTGCAATAACTTCACCTCAAAAGTAATCTTTAAATACCTTTTTCCTGGTTTATTTTAAAATTGTAAGCCAATGGATTATGTAAGTGGGGAAAAGGAACACAATGATAAACAAATTTGAAGGTTCACAGTACACCACTATGTAGCAGAAAAGAAATAGACTATCAAGTACGACATGAAAATAAAAATAGGAGAGCTAACTGAAAGACAATGTACAGAAATATCCATAAGAGATCTTGCAGGACCCAATCAATTTAATATTGGACATTGAATGGTGTACTAGCAAACTGTAGATTTGGATATACACTAACCAGACAAATTAATTAGTATTATCCAATACCTATGTTATAAAATAAAAGAATACAGACTACAGTTCTTCAGCAGTATAATGCGAAATACCCTCACCTACCCCTACCTCATATTTGGCATAAATGAATGTGCCCACCCACTTCTTGCCATGTTTCATACAAGTGAGGTGTCTGTCATTATTACCCATCCCATGCATGAAATTGAACATTACAATCGATTCCTGCAATTATATTTTCTTATGTTAATTTGTACTTTTTTATATTAACTTAACAAGCATAAAATTTTTTTTTTATTTTTCAGAATATATAAAAATATTTTATCTCACATAAATTTCAATTGTTTCCAACGTTCAATTGTTTCTTTTTTCCAATCGTTTCAATTGTTTTTTCCTTTCCAAATACTGACTAGCCTATAACCTAAAAATAATTGAGTGAAAAAAAGTGCTTTTAAAAAATTCAACTTCATTGGCTAACAATGGCTACATAGAAATTGGGCTTGCCGTTTTCTCTATCATACCAAGTTATAAAACAGTTAAGCGTCTGTTCACTGAACACAAACTATTTCTTAAGAAAATTTCTCTTTTTATATTATCCTGCTTGGTAAAAATCTGCTATTCTATTGAGCCACACTTAAGAAATTAAGAGATTTAATTGTTATATAATAATTTGATATGTAGACAAAACTGAAAAAGTGTAAGCATTTGAAATTGCAATTACTAGTGTGACGCTTAAATAGAACAGACAATAAAATTAAAAAACCCATAAAATAATTAACAAATTTGGTATATATTATTTATGAATGACACAGTATCTCTTCTTGCCCATATAGTAATTAGAAATAGTGACTCTTTTACTACTTTTAGAAGGAGAGCTTCTTATTAACCTCTCGTTTACTCTTGTTGTGTTGAGGCCTGAGCACGCAGGCTACTTTTACATAATATTTGCGCTTACCAATGTATAACTCCAAAAGTATTGATTTTGATAAAATGGTTTTTTTTACGTAGATGGAGAAGAAATGTAGCTAAAGCACTTGTTACCATAAGTATGTAGTTCACAGTGTAAAAAATAAAGAACAAGATGAAAAAAATTTGATGAAGTCTTTGTAAAATGCAGGAAGTCTTTTTAAAAATAATACCCTAAAAAAGTTAAACAATAATTAACATAAACTTAAAAAAAAATATTTATTGTTATGAAAATTTATGTTATCCTTAAGTTTTTGGTGAGCCTTCTCAGTTCTATCCGCATCTTCACGGATCAAAAATCATAGCAGCAAGTATAACTGTAAACCACAGACAAATCTATCACCATTCAATTTGTTATTTTATTCTCTTTCTTATGGTATATAATTGTTTATATATTTGTCATTTTAACCAAAATATAACATTTGTACAAGTGTGCGTGCATTGCTTCACGCACTCGAGGGATTAGTAATACAACAATATTTTGGTGCACTTCTCAGACTGAATATATTATAGATTGCTCCATATAGTCAATATATTTTTTTCTTGCATAGGAATACAATAAGCTGGTTAACTCATAGCTTTGATTTTAAAATAGCAGAATTGCTGTTATGCATAACAAAAATACTGGAGTTTATTTTATGGTGTAAAATTATCTCACAGAGTTAATAAGCCACGTAATTAAGTAACAACTTCCTTTATTAATGCTCAATTTTAAATTCACCTCACATATTTAAATTATACAACTATGCCAGAAATGGTTCTCAAAGTTAAAGACAGCAATTTGATAATATGTTATGGTCAAATTATATATTAGTTGATGAACAGGCAAGAGAGTGCTTTATATGTAAACTAAATAACCTAAACAGATATCCCTCGAACACATAAATTTAAGTTTATAACATAATTTATTTGGAATTAAGTTTACGCATTTCAATTTTTATGTTAAGATATGAACCCACAGTTGTAACAAAATAATTCATTCTATACATTAATATATCCACTCCTCAATAAGACTTGTAGGCGACTAACATGTTTATTGAATTTGCCCTATCACACATCAGATCGTTAACGAATACAAAGCCTTAATGTCATGGTGGATCCAATGTTTTTGACATTACTTTTAACTGCTCCAATCCTGTTAGTAAGTCCCTGAAAATATTAAAAAAAAAATAAAAGGTTAACTCGGTACAAATTTATTTTCTCAAACATTTACAATGTTCATAATTGTAGAAGTAATGACAGGGTCTCAGATATGTTCCAAAGATGTAAAATAATTGGTACAGAAAGCAAAACGAATCTGGTCTAGATTCGCTACAGCTAAATAACATTTTGCGGTGGTGTTAATTTGTAGTCATTTTATTTCTTGTCAATAATTGTATATTATAACCCAAACCAGGGATCAATTCTGTAAATAGTTTTGACCATTAATCATACTGACTAATTCAACCAAGAAGTTATATAAATATGGAAGAAAACATAATTGGAATTTAAACCAAGTAAGGGAAATATTTTTGCTCTCTGGTCCTCAGGTTACATAGTTTATGAGAAAAATTGTTTTAAAAAATACTGTCATAAATACACTTTTTTAATTATCTTAAGGCCCATAAACAGTATATTCATCTGATTGTCTTCTCATAATATGCCCTCGCCTCGTAAGACAAACAATATTTCGAAATTTTCTCAGGGGGCCATTTTACTATCCTTATCACACTAGACCCTTTACTTCCCTTTACATAAGACTAAAAATAAAAAAGACACAGAAAATAATTATTTCTCGGTATTATTTTTAATATAATTTTTATTGTAATATAATAAAATATAATAATCTATTAAAAGCACATTTTTAGTTGTTATGCCACGAATGGATTTAAGTAACTGTATTATAATTTTATAATAATGAAGAATATCTGAAGGAGTTTATTTGAATAGCTCGTTGCTAAAGCATAAAAAGACAATAGGTTCTCTCATGACAGCAAACAAAAGAGAAAGTTGTTGAGTATTATGAGCATGTTAGCCCCTCGAAGTATTACTGCAATATTCTATTACACCTTGTACAAAGTATTTATTATGATTATAAAATTATAAATAAAATGAGGTTTATATTCCACCAAGCTTTTTGTAACAGCCATACAAGTTCCACTCAACACTGTAGCACAAAACTGTACCAAACACCCTTTCTTTAATTAACAAATTAATCATAACTTTGTTTTAAATAAAAAACTCTGATGATCATAAGAATTTCAGCCCGTGAGCAGCACCCAGTTAAGTTCCTTCCATTTTGAATTTTGTAGTAAAAATGATAAACAAATCTGGTCAATCATACTTGCAAACATAACAGAATACATCTTGGGTACAGTCATGCATGTACTGCAAGTTTCCAGTGACGGTGGACAGTGGAATAACCAATTGACTTAAATTCTCCCTATCGGTATCCTGCTGCATAGCATCACATAGATTTACATTATTTTTTGTCATAAAACCATCTTTGATTTTTGTGAATGTGTATCTGAATATTTTGTTTCTATTTTGGCACACATCTATAAAAACTAGCTGAACACCAAAAACATTGTAAATATATAAATCATCACACATCACTTGCGACAGGTAACAGTAAAAATACAGAAAGTTAATATTTTCAAGCAAGTGGGCATGTGAATAATATAATTGTCTTCGTATACAGCAAAATTATACTCATCCTCACCACAACAAAATGTTAGTTGGTATTAGAGAGATCAATTATCTAAAGGACGTGTAAAGGTCAAAAGCTGGAAATGTGTAAAAGATAATCTTATTACTCAATAATGTCATAACACAAGTTATTAAATCTAGGGCCGCTGACCCTACCTTATCCTGCGAGATTCTCTCTTGGTCTGGTTCAACCAAGAGAGAACCAATCAAATTGACCCTGGACTTTAAAACCTTTAAAATCTGCCCCTCTAAAACTAACTGTAAACCCCCTAAAATCAAACCAAAATATATATCTGGAGTTTTTTGGAAAATGGCTTGACAATATTTGCAAGTTTCAGTCATGCCACCGATGTTTCAATGTGTGGCATAATTTATTGTTGGATAGTGAACTATACTACATCCTTTTTATCGGTCCATGGCCACAAGTAATCTGCAACAGCTTGCTCTTGGGACTCTTTCAATCCTCAGAGATAGTCAACATCCTGCAGAGAGAAAGATATAATATGTTGGCAACTCAGTGAGCCTCGTCACTCACACTCTGACACTGTCTCCACACTCACCTCGTTCTTAAAGCATATGCTTGTAATGAACCCTAGCCAATTCTAGTCATCTTTGATATTGTTCTTCTGTCTTAAGAATCCTGTAGATAACGTGAACATCTCAATCTGATGTTGAAAGCACTTACCGCTCTATTATACTGTGAAAGTTTCAGAACTGGGAGACTAACTGTGAATTCTGCAGTAGACCGTAATTTATGCTTCTTAAAAGTTTTCGACAGGCAGAATTCTGTGTGGTGCACACAATTTGCATTTAATCTCGTTTCACACTTAGTAAACATTTCCCAAGGGTGAGGACAATTCACGCTGCATAAACTTTTCTGGCACATGATATTGTGTGCAGAGCTCACAATATGCAATTATCTGCAATTCACATTGTGTGAACGATTTGGATGTGCGAGTTTGAGTGTGGCCGTTCAAGATAAACAGTCCATCATACTTCACACTGAGTAGGCATTTCTGAAGCTTGAGATGTGGCACATTGCACATTATCAGTTATCAATCACCCTTCCCAATATATGGACATGTTAGAAGCTTGAGACTGAACATAATGCTCTCGTCTAAAAGCTAAGAGAGCTGCATATTTTTTTCTCAGTTTCTTTGGATCTAACTTGCCTCATCCTTTTAGAATTTCTTGAGTACCAAGAATGATTGCATCTTTCCCTTGCAGGCATAGCTAACTAATTTCAAAATGAAAATCAAAGCCAAAGTGCAAAAATCCAAAGCTGAAATGTAATTTGATTATTTACTTAATTGTGTAACTGATTGTATCCAAAGCAGTCATCATCCTTCCTTATATCTAGATATTACAGCCGTGAACCAATTATTCCCGAGATTTAAAAACTAACAGCACTATCTACTTTAAAATCTGCAGAAACATTAATTGATGACCTGCATTTTTGTTTAATAAAAATAATCAAAAGATCGATAGCAAATTGAAAATGAGCCTAAATAGGTATGTGTTCATAAAGAGTTTTTTCTAATTAGCTACCCTAAATGTATTGGATCACGCAGACTTTTTGGTCAACCGGCGTGAAGTACGTGACAGATGGACATGCTATGTATCGTAAATGTGAGTTCAATTTATAAACAAAAGCCAAAGACATTCAGATGATGCATTCTCAATAGGAATTTGTATATAAACCCCTCAGTAAATGTGTGAAGGATGAACTTGAAATGGGTCTTAAGGACGCTATTCCGTAGCTTAATCTATCCCTAGACTAAGTGTTGTAAATCCATTCAGCAGTTTTTGTGTGATGCGTGCACACGTGATAGACAACAAAAAAATGATTAATGTTAAAGTATACCTTCTTAGCTATTTTCAACTTACAGAATTGACCTCTGCTACAGTTTTATTATATGTATACGAGGGGCAGCTGAAAAGTTTTGAGCCTAAGTACCTGTAAGTATCACTAATAACTCGTGCAGCACATCACTAATTGCATGTATCCTAAGAAATATAAATGTCAAGTTTCATGTCATTAGCATCATTATGCGTTTAGTAACAAAACCATAAACGTCACCATGTCCGAGTCATACACACCTTGCATGAAATTGGAGTACAAAGCTGTCATAAAATTCCTTACAAAGAAGAACAAAACGCCGACGGAAATATTTGAAGAGATGTCAGCAGTTTGTGGGAAGTCTACATTTTCATTTGCAACCGTAAAACGTTGGAGCCGAGAGTTCAAACACGGCAGGGAGTTGCTCGAAGATAATCGAAGGATCGGGACACCCAAACACCGCCGTTACCGAAGAATACATTGAGAAAAGTGAAAAAACTTGTTCTCGAAGATCGGGAATCAAGTTGTGGCAGATACACGACACAACTTCGTAGGAGTTTTTGGACATCTGAGGCGATAATCTTGATATGTTTTTCTCGTCTTGTCACTGTTGATAAAACATGGATTCAACAATCAAAATCAAATATCAAAACAGTGGATAAAAAAAGGGAAAAAAGCACCACGGAAGTTAAAAGTGGAAAGATCGGCGTCCAAGCTCCATTATGAAGGAATTTTGTTCATTGACTACTTTCCTAAAACACTACAATGAACGGAGACTATTACGCCACATTAGTGTGTCAAGTGGTTGAATTGAGAAAAGGAGAGGCAAACTGGCTAAAGTAATCCTGTTTTTGCAAGACAATGCGCCGTGTTGCGACTGTGCGAGTTGCGAGGCGTGCCCTCGCTGAGACAGGATTTGAAGAAATCAACCACCCACCCATAGTCCAGACCTGGCTCCTAGCGATTATTTCCTCTTTTGAAATTTGAAAAAACACCTCCGAGGACGAAGATTTTCCAGTGACGAAGAATTGAAGACGACCATAAACGAACATTTCGAAGACAAAACAGGTGAATATTTTGTGACCAGGTTAAAAACTCTTTTTGATAAATGTAAGAAGTGTATTGAAATAGAGGGACATTACATTGAAAAATACATTTTTATGCATTTCTATCAGCATTTTTAATACCTTAGGCTCAAAACTTTTCAGCCGCCCCTCGTAGATTCACCTAATTTATTTGTCAACCTTTTCAACTAAGCCACAAAAAACTAACCTTTTGGTTGACATTCAATCAAAGAAATAAGATCAAGATAATTAATTACTTGAGAGATATCTCAGCAGCAAGAGTAGCCGCCTGTAAGTCTCTTGATACTCCATGTTGCCTACTCTTCATGTTCTGGATTTCAGCCTCTTTGTTGCCTAACTCCTCCTGTGGTAGATATTTCTGAGTTAAATAAATGCGACATTTTCTATTTACACACAGGTTAACAAGTAAAACGAAGTTACTTAGGAATTTCTTTCATCACGTGTGAAGTAGAAAAGCTGTTCGTACAGAACACTAATAGAGAGCACAAGGTGAAATGTTACCTATTCCTTGCCAAAGTCAAAATGTTTACTATTTAGTTTATTCCTTATAAATTTAATATTAGCCATCCAGTACTTTCCCTTCAAGATGGTTTAACAACATATAATATTACATAAAAAAATATTAATTATGGCAACTCAAGAAATGTTTTGTGCTCCATAGTAAGGTAAAGTTAAAACCGTTTGTTGATGAACATGAGCCCACACCAATATAATGAGAGAGAGCAATACCAATAGATGAGCCCACACCAATATAACTAATGTTTGTGGACATTTTTACTTACAAATTTGCTTTCTCAAATTTGTAAGTAAAAGTGCCAATGTTTCTAAAGAACTGAACCAACAAACTAATATATTTATATGCACAATATACATGCGTCTGTTGCTCCTTGTAGTTAACATTGCAACTACACATCTTTGAAAATAATCATTTCATTGCAATAAGACATCGAGATGTACCCTCCTTTAACTCACTTGCGCATTAATGACGCACTGCAATTGACAATTGCCCGATCTATGAGCTTACTTATCGACCTATTCATTTTATACAATTATTTTAATTGGTGCACTGAGTGTAAACTATAATTCAACCTACAAAGCATCAGAAGGTACAAAAGATTCTAGAATTAATATATTCATTTTTCTTTTATTCAACCAAATTACTGGCATTCTTCTGTACAACTAGCAAATATATATAAACAACTATATGAGAAGCATAAATATATTTTATAGGATTAATTGGAAAACTATTTAAAACACAGTTTTAAGAATCAATAAATGATTTTGAATTTGCTAAAATCAATCACGTTTTTGTTACACTTCTAACCTCTAACCCATTTTATGAAACAATGTAAGTTTTTGATAATTGTTAAAAAGTGAACCAAGGTTGTTATAACAACATTGATATAAAAACGTTGGTCTATAAATCAATCAACATCAACTTAACCTTGCAAGTGGAAAATTAAATTTCTTAAAAACATATATTACCTTCAATTTCTTTACTTGTGCTTTGAGCTTTGCTGCATTTAATTCAGCTTCTGTTGCTCGGTTCTATAATAAAAAGATCATATTATAAATATTAATAAATTTTAAAATTAATTAAAATATTTTATAACAGGCATATTTGTCTATTGAATATAACAAATGAAATAAATTTGGTACACATCAAATAATTGTGGTAAAACTAAATGCTATCAGCCATCATCTTTCATAGGTAAGCAAGAGATATAAAAAAAACTACTTCATAAGTATTAAAATTTAAAGCATTCATATTTATAACCTTACACAAAACCAATACTTTAATAATAAAACAAGTTATTTAAAAACTAAATAATGTTTACTGACTACTACAATAACATTGTTAGGCCAAATCCACACTTTTGTCTACCACCACCACACTGTTGCGGTGGTAGACAACAGTGTGGATTATAAGAATCATTCCTTACTACATGGAAGGTCAACTCTGTCAAACTTGAATGTCATAATGAATGTCGAATTGATAACAGCATCGACTTTCTACCACATCAGTGCTTACAGTTGAATGGTCGGTTAGTGTTGTGTCCATGAGAATTTAATTTGGACTGAATAGACAAAACAGTTTTTGTAATGTCGAAGAATTTGTTAAAATAGAACTCTCTACTGATGGGAAACTCAACAAGATAGAGTAAAGCCCGGATAAAAGCGGGATTTCTTTATCATAATTCTTGCAAGTAGACTACTGCAATAACATAATTCTTGCAGCAGGATTTTGTGCCATCTCTATTTATTCTCATTCCTTGAATGTGTAGTCATGTAATAGTTTTTGTCAATTTTCAGTTTTCTGTTAGGCAGCCTAAATGCAAATGAACACCTAAAACTTTTTAACTCTTAGCAGTATCGCATCGGCCAGGATGATGTGATTAATGTCCTCTGCGATAATTTTCCTTGCTTGTTTTGCAGGCTTGTCAGTTGTCTCATTTCCTGGGAAACCAAAGTCTACCCGCAACCGCTGGGATAGCATCTCTCCCTTAATTGGTAAATTTAATTTAATTGTTGCTGAATTTCTTTAGCAACTCTTATATGGCCTTATTTATTGCTTCAATAGCAGTCCATTTACTTTGTTCTCTTCCTCCAACAAATCATATTTTTCTAAGACACTCTGTGGTGGTGTTATTTGGGAGAATTTAATGCGGTCCAGCTCGTCATTTTTTATTAACTTCGTTGGATGATCTAGCAGAAAATACTTGCACAAGGTTTTAATGTGAAACGTCTAATGGCGCGTTTGGGTAGGAGTTAAAACTTTACGATGGCATGTCGCAATGTGCCATTCGTCCAGCTTCACATCTTGTTGGCTGTTTCCAACTTAATTCAGCCAGCTTCACGTCTTGTTGGCTCCTTCCGACTTAATTCAGCCAACTTTGCATCTTGTCAGATAATAGTATCATAAAATGAAGAATATATTTTCAATAGATTGTTAAGAAATATTTCTGTGATAAATTATTTAAAAAAAATAAATAATTTAAAGAATATATCAATAAAGTAACAATTAGTTTCAATAAATCAATTTAAAAATATAAAAAAATGCCAAGCCTCCCATGACCGCTCATAATTTTTTTTTCACGAATGTCTACTAATGATCGACTCCATTCCTGTTTCTTATATAGCCGAAGTCAAATCTTTTCTTAGACACGGTGTACTTAGGTTAGTATGAATGAGGTGTTCTGGGGAATAGTTAAATTGAGAGAAGATTCTTGGTGTGTAATATCACTTTTATGCCCAATAATATTTTTGGTTTGGTGTGTAATATCACTTTTATGCCCAAAATTAAGTTCTTGTCTAATTTCACAGTCATATTGTGTTATAATTGATCTTTTAAACCTGGTCTTACAATTTTCAAAGGCTCTTCCTAAAACATGTTGGGTAGATTTTCGAGGACCGAGCTGGATACATATGGGAGTCACGTATTCTAAGTGTGGTCTGACTAGAGCATTCTGATTTGACTGGGTGCAAATCCCAAAGCAATAGGTTTTTCCGATTACTTTAGGATTTGCACCCAGTTTGTGCCACATAAGCATATGATTCAACTTTTTTTTAACTGTTTAGTGTCGGGTCTTTAATTTGTATGGTAAATAGGATTTCAGGATCGAGTGTTACTCCCTAATATTATGGATCGGATGTTTGCGTCAAGGGTATATAAATATATAGGAACACATCTATGAATATTGTTGGCTTTATTTTTTTCTGTATCATCTGCAGTGAAAACAGTGAAAAATGTTTTTAATGAATTAATTTTAACTTCGCTTAACTTTGGCTGTAATAATTATAGTACTTTAAGATTATAATTATAATAGTTTCTGTTTCTCGTTTTATACTGGTGATGATATACTGGTGATTTTTCACTTAAATGATATTGCATGGTATGAAATTTGGAAAAGCAGCTGTTGTGGTTAAGTTGTGTATGAATATTTAGATGAAGATGGGCTGCTTGAGTTATATTTGGGTATCATACAATAAAAATAAATTAAATAAACATATAGACTTTTATACACCACATGAAAGAGAACAATAAACAAATCAAATGGTAATAAAGTCGTCTGTAGCGTATAGTTATTTTTGTCGCTATAATTTTTTCAAAATTGTAGAATTGGTTTTTTTTAATGTTGTGTTTGTGCCTACAAAATGAATGTAAGAATATAACTATTATTTGAGGCATAGATATTATTATTGTAATGTATATTTTGTATTTATTGATATAATTTTATTATAAAATTGTTTTTCTAAAACTGACAAAATATATGATGAGATATGAAAAAGTTACTTTTATTTTAAAAAAATATTAGTAATATTATTGAATAATGCATACTGGAATAACAAATTTCATTACGAAGATAGGAAAATAATTTATTTATTATTTTAGACAGTAGTTCTTTACATTTTGGCATATTCATTTCAAATATGCAAAATTTTGCCTTCGTTTCACACCCATTTTACGTTTACTTTTTTCTATGCAACAGATTAATTTTTTTATCATTATTTTGAAAACGTCTTTTTGTGCTATTTTGGAGTAGCATATAATATTTTTGACATATTTCCATTCATAAATAAGCAAAATGTGTAACTTAAAAAACCTCTACTTTTTCCAAGCTATTGCACTTGAAAGTTTTTAAAGTAGTAGATACTTCAATGTTTGTTCAAATGTCGGTGGTTGTTCAAATGTTTTATGGCATTATTCTTTTTCAACCCTAATAAAAGACTCAGAATTGTTTCGAAAGTAATTCCATTACTTTTTCCATTTGTTGCTTTAAATAATTACGTATTTTGTGGACAGAACTAAGATGGCTTATCAAAAACATAATCATAACATAATTTATAACAATAAGTGATTTTTTTGTTTACATTTAAATATTGTTCATACTTTTTATGGTAATAACAAAAATTGAATCTTATAAAAGGTTTCCCTTTACAAACCTTTTTTTACTGACACAGAAGTTTTTTAATAAATATATAAATATAGCACATAATAACTATAAATATAGCACAAATAATTTGATCATTTTATAACTGCATCTTTTCTTTACAAACATAAAAAATTCATTACAATAAAATCAATACTTTCGGAGTTTAAAGTTCAAACGCTGTTAGGTGCGCAATGTTACTCATAAGTAAGAGAGACACTCGAGGTCTGTTGACGTAAGTGGTGATGGTTCTTGGCGCTGAACATTCTCGATAACTATTTGATGTTATCGAAAGTATATATACTTGGAATAACTTAATTAGAATTAGAGATACGGTGGCACATACTCGCATGAACAAATTGCAATATTTAAAGTATTCGAAACTCTCTTTATACTGTTGTCAATTTCTTGAAATTCAGGTGCCTTGACTAAACTGTCGGTCGGTATTATTGTCATTCTAAACTTGTCTTCTTGTACATTATCTTCCGTTAAATTATCCTGAAAATAAAAAACTATGAATTAATTTAACTTCGGTTAATATAGTTTATTGTACTCATTTTTATTTTAATAATTAATAATTGTAATCAAAATAAAATATTTTATTTTCACAGATGCCTGCACCTGCTAAGGAACGTTAGGCAAGAACTCGTTTAACTATCCACAGTGTAGGTTCTATAGAAGGAAAGATCTAACATTACAATGTCCCTCTAATATTCCAATATTGAACCTAATTATTATTATTATTATAAAAGAAGTTTTATTGTTATTCTATCGGCATTAGTAGAGAGTAACTTTTGTTTCATTTTTACTGATGTAGACACCCACGGTTAGATAACTGACAGCGAAATTTTTAAACACAATGCACTTTGGTAGAAAATGTGCTCGAATACAATTCGTTTTCCCACTCCTAATCACTTCCGGAGGAAATTATCCACATGCCTTTAGTGATGTGGCTGATGACATATTTCCTTTTGAAGTTTGGTACATTACAACATGTATTTAACAAGTATCTTTCACGAGTATATAAAATAATGGAAAATGCTATTAGAATAATGGAATCAATTTTTCACATTTTGAGGACACCATTGTACTTGACGCTAAAAAGCATCTTTGGTTAAAATGAATGTCAAACAAAGCTTCATGTCATATTATACTTCTAGATCATTGAATACTTTAATTAATGTTCACCCTGGGACATGGTGAAATAATGAAGTAATATGTTAAGGATTCCTACCTCAATCTGCTGTAGCTCGTAGGGCACCAAAAGATGTAAATTAGACTAGCTTTTGCTCTTAAAGATTTAGTGTGTAAAATAAAATTCATTTGTATTATAAAAATTACACGGTAATCTATTGTAACAATAGTTTACCGAGTAATTTTATAATAGTAAATTTTATGATAAACTTGATTTTTTAAATATACATAGCAATTCTACTTACTTCACTCGTCTCGTTATTCATTTTTCACTCTTCTTCATAAATTGGCATTAAAAAGTATTGCATCTAAGAAAACACGAAACACGATGACCGGTAAACATCTTCCACCCCTCTCTTGAAACCACTGAGTCTTTCTTTTTTTGCATGTTTTCGTAAAACTGCCATTTGCAACACTTTCTTTTTTTTTTCATTACCGGTTTATTTATTGAAGCCAACGACGGCGACTGAGAATTGTTCAATACCATTTTATCTTTATGTAGGAAATAATAACACTGGTTTCGTTTCACAAAATTCAAAAAATGAAACTTCTACACTACTGCACAGCCATATTAAAAAATGTAAATAAAAGTAAAAATTGTATGTTTGCCTAAAGTGGGTACGGCATGCGTTGATATGTGGAGAGTCACCTCTAGAGGGATCACATACTGGGATCGCAGCCTGACTTCTGCAAACTGAAACGTACTAACCAAAACCACCTTTCTACACATCAATGGTTTGACAAGCAGTTGGAAGGTTTGATGATACTGCGTATGCAGAATTATTATTCCACATTCAATTTTTTACTTTGGATAGATATTTCCAAAACAAATGTACACTTTTTTTATTCATAGTCATCATATATTTATGACATTTATATCTTTCACTTTTCAACGCATTTTTCATCTTTCAATAAATTTAATATTATCCTTTTTTCGTTCTAAAAAAGTATGAATTTTTTTTTTAAACTGTTATATCTAATAATGTTTTAATTTCAGAGGGTCTGCTGTACAAAAGTGGATCAAAATATTACATTTACATAACAGAATGACAAGAGAAGAGTGAAAAATTACTAATGAACTTATCATCAGTGTGGCCACCACCAGAGAAGTTAAAACACTATTTTTATTGTTTATTAAAAAATATTTGTCAAAAGTATTAATTATACACAGAGAAAAAATTATTTAAGACAATTTTAATGCAGCCAAGTGATTAAAACTGAATGCAGGAAGGTAATACTTTTAACTTCAAAAAAGGAGGAAGTTCTCAATTCAATGCATATGTATTTTTTTCATGTGTCTTAACTGAGATATTTTGACATATTTTTATGATTCCTTTTTTGTGTTGTTCCAGAGAGTTACCATGTAAATATGGTCAGAAAATACGATCTGCTCTCAATCAGACAGAAATACGATCTGCTCTCATCCGACAATAGTAGTGCAATCTCATGCCTAAACATTATGTACGATATAGTGCACATCTTCACTTTTAACCTTGTCAAAATCTCCAAGAAAGGCCACTCCCTGGTTTAATAATTTGATTAAACATTTCATCAAGAAACAGGATAAAGCCAAAACAAAATACAAATACGAACCTACTCCTCTATCTCTGGGAAACTTTCAGAGTCCCCAGAAATAAGGTAACATGAATATGCAGGAATTATGAAAAGTATTATATTAGTAAAAATATCAATGAGAGTACATCGTCCAACATTTGGATTTTCCTAGGTACTTTGGGCATTGGTAAACAGCATGAGACAATACAATGCTAGTTACTTTAGGGTTCGAAACTCTGACCACCATAAATTTTAACCCAGTTAATGACAATGCATTTGCTATCTACGAAACTTCTGCATCTGATGTTAAAAAGAACCTTCTTGAAATTAAATAGAAACCACAGGTAGCAATGATTTAAGTACTGACACACTTGTCCCCTTTATTGACCTTATAGCACCACAGCATCGCTGAGATCTTCAATACTTCTAGATTAACCTCAATGTTCCCCTGTGAATGAAAAAGGCATACATTTTTCCCTTATCCAAAATATCTTCCCCAAATATGCCCAAAGATTTTCAACCTATTTCTCTCCTACCACTACTATCGAAGGTCTTTGTGCAGATTGTACATACTCAATTAGTCAGTTTATCTTCAATTTGTTTTCAATTGCACTGTTTAAAGTTGACTTTGATATTTTGATTCAATAGCTTAAAGCGTTAAATGTTTCCCAACTGTATGTTGATGAGTCAGTTCGTATGAGGATATAGGCTGTAAACAGGCAATCAAAATTTCTGAAAATTGTTCAGAGTGGTCAAGTTTTAGTAGGTGTTCAAGAGAATGACGTTTTTCAACTTTACTTTTTCCATGTTTATCAGTGCTGTGGTTAAACAACATTCTTCAAACTATCATCTATGTGCCAATGACCCTCAAACATACTCTCTCATAATGAAAATGCTTCTTGGGTTGATACCTTGAATGCAGATCTAAACCTTATGAGACAGCAGGCCAGTAAGCAGAGTCGTATGACCAATCCAATTCAATCACAATCCCTTATAAATGATAGTCAAAAACTTCTATAGAAAATATTACCACAGCTGGACATCAATGGCTATTTGATGCCTTATTTTTCTACTGTTAATGAGCTTGACATACTGCATGATCGTCATTATCAGATAAATTATGTTAGTTGTAAGATTTTTTCAGAATACACTCTTAATTTTTTTCGGAATAATTTCTTGAATGCAAAATAAAATTTACTGCTGCCTATCCTAGATTATAGAAATGTAAAATTATCTAAATTTAACCAAGCATCTTCTCAATAAATTTGAGCAGCATCTAAACATGTATATTTAATTCACCTTGAAGCATAGAAAACACAAACCTATTTCTAAGCAACGTTTACACCTAAAATAGTTTAGGATTTGCCACTGATGAAATACACATCTTTTATAATTTTTATATAATATCCTTAACAATCCCCTCACCCCTTCATATTTTCTATCCAATTTACAACACCAATCAACTCATGGCCTTAACTATGTTCTAAAGGTGCGACCCCTATAATTACACAGCACGGAATTATACTCTCTAAAACTATAAAATAAACTAAATATAAATAAACAAAATTAGCCCTAAGTGTATTCAAATGTCATTTAAATTTGCATTACCTAAAATAATCTATGGATCACATACCTCATTCTTCATTACCTCCCTATCCTTTCCATTACATGTCGCTTGTATTGTTTTATTTCATATCACATTAATGTTGTTTGTACCTCTGATTTCATCTATGTATTTTTTTGTTTTCGTTTATGTAATATAATTTTTTTATATTTATTTTTCATTCCTTGTATCTTAATCTAATCTATTCTAATCTAACACTATACTGCTATTTATCATTTGCCACTTTATGATTGACTGTGAGAGATTGCCTCTATAGCAATAAGTCCACCATCTGTGTACTTAGCTTTCTAAGTTCCATAAAATTAATTAAAATTTTCAGAAATTTAGACACTACGGTTTAGTCTGCATGTTGACATGCCAAAAAAATTAAAGAAAACCAAACATTCCTACATTTTTCCTCCTAAAAATTAAATAAAATACAAGCACCTATCTTTCTATAAAACACAAACTTGTCTTTATTAAAGGAATCTACTCCTGCCTTCTTATTATTGATCACAATTTTCTTGATAGATTGTCATTTACGACCCCCATTTCTAAACTTTTGGACAGCTACTAAGAAGTTTAAAAATAACTTCTTGCTGCCTACATCAAAGAGGAATGTATCTTTCAAATTGCTACTTTCTAGAAGCAGTCGATCTGTCAGTCTGTCCAGAATAATTTTATAAACATGTACAGAGTGTAATAAAGAAAATATTTATTATTCATACAGGTAATTCTATGCATCAAACTGAATAGAAAGTTTTTAGGAACTTTATGAAAATTCTCAACCATTTCTGAAAAAACCGATGTAAAAGTTGTAATTTCAGCATAAAAAATTTACAGTCTTTTTTAGAAAAACATGGTTCTAATGTACTCAGTTTGATGCACATTATGACCTGTATGAATAACAGACACGTTCTTTGTTACAGTGCATACACATGTAAATAGGTGGAACAAAAACATACATAATTTATTCATACTTTACGACAATTATCAACCGATTCTGGAAATATGCCTGTCAAAAAAATTTAAAAAAGCTCTATACATAATAAGCATACAGATTACCTACAAGGTAACAGTTTTCTTTTCTATGTATTTATAATTCAATATAAATTTGTCACTAATTTTAATGACTAAATTTTAAGTATTTCAAAATTAGGTTTGTCACATTCTTATTTCCTACTTCCAAACTGATCAATGTTCGGTATTAAGAAACTCAAATAGTATGTTTCCTCAAAGGAAGCAGCATTTGTAATTACAAAAATTTATTCCACTTGCTTGTTCTTGAATTTTCTATGCCATAAATTAACAAAAAAAACGCAGAACAAAAAATGAGTGCAAAAAATTTTAATTACACTCCGTTTACCAAAAAACTTAATCAACCAAGCCATTACTAATGGAAAAAATACTTACTAAGGTTGTTTGTAAATTACTCTCAACTTGGTGAACAGAAGTCGCCAGTGAAGCTGTATATGATGAGTCAGTCTTCTTCGCTTCCTGTAGCTGCTTCCGTAAGTCATTCTCTATGTTTCTACTCACTCTTAACTCCTGACGAAGAGCTTCTTCCACACTATGAGAAGATGCCAACTCTGACTCCAATCTATTTGCTCGTATTCGTTCCGAGAACAGTTCCGATCTAATACTGTCCAATTCATTGTTTAATCTTTCTACCTCTCTATTATCATTTATTTGATGACTATCAGGTGACTGTCTGCCACCACTGTGCACTGGCAGGAAATCCGGTAAGCGTAAAGACTCGATTCCTGAATTTCCGAATGCAGAAATAAAAATCCCAATTACATCTATACGATTTCAATTAACAATATGAATTGCATAATAAAAAATTAACAAATAATTTCATAATTAGCACTTTTCCCTATTCTCGCCCCAACCAACAATCTCTTTATGATCGCTCAATCTGTTTTAAACCAAAACTATATCATTAAAAATATTACTTTGCCATTTATATTTATTCATTATGTACTTTAATATATCTAATTGATACATATGGAATACACAGTGCTACAAAAGCAATCTTTTACAGACAACCAGAACACCAGTCCAGCCCGCTCGGTCAGAATGGATCCCCGCAGTACGCTGTGCCACCAAAAGCCGTATACCTTGTGATCAACCCAACACACCACTGCGACGACTATTTACTCGATACAAAGAATTATAAAAGTTTCTCAAAGATTTTCCAGAAATGTAAGTAAGATTATTTTGTGGCAATATTATTTTATACAAAAAACACATTACATATTGAGAAACCATAAATTTATACTATATTATTCTTACTCCAAAGCTAAATATAAATCACAATTAAACACAATTATATTTCAATATAAATCACAATTAAACACAATTGAATTTCTACAAAATTAACGCCAAATATATTCAATAACTAAATATAAATGTTTTCACTTTAAAATAAAAAATTAAAATGGAATAACTATTACGACTAACCTG
Organism: Druceiella hillmani; assembly: GCA_039881145.1. NCBI lineage: Eukaryota > Metazoa > Arthropoda > Insecta > Lepidoptera > Hepialidae > Druceiella > Druceiella hillmani. The sequence continues at coordinate 11,279,786 of JAYKKI010000081.1, read as the reverse complement.
CATTTGGGGGTAAATCCAGAGGAAAACTTCTAATAGGAGAAACATTTCGACGATTTGCATTCACCGACTCCGTAAGGTCAAGATTAAGATGAGTATGCAAGTCTAAAGGGATTGAATGGTTATTGCTGTCATAATGTGATGCTTCTACTTGATCCGCTAAAGGCAAATCCAATGGAACAGATTTTGAGCTACAGGGTACTGAACACCTCGAAGTTGAGGGGCATCCAAGACCAAAATCATAATCTCTCTCGGTACCAAATGTAACATTATTTCTCCGCAATCCACAGCCTTGTGAAGATGTACTGGCTTGATTGTAACTTGTATTAAATGTAAAATCAGGTAAATTGTCTAAATCAACAGACAATGGAACATTTGCATTCAAATAGGCTTGTTCAACGAGAATGTGGTCTTGTACAAAGTCAGGTAAGGAAGGCAACCCCAGAGCATCGTTAGGCATGTTCACTCGATTGTAAAACGGTATATCTGTTTCATCATACAAATTATGTTTAGATTCGGTATTTTCTACGGTACTAAATGGTAATTCAACAGAACTAGCTGATGAGTTATTGGTAATTTCATGTACATTACTATTACTATCTTTGGCCTCAGGTGAACGATCCTTTTCGATTCTATTATTCGTATGAATATCTAATTTCGTAGGCGAATGCTGAACCGTTTTTGCGTGCACTTTAGATTTAGCTCCTGTACTTTCGTTTGTGGAATTGCCGGGTAGTGACAAGTCTCTTTTCAAAAAATGTCGGAAGGAAAATGGATTTTCTTCTTTACGCGATACGTTATTAACTTCTGAAATAAAATAACAATATATTTTATTCACAATTTAATGAGTTATATCAAAAAATCTTTAACAAATTACTGACTAGGAGCGATGTGTTGATCGTGGATTTGATCACCACCTTTCTTATCATGCTCGACATTTGCCAATCCTAAATCAGGTTTCATCCGACATTTATCCTTAATGTTGGTTAATTCTTCGTCATCAGAACTATTTGGAGAGTTTTTATTTGAAAATCTTTCATCGCCATCCGCCATGTTTATACATTTGACACTTGATAGTGCGTTCTTATATTATGTTTTGACATCTACCGCGATTCAAGACTAAAGTGAAAACTGAAGTCTGAATAAACAACAACTGTTATGAAATAACATACAATAACTAAAAAATTAATACAAACAATATTAAATTGATAATGATCAATGTGTTACAACTAAAATATATCTTATAAACGGATTAATACACAAAGTTTTCCATCTTTACCACCCACTATTGGAATCACAGATCAGATACTAAATTGGAATAAATTATTTTTCTTTTTATGCGACAAATGACATTTTGTGTGTATAATAATCATGACATGCAAGGTAATTAACGGTAATACTGCCAGTACGATAAAGTAGTCAAATGAAATATTCAGTATTTTCACTACAGATAATACCGGTAAAAGAACATACTAGTGCATACTAATTGCTGCAAACATTATTTTCTTAAAAAATAACAAAGTAACTTTCAGAAGTGAAAACTTCTTTAGGCGCACCATGCGCAATTCGACATCGACCAAGCAAGTTAATTGTTCAGGTGAAATCGACTCCCTTCGGCATCGACCAAGCCAGTTCACTGTCTAACACGGAGTATACCGTTTCAATAATTAATTTTTATTTTAAAATTGATTCACCTATATAATATCGTTATCAGAACCATATAGACCAGTAACAGTTCTATTGTGTGATTATAAGTACACAGAGCAGTGTTTTATTAGTTTAACTCAAAATGTTTACCGGTCCAGATTGTTTTAAATATTCGTGTGTTTTTTTCCTTCAAACGTAATCCCATGTATGGTATTAGTTTTAACATTTTCCAAAAACTAATATTGAAAATATATGAAAACATAATATCTGACATAATTAATCTATGAGTTATTTTCAAATTACATTAGCGGTAACCGTTTACATTTGCATTAAAAACTCCATAACTATGAAAAATCTGGTCGGTTTTGATTGATAACACTTATTTATATTATTTTTTAGGAAAAATAACACTCTTAGTATGCATGCATTGTTAATAGCCGTTTATTAATATTAAGTAGAGACATGCAGTGACAGAACACTAAAATATTTCGATCTTATCAAACTGTCCATAATAACCTGAATTACTTTATTACTATTCTAAAGTTCCATAATTAACTTTCTTTAATTTTAATTATTTTATTCAAGAGCAACAAAAAATATAAAAACAAAACAGTCAAAATGTAAATTTACAATGCAAATACTTAATTAAAAATTAAGTCAACGCTTCATAAATCATACAAGAATTCAAAATTTTCGAGATAATATGAGACTAACCACATTTCATTTTTTTATCTATCTTGTTATGATTGTTTATTTATATTAATATATGGCAAGTCACGACAATAACTGTCAAATGGCAAACGTCAATCAAATATATATATATATTTTTGTTGCATGCATCAGTCTGTCACTCGTCAGCGCAGTTGATCGTATTATCGCAATCAACAAAATAATCTATACTTAAGATGGAAAAAAGTTTAACATTACAATTAATTTTTATGTGTATCTAAAATGGCATATCGATGCTAATTCTATTACAATGGAAATAATCGATATTGAAGAAAATAGTGCCGATGTTTTAGTTAGAAAAAAAAGTTTGTGTTCTAAATTTATAAATAGAACTACATATAGTTACCTATTCAACGCCGTACTCAGATTGACGTTGTTAGCATCTTTTATATTAGGATTATACTTTTTCAAAGATTATCTGAAGGTTATTTTGTATTGGGTAGAAACGCAAAATCCTTGGATCATATTTTTGTTATTTGTTGGATCATTTATTTTAGTTAGTTTTCCAATAATGATAGGTTATCTGTTGTTAATAATTACTAGTGGTTATTTATTTGGTATAATTCGTGGACTTGCGACGGTGATAATATGTGCTAATTTTGGTGTTGCTGTTGCCCATTTCACATTAAAAACTATCGGAAACAAATTTTCGCTTCATCATTTTATCAAGAATGACACAACGAGAGCACTATTGAAAGTTATTTCAGGACCTCAAGCTTTCAAAATTGTTTTGTTGGCAAGGCTAACACCAATACCTTTTGGATTGCAGAATACAGTATTTGCAGTGAGTATTGTTTTATAAAAGAAAATAGTTTTAATTGTATAAATGAAAAACTTTTTCATTTGCTATTTGGTAATCCCGCTTGTTTCTTTCTTCAAAAAATTAATTAGAAAATTGTTATGTTTAGTTTAATTTGAAAATTGTATAATTGAGTGTTACAGGAATTTTTAAATACATACATGTTTATATACAATTGCATTTCACATCAAGGCATTTTTATATTCTGTGTTTTAAAATAAATGTTATAGAAAAGTGTCGTATTACTTTGTATGCAAAACTGTAGGTAGTAATAAAATTATTATCAGATATTCATTCAGATCAAACACAATTAAAATATAATTAAAATTTAAAAGCTTTGTAATAAAATTTCATATTAAAAAATAATATAGCATTTTATTTTGAAATTTTCTTCATTAAAAAAATAAAGTGAAGCAATTAATTTGGCTGTGAAATAAAGTTTGTGATAGTAAGTAAAGTCTTTAAATAAATTGATTTTAATTTTGTATACAGCCAACATTAATACAAAAGAATGTATTGAAATATTCATAACTTAACAACCTAGAAACGCATAACATCACATTTCTGGTTTAAATGTGCATTAGAACTAAAAATTAAATAGCAATAAAATTATGTTCTAACTGAAATCAAACCCTTTTTTCTTGAATGACTGAATTTACAAATCTATGTTGTATGTCTACAGGTATTTAACTATAATTTGGGCAGACCATTACATTTTTTAACTCTGTAGAAAACAAAAACATTAACTCCCACAGTGAACAGCAGAAATCAGAGACAACTGAGAAATTCATATGGAAATAATTTATGGTGGCCAATTAGATGCGATATATTGTAAATACTGTAAAACTATTATTTGTCTTAGTAATAATATTCTCATAAATTGGTTTTGTGGCATTGGTTTCTCGCTAATACTATTTCCTTTTTCTCTTCATGTGTAAGTCCAGTCGAGAGATACAAAATGCAAATGTTTGCTGATGACCCCAATCGGCGCAAGTAAGTATGGCATGTTTATTAGAGTCTACAGCATAATTAGCGGCCATGCCACAATTGTTAAATATGCACTGATAAATTGCATCGTTGGATGGAAATTGCCTTTAGTGTAAAGTAACATACCGATAACTATTTTTCACGATTCTATTACTAACGAATCCCACTCATATCCTCAGATATTCATATTTATTCGGAATAATGTCTGTGACCTTGTTATATTCTTGAATTGGTAAGATTTCAGCCTTTCAATTTCAAAGGGATACGAAAATATACAAAAAAATATAATGTCTCATGATCTATAATTTGTATTATTAGGGACAAAATTCTATCTATGGAGTACGGAGTACATAGTCGGATAAATCAAGCAAATTTGTATATAATACCATCAGTGATATTTTGACTTTGGGAGCGATTTTCACGAAAGGGTTCAGTTTGATTTTAGGTTTTATTGAATTGCACATTGCTGATAAAAACGCAAAGCATTGAGAACATTTATCGGTTTTCAGAGAACATATCTTTTTACCCTTAATCCCTTGAGTAAGCGTGTTGTTTATAAGCAACTCTTACAAATGTGTATATTTCGACTAAATTGAGATAAACATGTAAATGGATAATTATACATCATAAGAAATATAATGAAATACAAATTGAATAGTGATACATTTGTCTATGGCATACATTTATTTTTGTTATACATGAGTTGCGGACAGAACTGAGATGGGTTACGAAAACCTTAATGATATGTAAATTTTTATAAAGGTAAGTAATTTATTTATTTATATTTACATTTAATTATTGTTTATATTTTTTAATGGTATTAACAAAATTGTCTTTTATAAAGACTTCCTCTTGTAAGTATTTTCTTACTGAAACGGAGAATTTTTTTCTTTTGCTCATTTTTTTTACCCTCACATCTACAACGTAAGGTACAAAGTCTTCAACTATGTTGTAACTACAATTCTTCTCTACGTATGTAAACTTCTACTAACATCTACAAACATTTCTTTACCATAAAATCAATTCTTTCAGAGTTATAAGTTATTTTATCAGTATGTTGTGAGCACCCATGTTACGTAAAAATGACTTTGGAGCTAATTTAAACTTATTTGTTTATAGTTAAGAAGTGTAATGTTACAAAAATATTATTAATTTTATAATTATCTGGGTGCAGAGTAGTTGCAATACAAAAGTTCTGATCTGCAAAACCGGACACCGCAGCCTATGACCAAATACCCCCACAACTCAGCATTAGCAAATGCTAGAAGTCTGATTCAGCATATGGAGACACTATTATTTGATTATTATTTGTTACAAATTTAAAGTTTGTATTTTTTCCGAGATATATGACATCAAAAATCATTAGCTTATTTAATCACTCAATGACATATCATCAAAACCTATCGATTACTTCCAGAAGAGCTAGTATATTGAATTTGTTTAGGAAGTTAGAAAAATTGTTGGTTAGAAAGAGAAATAAAACTAATCTAAGTGTAAGTCTGAAGTTTCATATGTGCGTAGTACTTTTTTCACATCTCCAGCCAGATCTATTTAGGATCATAAATTTCTTTAGTATGTTTATTTCACGTGAATGGAATTGATTCTTTTTTAACATTATGGCATTGTTTTACATTACTTGCTATAGGTGAATTTTTATGTAAATCAATCTATTACTTATGATGGTTTATAGCTAAAATAGCAATTTGATTTTAAAAGCGAATATTGGCTTCGAAAAAAGGATTTTCTTTTACAAGTAATTGGAAAATTGATGGTATTATATGGTTTGGTTTTGTACCTTTTGAAGTTTAGTATATTTGGTGTCATTTTGTCTTTAAAAAAAGAATAATGGGCAATTATATAATTTGGTAATGCTATGAAAAATTAACATTATCAAATCTACCAGCTATCAAATCTTAAAGAAACTCATCAAAAAGAAGTGAAAACTCAAAGTAAGGTTTTTCAGTAGCTTTTTCATTAAAAAATTCAAACTTTTTCAGTAGGAGACATAAGAGGAAATACGGTAAAGAAGACAAAGATCCTCTTTAAAATGATGGCCATAATAAGTAATGAGATAAAAGTAGCCAAGTTTTGGCAGACCTTTGCTAGAAGAGTTTAATGACTGAGTTAGAGCTTTGCATCTAGATTTATTGAATTTTATATTTATCACAACATTGAACTTACCTGCAATAAATTCTTATCTCTATATCGCTTTGCTGTATGATAGGATTTATAAAACCACCAGAATTTTCTGTTTACATAACTCTTATTATTAAAGCAAGAAATATCTAAAAACTATCCACCACAGCCATGTTCAAGACATAGAATTGATAATGGCAGAATCAGTATTAGTACTGTTACGTTTAAACTTACTCTTCATAAATAGTTAATAGGATGGACAACCGTTAACAAATAACTTACCAATGAACCATCATATAGCACCTTGATACAATTTCTGTCAGTAGGCGTAATATACATATTCTATTAGGTGTTGAAATTAATTCGTAGGGTTTTTTGAGAGACAAATAACGATTTGTTTTAAATTAAATACATTAATGAAAATACTGCCCATCGCTTGCTACTACTCATTCCCATCCTTTGGATAGGAGACGGATACCCCTTCAAAAGAACGCTTCTTCCTTGGGAGACAATCAATGAATCGATCCAATTTTTACAATCTTCATAAGAAGTGAAATTATCCCCTGACAAACCATAAGCCATCGATCAAAACAGGTGGGCAGGTTAGGGCTTCCCATTTCAGTGTTTGTAGATATGTTTTCACTGGTTTTGTGACATGCGGTTGAACATTTTTAAATATTCGCTCCATTCTGGCTATTTTTCCTTCAAGGCACGACTCAAACGCATCAGTTGTAATCGGTAATGATCCCCAGTGATGGTTTCTTTCGGTTTTAACAGTTCATAATAAACCATACCCTGTTGATCTTGCAAAATATAAAGGAGGAGCTTCAAGCCATGAATATTACGTTTTGCCACTGATGATGGTGGTTGTACGGGCTTAATTCATGATTTTCTACGCTTAGGATTATCATAATGTATCCATTTTTCATCACCAGTAACAACCCGATGTAAAAAACTTTTTCTTTTGTGCCGTTGAAACAGTAATTCACAGGTTAAAAAACTCCTTTCGACATCCCTCAGTTTCAATTCATATGGTGCCCCATTTCCTTCCTTTTGGATGATTCCCAAAGTTTTAAAGCATTTTCCTACAGTTGATAAATTAACCCCCAACGTTGTAGACAAATCTTTAATTGTTTGAGATGAGTCTTCAAGTAATTCCTCCAATTTTCTATCCTGAAACTTTTTTGGCTGTCCAGGTCGTTCCTTGTCTTTCAAGTCAAAATCACCACTTTTAAAACGTGTAAACCACTTCCAACACGTTTCCTCACCTAAAACATGTTCACCATAAACTTCCTTCAAAATCTGATGACATTCCGCAGCACTTTTATTCATATTAAAATAATGTCGTAAAACTTCTCGCAAAGACTTTATTTGGCACAAATTCGACATATTGAAATAATTGCAATTTGTTGTCATTAACAATTGAAAAATAAAATATGTGGTAAAAATAACACCTAATAACAGCTGATTTATGATAAATTTGTTTCTGAAAGTAAAACAGAATACTGTAACACCTACGCCATCTCGCTTAAAATGCTATAAATTAATTCCAACACAATATTTAGCAGACCATAATGTTAAATAAAAGACCTACATACCTAAGTATTGAAAGTGAAGCAAAAAATCCCTATAAACTGTACAATAAAAAGTTACCTGGACCATCTACAAGTATTCAAAACTGAAGCAAGAATCTGTAAACTGTAAAATAAAAAGTTATTTGGATTATCTACTAGCTAAAAACTGATCTGAGTCTGAAATTTTCTGTTAGAATTCTAAAAATTAATCATAAATTATTGCAATACTTGACCACATAGCTTATACAGTAGGATATACAGCAAGGGGGAATACGGAATTGTTTAGTCTATATGTGATTCAAAGTTAAATAAAGACATACAATATCTACTGAAAATATACTTTGCATTATGGTTAATTACATGTTACAGGAAACTTTCATTAAAAAGTTTCCTCTTATGTCTCTTACTGAAGATGTCCAGTATTTCTTCATTGTTCATCGTTGATGAAATGTCGCGATAGATATACATAAAGCCAGTCCATTTAAATGATCTTCTGTCATCCGGCTGCAACGATATGTATTCAGTCTGTGTAAAGTGGAAAAAGACTGCTTCGCAGTGCTAGTTGTCACAAAAAATTGGTAATATCCCACCTGAAGATGTTGTAATACAATGAAACCTAGGTCGTGGTAAAGAAATTAAAGAAAATAGAAATAATACTACATCACGTAGTTTCATTTAATTGTGTATAATGAATTTCTACAAAATTAACGCCAAATATATTCAATATATGAAATTTTAATATTTGGCAGCGCTCTTGCTCTTTTATAGGCCTCTGTTGGGACTTTGGAATATATTTTGTCATCTGTCCCCAAATTTTTAGCTCTCTCTTTAAAGCTTTATAAACTTCAGCTGCTTGCAAAACACCTTTACATCTTCGTCACTAAAGTTATTGCAATGGCAACTTTTGTAACTGTCTGATTCTTTACAGCAGAGTTCTAGGAAACCTGGATGACATTTCGTTTAGCAAATAATAAGGAAAAGGAATGAGCACTGACAATCAGAAGGGTTGAAATAAATGTGTATAATAAATATTTGTAAAATAAATTATTGAAATAAATGTGTGAAATAAACATTATCGCTATAATCATAATTATCCGTAACTATCAAACAAATATGTATCAATTGATTGTTATTTAACTGATATTACCTAACAACATTTATGTTAGAAGCCAATAGTTTAGTGATAAATTATACACATTTAACAACCAAGGTAATCTTTTATTTATTTTGGCCATGATTTTGCAATTTAAAACTTATAAAAAAACTTTCAAATGAACATAGGTAAAAATCAAACTACATATTAATTATTACAATTAATGAGTGGAACTGTTTGAGGATTGCCTGAATCTGAAGTTTCCGAATTCAAAATGAAACTTAAACCTGATTTCAGATTCTCACTTTGCTGATTAAAGTATTTAAAAATGAATGTCAATTTTGCTGTTTTGGCCATTTCCCAACAAATTTCTAACTTTGACTGCACCAGAGGTCAACTAAGACAGAGAGCCCTTCAGGATTTGTAACACTACAGCAGATTACTACATATTCTTTGCATTCATTCAAAGTTTCTGTATACATTTTATCTAAAATTGATTAAACCTTTTTCATATGCAGAGGGTGAAATAAATTCCGGGCGTAAAGTAGCTATCAATTTTTTAAATTCTTTATGGTCAACATGTCTGCATGGCATATTTGTGGCGTAAAAATATTTACCCATTTGCATCTCAATCTTTTCTGAATATTCCTTTATTGTTAAAGCTCCTAAAATAAATTATAAACGTGATACTAAATCACACATTATAATAAATAAGATTTATAAAAATAAAAGAAGCAGTATGTTTAAAAAACGAAACTAACCTGAACTAGTTGATGGCTACAGATAGCAGTACCAGCATTAAGTGCAGATGACGCAGCATCCTGAGATACCGTTCCAGTCTGACGAGTCTGCTATATTTTTCAATCGATGTAAAATCCCCTGCATTTCTTTTTAGGACATTTTGCAACATGAACAATATACAGTATTTTTGATTTTAATGCAGTCATAGTTTAACCTGTTAACGATAAGTAAATTTTCACAATTAAATGAAACTACGTGATGTAGTGTTATTTCTACTTTCTTTAAGTTCTTTACCACGACCTAGGTTTCGTTGTATTACAACATCTCCAGGTGGACTAGTAGCAAAGATCTTTGCTAAAAGAAAGTAGAAATAATACTACATCACATGATTTCATTTGATTGTGAATAATGAATTTCTACCAAATTAACGCCAAATATATTCTACGTTTATTTGGGTAATTGTACTGATAATTATCACTTTGGATCCTGGCAGTCGGTAATACTCTTTAGCAGATTGAATCTGTATGTTGGGTCTGCTTGACAGTTGATTATTCTGTCACGGACTATGTTTTCTATTCAGATTTCATTTACCAGGCTCTCAACCTTATTGAGTTTCACGTTGCTTTAGATTATAGTTTCTTATTGCTTTTGGAGGCTGGCTGTGGTCGTATCAATAAGCTTCATTGCAGAAAGTATATCACTTTAAATGGCTTATAATGATCAAAATAAAGGAAGTGTAGTTCTCAAAATATCAGCGAGGATTACAAAGCTTACAAAGAATTCCAATGAGATTATAGCTTAGAGCAGCGAAAATGCAGTTGAGCATGTTGCATTCGTTTAGCTGACTCATGGAAGAAGATAACCCCCACAGCATCTCTTGTGCCAGGCATTCAATCTCATCTTAGCTATTAGTGTAGCAGACTATATTGAAAGCTAAGTTAAGCTATTGAATGCATGCTGGAACGAACTTTTATTTTACCACTCTTATTGGCTCCTTCATTGTATGCTTGCCCGCAAAATATGATAAGCAATATTTTCACAAGTAAGATGCATAACTTTGGCAAACTTAAAGTAGATTTCTTGAATTTTATTCGTATCTACATAGAAATATCGACTAAAAATGGACAGTTGCTCACTAATAGAGATATTTGTAGTCTCATCGGCTATTATAATAAAATATTACTTTTATTTAATTTTGTTTGCTATTTTGTTCGTGATTAATTCCCCTTAGTACTCAATCAAATCATTTTACGTCAACTTGCCAATTTTTGGAAGAAAGCACAGAAATTTTTCTGCCAGCTAGCCTTCTAAATTCATGTATCTAAACACTACAACGAGCTGATCTACATGTGCTATATCTAGAGTGTAGTCAACAGTAAATAGAATAATATTTCACAGATTTCAAATCTAAGTAAGATGTTCGACTTTTTCCTGTGTTACCATATTTGTCAATATGTTATGCCAGAAATGGATCAAATTCAGTTATAAATAAAAAATTAAATTAAGGCTATTATAAAGTTTCTACTATTTTTCGTAGAACTAAATTTTTCCATATGTCCACTTAATGGTAGCCCATTACATGCGAATGATAGAACAAGTGCGGCAACTCATAGCAAAACATTACCACAGTACTTTTTCTCTTCAACAAGTTGATGAAAAAAAATGTATCTGTTCTTCCAAAAGAGAGCTTAGTCTCATTTTCATTGATATGACACATGATTTCATGACAGCTTAATACTTCGTTGCCATATTTCCAATCCCCACATCCTTGTGTTGCTATTTTAGTAGTTCCTCCAAATAGTCGACACGGCACCCAAAAAAGGCACCCAGTACTTTGCGAATAAATTAAGTAAACTCTTTTTTAGTTTTTTCACCATTTGCCAGCTCTGTGTTAAATAAATTCGGAGAACAATATCTTGATCGATCACTAAATTTCTCTTTCGATTAAAAAAAGTTAATTTATCACTATCCTGTTTAGAACCATGCTTTGACACGTAGTCATGTGTATTGTCGTCTATGTTCCAAAGTGCTGGAATTTGAAATTATAAGTGTGGATGGGGTAATATTGTCGGTATCTGTACAAGTTGCATCTTTATGTTGTTGTTGGTTTTGATTGAGAATATTATCAGTGCTTAGACCTGCGACAACGTCAGATTATGGCTCTGCTGCTGCTTGATGAGAGAGGACACAATCTTGAGAAAAATAAATATCACTGCTACTTCTAATTGGCGCTGCAGAAGTAGTGTTGTTCTCGGATACATCAGTGTCACTCGTTTTTTTAATATGTCTATTAGAATTTTTTTCTACAGTTTTGCAATGCCATTCACTACAGTTTTGCAATGCCATTCACTACAGTTTTGCAATGCCATTCAATGTTATTCATAGTAATTTTTCAGTATCGTGGACCACTCAGTCTTTTCTTACTGTCACTCCGCATGAATAAAACGTGTCGTAGCACTAATTTTATTTTAGAAATAAAAACACTCAAATACGAAATTATTCAAAATATTACTTGGCATGGTTACTCTTAATCAACAGACCTTGGAGTATAGTCGATAAACAGTGCTGAGACCATATAGGTCGTTCTTATCTCACAAACAGCATATTATAATCAACTATTATATATTTATCACCCATTTTGAAATTTTCGAGCTTTTAGTACCTTTTTAGTCAATTGTGTAATAAAATCAATAAAAAAGGTTTCTTACCCTTATTTTATACTGTGCCATTCATATTGGCGGCTATCAGCATTATAAATATCATTTGGAAAGTAATTAATCTTTCAATTTTGGTCACACATTATCAAGTCATCCACTAAGTACATTCATGTTAACATTCTCATGCTCCTCTACTTACTTGACCATAGTTTATTTTGTAAAGTTGCTTAAACTTTCTCAACCATCCTTCTGATACCTTGAAATTGGTGATTCCAAATTGTTTGTCAAAATTTCTCAGTTTTCATTCTATGCAATAAGTGCCAGATAGGTTCAGAATTCTCACGCTGTTTATCAAAGTATCACAGATCCAGTGAATCCTAGTGGCTTGATCTAAACCTTCAAATTTCTTACAAGTTTTTCTGATTCAGGCTGCAGTATCTTTTCCTTATTTTTTCAAATATTAGTCAATAATAATAATAATACCGAAGGCGCATACTGTTACAGTAGCAAATAATATTTTCAAGAAACTAAATACACCTTAAATTGTTTAAAAATTGAAAACGTTCCTTAATATTGGACAATAAAATTTGTTAGACTAATACAAATTTTATTTGCAGATTAAAAATAAACTGACTAACCAATGTCTATACTGCTTGGAACGTGTCCACATATATCATATCTGACGTGTGTAGGACTCGTGGAAAATTTAATACGGGTGATTCAGTACATTGTGTTTTATTGACTAATCCAAATGTGTAATAAAAGAATGAAAGTAAACAGTACTGAAAGACATTTTAGAATAAAGATGAATTCAGGTGACTATAAATAAACTATAAAGCAGAAATATTCAGAAGTAAACGAATTGTCTGTAGAGATATTAAGATATAATGTGTGTTCATCCATTTCTTAGTTCTCGTGTCGTGTCAAAATTACTGAATAAGTAGGATTTTAACTGTTGTATAGCTTAAAGTATTATAAAAAAACTAAAGTGTATTTTATCTGAAGTGTACTGAGTTCGAAATAGTGCCAGGAATTAGAAAAACAAAGAAAAAAGTAAAAGACCTGCTAATGAAATATTAATTAGTTAAAAAAATTCAGTCTTTGGTAACATAACAAACGTTACGTACGTTTGTAACATACTTGCTTTTCTCATTTGTTCTTCATTTTTTAAGTTATTTTGGGTACATACTTTTCAATCTTTAATTTTTATCTTTTCTTTTAATCAAAAGATTACCATTTTTTAATAAAACACGTGAATACATGTCACAAGAAAAAGCTAGTCAAAACTCAATGCTGTATCCAAAGTATCCAAAATTTAGAGTATCAAAAGATTATCCAAAGTATCCAAATTCCGAGTATCCAAAATTTAGAATACATATACATATCCAATATTTTATAAGTAGTAAATTATTTTAAGTATTTTGTATGAAAAAAAATATAGTCATAAGTATACTTTTTATAATTTTAATTCACATACTTAATTTGTTACCTTACATTTAATTACATGTAAATAAATTAAACATTAAGAAAAATTGCTCATATATCCAGAGAAGATAATTTTATACATTTGATATTATGTAATAAAACAAAAGCTGCCTCTAAATTTACATTCATACATTTTCAGATAGTCAAACATTTTTATTTTATCTAGCTTTTAGAAATACTAATATGAGAGTATTTGGGTATAACATTTATTACAAACTATTTTGAGAAAAGTTAAAAATTTAAAAGGCATCTACCAGTAATAATATTATTTTCACTTGTTTGTTAATTAAATTTTTTCTCCCCAAAAGATGAGTTGAGACTTGTTATGTGCCTGCATGTCTAGTGTAGTCCTAAATATTTTTTTTTTATTTTACTTTGAAACACTTTAACTAAAGCAATATAAAATATTAAAGTTAAGGGGGCTGAAAATTTTAGATGCTCAGAGTGAAAGGTGACAATTTTTCATAAAAATTTATCAGCAGAGGGCTAACAAAGTTCTAATTCCAAGAATGTTTCATATCTATTGTATTTTCCTCAACCTTTGTTATATTTTAATGACTCATTCAATGTTGAAACATCTTGACAGCCTAGAATATAATTTCCCTCTTCCCTGTTATCATACCCTGCCCGCAACCTAGGTGAGGACTTGATAACATGCTTTGTTTCTTCACTATCAAGCAAAATGGACTTTGTGTGACATAAATTATAATGTACTGTTATTTTTACAAATGGATTAAATATAAGGTCTGCCGAATACATATATTCGGCTGAATATTCAGTTTAAGATGTACCGAACTAAATATTCGGCGCAAAATTTTATGAATCCTTTTTGCGATAATTTATATGAATCTTTTTTGGCACTCTTTGCTTAAAGAAACAGGTTAAAACATGTCCATGTGGTAGCAGTATTTGCCTGCAGCCATAGTTTACAAATAAATAGATGGGGCAGTTTCCATATACTTCCATACAAAAAAGTGATGGTATTTTGTAGAGCCCGTACAATGGAAGCACCAAACGGTGCTCATAGTGTTATCAGCATCTGGGTTGTTGATGGCACTGTCTAGGAAGCATCGTAATGGAATCGCATTATATGTTAGATAAAATTAAAAAACTTAAAAATACATTAAAAATTATTTTTATTTTCACAAATTTCATTAAGACTATTAAATGCTATTAGTTTTTCTAAAACCATAAGCACATATGAGGTTTTACTATTTTAGTTTTAGTCTAAAATATAATCATTTCCAAAATATTTCTTCAAGACATCAACATGGTCCAGATGGATTATTTCTCATACAGACAGAGCTGACGGTTGCAACATCAGGTTTGATAAACCATTTAAAATCAGACCAATTTCAACAAAGTTATTGCAGCAATCAGCTTCAACATTCTGTTCCCTAAGGCTATAAAAAACCAACATCACGTGTACAACAAACCTTAGAGTATGCATTTATCAAGAAATGGGATATCAATGACTTAGGAACATTCGAAATTCACTATGCTATAGCTGAAATGATCACATCAGATAATCATCCTATATCCATAAGAGGACACTGGATTTAAAATATTGATTAATTTATTGTGTTTGTTGTATATTAATGTTATGAGTAATATATTAATGTTAGAGGTTTATATATGTACTTAGTTCATTAATCACGTTAAGTATGTTAACATTTTATTGTAAAGTAATATTTAGTTCAAAATATAAACGGAAAGACTTTTTACTATTCGGTAATAATTCAACAATTGAACCAAATATGAAGACAGGAAAATATGCCAAATACCAGCCCATTTCTAGTTATTTTCTTTTACATTTTTAGGATTCTGTAACCAGATGGTGAAAAGCAGAACTCTTTCATTTTAAGTCTTATCGTAGTGAAATTTTCCAGGAAATTGTAGATTTTTGCAGGAAAATGTAGGTTTTTTCAGGAAAATGTAGATTAATTGCCCTTATACAAAAAAGTAAAAACTACTAAATTACCCCTATACATAAAAGTAAAAACTACTAAATTACCCTTATACATAGTAAAAACTACTAAATTACCCCTATACATAAAAGTAAAAAGTACTAAATTACTCTTATACATAAAGTAAAGAACTTTTATATTTTTATTTCATCAGATGGTATGAAGATACAAATTATGTTTCTGAACTAATTACTCTAAGTTTACATCTCGTTTAAGTCGATCAAAATTCATTTTTGGATCTCTGTTCCAATTTGGGTGAGTTTGCATCGACTTCCAATAGCAAAACAGAGCTAAGCAGGCATTCTCACACCAGCAATTATATCACTAGACTTGATAAGAGTAGTACCTTAACAATAATATATAAAATACCTAAGAACTTCTTGAAGAAGAATCTGCAAAAGCATTGTCGTCAATAAGGTGTGATGTTGAAATCTTGTGTGAATGCAAAAATTGCATGTGATCCACTTTTTCAACAAGAGTGATTAAATGATGTTGTCTACAGTATATATAATGTTTTACAATAATTATTTAAAATATCACAAATTTATATTGCCAAAATGTATTGATTTCAATCATAATAAAAAAATGTTTATATTAAAACTCGTAGTATTCATTTTTACATAAGCACGTCAATAATGTCCCTCCTCTTTTAAACGACTTTCATAAACCGATATATATATATATATATATATATATATATATATATATATATATATATATATATATATATATATATATATATATATATACCAGTAACTGAACATAATATTTCTTTAAAATTGTTACCTTCTTATTAAAAATAATAAAAATAAAATGAAGCTTTATAGCGTCTAAAGAATTTAGTATCAAATCCTAACTCAAATTATTAATAACTCAAATAAATTGCATTACTATATTTTTGTCTATTGTATAGACATTAAGGGAAATTTGCCTTATTATACTAGATATTGAAGTGAAATTTTGATGTTGTTATTAAGTGAGATGCATTTCATTTGTTTCAGCTAAGCAACTTGTCCGGTTGCGGATATCACATTGCAACCTGCATTGGACTCTTCCCCGCTCAATTGATCAACGTTTACTTAGGATCGACACTTCGCTCAATGCATGATGTGCTTCAAGAATCCCACGTTACTGGATATGTTGTGTTTGCATTTCAGGTAATTTTTTAAGTATATCTATCATGCAATATCTGTATTAAAGTCTATAATTTGCTTTACGTACCAAGTTTATAAATAAGTCCTATCAAAGCATCATGTGAAGCCATCAGTAATGATAAGACAATAAAAAGACATCTTGTTTGTCAAACTGTGATAGTAATACACAGAAATCAGCCAACAAGATTACTTTATCTATCTATTGCTCTTCTTAATTCAAAAGTATTAATATTGTATATATTGTCAGGTATTAAACGAGAAACGTGAATTTCAAAAAAAAAAAATATATTTTTTCTTGATTTTAGTGCAGATTATAGTATGACAAAAGAACACTCACATTATTACGCTGCAGTAGACTAAAAAATTTAAAAAATTTACTGCTAGTTGGAAACTAAAATTTTTTACAGATACTAATTGGATTTTCCCTTATGGTGTGGGTGGTACAAAAAGCAAGAAAAGAATTGACATTGGCTATAATGGAGGCAGAACTTGGTCGTGAGGGCATGTCGACTTCAAGCAGCTCGGCGTCGGTCAGCTAGCCCCCTGACCTTCGGCAGCCAGTCTCCAGTGCTGGTTCTGCTTCTATAACAGATCGCAATTCCTCGTCGAGCTCAGAAAGGACACAAGTGTAGTTAGTAATAGTTATTTATAAATAACAATTACATGTAACTTCCATATCCTTTCGATAACATGGAAATACCATCTATATTTCTTGAAAGAGTGGTAAACAATTTAACACTGTTTTAATATGTGATTGCATTTTAATATAATATGGTGTATATATTGCCACACGTGTCTACAGCTGCCTTAAAATATTAATATAAGATCAAAAGCATTTATGTAATTTATTTCCGTACACCAGTTACTAATACAAAGTTGTGTTTAATAGAATAAGAATAAGGAATATTTCGAATTAAGCAGTCAGTATTATTCCTTCGTAAGTAATTTTAAAGTATCAATGGTTAATAAGAGTGTGTGTGTACAGAGCACACTCATGAGAAGTGAAACTTCTTAAAAGGAAGCCATCGTTATGTGACGTTTCCATTCGAGTATTGAACATAACTTCATTGATTGAGATATAAAATAACAGTAAATATTGTCACTAAATTAATGGTGAAGACTAAATGGCATCAATAATGAACATAGTCAGTTATTTGTTTAACAAATGTGAAACATTGTTGTTATACTTTGCTGATATTTTGCACTGCTGAGAACATGATAAAAATAGTGATTTACTTCGTAAAAAGTGGGGTTATAATTTTTCTCTTTAACCTGTCTCTCTCTGATGCCCTGTACTTACTACTAACATTCGGCCTATTATTTGTCACTTTTTAATACACTTAATTTTTAGGTTCCATAGGGACATGAAACCCTTATGATTTCATCATATTTGTCTATCCGTCCATCTGTCACCTCAGAGTCACAGTCTTTTCATTCATTTGTTCAGTTCTATAAATGAAATTTTGTTAAATGGCAACGAAAAATCCTTATTTTTTTACGCATCCTCCCCCTGAATCAAATATCAAATTATCAATCGATAGGGCTCTTAAAATTAATTTGAGATTTTTGAAAAAGACTGTGACGCTTGCAAAATGTTAAGTTTCAACATGACGTTAAATATAGCCCCTCCCAATAATTTTCCAATTTCGAGTTTTAAAAATTTAAAAAGAATTTGAAATTAAATTATTTCTCTTACCTTGCATCGACAATTTAAGGAGATATAGACATTCTGGAACCCTGCCATGTGCCTGATCCTGTACGTACTTGGCCAATATTTAATGTGTGAACTTACACTATAGTTACACATACAAAATTAATCTGCTTTTAAAAAGAGAGTCAAATTGAATTGGTATCTAATAATTGTAAATAGTATTGACGAACACGATGATGATTCTTATAAATGAGATATCAACAATACTTCACTGCCTCAGTCACCTGATTCTATGACGTCTGCCATTGTTATAAGCGACGAGAGTTACTACGTGAATAATATTTTTTTCGAGTCTTTCCTAAAAAGGCTTATTTATGTTTCGTGGAATTTTAAATGCTGTTCAAATGTAAGAAAGAGTAAACCCATGACAAACATTTGCTTAATGACAACGTGGAGAGTGGTAGCTTTTGTGTCTTAAAAATATATTTTCTCATTTTCTGTTTACGCTACTAGTCAAATGACTAGCAATAAAAAACATTGAACAATTATTTAAAATGTTATATTTCAAAATGTACTACCTTCTTTGTTCCCTTCACATTTTGTAATTAACATGATCAGATGTAACTTCCTTGACACATTTAAGAGATGAAATAATTACAATAATTTACTTATAAACACTGAAAAGAAGTTCTTTCCGTCAGTCTCTATTTGGAGGTATGATTTTATTCCACCGGTCTAAAGATACGAATATCCTACAGCGTTTTTTTATTAAAACTTAGTGTTGCACCTGCTACTATTTAACGCAGAGTTGCACGTGGTGCGGTTGACTGCTTCAAAGATCAAAGTGCAATCACTGTGTGGGGATTACTGTCGATCATCAGTTAGTAGTTTAATTTTGATTTGCTATGTTGTATTTTTCTTTCTCGTTATTCGTTTATTTTTCTATATAACTATTGTACTTTCTTGAAAGTTCACATTCCTCTCTTTCGTTAGTACTGTAAGTTGGGCACGGGGCCTTATAAAATAAAAACATAATAAACAATACGAATTTAATCGCACCAACACTTACAGCCAATTTTAGCTGCTCAATTACATTAAAAGCATCCCCGATATTCTATATTGTAATGTCTTTTATCTACACAATCTTTTCTAATATCTACACAATCTTTATTCTACTTATACAAAGGAGTGCACTTTGAATTGTAAATAACTTAAGTATATTATATATTGTCATATATTTTTATTACATATTTTTATAAAATTAAATTTTAAAAAATTTGGCTATGAATAAGAAACCAAATACTTTTCGTGAATTAAGATTGTGGCATAGAATGCTTGTTGATGCCCAACATTTCAATAACAAATATTTCCGAGATATCCACAACATGGTCAGAGAACATTTTTGGTAATACACTCTTATAGTAGTGACAACTTATTTGAAATGAAGTAAGATATTAAATAAGTGTTTGCATGTACATTTTATGTAAATAGTAAGTATTCTTAATGTTTCTAATAAACTTATAATAAATTTTCTTATTATGTACTATTTTAATTCTTCAAAAAAAGTAGTATTGACCCAAATGAACCTTTAAGTTAAAGGTAAATAATAACATGATTGTGGCGTTACTATTATCTCCAATAAGATTTTAAATGATTTATGTTATGCATCAAAGTAGTGGGATATGTTTTACCATTTTTTGATTTGTGCCTTTATTACTGAGAAACAACACCTTTTTCAGTAAAAAAATGTATTTTATTTTCAACATTTCAACATTTTAAAAGTAAATGTTTAATTATTATAGATAGAAATTCCTAGAAGAAAACCTTAAGAAGAATATTGAATTGAGTGTAATTAATTTTTTTCAATACTCGCATCTCTCTATATTAGAAGCCAAATAAGTTGTTCTTTGCGTCGCGTCGTGTCGCTTTGATGATGCTCTACGGCGCCCATTGTGCATGCGCTGCAGGGCTCTTGTATTAACATCGCAATAAACGTCTTCTCTGATAAATGGCTTTTATTGTGCTCAACTGATAGAAAAATTAATGAAAATTTGTCATTGAATTCAATTAAAAATTTTTAAAACAGTACTATAACTGGATAACATCGAAAACGAAATAACACTGTATCTTGGCTATTTTACTAATTAAGGAGTACAAAAATTGAGTGCATTTCCTGTGGGTATGCATTTTCTTCCAGCTAGTTTTATTCTAATGCAATAATTGATTAATTGGACAATTATAAACTACCTTTATATCATAGCCTGTGACTGTTTGATAACTATCGTCAAAAAATGTAAGTTTTCCTAAACTGGCATCGATAACTATTTGTAAATACTTCCAAGCGACTAATCATATGATAATTCTAGTTACAAGGAACAATATAGACACAGTGAGACCTTGTGGTTGAAATACTGCAGTATTTAATTTTTTTTTATACACAACTGCCATGAATTAATTTGACATGGTGCCATGAAACCAAGTAAACATTTCGTTTTTTTAATACAATTTGCAGTATAAGAAAATGCAATGCAACGCTTTTAACAATTATCGTTTTCGTAGTGAAATATATCTTCCTCCAACTTCCATTTATTGTACAGTATATGCAAACTTAAATAAATAAAATGTATAATTCTCGTAAATAATTATCTTCCATAGCTTCATTAATATGTTCAAATGTTCAGTTAATGTGTAAATTGTATTAATTTATATTTCTTGAATAATTCAAGCTCTTCAGATGTATTATGTTGTGGCCAAACTTTGTTATATATCTGGCACCTGTGCTCAACATATTATATCAAAGTATTGACATAATCTTTTGCTGTTATCTAGAAGTACTGTTAAATAATTTGATTATAACAGAGAAATACAGTTACAAAAGCTAACCTTTAAATAGAATCACTTTAACCTTTAAATAGAATAGAAATGAGGTAGTTCATTACCAGCTCCAGTAGAGTCAAGATTCTATGTCCACATAGCAATAAGTAACTAGAACTGTATTGGGAAATTAACAACGAAAATATTTAGTGACCAAGAATAAAGGGTACTGAACATAGTATTTAACCCCTCGAACGTGCACAAGCCACTTTTATGTAATATCGGCACTCGCGCCATGTAGGTGGTAAAATAATGTAACGCCGAAAGTATTAACTTTGTTGTAAATAAATTTTATTTTACATAGATAGAGAAGAAATATAGTTAAAACATAGTGGAACTATTTGTATCTTATGTATGTAGTTATGAATTTAAAAAATAATTAACAGGACGGAAAACACCATTTCTGTAAGAAAAGTTTATAAAGGAAAAATCTTTGTGAAATGCAATTTTTCTTATTGCCATAAAAAATTGAAATCAATAATTAAACACAAACGTAAATAAAAAATCACTTGACCCTAATAAAAATTTATGTTACCGTTAAGTATTTCGCTCATCAAAATCTCCACCTCCTAAACGTTCTCGTTTTAACCGAAACATATACATTTTAACAGTGCGACCGCAAGCAACTTATAAGCAAACACGCACTCGAGATGTTGACAATTTACTTAACTTGGGTCACAGACTTTGCTTTCTAATCGGTTTAATAAATTTTGATGCATCTATTTATAGTAAAACCACCTTCCTAGAGTATAAAATACAAATTATAATAAAAGAATATCTGACCGAATGCTACTTGAGAACGAGATGTTTCAACAATTCACTGATATAATTCCAAATAGTTCAACTAACATTTTGGTGAAAAGAAAATTTTTCAAGTACTTTCATTTATGCACTTTTTTACTTTCATTTTATGCACTTGTGACAAGATTTTCATCATATTCAGTGAACATATTAAACTTAGATTTTGCATTACAATCATTTTTATTTTGTTTTAGTGATGAAATTTAATTTTATTTTTGGCTGGAGGCATGATCGGCCACAATGATTTAAAAGACATTTTAAATAGAAAGGTAGAAAACTACGCTTAAATGATTAAAATAGAAATACTAAACCAGTATTTGTAGCTGAAATCATTAAAAATTACCCATTTTATATTTTTGGAGCTAACGTTTTCATTTAAATCAATATGTTATATAATAAATTTTAGAGGACATTATTTTAATAAACTATTTTATTTCAGCTTACGAAGAGATAGGAGTATTTTATATTCTTCTTAAGTTGATAAGATAACAAATGAATTTTAGTAGACATTGCTCGCAATACGTTAGATAATATGTCATGTTGTTAGTTTTGTACTAAAATTAATATTTTGAATATTTATTACCTTTAAAATTCTTATAATATGCTACAATCCTGTACCTGGAAACCACCAAAATTTTCTTACAGCGAAATTAATATATGACTCCAATATTTGTAACAGAAACATAAAAGTAATCGGTACAAATCTGGAAGATAATGGAGTAATGAGCAATTTCAAATTAAACTTACTATGGATCCATTATAAAGATTATTTTTGTAACAATTTCTTGGATTGCAAAACCATTTGATTCTCGAAATTAAATTTATTTTTGTCGGATGGCATATTGATATAATACAAAATTGTATACTGTTTTTTATTTAAAATTGTACCTCTTTTCTCTCTAACTAAACTCTCAATAGAGTGGTTTAAGAAAGCGTAGTTAAATGTAAAATTATTGTGTATATATATTTTCACATACTTTAGATGGACTACAAGTGATTATATTATGTGTGTCTTATTAACACGAATTTGCTCAAAATTTGCTAGTAGTAGAGCTATGACAAATGACTATAATAATATGCTATGCTATTCATTGCCTTGCATATGGTTAAAACTAAGAAGATGCAAACTGCTTAAATTTAGGAATTAACATTGGCTTATTTGTAATAAAATTAATTTATTCTAAATAGGGCAGATTAATGTACGCCACAAATTACGTCTACCTGTAACAAACGAAATAAAATAACACATTTTTGCATAGAATAAATTATTTGTAAATAAATAAAATTTGTGTTTATATATATATATATATGTGTTAAAATAAGGTCCCTAACTAATATTGGTTTGATGAATATAGACACATTTATTTTATGTCAATTTGTACTCTCGAATAACTCCTTCTTATAAATGAATATGATTATAGTGCGACATGACATTTTTTGTGTTTATGAAAATTATAATTGTAGAAAATTAAATATGAGCATAAAACTACTATATCATGAGAATAGTCATTTTCTGATTTCATATTTAACAATCATCTTAAAGTATATTGGTCTTTTTCGTTCAATTCTATAACACATTCATATTAATTCTTCATAAGGATAATATTCAGTGTTGTATATGGAAACAACAAGTTTACATTTACTAATTCTCCAGCTTTACAACTATTCTTCCATTACTGCTTGCAGTATCGACCTTTACACTTTACTCTATATTCTGAATATAAACAAGTGTCTGAGTTTGTTATATTTTCTCCTTTACATGTAGCATTTTTTACAACTATAAGAAAGTAAAATGTTTATATGGTAAATAAGTAAAAGCTGAAAAAGCATAGCGATGCGAGTTACATTTTTATTGAATAAATTAGTTAAACTATGTATTTATGTAAAATACACCAATACTTCCATTAGTAAATTTTAGGGTACAAAATATTTGTTAGTTCATTTTTTAATTTTTATAACATCAAAATGTTTTCTTGTTAACTAATGCTGTGCCAAATTATTATCTAACAAAAGTCATGCAATAGAATTTTTTTATTTTTTATTATTTGCTATAGAAAATGATATTTTTTTATTGTACTCACTGTTAGCCTTATATTAAAAATTATAATTATTATAATATTCCATGTTGTCTTATTGTCCTATCCCGCATCTTATTACGTTGCCTTTATACATATAAATAAATCACATTGTCAAGTTTAGAAATATCCACTTACTCATCAAAATACATTGAGAATATAATTAAAGCTATAATACTTTAGAAACATGTAATCATTTTCCTTTGTGCTAAGTGTCATTGAGTAGCACTTCGAAGTTTGGGACTTGTTCTTTTTTAGTTTGTAGAGAACTGCCGAAGATTTAAAACAATTTTAAAATTAGATCTTAGTGCTGATAATTTTAACATGACAATTATTGACTGATGGATTTTTGAATTCCTTTTTTTTATTATAAAGGGTATAAATTTAAAACTAATTCCGAGCTCTCAATTAGTCTATTTGTCCTTCAAGAAAAATATTTGAGATCCTAATTTCTATAACAGTTCTCTTGTAGAAATTTTGCAGCATATTTGCCAAGCCAAATAATTTGAAACCGGTCACTAGTCATCTTTTTTTAACACACGGTACATTATCAAGAAAAAGAAGACACTGCTCATCAGGTTCAATATTATCAATCTTAGCAAACAAAGATAAGCTAAAAAATACCTTATCAATGTTCATGCCCGCTATCATTATCGATAACATTTCATAAATTTTAGAAACAACATAGAAGATATTTTCTCTCAGTTGATAGACCACCATGTGCACGGTATATATCACCATTTTCATGATAAAAAATGGCACTACGCAACTCTGAATAGTGTAAAAGATGATTTCCCAAAAAGATACATATTGGGCTGTTAGTAAAGGCCAGTTTTCATGATTACTATTTGTCTTATGTTTCATTAAAATTCCTGTGCCCATTATTTTACTGTCCTATTCTATTGCAATAATGCCTCTTCCCACTGCGCTTAATTTCAGATTCGATTGCTGATGTATCAATAAGTAGCATCAACCACACAATTTCATTTTACAATATACATGTTTAATGAAACAAAACTAAACTATCGTATAATTATGATTAGCAAAATATTTTCTTGTTGTTGTCACACTTTTCAAGTAATTATTTCTTTTTCATAACTCAATAAAATAAGATCTTTTTGGTTTTATTGACAACAACGGAAACAGAAAATTCCGTTCAATAAGACAAATAATTAGTAAAAATACCTTTTACACTTGAATCACATTTTCTTTACGGTGATGTAATATTACTGCCTTGTTGAATGCAGATGCCGTATATGTAATTTGCCTAAAACCAAGATATACTACATCTGATCATAACCAGTCATAGTTAATAATTACATCGAAAAAACCTTTACATGGTATTTTCAAGCTTGGGAAGACGAAATGAACCATTCGAGATAATAACATCAAATATAAAAAAGTCAGTTACAGTACCTGTGCTTAACATTGCAGATTAGAAGATACTGTAATGCAATTATAACTATCAATAATTTTTATACCTAATTATAAATGTAACCGTTCGAGAGTAGTTAGATTTCAGTTTGAGCATAGCATCTGTGCTCTGTACCATCTTTGTTTTGAAAAGACAAAAATGCAAACCCAGTCACTATTTGTTATTTAAATTTTACGACTGGTCGCAAAGATTTTTCAAATTATGTAAAATTTATTGCAGTGTTATATGGGAAGATGAAATGGCTTATTACACTAAAGACTTGGGTAGGTAATACTTCTAATATCAATATTTTACCCATCGTAATAGTTTAAATACTTTAGATTGCTTTTCTGCTAGCATTAATAAGTCTCTTTTTTTCTGTTTTGTACACTTGTTGATTTTCTGAACAGAGACCCTAATAACTATCATGAATTGTTTTAAAAATAACAAGATATCAAAGGAAGAAATATAGATATTTAAAAAATATCCTTTTTCATTTTAATGATTCTTTAACTACAAAAATATATATACTACATTATTTTAAAGTAATGCTAATTGTGGAAACTGCTTAATTTTCTGGGTATATTAAGCACAAAATCGTTTGATAGTTGTTATTTATAAAAAACCTTAGACACAATTAAGAGTCTGCCATTGTCAAGTGCCCCCACATTTTGACATGAAGTATCAGGCTGAAGGTTTTTTGTGAGGTGAATATTTTTTCACTGACCTAAACACTTTGGACATGTTTATATGTTAAACTTTGTTTTTGATGTAGTTTTGAGAGTCAGTCTAAACATGACATTCTGAGTGATAAAATTATAGTGGCTCCAATTTCTGTCGCTATTGTTATTGAACATTCAGATTTGTATTATTTAAGTTTGATCCCTCTAAAGACTGGTGCACTTTGATTTATGATGATTTATTCATTATCAGAGTGATCTAACAGCATCCTAAACATTAACGTCTGTACAGTTGCTGAAGCTCATAATCGCCTATTCAAAGTAAGGAATGCCAACATAAGCGAAAGAACGAGTAAAATATTAACAAAGGGGATGCTGAAAGCGTTCTGTCCAAACTGGGAGAGTCAGACTTCGATTCCCATATGAGTATACCAATTGGACTATCAAGATGTGGAAGATTTTTGTTTGCGACAAGAATAAAATCTCTAATAGGTCCAGATGGATATCAGAGGGTGTATAGATGCACAAACGAGAGGTTACCTCCATGAGCAATAATAAAAACAGTGGGGCTCGCTAATGGTTTATGATAGTATCTCTTAGGAGGCTCGTACCAATTTGGTTATATTTGAAGGAGGGAATGTAAGTGCTTATAGATACGTGGAAGAGTTCGTGCAGGAAGTTTTTATGCTGTATGCTCCATTTATTGGAGAAAATCTTTATTTGATATAATGTGTTTGTGAAATTCGTTTCATATAAAGCAACTGATATGCGAATTATCATAAATAACTTTTGTGCGACCATGATATTTGAAAGTTATTCTGTAAAATTCCTTCCCATGATGAATTTCGAAGTCTAGATTTTCAATCAGAAAGCCTATCTAACATTGGCTCTTTTCAAATGTCTTCCCAACCTTGGTATTTCTATGAAAAATTCTGCTTCTGATACCTGATCATAAAAATAATAATTAATATAAAAGATAAAATAATAATATAAAATATAAAAATAAATTTCAATTCCTAATTGTTCGCCAAAAGCAAAGTATTTGTCTCTACAACCTCGAACAATGATGCATACCCCAAAATTAGATCAAAGTCCGTAGTTCGTAGTTGTTAGTGCGAGTGCCTATTTGGAATGATGACTAGAAAAGTTTGAAAAAAGAGACCCTTGTATTCTATTTATAAGTTAATGATTTTTTAAAATTGAATTTAGGAGTCTATTAGAAAAAATCTGTTTTTTCATTAACACAGTATAATAATTAAAGTTGGTACTATGCACTAGATGGACAGTAATTGGCCTTGCCAGTTCAACTGACTCACAGTAAATCATACTCAGTATAAAAACTAATATGTTACATATGTTATATGGGCAATGTGCTGTATCACGTGGATTCTACAGAGAATAAAGGAAGCAAGAAGACAGTCCAGAAGGCGTTTCATCCTAGCCTGTTCATTAATAGGCCGAGGAGCATATCACTCAGCTCTTCCAGCGGAAAAAACATCACCACACCGGAAACATTAACTGTCCGGAATAACAATCCTCCTATCTGGCAAAGAGCACCATCCCTAAGGAATCCTAAAAGGAAAAAACAATCATCTCCATCATCTGAGAGGATACCTACCAACATTCAATTCAGTGTACTTGCCCTGGATGTAATAGAGGACAGGAATACCAACAATACCCTTAAAAAAGCACCATATAAACCACCACCAATCGTACTGTATGGAGTAGAAGATATTAACAAGCTAACTGAACTGATTAGTATTGTTGCAGAAAAGGACGAATTCTTCATAAAAATAATGAACAAAAACCACTTAAGATTAATTTCCATAGACATAGCGACATACAAGAAAATTATTACCATCGTTCGTGAAAATGGACTTATAGGTCATACTTTTAATATAAAAGACCAACGTTGTTGCCGCCTAGTGATAAAAAATCTCCATCATTCAACTCCATATAGTGATATCATTGAAGAAATCGAAAGTACAGGAAATAAAGTCCATGGTGAAATCATCAATGTAAAATATGGTCCAGAAAAGAAACCGACGTCGAAATTCTTTGTTAATATCGAGAATGGCCCAAATAACGACGCTGCTAAAGCAATAAAAAAGATTAATAAACAACTCATCAAAATTGAAGAACCCAGGAAAAGAAACACACTACCACAATGCCAAAGATGCCAACAACACGGACATTCCAAAAACTATTGTATGTGGCCATACCGATGCGTAAAGTGTGCGCAAGGTCACAAGACATCGGACTGTCCCAAAAAAGATGGGAACTCACCAGCCTCTTGTATTCTATGTGGAGGTGCTCATCCCGCTAATTACAAGGGTTGCGAGGTTTACAAAGATATAGTATCCAGAAGAACCTGTAAACAAAGGCCAACAATGATGCGTATGAATTATAGTAACACACAAAATACAGGACAGCTAACTGTTACTGCTGAATCACAACAATATCATGGGTTCGAGAAAACGCAACATACTGACACAGGAAAACGAACCTATGCAGACACTGTAAAAATACAGCCTACAACCTACAGCAATAACTTAGAATGTATACTCACACAATAAGCTCTAAAGCTAGATAAACTATTAGACCAAATGTCGACAATGATGAATCTCCTAACAACAGTAATCAACACACTAATTAATTGAAATGACGAATCTGAAAGTAGTAACGTGGAACACAAATGGACTGTACAAACACAAATATGACATACAAACTCTATTGACATATGAAAATATTGACGTAGTTCTTGTGTCTGAAGCACACCTAACACCTAATCATAAGATAACTATAAGAAACTATGACATTCATTCGACTTACCACCCGGACGGAACTGCTCACGCAGGTACAGCTATAATAATAAAACAACACATTCAACATGAATTACTTCAGGAGTATAAAACGGAGCCCATACCAGCAACTACGATAACTATACAAGACCAACTAGGGTCTATAACATTATCGGCCATATACTGCCCACCGAAACACGTTGAAAGAAGAATCATTCACAACGTATTTTAAAACCCTTGGTAATAGATTCCTATATGGAGGTGACTGGAATGCCAAAAACGTCTACTGGGGATCCCGACTGACTCTACCCAGAGGCTGAGAAATGGAAAGAAGCATGGATAAAAACAAATTATATGTACTTAGTACAGGTGAACCATCATACTGGCCTACAGACCCAAATAAATTACCAGACCTGCTGGATCTCTTTGTTTGCAAAGGACTGTCGGACCACTACTTAAGTATCAAGACATGTTTGGATAGCAGCTCAGACCACACACCGGTAATAGCTACAATAAGTACCACCATAATTGAAAGACCAGTAAAAGAAAGACTTTATATGAAAAAAACCGATTGGGACGCATTTAGAGACTACATTGACAAAAACCTGAACCAGACAATAAAACTTAAAACTAAAGAAGACATTGAAAATTATACAATATTGTTAACAAATCTTATACAAATAGCCTCATGGACATGTACACCTGACAACACAATGACTAAAGGTAGTAAGAACGTACCAAATGACATAAAAATGAAGATCCTGGAAAAAATACGACTGAGACGAGTGTGGCACTGTAGCCGACATCCTCAGGATAAAATTTCAACTCTTCAATAGCATAATTCGTGTTGGACATGTCCTAATGACATGTAAGGTCTAAGAGATCATTATGGTTCCAAAGCCGGGCAAACCTCCACATCATGTATCTTCCTACAGATCAATCAGTCTTTTACCAACCTTATCAAAACTCTTCGGAAAAATTATCTCAAGAAGGATGACACAAACACTCAATGCAAACAACATCATCCCTCAACACCAGTTTGGATTCCGTACCGGTCATTCGACAATATAACAAGTTCAACGAATAGTCAACAAAATAAGAGATGCTCTTGAAAAGAAACGGTACTGCTCTGCTGTCTTCCTTGATGTACAACAAGCATTTGATAAGGTATGGTATTTAGGTCTGCTGTACAAAATCAAGAACAAACTTCCACCCAATTTCTTTTTGCTCTTAAAATCATACTTGGAAGATCAATGATGCATACTCAGCCTTTCAAGAAATAAAAGCTGGAGTGCTTCAAGGCTCAATTCAAGGTCCAACTCTGTACCTTTTATACACTGCAGATATACCAACATCGGATAACATCCTATCTGCCACATTTGCTGACGATACCGTTGCACTAAGCAACCATGAAAATCCCACCACTGCTTCCATGGTTCTACAGAGTCACTTAAACAAAATTAACCAATGGATGGAAAAGTGGCGCATCAAGGCAAGCTCCAATAAATTGGTACATGTCACCTTCATTCTACGAAAGGATAACTGCCCTCAAATTAAACTTGGAAACGATGTGCTTCCTCAACAAAACTCAACAAGATACCTAGGCATGCATCTAGATAGGAAGCAAACATGGAAAACTCACATTACAAAAAAACGTGATGAGTTAGCTCAGCTCAGAAACCTTTCCTGGCTAATAGGGAGAAGATCACATGTCACTCCGAAAAATAAAATACTTATATACAAAGACATAATCAAGCCGATTTGGACATATGGCATAGAGTTGTGGGGAACAGCAAAGAATTCCAACGTGGAAATACTACAATGCTTCCAAAATAAAGTACTCCGAATGATAGCTATTCATTACAAATAATGAATTACATATGTACACAGGAATGAAAACCGTAAAGGAGGAAGTAGAACACAGAGTACAATCCTATCGAAACCGCATAAAAGCTCACACTAATACCCTCGCAACAGCACTAGTTAATCCCATAAATAAACGACGACTTAAAAGACACCACATATGGGATCTTGTTAAATAACAAATTCCTAAATAATTAAGAGACAGCTTCCTCGCTGGAGTGCCAGTTCTCGTCTGCCAGATATCCTACAACAAATCTGTTAAGAGCTTGTTAAGCTGATTGCAAGAAAAAAAAAAAAAGAAAACATGTTTACACCAGGTGGCACGATATAGTTATCAGTTGAACATTATGATATATTTGTAAGATACATAAAAGTGTTCTTCGCATTACATGTTTCAAGGCAAATTAATGATTTTTTTTTCGTACATTTTCAATTTCATTTTACTGCTTGTTTTTCATAACGAACCTAAAAAGGTTAAAAAATAGATGTAATATCTTATTACAATGCGAGTGTACAGTGTGTTCAGTTTAAAAAAGTGAAAGTTTTAAACTGGAGCTGTTTTAAGTTCGTTGGTATTATTGTGGTGTTACTTTTACCAGTCATATATAATAACACTTCGTTTAAATCCAAATAAATTAATACACCTGTGCTTTAATCTACTATCGGAATTAATTGGAACTTATTGTAATATAAATATCTTTTCAGTATAGCCAAATTAATATTACTTTTTTATATTTTATACGATTCAAAGTTTTCTTTTATGAAAATGTAATTTTATTTTGTGGTATTTTGGCAAATTTTATTTTTTTTTCGTGGTCCGGTGTTACCCCCAAATGGGTGGCACCTGATGCGGGCCGCCCCACCACTACCTTAGCTAAGCCCCATGTGGGTCTCTTCACTATGGAAACCCAAGCAATAGCCCTTTCCATCGCTCTCTGACTGACTATTTATATGAGGCCAATAGTATGGGGCCAGGTCTCACTTTCGTAAGTCATCACTGGCAACACATAGTGGTTGAAGAAGTTTAGTCTATCAGGTATTTTGGACAAAAACATATGGCAAAATTCCCCAAACCCTGCCTAATAAAATTTTATTCTCCAATTGACCTCTTGACAGATCCTCCTTTATGCCACTTTATGAGTATCATTTTCAACATGCACCGTTATAGATATGACATGACTGTTAGACATGATCTTTATTTTGACCACATTCACTTATTGTTCAGTGACTCTGACATAACCACTTTACCAAAGATGACCGAGGTATTTACCATTAAAGTTGATGCCAAATCCACTTCAGCCCAAGAGCTTGAAGACATCTTCCAATGTTGGGGTGAGAAGTTTCAGATAGATTACATCTTGTCTTGTACCTTTCTGGACTTGCATTGGCTTAGTGCTTTCGTCCTACAGTCTGACTGACATGATGTAACTCTACCAACAATTGCACACCTCAATACACAATTACTCAATACAAGATCGCTGTAGAAACTAAAGCATGGCCCTGGTTTCAATCAAACCAAAGGATTTCCCAAAATCTACAAACGGTGAACATAGGCACTAATTGTACTACATAGGTTTCTGTATAATCAGACTTAGCATAATAAAGTGGTCTGTAGTACAATAGCCTATTTAGAAACTGACTTCATTAGGAGCCTGGGAGTCATCAAAACCTTTATGCGAGTCGATTTGTGATGACTCTTAAGAACATCTTATAAATATGGCTTAGAAGAAATATGGCTCAGAATTCTTGAGCAGGGTGTTAGCGCTCTTTTTGAAGAACAACACCAGTACGTACCTGGTCCATGATTTTGGTGCAATGCCATAAATTTCACAGAATTGCACAACTTCTGAAGAACGGTCATTACTGGTGTATTTAGGCGTCAGGAATTTAAAGACAATTGCATCCTCACCCAGCGCCTTACTGTTCTTAAGTTCTTTGAGAGCCATTCTCATCTTGTACGGACTGACAACAAGCATATTTTTGGAATAGAGTTGGGTAAAGCTTGGCTTTTGAATCAAAGGCCATGCTCAGGTATACAACTGTTCGAAGAACTTCTATAGAGTTTCTAAGGAGGACTTCTATACTGATGAAACTACATCACCATTGTCAGTATTCAGCTTTGTTAACTGGCTCCTCCAGTGGAGAAATCTGTTGTGACTTTGATTGCAACAATACTTTAGAGTCGTTATTCGACTCAATCGTTTCTTTAATGCATCTCGTATTAAAACCATGGATATTGTGTTATTAGACTTGAGATATACTCATTTGGCTGTCTATAATATGACATCTCAGCTGAAGATAGCAACATCCTTTCATCACCTTTTCCCAGAATTTGAGAGTTTGGTGTGAGACTTTCTTGGTTTTTTAGGGTGAAGGGTTTTATAGAACTTAAAAGTCACTGTACAAGAAGTTTCTGCCAAACTATCTTTTCCTCTCGTGTGAGTTATTGAATTTGTACAAAATAGAAGTTATTCTCAAAAAATAAATGATTAATCTATTTTAAAGTAACACTATTCCATCAGCTGAAACTATAATAGGAAAACCACTTGTGTACAATAAGATAATGACCCAAAGCATTTTTCAAAGCTATGTATATATAATTTTCAGGTCAGGTACTTGGCATAAAAAAAATGTAACGTGTTCAAAAAATATTGGCTAGCTATTAGGAATTCATTTTATTTCAGGTTACAAAGACGCTGTCCAAAATTGGAAAATGCATTGTGAAACATTGTATTGAAGGATGGATCAGACAAGAATGTTTTTGACAGCATGCCTAGATCTCGAGTAAGCTACTCAAAATGGAGGTGGATTTTTATGAGAATAATGTTTTGGTGTATTTTTTTATTTGATGACATGCCTTAAGTTACATCATTCCAGTTTAAATTTTACTTAAAGGAAATTCTGTAAAATCAAGTTTTATTAAATTGTTATACATAACATTTTTATTTATTGCTATAGTCTTAAAGTTTCTGGTGATATATATAAAGTTATTTCATTGAAAATATGTAAAAAAAAATATTCACTTTTATATTTTAAGAAAATGCTGTTTTTTCCTTACTGTTTTATGTTCTTACAATGTACAAATATTCTACATCACAATATTGTAAGAGAATAAAACGGTTATGAAAAAAATTGCACCTCAACAGTCGTATCCTATTGCGGACGTAGCATAAAGTTGATACATTCTTGCTTTCATTTACCATTAAAAGAAATAAAAATATTCACTGTCTCATACTCTCTTTTTCTTTATCTTACTGCGAGGAGTGTAGTAATGTGGGCACTTCTACAGACATTGTCTCTAATAAATTGAATGTGAAAGACTCCAGCACCACGGAATGGTGGTATACTAACTAAGACAATATTGTTAGATAAACAATTATTTTCATCTCATTATTCAAGCTAAATTGTACGGCACATGTAAATAAAATGTATGTATATGACAATATAGATAAACCAAAATCATAGACATAGGTAAAATTTAACTGGATTTAACATAAGGTGAGTATTATATCGGCTTCAGTATCATAAAATAATATGAAATTTGTAAGACAAAACCAATCACAAAACATTTCTGTAAAAACCAATCACAAAGATTAGGTTTATTGTTTAAAACATATCCAATTATAGACAAAAAAAGGAAAAACCAAATGCCTGTATTACCTGAATTTGATTAGATAGCTGGGATAATAATATAACTGGGTTCACATTCACGTAGAGAGCGTTGGATAGGAGATAAAATGCAATTCATAAAAACAATATTGCTCGAAATATACAAGATGGTATGAAACAGAAGAAGGTAAGTAAATAAATTAAATATAGGCAGATAAGCTTTAGTGAGGATAATAGTAAGAAAGAAGGAGTTTCTCTCCTGCTGTTCTTCAATAATGAGTAAAACTTCCTTTTGTACAAGGTTTGATTACCGAGATATAAGACATTTCAATCACGAAGAGCTTTCTTCATGATTGAAATGTAATTTGTATTGAGTAATCTTGTATTATTGAAAGGATATTTGAATGAAATAAAACGAAATTTTCACACGTATTTATATTAAATGATCCCTTGTCGATTTGCTCATCCGTGTTGTTTGATGAATATCTTGTCTATAAGATAAATGCGAAAAATTATTTCACAAATTGCCAAATAAAAGTTTCATTTTCATATTTACTTCGTTTTGCTAATGATAAAAATGTGTAGATGTATGAAAATGATAGAATAGTATTTGATATATCCAAATTGCACAGTAAATATATTTCAGATATAATTGAGAACATAAATATCCTATCCTCGTGCTTATTACAATACAAATGCTTTTATCCAATAATCTATCAAGATCTCATCGTGACTAGAAACTCCAAGCACTTGTCGCAATTTTATTAATCCTTCAGGTTGTTTCGTGAATTGTATAGCACTCTTCAATGTCCTCGATATCCTGAAAACGCAATTTAATTTTTAATACTCTTTTTTTAAATTTCTTAACAAACTTATATATAACTATGACTCCTATTGGAATCAAAGAGGTGTGTACTGCCTCGTGAGTATTCAACGAGTTATTCATCTCAATATAAATTACATTAACTATATAAATGACATTCTGCACTAACGACAATCACAGGTTGGTTATTTCTATAAGTATTTCCTCAATAGCCCGATATTTCAAATTGGCCATAAAAACAGTTTCATTAAATTTATTCCATCACTTTTCTCATTTCATAAGTTCGTAATTCATTTATAAATTCCTTCAAAATTCGTAATTTTGTTGGCACACATTGTAAGGTATCTAAATTGTTTTTATGGAAATATTTTATTTAATTTTTATTTTAGTTTAAAATTTAGTTTAAACGATACGATTTTACTACTTGTTCCATATAATACTATTTATCATTAATAAAGGTTCCCCCAGGA
This sequence comes from Druceiella hillmani, assembly GCA_039881145.1. Taxonomy (NCBI): domain Eukaryota; kingdom Metazoa; phylum Arthropoda; class Insecta; order Lepidoptera; family Hepialidae; genus Druceiella; species Druceiella hillmani. The sequence goes on along the minus strand of JAYKKI010000081.1, from coordinate 11,243,759 downwards.
TGAAATGGTGAAAAATGTTTTCAATCTAAATTCAAAATGTTTGCTAATTTTGATGGCATTTAGGGAGTATTAAAAATTATTAACCCCACATACCATTCTATCAATTCTAGCAGCTGTGAGTCAATAATTTAAATCACATTCACAATTAAATGAAACTACGTGAAGTAGTATTATTCCTACTTTCTTTAAGTTCTTTACCACGACCTAGGTTTCGTTGTATTACAACATCTTCAGGTGGGCTGTTACCAAAGATCTAGGTCGTGGTCTTTAAGTCGTGGTAAAGAACTTAAAGAAAGTAGAAATAATACTACATCACATACTTTCATTTAATTATGAATAATGAATTTCTCCAAAATTAACACCAAATATATACAATATTTTAAATTGCATTAAAAATTTAAAAAGGCTTTCAAATTTTCAAGATTTCATCTTATTTTATTTAAAGGATCCTGTCTTAAACAGACAGATTTGTCTTTCTATCTGTCACAGGATCCTTAATGAGAGTAAAAGGGCGTAAATGCTCTCCGTCTTTGATATATATTTCATTATTTGTAGCTCCAATATCTATGTTAAAAAATATTGCAATATCTAAGTGGGAAAGCAAATTCATAATATGAAATAAATATTACTGCACATTACTAAAGCACAAAAATTATTATAAGCTACCATAACGCTGATTACAAAATGAACTTAAAGAATGATAAGATTTCCAAGAAGAAGAGATGAGTCAAATTATTAAGATAACATGACAGTCTAATAAATTTTGTTTTTATATTAACATGTAAAATATTAAAAATAATTAGAGTTATATGGAAACTCACTCACCCTAGCCATTCTAATACAAGAGATTTTAGATGTTGATTTAATATTTCTTCATTTAATTTCTCTTCGTTGATAGCCTTTTCCATTTTGAATAAGAGAATTGGACCTGCCAATACAAAGTGTCAAAGGTTATCTTAATTTTTAAAAGCAAGTTTGTCCATAAATTAAATTTACTTACTGATTTTTTGCAGAATTATAAAAACCTAAATAAAATGGTGGAAGCAGTGCTGAAAATTACGAAAACAAGATCATTCGAAGGTTTTTAGCCAGGCAAAGAAAACCCAACATTGAGAATTTTTTTTACTTTTCAAAATCATTCAAACAATTCTCGGCCTGGTAAAAGAAAACAAGTCAATATATTTAAATCCTATAATTCAACACATTTGGACCAACAATTTTCCAAATGTTCAATACTGCTAGTATAATATAATTAGTTCAAAACTGCATAATAAGTGTAAATTGTCTTGTTTTGTCTTATCATCTGAAGCAAATCTTCATCCAGTTTGGTGTTTCCTCAGGATTGGAAACAGGAAGTAATAGCTGGAACCAAATCCAGTGAATATGGTGCATATGAAAGCACTCACATACCTAGATCATGGAATCTTAAAGCCTCAACCACGAACATGCATCCAGGGCTATTATAGTGGTGAAGGAACACTTTCTTGCAATGTCCAGTAGTGAAGCATAATATTCACCTGTGCTTTTTTCCAGGCAGTTTCTTTCCGTTTACCACACCACTGAAAAAAATACTGAAAACCATAGCCATAACTTTTCCAGCTTTTAGCCACTATTTAGACTGCTGCCTCTTCTCTGGCATGTAATGGTGAATGCATGTTTCATCCACTACTATAAAACATAGAAGAAAGTCAGCAAAATCATATTTCACTCTTAGTCAGCAAAATCGTGTTTAGTCTTAGCAAATGCTATCCAAATGCTTTTTTGGTTGACTGTTGTAACAAATGTGAAACCAATGAGCAAAAAACTTCTTTATACATCAAAAATTGTTCAAAACGTAGCAATTACGATCTATCATCATGACTGCAATGTCTCAACATTGCATACAATCAGGCAGTGACAATGAAAATAATACAGTATTATGGATTTTTATTTTGATTTCATCAGTCGTAGCAATGTTTAAATTTTTATTGTTTTAGTCCATCTCTGTATCAGGCTGAGAACTTTTTAAACTACCCTTTTAAACCACCACCACCAGTAGACAACAATTGCAACTACCTTTTGAAATTAGTTAAAGTTGCTCTTTAAAGATCCCTTCACAAATTTAGAGAAGCCTCCAAAGCCTTTGAAGAATATTTAAATTGATACATTAGTCCACTAATCGGGAGATAGTTTATATGTATCCAAATATAATGGAATATATTCCGAATAATATTTTGAATTAGAAATAAGTTATGAGTTCCCTGATTATAAATTGACACGAGGTGGCGGGCTTCTGGGGGTGGGGGCTTCTATGCTTCTGCCACCATTTTGGTAAATGGTTTTGAAACGATGAGACATTGTAATTGGGAAAACATTAATTTTGGATAAAATATTCTATATAAAACTTGTACACAACTTCCCGCTCTACAAAAAAGGTTATTTAATAAAAACCATCTGATCTATATACATAAGAAGAAGTTATTATACGATTACAAAGATAATACTGTAAATTTTATACATTTCAACTATAAAGACTTACAATTATGCTGTCTTTCCTGTCCCTCTATACTATTTTATAAAATTAAACTGATCTAAAAAATTTTTACACCATTTCGTAATGAGTAGTGGCCAGCATGCAATCACCTTTTCTATACAATATACAAAAAATCAAAATAACTAAAATTTATTGGTCAGTGACAATACTCCATGTGAGCTGCTGAATTCCTTGTTAAACAAGGAACACTTATATCTTTGCCGTGTCTGGTAATCCATCCATCTTATCCAGTAGCCTCATAGTTCCAACAGTTTTAGATGCTATACATAAGAATCTTAATTTAAAAAAATGTTTCTCTTAATTATCTTAGTTTAAAAAAAATGTTTAATGTTTCTCCTATTTATGTAAAATAGAAGTGATAGCACTTTTTTACAACCCCACCATCGAGGAAAGTGTTATTTGATTGGTCTTTCAAAATGAAATTGATGGTTCCATTTTTCATTTTTATTATTGAAATATCAAATGTGCAATTTCCCTATCTCCCTCTAATTTTTCAATAGTGGATTTGAAAATTCTAGATTTTATTTTGAAATACTAGCATTTGATTAAAATTTTCAATTAAAATTTTCTCTTTTAATTTAAATGAGCAATTTCAATAAATATAGAGATCTATGGAACCATACTTTATTGCATGTTGTGACATACATTTGAATGTTGCAATAAACAAAACGGTTACTAATACCACCTATAACATTACAACAATTTCCAATCGTCACCACTGTATGAAAAAGTTTGTTGTATAAAAAAATTCCACAGACAATGTTATAAATTTTTAAACTTAAAATCACAAATCCATTTCAGGGTGTGTTATTAATCTTAGAATATCACAATATAATATATTATAAGCAAAAAAATTTACAACTAACATTTTGATGGCATTTCTCCTGCCCAGTGAATGTCACAGCTTCCATCATTTTTATAAAGCAGGTGGCAAACACAATGAGAAACGTCAGGCACTATCGTATCCAAACTGCATGAACAAATTTTTTGTCGAGGCAGTTCCACAGGCTGTTTGCACTCTGTATTGGTATGCAATTGTGGTATAAAACTATTTAAGCATTTGGCAATTAGGTCTCGTTCAGGCAGACGGCCCCGTACTATGACCTAAATCCCCACAAAACGATACAGTATTACCTATTATAGGATATTTATAAATATTTAAATAGTTTAGTTAAATTTTTATGGAAAGAGGCAATAATTTCCATGATCGTTGCAACAACAATACAGTATTATTATAGGATATTTATAAATATTGAGACAGTTTAGTTCAATTTTTAAGGAAATGACTGTACCTTTCATGACCATTGTACAGTGTCATCTACTATATAGAATATTTATAAATATTTGGATAGCTTAGTTAAATTTTTATGGAAATGATTGCACCTTGCATGGTCGTTGCAACAATGAATATCCTGTATGTCGATGTATTATCTACTATACAGGATATTATAAATATTGGGATGGTTTAGTTAATTTTTTATGGAAATGATTGCACCTTACATGATCATTGTAACAACGATACAGTATTAACTACTAAATAGGATATTTATAAATATTTGAATAGTATAGTTAAATTTTTATGGAAATGTTTGCATCTCATATGATCATTGTAACAACGATACAGTATTATCTACTAAATAGGATATTTATAAATATTTGGATAGTTTAGTAAAATTTTTATGGAAATGTTCGCATCTTACATGACTATTGTAACAACGATACAGTATTATCTACTAAATAGGATATTTATAAATATTTGGATAGTTTAGTTAAATTTTTATAGAAATGATTGCATCTTATATAATCATTCTAAGAATGTTACAGTATTATCTACTATATTAAGGCCATTGTTTCCTTGCATACAAAGCAATAAAACCCATTTTGTATAGTGATTTGCGCGTCGACATGCGCTGTCGATAAAATAAACATTTGGCCAATGACTCACACGCTTTCTACTATTTACTAGTCCACACATAGTGATGTCACTTTTGCCAGAAGTCTAATTATTTCGCTGGAGTAATAATAACAATACTTTTTTAACAAATCACATTATTCAAGTTAATCTGTTCTCGTAATCAGTGTAGGCGGGCTGTTTACTTATTCGTAGAAATTGTTTGTGACCTGTCTAGTAAATGGACTCTGATATCTTCTGACTCAGCTTGTTAACTAGCATCGTAATTTATATATTTTTATATCATTTAATTAATATTATCATTTAATTAATATTATAATAGAAGCTTTTTTGACAGTAGTATTAAATCTGTTGTGTCAATATTAATCAACAAGCGCACATTATTAGCAGCAATGTTTTGACATTTTTGAATGAAATTAAACAAGGTCCACCGAAATTAAAAGATCTTAATTTTGATAAGATGTGAGAATTGACTGCAAAAATTTGTGGTGTAAGTTTAAGAATGGTAGGTAACATCGGTAGATAATTACTTAGCTAATAGTAAATATTTATCACTTAATTTGTTATAGTTAATTAATGAATTAATTATTAATGTTTACTTAGTCCAATGTTAATTAAAATATTTATAATTTTACTTTTAAATGTGTATTATAATGTTTATTATTACCTATTTATAACTCTGTTTTATATGTACACGAAGATTAAAGATATTTAAATTATATTGTTTGAGTTTAATTTTGTACATTGCTTGTCAATTACATTACAACACAAGCGTTACGCATCACTAGGCATTGGTAAAAGACCTGTAAGTGCGAGTGATCGTGTAATATTCTCCGTTTTACTCACACATTTTATTGCTACGCATGCAAAGGAGACCGTGGCCGTAATTAAAGAGGATATTTATAAATATTTGGATAGTTTAAATTTTTATGGAAATGATTGCTCCTTACATGATCATTATAACAAGGATAGAGTATTATCTCCTAAATAGGATATTTATAAACATTTCAATAGTTTAGATAAACTGTTATGAATATACATAAAAAGAATATTTATAAATATTTTGATAGTTTAGTTAAATTTTTATGGAAATGATTGCACCTTACATGATTGTTGTTACAAAGATACAGTATTATATACTAAATAGGACATTTAAAAATAGTTGTAATTTAGTTAAATTTTTATGAGAATGATTGCACTTTACACAATGTAATTACAGAGCATATATAATATAACTAGAGATGAGTAGATGTGGCACACGTGCCACTATTATGATCCACGTATCATATATTTTTCTTTGCATGGTGAAATATACTTGCAGATTGAATATGATAAGTAGTAGAGCTCCACCAGTCATTTCTCATTAACGCCCGAAAATACACTTTTATGCCATAATTACTTGCAAAAATAAAAGCCAGCAAAAGGGTGTAACCAGTTGCAGAATTTCCTATCAACGGTAAGCTATTTCAAATATATTTCCTTTGAACTTTATTAAAAATGTTATTTATGACAGCTTTGTATCAGCATTTATTTTATTCCGTGCCGGTATCGAAGAATATCTTATTTTTTGTGGCCAATATGTGTCAGTAGTGTAGGACACTTAATGTTATTATCGCATAAGTATAAATAATCTAAATATGTTTGAAGACTGTGATCTTAATAAGATAAAACTTTCACATTTTAAAGCAGTTGAATTTGCATACTAATTCTACAGCGAAATAATGATATTAAAATAAATGGCTACTAGGTATATTATTTATATATTTTATAAAGTAGCCTGAAAAAGTAATTTTGAAATATACGTCGTCGGAATAATGTATACCGCAAATAAAAAGTTACCTTTTAATTCAGTCTCATTAAAATACACACTGTTATTTACTTTTGTCTTAGATTCCCTATAAATCCTTCTACAAAAGAGAAATGAACTAAGGCCACTGGACGGAAGAACTAGTTTCCAACAAAGATAGGCACAGTTTGCCCAGCACACTTTTTAAAACATATTGTAAATAAAGAAATTCACCAGAAGATACTCGAACCCAAAACAGTTCCAACTTTCTGACTTTTTATTGTTAAGCCAGATTCATATCATGTTTAGAGAAGATGTTTATATTATTTCTCATTCAATACCCTTTCATACTTATCGAATATTTACTCCTCAGTGACACTATTTATTTTCAGGCTGACAATATGATTATTCTAATCTACACTGGCAAATAAAATTTAGCACAAACATATCTATTCTAAAACAAATAATGAAGGTGAAGTTGGCCACCAATTATTTAATATTAATGTGGCTAATGCAATGAAATTTTATTGTGTAGATTTATGCCTTCAAGAATTCCAGGGCCGTGAAGCTACTAAAGACTTTATAAGGCTAATAAAATAACTGGTTCGATGCCCTAAATTCCAGATATATAAGTGTGAACAATTATAAGAAGCCCTTGACAGATAGTAATGAAGACAAAATATTTTCTTTGTTCCAAAAGGTATGCTCATATTTAAAATCTTTAAAATGTCTTAATGGCACTTTATTAAGCAATAGCCCGAGAAAATTAGGATTCCTCCATTTTTATTGGTTGGTTGTTCAGATATTTCACCCAAGCTAGAAACCAGACAACTTGTTTACTTTCTGTTCTACAAGGTAAATCAGGACCATTTGGAACTATCATTTTGCAATATCCGATCACATGGTGTACCTAACAATTATAATCTTACATTGAGACAGTTTAAATCCATTTATAAGAAATTTCTCGTACACATTGATATTAACGACTTCTTATTAGAAAATATCAATTCTGAATTGCTTGTCTGCTGTGTTGAAATCTTCCTTCTTGTTGAAGAATTCTCCGAATTTATCATTCAAGTGATTACGTACATCGCGGGTTTTGTTGTGCATAATTTATTAAAGAATATGTGTAGGTGCTTTGATTACTAATGAGAAAATTTCTCAACATAAATTTATTGAATTGATAAATTGATTGATTAAATAAGGCAAAAATCAGTTTAATGTATTCATCCAGTGATATAATTAAAATCTATAAGGAAACAGAAAAAAAATGAAATCTGATCTCATTGAAAATATTAGATGTGATAGTTTCAAATTCAACAAAGAACAAGTTATAATAATAGCTTTAAGTCGGTTTATATCCGCAGAGATATTTGACTGATTTTTCTTCCGCCGTAATGGAGAAGTAAACATACAAGATTGGTAAAACATCAATTATTAATATGTATTGTTTTCCTGGCAATAAATCAAATATTTTTTAAAATATTTTGTCAAATAACACGAGGAATCCTAATTTCCTCGGTCTATTAAATGGTAAAGTGCAATGAAGACATTTTAAAGTATCCCTTTCAGAACAACAAAAAAAATATTTTGTCTTTACTATTTGTCTGTCAATATTCTGTATCTATTGTTAACGTCACTTTCATTATTAGATTTAGGAAAAATATATATGCGCCAAAATTTATTCGCCGAGTGGAAATTATAATTGTCTTAAATTTTTAAAATTACATCTATACAATTCCAATTTATTTTACATTTTTCAACGTTAACAATTATTTGACATGACTGATAAGCGACTAAAACTAAAAAATCATTTTGATCAATACAAACCATATCTTGTTTTAAGAACCTGGTTTCCTTTGGAAACCTAGAACCCTCTTGGTGTTATATTTAATTTAATCCTGTTTTTTAATTAAACTTTACTCCTCAATCTATTATGTATTTCAATTTTCAAAATTATAATCGTGTGTATATATGATTATTATCTTGTGTTAAATGCAAATAATAAATATTCTTGCACCTGTAAACATTACAGCTTTATAGAATTTAATTCTCTTAATAAAATTAAAGTGTCCACTAATTTATTATATTGCTTAACCTCGATATTGTGGTGAGCGGTTGATAAATGTGTAGGCTACAGAACACCTCCGTATAGACTTTGAATGGAGGTGAAATTGGGCACAGCAACATTTTTGGCAGTTCATAAGATAAGAATTTAAAATTGGCTACACGTGTTCACACACGTTTCCGTAAACAATCCTTTCTGTATTATTTTATACTACAAAGTATAAGTTTTATGCATTATTAGATATCAAATAGTAAAATATTGTTTTTTTTAAGTTTCCTTCATACAGTTTTTATGTTGTTTATATTTTATTATTTAAATAATTTAAATCTAGCTGGTTTTAACACAAAATAAAATAGAATACTTTTGAATTTTTAAAAAGGCATTTTTAAAAATTATATTGATAGACATACATACAAATATATATTATATTATATATATATTTGTATGTATGTCTATCATTCATTCACAATGTTTAAAAGTTTTTGGTATATTATCAACCATAATTAAGGAAAAGATGCAAGAATGATTACAATATCTCAATGTATTCTAGTAACTCGAAAAAAGAGACTTGTGTAAAACTTATTTCTTGATGTACAGAATATATTGTTAACAGTTATTATAAATTAAAGTTAGCGTAATAAATTTTATTTTGGTTTAGAATTTAGACATTCAAATTATTATAGTATTGTTTTTTTAGTTTAGATACTTGACAATTATATTAAATTATGTTATTAAATTATTATTTATTTTTACCTTTGTCGCTATATTCATCCATTAAATAATACAGAGAGTATCCCTGTCATTTCATTAAACTATGGCTTAATTGTATACCAGGATCACCAAGGATTTTATTGTTTAATTTCAATTCAACAAATTAAATACAATGTGATTTGTACACAATGGCAAATTAGGTACGTCCAAAATTAAAACAGAATGTTTTCTTAAATAAACTAGCGCAAGTTTTAATTATAATTTTTTGAACCGCCGAAACCCTATTAGCAAACTCGTCGTGCTTCCATTACTCAGTTTGTTGTATCGCATGTAGGCAATGTGTTAAAAATATTTTAATACGTAATAAATATTACAATAATAGATACTAACATTTTAGAACAATTTTAAATTTGTGGAATGTTTGTTGTAGCGAAATAAACAGATGTGATTCAAGCGTGTGGAAATGGGAAACGGTTTCATAATTTTGTGCGGAGATGGAGCATGTGGTAAAATGTGATTGGTTCGTTTAAAATTTATTTGTTTTAACTGGCGACACATGTTTTCACACATTTTGATGAATATGCTACTTCTATTGTCCTGCGGTTGATAATGCTACAGTATGCAAGAATGCTACAAAATAAGATATTGGTAAATATTTGGATAGTTCAGTTAAATTTTTATGAAAATTATGGAACATTACATGATTATCGTAATAACAATACGGTATTATCTACTAATTAGGATATTTATAAATATTTGGATAATTAAGTTAAATTTTTATGGGAAAGATTGCACCTTACATTATCGTCGTAACAACGATAGTTTAGTTAAATATTTATGAAAATGATTGTATCTTACACAATGATTGTAATTTTATTTTAATTTTTTTTAAAAGGGAAAGTTTCATTTAATTTTCTTTTATATTTTTTACCACATACAATGTTGAATAGAACCGAATATTTAAATTCTGGACAAAATATAAAAACGAAAAAACATATATATAAATGCAATAATAAATTGCTGGAACACGTCAGATCGATTCTTTGTAGGCTTATCTTGATTTTTCTTTAGGTTTTCATTAGTGACAAGTATTCCTATGAGAAAGCCCAATGATGTTTATTATAACCATTGAGATTTGGTAATAGATTTTCATGTTTCCTACAATTGGATTAAGATTATTTATTTTCCTTTTTCCCGCTGAAATAGGCAATTAATCCAAAGCTTTTTATGCTGTGAAACATAATATCAAGATTATAACACCAAAAGTGACAAAGGGACAAATAAGCTCCTAATCCACTTTGACCAACATTTGATGTTGCCACTTGGAACTATTTATATGTGGAGTTTTAATGGAATAATTAAAAACAGAATGAAAAAAGATTACATGAAATTTCTAGCAACGAACAGTATTAATAAAAGCAAATTATATAATATTTTGAGAGTACTTCTTAAATTGTTTAAACATTATTCAAACTATTATTAAACAAATTATACTCACTTGTTTACCTGTCAGCACGCAAAACAGTAGTTTTCTAAAATTTTCACTTCCTAACAATTCCTTATAATTTCGTATAGAAACTTCTCCATTTTCGGACAAAAGATAATTCCTATCATTGGTGAGTTCACAACAATCATCCATTTTCATATTGCTTAGCAACTGTTGACTAGTATCGAACGATTCGTTGTAAATGGTGGCACCGGTACGCAGTATCCATGTGAACGTTTGATGTAAGTTCTTAAAGACATTGTTATCTCCTGAGAATGTAAATGGTCAAATATACAAACAGACAAAAAAGATGAATAACTGACACTTTACTGAATATCTGGTAAATGTATCTAGCAAGTGGCGTACCAAATTTGAGAACTATCTATTTCCGTTGCACAAAGTTAAAATGATGTCACTATGAATACCCCTATCCAAAAGCCCCATCTATTCAGTTGAAAAAGGTATAGTTTCCCATTTTAAGATGACTGAAAGATTCAAACGTAGAATCAACATTAAAGTTTTCCAAGTGCATGGTGTTAAATCTATTAATGATATTCCATTTAAAAAACAGTTTAAATTATTTAAAAGCAGCCATGTATTAGTTGAAAGTGATCTGTTCTGATAAGCTAACCACGACGGTAACTCCTGAAGATATGAAATGATTTCAAGTTTAAATGAATCACAATCGCTATTTGACAATTCCTGAAATAAAAGACAACTTCTAGTTTCCAAAAATTATAGGCTTCGAGATTTTGTACCAAGATTTATTGATGAGTCACATGACTACAAAATTTATTTCAAAGCTACTGATGAAAGCCCAAAGAATTACTTTATGGAAATCACCCAGAACAATTAGGAAGCAATTCGAAATATACTTGAAAACTTTGCGACAACAAAGCAGCTGCCCATTCACCATAACTTATCCAGCAATATCTAATAAAACATGTTTTTGTTCAATTTTATCCGCCTCTTTGCAATTTGAGCTGTCCAGTTATTTTGTTTCAGGTTGTTCCATGTATAAAAAATTCACTTTTTGCTACTCCAAAAGCTGAATATAAAAGAAGCTTCCAAAAATGGAAAGAAAAGTAAAAGTTGTGGCTTTTAAAGTGGATTAGTTTGAAAAGGTCATCATTATCCTTTTGTAAAATAACCCTTGCTGAAATATAATATTTAATGGTTGCATTTATACCAATATCATACCTAAAATCCTTGCACTCATTAATAAAAATATTCATTGCTTAAAATATTAAAAGAACAACAACACCACTACAATATATATTCCCAGCTATATCGTAATTGTAGAGAATGGTACTTTTATTGATGTCTGCACAGTAGACAAACGAAACTACTTGGGATTTGACATTATGAAAGCTATTTACCCAGTAAATTTAATTTTCACATGAGTTGTGTACAATTTTACAAATTCATAAAAGGATCTCAACAATTATGATCTGAAGTGAAATTATCTGATAAATATAAAAAAGAATAATTAATAATATTTTATTGCCAACAGATTTCATAATGATTAAATATTTTCTAAGCAATTCTCATGATTATTATTATTTTGCATAATTTTTATTCACAACTAAATGAAACTATGTGATGTAGTATTAGGTCTATTCTAGTTAAATTATTAACCACAACCTAGGTTTCGTTATGTTACAACATTTTGAGGTGAGCAATTTAAAGAGATATATCTCTTCAAATTGCCCACCTGAAGATATTGTCGTACAACGAAACCTAGGTCGTGGTTAATAGTTTCATTTAGTCGTGAATAAAAATTAAGTGACGCCAAATATATTCAATATTATTTTGCAATTGCAAAACCTATCCTATTCACTCACTAACAAAAAAAAAACATAACATTGCTATTTAGCACTATTTACTAAAACGAATGCACAGCCATTTATGGTCTTTGACTTTTTGCAACAACAGTTGTTACGGACATTTGAATATGCGCTACGACCCTGTTCTTCCTAGTGTACTCTGTAGAAAGCGGTATTAAATATTAGATTATTTTAATAGATGATGTAGTCGTCTGCTCTAGTGCCAAATTTTTACATTGTGAAATTTCCACACTATTTAAATTTAAACTATCAATAGAGTTGACTATTATAACGAAAAGCTAAATATACTATAAACCTTGCTATTTAAATTTACCTAATAGGTTCCATTTATGTTTTCTATTATAGTGCACGCCATCTACACAAACCATACATAATACATTGCCCAGCTCAAGTCGAGATTACCCAAAAGCTTTTCACTTCGGAGAGTTATAAACTAATTCACTCCCCAAACATTCTGTCTGCCTTTAGAAGTTTTTACTTCACAAATTCTCAAACTCATTTTATAGTGCATTCAAATCTCTTCAAAATCATTTTATAGTGCATTCACCAAAGTGTCCAACGGAGTTTCGAGAAAATATGGCAACCCCATTCTAAAGTCTAGAGTAAAACTTTCAAAATACATACATCTACTACTCACCTGTTAACTGGATCAATGATCGAGGTGAATCAAATTCAGTCTTTCCGCTTTGTAACCTCAAAGCTCTTTGTGAACATACCATTTGGTCTTTCTCATAGACTCCATCGGCTAACTGCTGCAATTCCTTTACAGTTGACTGTGGATTACGTTGAAGATAGACAATAAGTAAATTATCAAAAATGCAACATACATAGTAATTTACATAACACACATTCAGGACAAAAATACATAGGACAAAAAATTTCTTACTAGAAGCTTAAAATTTTACCAAGTTTAAAAAATAGGCTATTATCTAGATAATATGAATGCTTTGTATATTATGAATTAAGTAATATAAATTGGAACACTTTCTATAAAAACGTGACAAATACAAAATTAAAGACATTACCATATATTTAAAAATTTCACCATTGCAAATACAAATATAAACTTGAAATTAATTTTGTGAATTAAATTTGTTCCTCACATCTGCTATTAGTCTTTCTTGTCTACCTTTTTTGTGTTTGTCAGGGCTGAAATCTTTCAATCCGAGTAAAATAGAATCTATAACATTTCACAGATTTATACAGCCATTATTGTTTATGATTATTTTAGTTTTTTTAATTATTTTTCCCTTAATTTGTATATATTTCAAATAAGTATATTTGAAATCGAAATATATATGATATGAAATCAAGGTGTGGTTTGATGACATAAAAACAATTAGTTGATGTACATTTATGTGTGTGTGCATGAGATATAATTCAACCTGGCTCCTATTTCAGATAGTTCTACCAATATGAACAACAGCCCTTCAGAGGCTTACTACTCTGCCGATAAGTATGTAAATTTGAATAGCTATTATTAAAATGTATATAATAGAAATTACGTCAATTTTAATTTCATCAATTTTTCAGCGGAAAAAAATGTAGTAAGAGATGTGACATATATTTTATGCACATAGTATTTAAGAATTGATGTATCAATTTAACTTGATGAATCATATGAACTAATGTTAATCATTTGGTGCCATGAAAGGAACTAGCTGTGTAATATAAAAAAAAAGCGGGCTGTCATTTCAAACATTTCACACTGCCAATTTCAAAAATCAATTTTTTTTTCAAGAATCGATAAAGTTAAAAACATTAATCCAAATAAATATATAAGTTTGCCAAACTGATGGAAAATCCTTTCAAAAGATCTTACATAAATTCTTTTTTCTACTTTGTATAAAAAAGAAAGATAGTTTGTCTGGTCAACAAGCTTTAAGAGATAATTGCGACATAGCCTTCATCAATCGCTCATTATAGGGCTTAATGGTAAAGTGACAATTAGGAACAAAATCACTTCTTACGGGTAGAAAACTTAAAATACCATTTAAAATAATTCAGACAAAACAAACTGAAATCTATATATAAAAGTCAAACACCACTCAATGACTCATCAAAAAGTCTCCAGAATTATGAATTCTTTAAACTTAAAATTTGACACATGTGTTTCTATTCTCATCTGGGTACTCACTGAGAAAGATTTTTCAAAATTGAATAGCTAACAGTAGAAGATTAGAGTATGGGAATTTAGGAATAATAAAACTTTGTCTTCTTATATTTTATATAGATAAAAGTAGAGATCTTTCATCACTCAAATATAAAAAAACCGACAGATTTGAACAAGATGTTTGTGCACACACAACATCTTGTTGATGATCACCCTTGCAAGGTGAAAGATATGTAGGAAGTGCCAGCAACTGTCAATGAATGGTATATTGTACATTCCAGCCAGTAACAAATGATAAGAACAATGTGGGAATGTGTGCACTCATATTGTTGCTTTCACAAGAGTGTATACATAATTTAGGACGTCAATACAAGCAGGGCTGAATAATAAACACAACTATATTATTTGATGGCTGGCATTTACAGCTCATAAATCAACTTTACGATCAATCAATGGAATAGAGTGACAGATAAAAGATTAAGAGAAGTATTATACTACAAAGATTAGATGAAACACTAGAATGAAAAAAGATTAAGATTACAATTTTGCCTCCCACCCCTTTATCACTTTTACCCTTTGAAGTAAAAATATATTAATATTGACTTTGTAAAATTTGTACAAATTTAATTTTCATATATTTTCTTCTAAAAATTGTTTACCCATCTACCCTTTCTAAAACACCTATCCTCCCTAAAACAATAAAAAAAAATTATGTGCGCCAATTTTATGATTTGTTTATTACGCAATAAACTCATACACATATTAAAATAAATTTAATTTACTGAAGGAAATAACTGATTTTAATTGATATAGTAAAATGTAAAATTTGCAACATTACAGTTCAACAGTAAATCAAAAATTCAGAAAATATTTTCAAGCCTAGGTGAAAAAAGCCTGGTACTTTTGAATTATAATATACTTTCACACAGCCAACCTCAGAAATAGACATTAGAAAAGAAAATAACACGTATTTTGGTTGGTTTGTTGCTCATAGCAATAAGTCTGCCATATGTACCAATTGCATATATGAAAATACATAAATAAATAAAATAAATATATTAAATATAATTTTAGTTTTATATGCTGGAACATACTTACCTCCATATGCTCAGTTAAAAATGGCATAATGTTTAATAGAAACATTTTGTCACGCATTAAAACTATTATTGAAAACCACCTTTTTAAACCTCGTGCTTTCGAATCTTTTAACTGAAATGTTAAACTGAGAATATGTGCATCGTTTGTGTCACCAAAATATATTATTCCACCTTCCTGTCTTAAGCTGACCTGTAATAAATTACACAAATTATATTGAATTAATATATATCAAAGAGGGGTCTAAGATGGACGGAATCTGCTATTCACAAATTAATACATCTAATACACAGATAATCAAATACAAGGAAGACAATTTAAGCAAATAAGTGAAGCAATAAACCTAGGACAGAGATATGATTCTTATTGACCCATATATTCTTATTAACACACAAACAGAAATATTTGCAACAAAAACCTATAACAATTTTAATAAAATGTTACTCACAGGATAATAGCTTATAAAGAAGCATTTGGAGATATTGAAAATTAATAACGTACTAAGTGTAATTGCAAAAGTATAGACGAAACAGGTATGACTCTGTCTTTAAGATAATGGTAGTGGATAAGCTTCTATACTTTGAAACGTGAGGTCACTACAATTATTGTAGTAAGGGTCATGTGGCTGAGTTCAATGTTGAAAGGACCTGTGAAAATAAAACAAAAAAAATTGAAACCGCATCCATTTATACTCCTTTAGCGTATGATGATTTAGTACATTTGCAAGAAATATTGTTATTCACATTTACGTTCTTCCAAACAAATAATGGGAACTGTTCCTTTAAAGAGCTCACATAAAAAATATGAAAAAAATTGTTTGCTCTAGTTTGATATCAAATATATCTAAGAGTTTTGGCATGGTCTGTCGATAAGTTTATTTACAGCTGCTGGTTGAGTTAGCTAACCTCAAATGTGCTCAATGATTTTTGAAATGCATAAAAATATAGAACAAAGAGTTTTGATTTAAATTTTGTGTTCCCACTGAATTTCTTGTGCTGAACCATTGAAAATATTGGAGAAAGCCTATGGTAAATAACCTTCATCAAAAACATGCATAAGAGTTGCGTAAAGCATTCGAAGTAGGTCGACAAGTGGTTACAGACTTGGCTTATTTCTGTCAACCGCCAAAATCTTCGGCTGACGAAACATTGACAAACTTTATGAGAGCTTCAGAATGACTTTGATAACCAGTAGAAACCAAAAAATCTACATCAAAGTCACTCAAAAATGAATCATGTTGACTGTTTTCTTTGACTATCTTGGAGTCGTCCACTTGGATTTCCTTACAGAGGAGTAAATGGTCGACAAAAATTATAATGTGGCTATTAAAAGGAGTTTCAGAGAGAATGTTTAGTGGAAAAGGACAGATCTGTGGTGGAAGAATCCTTGAATTTTGGTTAAGATAAAATGCCGATACTATAATGTGATTTTTTGATCAATATATATATATATATATATATATATATATATATATATATATATATATATATATATATATATATGTATATATAACAATATATATAAAACAAGATTTGAAACGAGTAGCATTTCAATACGATTGCATAATTGACTACAGCTCACATCCTTTCGTTCGAATTGGCCCAATGTATATTATGTGCGACCCTTGCGGTGTATTGAATGAGTTCGCTGGAGAAACACCTGGATTGTGCTCTCTCAGTGGCAAGATAAAATTGCCATTATTTCTTCTGCCACATGAGTCATTGCATTCATTACTTCGTTCTGAAACACCAGAATCACGACATTTTCTATCGAACATTCAAAGATACAAAGGTTGTTTCCAAATGACTTCATTTGGAGCAGACATTATCGAAGAACGCGGATTCAATCTGACATTCAAGGTAATTTCTGCTAGAGAGAATAAACATTTATTCGTTTATTATTTTTCGTGATCATAATTTAATAAATCTAACTTCGCCTTCGACTTTATGGATCCAAGGCCAAATTCACAATCGAATCGGATTATTGCAACCGCTTGATGCACAGCATAAATTCATCTAAATTTAGTTCATGGGCAACATGGAGGAACAACTTCATCGGTGTCAAAAGTTCGAATCGGCAATAAAAAGAGAAGTTCTTCACGATTTGCAGAAACAACTTCATGTATATCATACATTGGTTCGGTTGTTCATAACTGCGATGGATCGCATGCCAAGTGATAACTACAAAGTCGTGATTTTAATGTTATTTTAATTTAATTAAAATAGTTTTCATTTTGATTTGTACATTTATTGAACTTAATTCATTTTGAATATTCATTTTATCTTAATAAAAAACTGAATTTAATTTAGCCAATAAATTAACACAATATTTATTAATTCTGAGGCGATACGTAGTTCGCCGGGTCAGCTAGTATATATATGTATATATATATGTATGTGTGTATATATATATATATATATACATGTATATACACATGTATAAATACATGTATATATATGTATATATGTATATATATATATGTATTGGAGTTGTAATAATATTTTACATTTACAAGATTAACATTAAAAATATTGTCTCTACCTAAAATAAATACGTCTTTGAGGCTGTGAGCAAACTGTGAAACCCTCCATATACTTGACTTGCATTGTAATGATTCATGATATCTCGGCTTTGTGGCCGAGTGCAAAAGCATGAGCGCAGCTACTCCATCTTACTCACACATTTTAACTCACTCACTCACTCACCTATGATACACGCACCAGGCACATTCAGTCCTTCGACAGCATTTCTTGCGATCTGTGCATTCCTTCCTTTTACTCCATATAAATAATATAATGGTTTCAAGTATACTTGCAACTATATTTAAAATTATATTCATGAAAATAGGTATGTGATATTTTGAAAATGATACCGCTTGCTATTTATAATAACAACATTTTTAAAATTATTATGAATAACAATGAAAATGGATAAGAACGTATCAAGAAGATAATTAGGTATTTTTTGCAGTGCTAACCAAATAAAATCAATAGAAAAGCTACTTCTGTAAATGAAATTAATTTTTCATAATTTTAGTCATCTCTTACTGTTACCTTTCCTTTCCTTACAAAACATCTTGCAAAGAAGGTAAACACTGGCAATATATTTTCAAATAAATCCAAAGTTCAAAATTAAATTGTTTTTCTAAAACAAAGCAGTATGAGTCTATATTGAGCGTAATAGTACTAGAACTATTTTATCATATTGAATGGAATATTTTTGCCTTCGCATGGAATTAATGTGATATTAAAAAAAATATCCTCATTTTGATTAATAAATTTACAAGATATAAAGAATTAACACCTGAAGAAAAGTTTTCTCATAAACTGATAAGCAAAATGCCTAACTACCCCTATAAAATTATTAAAAAGTAAAATAAAAAAATCCCTAAATATTAATTTCAATTTCATTGTCCAGGTGAAATCAATTGTTCACAAAAAATTTATTGGTTGTATTTTAAAAAGGAAGTTATTCACTTTTTTATGAATTATTCTATAAGAATTTGAGTTACTGTCTGTCGAGTAAAAAAAATTCATTTTTTATTTTGACTGCTCATAACTGGTGGACAAACAATCGAATAACAAATGTATTTCGATCATTTTTTGGATGATTTTGAAAGCATGAAAATATTAAGAATGTATAATTCATGAAAATATATTTTATCCGTTATAAAATTATGCAAAAGTTCATATTTTTTATAGAACACAGTGTTACATTTTGAAAAAATTATTTACTTAATAAAGTCTTGTGGTTTTGTTAGTTAAAAGTTTCCTCAAATATCATGCAAAATAGTAGATACCTCAGACTTATTTTTCCACATGTCCCACATAGTCACATCTGAATGCATAAAAAAATAAAGCATCATCGTAACATGTTATCTGGCATCCATGCAGTTTAAAATTTATCATATTATGTTCCCTTTAATTATAATATTAATAGAATTAAATTTGTAAAGAGATTGACAAAAAAAACTTTTTTGGAGCATAAATCCAAAATTGCAATCTCCTTGTAATATTTCACTTTGGGTAATATTAATGCTGTCGTGGACAAATTCCCAATTCTTAGAAAAAATAATTGTGCGTGTACTTATGTACGCGTGTTAGAAGTTATACTTCTTTGGCATAATACAAGAATAACTTTATTTAGCACGCACATAATTAATGGAAATAAAATAATAAAGGACCAGAGTGTGATTATAAATACAATTGATAGAATCTATATTCAAATAACTAATGCTAAAAATGAAAATTTATTACAGTTTTATACAGTGACAGCAAATATTTGTTATTTTATGTAGAATTACAATCATTATTACAGAATAATTAAATAATGAAAATAAATTAATATGCTGAAAATTTATTGTAATTTCTTAATTTTAAGTATTTAGAAAATGATAAAATAATAATTTGTAATTTATAGTGCAAATAAATACATACCGAAACTTAACCCCATTAAGAAGAATACACTTAAAATATATTTTAAAAAGCTTGTAAGCACTATTTCGATCACTAATATTCGTAATAAATAAATGTTTTTTTATTATATGGACCACTATTAAATTTCAATTACTAAAAAATATTATTTAAAAGCACAGATAGAAGTTAGATTTGTATAAATATAAAAAAATTGCTAAAAACTCATCAAAATATTAGGTGATACTTTAATTTTGCTAAGTAGTGTAATACAAAGGAGTGGTGTAATATGTTCATTTTTAAGTCTAATCCTTAACTACAAATATAGGCAAATAAAAAAGTATTAATAAATACACTATAGTATTTTAATATTTATTAATTACGACCTACATTTTTTAATGAGTATATCAATGGAAAATTATTAACTTAAAATGAATAAACATCAGTTTTATTCTATTATTGTTTTTATTTGCAGTAAGCAATTAAAAATATAACAAGGACATACCGGTATGTACCTATTTTAGTAGAAATAAAATTACAAAAGTTATAAAATATTTTACGGAGATTTTCTTACACATTAATTTTCTTACACAGTTTTCAGATTATATTAATGCATTTTTAGTCGAAATTTATTGTAATGAAAACATATTAATTACATAAATATACATTTCAAATGCATGTTATTCTGATGACATTATTAATAAAGATGCAGTGTTCAAACTATTAACAATATAGGTAAAGTAGCCAAAATTCGGTCAGTAGCCTAAAGCAGCCCTAAGATGGTGGCATCCATAATAATTACGATGACTATTTAAAATAGCATTAACTGCATCCAGTGTCCTTGCCTTCACTGACTTTTATGAAAAATTACTACTAAAGGTGTAGGTTATATTAAACAGCCAGTGAGAATGAGGTGAAAGCATCACATCTGCCGGAATTGTGGATGTGGTAAAGGAAATAAGTTTTTGATGTGAAACATTTAATGACGTATTTGGATGGGAGTTAAAACATTCTGACAGCACGTTACAACGTACCATGCAGCCAGCTTCACATCTTATCCGATCTTTTCGACTTAATTCAGCCAGCTTCACGTCCCATCAGCCCTTTCTAACTTAATTTGGTCAGTTCCGCATCTTGTTGGCTAACAGTATTATAAAATTAAAAATATATCTTCAACATATTGTTAAGAAATATTTCTAAGATAAATTATTTCATAAAAATAAAGTAATAAAATTGAATTAATATTTTATTATTAACAACTATCTAAATATTTGTTTTTTTTAAATTCGTTCAAAGAAAAATATTTTAATCTAAAAAAATTTAGATATTTCACACCTGCCAGGCACCCCATTCAGCCCTGATGGCTCACAATTTCTTTTAACACATTTCACAAAACCATGAAATTATCAAAGCTAAAGGTTTGACAGTTAAAGTATTGATTTTTCAGTATTCTGACCACAGAGATAGATGGATCTCAACTTATCTCAATAAGAACATATCTTCCAATTAAATATATGTAGTTATATGCCAATTATTAAGATTTATAAAAGGTTTGTATAAAAGATTCTATATTTACCTCACAACTTAGGCTCCGAATAGCGGCATGTTTCAAAACATTGTTTGCATCTGCATTTGGCAGCGACTCCCTACTACAGAATGTAATTTCATTAGAATCTCTCGAAATTATAATAGAATTAGGACCGATTGACGAGCAAGCACTACAATTGCCATTTAATTGGCCACTATCAGTAACATTGTCATCTTTGCTTACGTGTGTACAAAAAAGTACACACGGTCCATGTGTTTCACAAAAATGACAAACAGCAATAATTGCATTCATTATTTCTATTAGAAATATTTTCAAAACATTAGAAAACTGTCAGATTGACACTGACTTTATCTTTGATTATATGACGCTGTGATATGGCGTTCGTTCTCTCCACAGAGAACCTTTGCCAATGTCAAGTATGGAAAAAAGGCTATGCAACACTGATTATATTATATTTCGGATTTCTGCCATTGTTGCTTGTTAACAAAAGAATAAACTATACAATAAAACGAAAATTGAGTGAGAAGTTGGCTACAATTAAAGAAAATTAGATTATACTATACAGGAGAGCACAAAATAAGTATATACAAATATACAAACAAACATAAAAACAAGAATATAAATATGAAAGACTCTATATTTTCACATCGTTCTTTCTTATGAACTGAATGATTAATCCTAAAATGGGTTGGTTCATAAAATATAAAAGTTATAGGTTTATTGAATTTTTCTATTTTAATAACTTATAAATAAATGCAGGAAATATATTATTCAATGGATATGCAAAAATTAAATGATTTAGTTCGCCTTCTCTAAACCCACAATCGCAAATTGGAGATTCTCTGACATGCAGCCTAGCCAAATGGGTAGGAATAGAACAATGAACCAAACGCATACGAGATACCACAGAGGTTTCCTTACGAGAGAAAGTAAATTTTGACAACCAAGGTTTTGTGTGTATAAAAGATTGGATCTGGAAATATCCCGCAATCTAGGATGATCTTTCCCACGCCCTCTGCCAGTCAGACGTCATCCAGAAACGAGTCATGGGAAGGAGATCTTCTATGAAATTAATAGTGAAACATATATCCCCGTTCACGGCGACGAAACGAGCTTTTGCGTCGATTATTTAATTACCTACTATGCCACAGTGACTAGGGATCCATGCAAGAACGAAATCAGATCTCGACCTCTCCAAATCAAGCGTAAGTTGCTTGATCTGGAGAATCAGGAATCTGGAGAATTAGAAATCAGGAAGCCACAGTTTGAAGAAAATGGATTAGCGAAAAGGGACAATAAACAACTTAAGGAGTCAGAGAAGATAAGGAGCCTGCGAATCTTTTTGAGTAGAGCATAATTCAAGGCCTCCACAATAGCACAGCATTCCCCGGGGAATACCGAGCAATCGTTAGGAAGGCGGAAGTATACTAAATGAGCGGTGGTTGGAGAGCAAAATGGCGCTCCAACATAGTCATCTCTCAGAGTTGTTGATGTACCTGTAAATATTCGCGTCCAATCCATCCAAAAAGAATTCAGGGTAGAATTGAACAGGGAATTACCATTTTTGGACTCCCTATCATCTCCAAAACACAAATTTATATTTGACCTGTAAAATACCGGTTCAAATGGGAAACTATAGAGAGAGAGAGAGAGAAAAAAGAATTTTGATAAACGGTGTTGGAGAGGGATTTGAATCTTTGGAAGCTAACAGTAAGAAGAAATTGGGATTTAGAAAGCCAAAGAGGAGCATGCTCAATAAGCCTAGAGAGGAGGGTGAGTTTTGGAAAAATGGGGTGAGTAGAAAACCTAGCTGCCTTCATTAGATAACGATCAGATAGGTATTGTCGCCGGAGGTTTAAAGGAGGATCAACACATTCTACTTGTATGGCATTTATGGGACTGAATTTCATTGCACCCACTATGATCCTCAGTGCCTGAGACTAAATACGGGTCAATTTATTGACACAGGATTTAGAAACGGGATCAAGGAGAAATGAACCATAGTCTAGACGACTACGGACTAGAGCGTTATATATTAACTTTAAAGTGGTAGGATGTGAGCCCTACTACACTCCAGAAAATACACGGAGAATATTCATATTAGTCTGGCATCGAGAGATGACTTGTTCAATATGAGTATTCCACGATAATTTTGAGTCTGGGAACATACCTAAGAATTTGGTATTGGAAAGAACAGCGATTGAGGAGGAATTATAAGAAATAGATAACGGTGGAGTAATTCTCCTTCTCGAGAAGACCACCACAGCGCTTTTGGAAGGGGATAAATGCATTCCATGAGAGTTAATCCATTTGTTTAGGTTCAGAAGGGCAGAGTTCAAAGCATTTTCGCCAAGCATTATTGACGTATTAGAAGAATATAAGAGCAGATCATATTAGAGCAGATCATAGCGTATTGCAAAAGACGACAGAAGGGATTTACTGTTGAGTGGATCATATAGCAGTAAATATTGAAAAGTAAAGGATTTAAAACTGAGCCTTGGGGAAGACCACTCCATATAGTTCTTGTTAAGGGTGGGGATCCGGGGAATCTAAGAATAATAGATCTTTCTAAAAGAAAATTGAGGTCGAAATTTGTAATCTTGATTGGAATCCCAAGATTATGAAGAATTTTCTTGAGGGTTGGAAGGTTTACGTTATCGTAGGCTGAAGAAAGATCTAAAAAAAGCAGCAACGAGGAACTCTAGTCGAGAGAAGGCAAGTTTGATGTCAGTGGTTAGGACGCTGAGATTGTCCATCGTACTTTTAGCTCTTCTGAAGCAAAATTGGTTGCTTGGAAAAATGGAATGATGTTCTGTAAACCATTCCAAACGATTCTTAATTAGATATTCCGTAATCTTAGCTAAAACAGGAGAAAGGGCTATGGGTCTGTAGAATGAACCTAAATTGGGATCTTTATGAGGTTTAAAAATGGAAATTATTATTTGAGTTTTCCAAAACATTGGAATATAACCTGATTTGAACATACAGTTAATGAGGAATAGAAGATGCTAACGGGTAGATGATAAAGTATTTTTCACCATCGATTATGACATTCCGTCAATACCAGGGGAAGAATCCTTAAGATGATGCAAGGTGTAATCCAATTCATGAAGAAATGGAGAAATCTTCTTCTAAAAAATGATTGGCGATAATAAATTTATATCTGAAAGGCAATTCATATAAATGACGGACGGATGGGGGAGAAAGCTTATTTAAAAATTGATCTAGTGAATGGATTTGGGAATATCAGGCTGAAAATTAGACCGAGAGCGTTTTATATTAGACCAGACGACACGAGAGAGAGAGAGGAAAAGGAGAGAGGGAGTGACAGAATTTCTTTCGGTCTTCCCTCTTTTTTTAAGAAAAAATCGTCTTGTCTATGCTTGGGTGTTTTGAAACAAGAGGAAGTTTGTTTCCGACATATTAGATTTATATATCGCTTCAACCTCTTTGCGAACTTTAACCGCTGTGGAACAGTCTCCATCCCACCAAGTGGGAGAGGATCTGTAGTGGTGGTTGAATCTCTTGAGTAGGATAAATTCGTGAGCGGATAGGTCTATAGCCATTACAAGTTGGTCATAGCAAGAGTCAATGCTATCCAGGCCCACTGGACGGAGGAAATCCACTTCGACACTGAGGAAAGCGGAATTCCACCCAATCTGCCCTATGTAGGCTGTATTTTTGAAGAGGGAGAATTTTTCCAATGTTTAAATTTAAACGAGGGAAATAAATCAGAGTGGAGAAATGGTCACTTCCAAAAGACTCAGTTAGAATATTCCAGGAAAGTAAGGATGCCAAGGATGAAGAGCAAAGAGAGATATCTACTAAGTTCTGATTCTGAAATGGTACAAGAACTTGTGTTGGAGAACCATCATTCAGTGAACACAGGCAAAAATTGTCCTAGAGTTCCACCAAGGAGACCCCAAGAAGGTTGCTTCGGGCGGAACCCCAAGACAGGTGATGAGCATTAAAATCTCCCAGAATAATATATGGACCAGGAATTGAAGTTAAAATATCCCGTAGTTCTAATGCTACGGGACATGTTGGAAGAGGGACATTTATAGAGAGGATGATGATATCGTTAACTCTCGTAGCGACAACATTGAATTGACAACTACGCGAGACAAAAGAAATCTTTGGGAAGAGAAAAGGTGATTTGTCAAGTAATAAGGCGGATCTGCCCTTGCCATCCGCTCTATCATTCCGTAGACAGGCATAGCCTCGGATCTTAAAATAGAATCCTGGTTTCAGCCAAGTCTCCGAGATGGCAGCCACGGAAGGAGAATTCTCGACAAGAAGGTGGCGAAGAGCTGCTTTGTTGGAAATAACTCTGTGACTATTCTATTACAAGACCCTCGCCACTGTTGGTGGAGCCCTTAGAAAGAAGGATTGAAGAGAGGTAGGAATAGAGGAGGCAACGTTGGACGGTATTTGATTGGGGGAACTCAGGATTTTGACCAAAGTAATCAACAGAAACTGAATAATACCCGCAGCCATTTTCAGGCTGAGAAATTCAGAAGTCTGCCCAAGCTTGTTCTAAAGCCGAGCAGTCATATGGAGTCGATATGAATCGTAGGAAATTCATATTTCGAATGGAAGGGAGGAATATACCATAAATATGCGTTGCGGACGAACTTGGCCATCAAATATTTTCATCATAAATATTTTCCATAGTCTCTGATGGGAAATATTTAGATTGGCCATCGATAATTGTTTTTAAAGTTTAAGCAGCGGACTTTAATAACCCTACCGTAGCCTTCTGGGACTTCTATGTTTTGTAATACCTTCTCGTCAGGCCAACCGACTGGAACATTGCGAACAATGGCCATACGACTGACGTTAAAGGACGGGATGAATAATTTAGTCTGTCTCATGAAAGCAGAGTAGTTTACGAAGTGATTGACGGCATCTGCAGATGAAAATTCCACCAAAATTATGTTTCTGCCCATTTGTTTCACTCCATCTCGAATTATGCCATCGACATGATAATTTTTTAAAACGGAACCAAATTTATATCATGGAGAGAGAAACCGGAATTGAGCTCGGGTTCTTTTCTTTGAACGTGAACAATAAAGGGTCCAACGTCGCCAAAAACATATAAACAATCCTCAAAAGAATTCGGAGGGTGACGGAAGTAAATTAGAATTTGCTTGTGAAAGTGGAGTGCGAAGGGTCTTGCGAGAGACGTCTCTGTTTAAGTGCAAGAATCCTGTGTTTGAGTGCAAGAAGAGTGAGAAGGATGGAATGAAGGAATATTTTTAGATTTATTTTTGTTATAGTTTGCTCTCTTACAATTTTTGAACTTCCGTTTTAGTTCTTGTTGGAAATCCATTACGGTAACAAAGCTAGCTGGGGAAGTCGAGCAAGCAAATTAATTTTAAGAAAGTGGAGATTTAAAAGGGTCAGAAAAGAAGAAATTTACCGAAATGGGCGCTGATTATAACGATTAATAGTATATAACTACGGACAAAGATAAAATGAAAATAGAATTAAAATATAAATAACACAAATAATAGATAAGCTATTGCAACAAAATATATTGACTACCACGAGAATAATAAAGAAATAATCAGGAAGCGAAAAACTTTTCCACTTTGTTTGACAGTTTCTATAGCCTGATACTGACTAGTGATCCTGGTTGACATCACAGTTAACCCATAAGAGAGAAAGTAGCGAAAAAGTCCACGTACAGAGAAAGTTCTTAAATACGGGTACAAAAAAATGTTCGAAAATATTATTCGTATTTGAAATGATATACTTTTGTATATGGGTGAAATTTAATTTGTTTCGTTTAAGTTTCTAACCAAACAAGTATTGTTTATACACAAAATATAAATATTTATTTATACAAGTATTAAACGTAAACTCGCAAATATTACACTAATTATATTTATACGAGGTATGAATATCATTAGTATAATATTTGAGTTTAGATATTAAATCCAAAATAAAAATGAACGAATAGAGAAATAAGCATTTAATAAGTATCTTCTGTGTTAATAAGGAACTATAAAGCTATGAATAATATATGATTCTTAAAATTTAAGTTAACATGAAAATATTAGGCCCCCCTATAAACCATATGTTTATAATTTTATGTAACATTCTTTTTTTGTGCGTCATGTAATGGCGTGAAAAAAAATTATTTATTTGCATATAACCTCTGTATTTTTTTCAAAAACGTTATAGTATTAGGATAAATACAAATATTACATTAATAAATAATGTGTTTATAGAACTTTTTCGAATCTGATAATTAAATCTCATGAAATTAATCAACATGTCAACATGACAACACTGCAATGTGACACGAATTCCACGTATATCGAGTTGGACGAATCGGCTTTCAGTTAACCATTGGTGAGAACGTAGAGGAGCGCGAACTAGAAAGTAATTGACCGCATAATATAGTTTGACGTCAGCTTTTTTGCACCGATTCTCTGTTATTAATAATTTATCTTGCTTTATAATATATACATTCTTTATAAAATGAGATTCTTATTTTTAACATTCTTGGTTCTACCATCTATTATTCTAACTATTCAGTCTGGTAAGTTGAAGATATTTTAAGTTATATTTTGCTTAAATGGTAACTAGTTAAATTTACAAAACACTTACTGTACGTGGCATAATTTGTACTTTAATTAAGAGTGTAATTTAGATTGATTTTATTAATATTATATATAAATGCAATGAACAGAATATTATGTGGACAAAATAAGATTAGTGTTGATATTCTATTCTATATAAATTACATTATGTAAACACATATTTTCTCGACGAGTGTTATCTAATTAGAATACTTTCATATAGTTACATCTTTGTAATTTATTTTTTAGAACGTAAGCTTTTCGCCTATGCCGAAGAGGATGAACTAGATGACGAATCAATTGACATAGAAGGTGACGAAACTCAAGTTGTGGGAGAAGATGTAGTAGAAGAAGTACCCTCAGTGAAAAAATCTGTTGACATAGACACAACTATATTATTTACTAAACCTGTTCCAAATATTGGAGACTCACAGTTCGGTATGTACCAATCACTTTTTGCAAATTTAACAAGACTTAAAATTAACTGCCATATTGTACTGTTTATAGGTAGAACCTTCAATACATAGTGTATTGAATATTAATAATACACAATTATGGACCAATTTAAGTTAAACATAAGTAAACTTAATGCCATTATTTTCAAAAACTGTTACTAAGAACATGTGAATGGATTGAAATGAAATTGAGGCATCCTTATTTTTGGTTTTAAGAGTTCATACCCCAGTTACTGCTGAGCAGACAATATGTGACAACATAAATAATGGGAGCACTTGCTCCATTTTTTTTTGACTTAGTTTTTTGCATGCCTGTTTTTTTCAATTGTGAGATATGTATTATTCAGAAAGGAATTCGTGAAAATTGAATAATAAAAGTATTGTAAAATCTTTAATAATTATAAGAACTTTAGTTATCAAAATGTTAAATATATATTATCTAAAAATTTGTTACTTTATTACTTTTTTATATGTAAAGTCATAGTTATTTAAATTGAATTTCAGATTGCTTATGCAAAAACTGGAAAATTAACCTTCAAGTTACCAATGTTTGATTGGTCTGGCCGAGCATTTACCACGTAATATTAAACACTTGATATAAATTGTTACAATGAACATTATTTTCAGAACTTCGCGCCGGACAGCCTGTAGAGTTTCTGGTGGGGTTTCTAAATAAAGGAAAAGAAGATTTTGTTGTTGAAACATTGGATGCTTCATTCCGTTACCCTATGGACTACTCTTACTACATCCAAAATTTCTCTGCCATTGCTTACCACAGAGATGTGAAACCGACTCATGAAGCCACTTTGTCATACTCATTTCTACCATCTGAAGCCTTTGCTGGACGTCCCTTTGGCTTAAATATTAATCTTGTATACAAAGATGCTAGTGGAAATGTATACCAGGTTAGAATTTTTCCATAAATATAATGGTTTAGACTAAAGTACTCAATGAGTCACCAAAGCACTAGTCTATAATATATCTAAAGTATTTGAATTATTACTACTTTATATGTATGGTAATTGTGAAAGTTTCATGTTCTATCAATTTATACATTGTTCGACAGTGACATTATTTTTATAAATATGTCGTTGGTGCTCTAAAAGTGTTCCTCAAAAAATAGAATAATCACATTTTTCTTTCATCTTATGAAGGTATAATGTTTCTATCTAATATAACCTCACTAGAGGTAATAATTCACAAAATTTTATAATTCAATTTTTGTTAACATTTTCTTATTCAGTAAAAAATACATGCTTCAGGCATGTATTTTTTATTGTGTACATTTTAATTAATATTTTTTACTGTGTAAAATTTAAAAAAAAATACTTTTTCCGTAGTCACATATTCTATTTGGAAATAAAAAATTCTATCATCAACAGATACAAATTAAAAACGTTACAATCATAGGTTAATATAGCTGCTCAAAAGTTTTGTCATACCATTAACGGGTTTTTGGTTAATTGATTTTCAGGAAGCTGTCTACAACCAGACTGTAAATATTGTAGAAGTGAGTGAAGGTCTCGATGGAGAAACATTCTTCCTCTACATATTCCTTGGCGCAGTCGTCGTGCTCATCCTAGTGGTCGGACAGCAAGCTTTATCTTCCCTAGCTAAGAAACGATCACCAAGATCGCAAGCAAAAACTCAAATTGAAACTGGAACAAACAATTCCAATGTCGATTATGATTGGTTGCCTAAAGAAGTTATTAATCAGATTAGTAAGTTATTTTTTTATGCATCATTTTTACAATTCTGCAAATTTTTTACGAGTTCAGGCTAGAATTTGGATTTATACACTTTCTCCAGGCTAAGATTTAGTATGAGAGTATCTTGTTATACTATTACATACTAGATTAGTGTGGTGGTACACATTCGCATTTCAATAATAGATATTTTATTAACCTAAATTGATAAAAAAAAATTACAGGTATTTTATTTTTTTTAATTTAATAAATAGATATTCTGTTCGTTTAATCTGTTGCCTACATATATATATATATATACATATATATATATATATATATATATATATATATATATATATATATAGAATACAAATACTAATATATAATAATAAAATTAGTATTTGTATTGTTCATATTTAAGATCAGATCATATTATTTAACTATAATTTTATGTACAGTGACAGATTTCCAAAAAGTTTCTATGTGTTTAGAGGAACAATTGTAATGTATATGTATGAGTAATTTCAACAGCCTTTGTGAAAGATTTCAAAGTAAGGGAATATCACGCAAGCCGTATAGCATTGTCTGTCCACTGTCATAGAGACACATTAAAAATTGTCACGCTTTCAACAGATCATTAACACATGGGGCTACATTTTATATTATTTTATTTTAAAAAAAACAAATTGTGCATGTTCATCATGATACTCGTCGCTAAAAAATTTTAAAAGTAACTAAGCATAAAGGTTATGTAATTCTTTGCCAAGCTTTTATAAATTTTCATCTATCTAAATAGGATATTATTAAAGTTCACTAAAATATTTCTTATGGCATAACACACGCAGACAATAAGATTTTTTACCTAAAGACCTTGTCAATCGTTATAGAAGAATCTAATTAACAGGACAACAATAAAGAAAGATTATGCATGTTAATAACGATAAAAAAATGTACTGATGCCCAAGTTTTTTGAAGAAGGCTTCGACTTTCATGATTATTGCACAATTAAGTAAATGTGATAAAAATGTAATAGAAATTACATAGTGTTTTTACATAAATATGTACATTACACCTGTGAATATTCTTAGGTTGTAAACTAATATATAGATTAATGTTTCGTGTTCGATTTTTCAGGCAAATCACCAAAGCCAACTAGGCAATCACCTCGACTCAGGAAAAACAAACGATCAGTTGGATCTGATGATTAGGATGTGTCTTACTGTAATAGATATTCACAGATTATTGATGCTATTTTGCTATCATATCTGCCGTGAACGAAGTGAATGAAACATTTTGTTGGGAAAACGCCCACGTAAGATATCATCAGGACATTAACGAGCTGCAAGAGCACAATGCTGTGATCGCTAAGTTTAGTAATAACAAGGACATTATTTAATAAGATGGTGAACTTTAATTTAAGGAGTTGTGTTGTGCCGCTTACTAAAAAATGAAAGTTGAACAAATTACGATAGCACATGTACGTTGCAATTTATTTAAAAATTCTTGCAAATTTGTTAAGTAAATTTTAATAATAAAATCAGTAAATCCTAATTTTGTACAACTTTTCTTAATAACGATGTTATTCATAATATTTTCTATAGGAAGGATCCTTTATAGCAAAAAAACCAAAATTTGTTTATATTATATGAATTTTCTCAAAGTACTAATTATAAAACAGATTACGATTGATAATCATTGCCAAAACCATTACTTTTTTTTTATTAAATCAACAAATTTTAATATTCAAAATAAGTTTTAATAAATCAGGATGAACAATCCGGAGCAGATCAATTCGTCATCATTATCTGTTATTCCATCTAAACTAAGCACCTGAAGAATTTAACTATAATATTAAACAAATGAAACCTTAACAGAAATAAGATATTAGTAAGTACTTACCTTCAACATAACGTAGTCTAAAATAATCCATTTCATTCCATCGCATCCTCCATTAGTACAAACATATGTCTTTCGCCGCTGACAAATTATAAATTGGCTGTTTATGCTACGTGCCCTGCTGTAATCAATATGTTAATGATCTTATGTTTCTTTTTTTGTGAAATTGTATCGTCTTAACCGTCTCGTCAAAATAATTTGCTACTTGTTTGTAATTAAAATGAAATTGTGACTTTACTATTATTCGTTTAAATATAAGATATTCCAAAGGCATGGTCAATAGTCTGTCTCTCTATAGACCGACTCTAGATCATTTTAAAAATTCGATGTATCTTTCCTTTATTTATTTTTGTAATACATTTCTATGTATGATTGAAAACATTGGCTCGTGCGAGATTTCGGACCACACATATCTGGTTTATTTATATGATACTGCCAATATCAACAAATGGTTTTTCTATATACCAACTATATCACATATATACCGTTGGAACGTTCTGCAACTATGCTGTAGTTAAGCACGATAATGGCATAAGAGGCATCTGACAAAAATTTATGTTAGAGTAACTGAAATGACTTCATATTCGACTCTTCTTAAGCCTTAAAGGCAGTATAGAAGTAATTATTGCAATCTGTCTGTTAAAAGCCTGCATTTTTATAAAGGAAATTAAAACAATATCAAACACAAATGTCATTCAGAAAGGAACAAACTTTCATACTGAGTGAATGATTATCAAGGACTGTTTCTCTTCAATATAACTGCGTCCTGCATATAATTTGGTGTAACTGTACCCTCAGAATTCGGCCTTAAATTCTACAAGAAAAGAAAACGCTGCGCCGATAAAGGTTAATTAATTAATCAGTGCCTATAGTCAGCGTATTTTCCATTATTATAAACACAAATATTATAATTATATATAGTTTAGACAAGCAATGACATATTGGGTCAGTAAAAAAAACTAATTCATTAACGTTTAAACTAATTCGTTCGCATTCCAACCATGTCTAATACTATTTAAACCTCAGAACAATTGATAAAATTTCAATCATGTTCGAATATCATTTAATGTAGCCAGAATTTGAAACCTAATAAAATGTAAAAAGAAGTATCCGTATAGAGAAAAATGTTTAACATTGTACATGGAAGGAATTTTAAACTACTCAAACAAACACGCCTCTGCTAAAATACCACACAAGTATATTTTAGTGAATCGATTGCAGAAAAATGTATTAAAATCAAATTAAACCATTTAATATGAGACAGAAATGCAAAATTAACTAAATTTATTATTCTCAATTAAATGAAACTACGTGATGTAGTATTATTTCTACTATCTTTAATTTCTTTACCACGACCTAGGTTTCATTGTATTACAACATCTTCAGGTGGGATATAAGCAAAGGTATAGAATCTTTGCTTATATC
Source organism: Druceiella hillmani (assembly GCA_039881145.1). Lineage (NCBI taxonomy): Eukaryota > Metazoa > Arthropoda > Insecta > Lepidoptera > Hepialidae > Druceiella > Druceiella hillmani. The sequence continues at coordinate 11,210,193 of JAYKKI010000081.1, read as the reverse complement.
CCACCTGAAGATGTTGTAATACAACAAAACCTAGGTCGTGGTAAAGAAATTAAAGATAGTAGAAATAATACTACATCACGTAGTTTCATTTAATTGTGAATAATGAATTTCAACAAAATTAACGCCAAATATATTCAATAAATTTATTATGTGATGTTGTATGTAATGTAAAAAACGTAAAGCAACTTACGTATGTGATAAATATTAGATCCATACATAGATCATAATATGTACTCGATGAATACACAACTATATTAATGGGCCAACTTGGAAGCAATCTGCAAACGAGATAGAACATATAAAATAGATTCTAAAAGAAGGAAATGTGATGTGTTTTGCCTTAAGTTATCCACGAGCATGTCTAATATATTTAATTTTAAATACTCCGTGTATATAGGGAGATATAAACTATGTGAATACAGGTGGGGTGCCATAGTTCGGACAAATTTCAATTTGAAATTCACGCTGTTTTGTACCACTAGTAAATATTGTGATTAGAGTTTAAATAGCTTGACCCATAATAAAGTCGATACAGTCGCAATGTTGAAATCAAGTGCGGAGTATAATTTTGATTGGTTTTTTGGATACCCTAGATTGACTGTGTATGATATCATCGCAAAGTACAATGGGTTAGAGAAGTCCAACAAAGGTTATGCAACACCGCTGAGGTAAACCCACTCGAAGGAGTGTATTGTCAAAATACCCGATATTATTCAACAAGCTCGGGGGCTGATATTTGAGGATCAAGGGCAGTTGATACGAAAATTGTCATCAGTTGTTGGCGTGAGCGAGAAAACTATGCATCAAATTGTCTAGGAGGCCCTCCACTACCAAGTCTTACACAATTAAAGTGAGACAAATGCTTTCCGAAGCCACCAGGACAAAGCGAATTGAATGATGCAACCGCTTTTGTGTTCCTTAATAAACAATGCTCCCGGACAACTCAGGTTTTTTTCTGCAATTTTTATTGTAGTTGTGAAAATCAATCAAAGGAATGACCACTGCAAGAACAAAATTTCCAGTGAACGTTCATGTGCTAGATGACGTGTCCAGTGAGGTGACGTCATGCCACCGCATTTCATTAACAAAGGGGAAAATGTCACAAAAGAAGTTTATTTACGTATTCTGACAAAGTAGTGAAGCCGTGGATCGAAACTGTCAGTTCTATCCATGGCTGGGAAACCGTATGTTTTCCAGCAGGACCGTGCGCCCGCCCAACAAGTCATTCAAGGAAGTGGGGGGGAGGGGCGGGGTAGATATATTAAATAAATATGTTCTTTATGGCCTTACAAACAATAGAGTCCTTTTCATTTTTTCAATAAAAAATGTGTTTGGAAAAAACATATAATTTGTATTATAATTTGACACCGCAGCTGTTGATAAAAATAACATTTGAAACCAAAATTTCATTACAAAATACAGCTGCTACACCGGTTTCCACCGAGTATCATATAATAAAATATTAATTTTGGTTTATATTTTACTTTCCTTAACATGGTTAGCGCAGCGTGTGATTTTACCCATGCCATACCGATTCTAATGGGAAAAAACGCATCACAGTTGACTGAATTTTATTTCTTGTTAACAAATGAATATAGTTTTACTTTTAAATACTTTATCTAATATTTCGACTCGTAACAACCCTAGGTGGGTTTTGAAAAAATAAAATTATTTGGTTATTCACTAAGAAACATTGATTTGCCAGTACATTACTGTGCACTTTTAATTCATTGTCATCTGTGTGTAAAATGTAGTAATAAATGATCCAGAAGCTACAAAGTTATTAGACAACAAACAGACATTTGTATCTATATTGATGAGGATCTTATTGATATATTAACAGACATTACACCATTGAAGAAAATAAGAACATTAGGTATGTAAAACAATTTATTGCCTTAAAAAAATATAATAATCACCATACAATGTTAATAAGAGAATACATCTGATCATGCAACATCTCTTATAATTATTACATAATTATTGAGACAATCTTGAGTTTACTGCGTTTTACATGATATATTTTTAAGCAATGGCAAGACTAAATATGGCACCTATAGACCAGGAATGTTCTCCAGGTCCAACGCTAAGCTTTCTTTGAAACAAAACAAATTCCATTAACACAATGTGATTTCCTATGCCCAAAACAGATTTTAAATGTAAAAATAATATTTAATTAAAACTGTTACATTGATTTCAAATATCAGTCTATAAAAATGATATACTACACATAGTAATCTAATTATTATTCTATTATTCATAGCACCTCGTCTTTGAGAATTTTTAGTTTATAAATACATAAATAACAAATTGCAATTCTTACAAATCTATCAACCGATATAAAAATATTAGCAAATCTATAAAACATTCATTTCTTTGGCATACTAGATAAAATGTTTATTCAAAGCACAATTTATATTAAAAATAAAAGAGTAAACTTTGGAACAGGACATCCATAGTCCATACGATAAAATCATGTTTGAATAAAATAATATAACATGAGGTTGCTACAAGTAAGTTTAAACTACAGGTTAGTAATGTACATTAGAAAGCCTCTACAAAAAAAAATAAGATGACTAATTAGTACAAACTTAGGTTATATTGTAAGAATTTTTCAGAATATCTCTGTTCATAGCAAGCTTTCAGCTTGTTACCATACTGAAAAAAATTAAAACTTATTTTTCAGAAATAATTTTCAGGTATTTTAGAAAAAATATGCACATAATATATCTTGTATGTACAATTAATACGAGAAGCTAGACACAAGTTCTATACTAAATCTAAACAAAGTGATTATGGCACATATCATTGAACTTATGGCACGTGTTGACGTGCAAACATTATTCATTTCCCTTCATTTATGAGTACTTCTTTCACCTAAAACATTCATATATTTGTATTATCCATATTCAGATTGTATCGTCACAGCAAATTGTCCGGGAGGTATTCTCGTTGCATGGTACCATACTCGTGTATCCAGAAGTACTACAAAAAGAAAGTGATCACATTTATAGTGTCGAATAAATAAATAAGAGCAACATGCATAATTAGGGTCTTGTTATGTTGCCTATAGAAAGTATTAATTAAGAGGTCATATTCTGTTGATATTGTGCATCACTTGAAGTTGTGTATCAGTGTGTATAACATGTAGATAAATTTGGTGAAATATTTTTCATATAAAGTGAATATTTCAAAATATTGCAGTCATCGACATGTGTTTTCAATTTATATTTTGGACAATTATTTGCCTTTTATTTCATGGACATTCATTTGAAAATAAATATTGTCAGCTAAAGTTGAAAATATTACATCCTCATATGAGTAAAGGTTACAGAATATACAAAAAACTATTTGAAAACCTACCATATCCGCATTTGTTTAATATATGAACAATAATAAATCATATTTGAAGCCAAATTAATTGAAAGTTAGTTAAAAGTGAAAAAAAGGACTTACCAATTTTTTGATAAAAATTAATTAATGACATTTTCTAGATAAATTATTTTCTTAGAGATAAAAAGATAGAAAAAGCCATTGCAATACAGATTTAAATTTTTTATAATTTATATATTAAAAAAATGTATTATTTATAATGTTTATTTATTAAATCTGTTAGTCTATAAAGCTAGTAATGACAAAGTACATATTTAATATTTTTTTTAGATGGAATGTTTACCATCTAAATCAGATTTTCTTTAAGCTGTTATAATCGAACTCCGTCTTCTCTTATAATCAAAGAAATAACTTTCAACAAATGGTGAAAATACTATAAGAAAAGCAATTCAAATATCAATATAATTATGACGTCAAGAATTTAAAGAAATTACTGTTTTTTTCAATAATACCAGCAATATCTTCGTCTAATATTTGGTTGAAATCTATAACGCTAGTGTGCTTATTAGCATGACTCTGGGAAGCAGGTCAAAGTGTGACTGTATTAAGAAATTGGTATTGCTTGCCTTGAAAGAAATTCAACTCGAAATATTTTTATGTAAGAATGGCGTAAGCTCTCTATGAAATCTCAAATTGTACTGAATAGTGGGAGATATGAGTTTAAACTTTAACAAAATGGCAGCTCATAGTTATGAAGTTTCCAGTTTAAAAATAATACCATAATTAAGCATTAAGCAAATCTAAGTTTGTCTAATGTTTTCAATGGACGTACTCAAGAATTCTCCTAATGAATGACATTAAAGAGTTACTTAGCTTCAAAGACAGAATTACTAGGTTTATTAGCTTTAGCCAAGGATATATTACCATATGTTATTGTTACTATTTCTCGTTTATCAAGAACGAAGTGTCAATAGATGACTAGTCTCATGGTCTGTTTCATATATTGTTTATTTAAATATTTATTTATTTACATACTTTAATACGGCGGAAACAATAAAACAAAAAAATAGAAGTGGCATATTCACCGAAATGTGTGAAAACCACAGATTTATAATATTAACAAGCAGATGATATATAAATACATCAAAACCGTAACCAAAGGGCGGAGTCCATCAAAACACGCCCCTAAATATATATAAAGGCATGTCTTAATCACGTCCCTAAATATATATAGGGGCCTAAATATATATAGGGGCGTGTCTTAATGCAGTGGTGACACTTTGTCCATATAAATAATTTCATATTGATCTCAACTTCAATTTCATTTATATATAATAGTCATGGCCTTATAACCACTGGACGTGACATATTTGGGCAACCCCGCTTGCCGTACATAGGTAAAATTCCAACTTGCTTGCTATCTTCAAAAATTCAAATATATCAGTTGCATAGGCACAAATTTATATTATAAATCTGTGCATATAGGTTACTGTTGAGCACGCATTGTGTCACAAAATATCAAATGCGCAATTAATTGGTGCAGAGTCGCAGTGAGATATCAAATTTATAAAAAGACGATGTAACATTTCATTTGTGAATATATAATATTTATATTTTATCATTTATTCAAAATTAATAGTTATTATCTATAAATTGTTTGTAACAGTTGACATGACTTTTTAAGACACTAGTGAGGATATAATCTAAGCCGATTTTTATAGATAAAAATGATCGCTGCTATGAACGTAATATGAAAAATGTGAATCCACATAATAACAATATCATTATTACCCGTCAATCTATGTATTCATGTAATATTTTATCTATTATATTTTTCATATCTTTCATTTATTGTGTTATCGGTTCATCAATGTTTTATGATATAGTTCACATTTTTTTTTAAAAATATAATTAGAATATACTTTTGACGTGACAAAGTATGCCTCGTATATCAATATTGCATAAAACTACAACTCTGATTAATGAAAACACGTGAATGATGAACTATGACTGCAAACAACCATATTTTAAAAAATGTGGTTCTTATGTATGGCAAATCTATTAGTTACCTACTCCGCAATGCGGATAATGTCAAGAACTTTTATTTTTTTTAGTAACTAAGATCGATAGTACATTTATATTTACAGATACATATTGAAAAAATTACATTTTACATTATCCGGTAATTTAGATAAATTGAGTACTCAAGTAATTTCAATTCTTCCCTTTTTTCATTATCCACTAGGCGATTTTTTTTACTTGAATTATACTTATATTTGTGTGACTTAGTTTTACCTGTATATTAGACAAATTTTATCTTTATAAACCCTATAAAACGAATTCACGCAGAATTATTATAAAAACGATTTTATTGATTTGACAATTAATATGAAACGCTAGTAAAAGGAGACATCGTGCTCATTTTTATAATTTTGGTTTTTCACGCAAGTCCTGGTAATTTGAAAGTTATTAAAGAATTAATAAATAATGAAAAATGGTCATTCTTACTATATACAGAATGTCTTGAAGTGTGATTATTAAGATCAGTTGGATCTTAATTATAATTTTAAAGAAAAAAAGTACACGTTACAGAGGACTATCGAAAGTGGATAATACGATAGTACGTAGCTAGGTAATTAAATACTATCGAACAATGTTTATCGATATTGTCACAGCCGTGCCAATTTTGATTTAAAGGAAATGTGATTGGTGTATTTTTTACCTATTATAATAAAACATGTGCACGGTGTTAGCCAGTCAGAAGCGAGTGTGAACTCCGGCCCTAAATTTTGACACTGTTTCATAATGAATAGCTTCTATTACTCGTCCAGTGGTTATTAGGTCCATGATATTAATAAAATAGAACGGAAAATTTTTGTGTCTTTATTTAAATTTATTTAAAAGCGGTTCAAATTTTTTTTATAACACTGGATTATTAAATCAAAATAGGATAAATCCCCGTACAACATAATATTACTTTGTGTTGCCCCTAAATATAAATAATTTAAACGTTCGTAGGGAGGAATTGGAGCAGGACAAAACTTATTTTTATATTTATACATAGTCAATGTTTATCGGGTCACCAGAAATTGTAGGATCTAGACTAAAGAATACACATACAATGTGTAATCATTGAAAGGTTCAGCACACGTATTAATGAATATTCTTGATGCATCTGTTTTAACCAATTTCGTTTAAGGTTTCATTCGTTGAAAATCTATAAAAGAAGATTTATTTAGGAAATAAATGTTATACAAAAAAAAATGTTTCGTTATATTCTTTCATATGGTATGTATACATTTATAGAATTTACATACCTGAATGAGTTTACTGCCAAAAAACTTTAAATTAGGTGACATAAAGGAAACATGAAAGCGGTCTTTAAATTATCTGATAATAAATCGTTATATATCTGTAAGGATGAGAAACCTGAAAAGTAATAATTGGGACAAATTTGAACTATCTTAAAATCTAAATTAATCTTACATTTTTCTTTTAAACAAACACAAAATTAAAATAAATCGCCATAGTGCTCTTATAGTGAGACGCTTATGAAATTTGCAAATTATTTTCTAATAACAATGTATTGTTCACAAGCTGTAGGTTTTAAAAATCCTTTCCTAAATTATGCATTTTTCGTTTTAACAGAGAAGGCCCATTTTCCCGGTCAAATGGTAACTGATAGTATAAAATGAACAAGTTTATTTTTACAGTAAAAATTTTCTCCATGCCCCTGTGTATCTACAAAAAGGTATAAGACTTACAAAGATTTATAACTTTATTAGGATAAAAAAATAAATCTAAAATGTATATGCAGCTGGTGTGTATATTAAAAAATGTTTGTAATGTCTAAATATATAGAACAAAATTCTATCATGGGATCTTAATGGGACCAGAAGATACAAGGCATCAGAAATGCATATTTTGTAAATAATGTACTAAATTTAGTACAATTTCATTTTTAAATTACTAATTTACATTATAAAATGAATGAAGTACTTATTTTACTAGGTTTGAAATGGAGGGATTTCCCTTTTACCTTACAGAAGAAAACTGAAGCTAATGGGCCTACCAATATGAATGCTGATGGGATTTCCCCCTTTTTATTTTCAAGAAAATCCCCATTCACAAATTGGAAGCTAATTAGTCAAGCAGACAAGACCAGCCATTTATAGCCAGAGTAGCTCTCTCATTGTAGCATCCGAGTTTATTCTAGGAAATTAATTTCCTGGACAGTTCAAGTGATTATAAATTATTATTGTATCGTTAAAACACAACCAATTTCCCAAAACATCTTCTATTTTTCAGACGGTTTTGCAGTAAAATATAAAAATTAAAAAAAAAATTTATTAACATCCAAGTTAATAAATTTTTTATTTTTATATTGAACCATAAGCAAGATTTGGGAATTGAGGCTGAATGGCATTTTGCAGCACCCATGGAAGGGCCCATGCAATGGGGTGGGACCATAGTAAAGACTAGCAGCCAGAGCAAATCTACTAAGACCTTATGAAAACCAAATTATGAAAGCAAAGCAACCGTTTCAATGGGCATATCAGAATATATTTAACATAGATTGTAAATTTGTGACCCTTGCAGAATACATTAAAACTGAAGAAGAACTGGTCAGCCAGTAGCCATATCAGGCACCCAGAAATTTCATGCCTTCATACCTCGCAGGTAGAACCGTGAAATTATTTTCTTCTGCAGTTGTTTCAAGTATATTTCCTATTGTAAATGACATACAGCAAATAGTATGGTGAGACTTAGTGGATGAATTATGGGGTCGCTAAAGATGGTGAAGACAGTAAAGTGAAAGTTACATTCGTCCACCCTTCACCCTCATTTACATAACCCACCCCACCTACCTTTGTGGATCCCTTCTGCAGATGTGATGTGGGTAACTCTATACGTGACTAACTCTACATTTGACACAATTTTAGTTTTATTTTGTCTTATATTACTAATACTTCGATGGTTACTGTTTAAAATTTAGCATGATTTTAGAGTTGTTCCTCCAATTATCTTTCTACTAAAAATGTGCCATACTAACTTGTGAAATATAATTTATTTAATAAAATATAAATGTGAGTGACACTACATTCAATAGGAAGTTGCATTCGAGAGTGTTCTCTCCAAAAATGTGCAAACGTTATTATTTTAAATTGTATCTTTACCCAGAGTACATAAAACAAATTATCGAAAACTAGTTAAATGAAGACCTTTACTTGTTGAAAAAATGATTTATTAGAAAAATAAATTGTGATTGACACTACAAACTCAAACGTGACTGACAGTACCGTCACTGTGTACTGCAATATAGTAGTATCTTTAAATAGAAACTAAAAAAAATATTAAAGACAAATAAACATACTTATATAATCTCAAATGTTACTTTGGAATTAAATCACAGATTACAGAAAATGTCTAAAACCAACACTTGAAACTAAAATAATATAAAATTTTTTATCAAAACTTAAACACTTTTAAACAAAAAATAAATTCTTAAGATTTTTCAAAAACATCTAGACTTTTAGGAAACTTATAATAGATTTTATTCCCCTTAATGGATAAAATCTCCAGTATGTCTTCAAAAGATACATAAGATATACTTACCTCGTCAGCTCTATATAATGGGGTATCGTTATTTGTTACTTTCAGGCTCATAAGTTTGACTTCAACTTTTTTCATCAACACGACTTTGACAAATAGTGACACAACGATACATCTGATGTTTGTTTTTTGTGGCAAACTGTGTTAGCGCATACACACCCTTCTGTGTGATATTGAGAGATACATCTGACCCTGAAATGCTTTGTGTGCCACTAGAGCCAGCTTCTGACATTGGCTCAACATTTTCCTTTTTTTGTCAAGTGATTCATCACCATCGGGATTTGGATCAGCATTTTTGTTGTCGTCTATTGAAAAAACTTCTTCATGCGTTGTTTTTAGCAGGCAAGACAATTGCAAGGCTTTAATAAAGTTAAAATTATTTACGTATATTTTGTGCATTTTTTTCATGTCTTTGATGGCCGTAGCTTCCTCAAAAATCGTATTTAATGCAAGCTCTTCGTAAATTTTACTTAAGTCCTCATTGTTCATCAAAATGAGTTTTACCTTGTGCTTTCTAACAGCTTCAGCAAATTCAATTGCATTTGATACGATTTTTTCTCTCCTTTTTGTTGAATTTCGTACCTGATGTTTAAAGGCACCTCTGATACCATCTACTGGTCCTTTTCCGTGGGAGGTGGTGAAAAATTTCCATTTGATTTTCAATTTATGACGTTTTCAGTACTGGAAGAGATTTTGATTTGCTATAAATCTGTTTTTAAATTGTAAAGCCGACCAAATGCATACTTCTTTGATATCTTTTGGTATTTCTTGTAAAATTCTGTCAATATATGCTATCACTGTGTCTTTATTATGTTGAATATTATCCGATATTATTGCAGATGCATGTTGTTTTTGACATACCACAGAGGCACAGTAAAAAGGGACATTTTCGGCTGCTGCACCAATGATATGACTGAATTTCATCCTGGAGACACAGGTGTAATTCTCTGCAAAATCTACTTGCAGAAGGGCAAAGCTGCCATTCAGGGATCATACAATCAATGCGGTCATTATTGTAAGACTGTGGGTGACTACATTTTACGTAACAATATTCATTAAAAGCAGGAGTGATCGTCAAAACATCGACAGTGTATCCTTCACCGAAACCTTTGTTAGACCCCCATTTTTTTCTTTCCATTCATACCAGCTAACTTCCTTATCTTTATTGGAATATGTTGCTTTTTCTAATTTAGATTGCGACATTGTTTTACATCTTGCACATTTTTCATACCAACAGGATGTAATTGGTGCTTCGCAAAGAGCAGATTTTGCCAGAAAATCTTTGTTGTAGCTGTAAATGTTACTGCAATTTTTTGATAACAGATTTACTGCTAATATGCAATTTTCATGGTACTTGCACAAACAAACATTTTCAGATGCTTGACGACTCAAAAGAATGTGTTTTGGTCTTAATTCTGCAAAGTAATTGTTGCCTATGATTTTACCGAATTCCTCACAAAACAGAGAATGTTTCAAGAATATTGCTGAACAAATGACAGTTCTGCATTTTAATTTTCTTTCCATCTTCGAAGCGAACTATTGTTGTGCCTTTAATGCCAGGATTTTGGTGACTAATATCATCTCTGACATAAAATTCTCTAACTTTATTGAGTGTATCAGTGCTGACTCTTGCTTTCATTTTTTTACGTTTTGGTGTTATTATTTCAGAACTTATTTGTCTTGCTAATATATGCACTACTGCTCTACACTTCTTAGGACTACACGGCAGATTCCCATTTGCTTTTGAGACAGCTTTTCCATATAAGCTTTTTGAAGCAAACGCTTTAGTAGGGGTCTCTTCAATCGCAGGTGTATCGGCAGATTTTAACATTAGTTTTTTTCTTCAATCTTTTTTCTGTACCTTCTCATATCTTCTACTTTCTTTTCGTGTAAAACTTTAAGTATATCTACAGATGCAGCCTTTTTTATCAAATGTCGTCACTGTCTGTTTTTCCAAACTCTTCTAATTCCATTGGCTTTTAATTTCTCTCACTGCTTTTGCTTCCTTTCTGCTGCTCTTTTGGTCATCTACAAGTAAAAAGAACGAACAAAATTCTACATTTAACTGTAATACACAAACTGTAAACTGTAAACAACTGTGACTGACTTGTGTCAGTCGCATTGCGTGACCGACTCTACAGTATGACTGACACTACTAAGATGTTCGAAGTAGTTTAACAATAATTATTAAAGATTAAAATTTGTTGTGGACGGCATAATGTAAGTAATTTTACCAAGTAGCATAATTATTGTTTTTAATGATGAATATGAAAGTTTACTAAACTGATTCTGTGACTGACACTACAACTCGACATTGCAGTGTTATCAACGTAATATCTCATAAAAACATTGTGTTCACATAAATTATATACTATTTATCTATAAGTTGTTACTTAAACTTATTAGAATGTAGTAAATGATTACAATAATTCCAAATACTTACTGTCAAAGTGTAACAAAAACTCCACTACAAAATACACAATCAGCAGACACTCACAATGCCATCTCTAAAATGACAGTATTGCCAAAAGAATAAAATGTGCTGCCATTGTGAAAACTTACGAGTACTGTAAGTGTTGCCAACATACTAAAGTACTTTTACTAACAATAGCAATTTTTATTTTTTCAATTAAAGCCTCTTCTGTGGAATTGCCGATATGCCAAATGAAACGCATCACACAAACTGGTCAAACATACTTACCGGATACTGAAGTAAACAAATGTGTGGGTATCTATCAACAATTGCGATTTTGATATAAGATAACAAACAAACATAATTAAATTACTAATTTGTTTAACATTAACTTTAATTGTGAAATATTGAATTTTTAATGAAGAAGTGTCTAAAGGACCTTTCTCTATTTTAAAACGAATTTAAAAGTAATAGCCACTGCTTGTTTCATTGTAATGTGTTGCTTGTTTCATTCAATGAACAATTCACAAATTTCTAAAACGTTACTAGATTAGTAGATAGTACTTTATGTACAAAACATGTATATTTCTGATGCCCTGTATCGTCTGATCCTATTTAGATCACATGATAGTATTTTGTTACATATATTCAGACATTACAAAGTAATTTAATAATTTTTTCAAATTTTTAGTATTATCACTTTTTGAAAAATTCAAATTTGGAAATTTTATTGAAAATTCCAAAAATGTTTAAATTGTAATCCCTACGTTGTGATATATCATAATAAATCGTCATTCAAGACCTTTAAAAATGAGAGCAATCCTAGGTCTGTAAGGTTACTGCTTGCCAAGCTACGGGTAATTAAAAATGCCAAAATGTGTAATTTTTGATAAAACATTGAATATTTAAAAATTAATAACTTCAAGTAACAATTAACAAGTATGAATCAGTGTTGTTTTGACACGGGATGACCCCATTGCACATGAATGATAAACATATATACAATCATTTATTTACCATTTTGATAAATAAACACCTTTTTTATATATTCAAAAGCTTTCTATTTCATTTTGTTGTTCATACCTGCTATATTTAAATTATTTAACCAGAACATACGTAGGTCACTCGGTAAGTCCTATCGTTTGGTGCAAATTAAAGTCAAATAAGTTTGGTCAAATACCTAAATAGTATGTACCAAGACAAAATAATTTGTAAAAAGTCATCAATATTTGTTATATAATTGTTGTGCAAACATGTGTGCAAATTTCGACATGTCACATTCCCAGATTTGTGCGATAATTTTTTATAATTTTCAACGTGGTTTATGTCTTCAACAATGTCACAATGAGATAAACTGCTTATTAATCGAGAAAGCACTATCTCTCTGGACTATAGAGAAATGGTACAAATAGTTCGAAAAAGGTATTTTTGATTCAGACGACGATTCATGGCCTGGGCAGCCAAGAGATGTGATTACTCCTGAAACAGTGGCTGCCGTCGCAAAATTAATAAAGTATCTGCGTGGGTAAACAAAATTTTGCATTAAGATTTTAAATTACATAAGGTATGTACACTGTTTGTGCCCCACAAGCTAGCCAACAAGCGAGCAAAGTGCGAATCATGTTGAATGGTGCTAAAAATGATGAAACTTTAAATCAGGACAATCCACTGAAGTTTCTTTAATAGTAACGGTTGACAAAATGTGGCTATATTATTTTCACATGCCGACAAAGTCTCAAAGACGTATACGGATGTTTGAAGGTGGAGACTATCCGACGATGCCTAAGCAGACACTATTGATTAAGAAGAGAATGACATTTGTTTTCATCGGTCGCCGTGGCATTATAAAAACCATTCCTTTAGATACACAACGGACAGTCACATCGAACTGATATATTGAATTCCGCCTACAGCCTCTTTTCAGTACACTCAGAGATTTACACCCAAAGCGTTAACTACACACTTGCCTGCTGCATCATGACAATGCACCATTTTATCAAGCAGACCAAACAACTGATTTTCTCGATTCTTAGTATAGATTTAGTTTATTTGTATCTTTTTAGTTTATTTAGTTAGATTGAGTATAGATTTAGTACCATGCGTCTTTGTACTTTTTTCATACGTAATAAAATCGATTGAAAGAATGAAAGTTTTCTAATGATACACAGTTTGGCAGCTTGGGAAAAGAATCCCATTCTATCCCAGAGGAAAATGGAAGCAATGTTTTGGACACTGATTTGAACGTATAAATAAGTGTATTATTACTTGTGGCCATTATTTTGAAAAATAATAAAATATGAGTAGTAAACGACAAGACTTACCGACTAACCTACATAAAAACTGTATGAAGGAAATTAAAAAAAACACAATATTCTATTGGGCGATGTGTAAATAATGGCAAAAACTTATATTTTTTCAATATAAAATAACATAGAATGGACTAGTTCACAAATTGTATGCGAACACATGTCACCAAATTCGAACTCTGGTCTTTTGAAGTACTAATAACATTACAGTGCACAATTCCATCTCCATTCAAAATCTTTATAGAGGTATTCTGTAGCCTGCACATTTGTCAACCGCTCTCCACGATATCGAGCTAAAGCAACATAATAGATTAGCAGATATTGTTAATTTTCATTAAGGAAATTAAATTCTGTGAAGTTGTAATGTTTATGGGTGTAAGTGTATTTATTATTTGCATTTAACGCAAGAAAATTATAATAGGCACCAGGGGTGTTACGAATATTCGCATCCGCATCCGCAATTGCGGATTGTTCGCATTAATTCAGATATCTGCATTCGCATTCGCATCCGCATCTATCGATACGGAGTTTTTTACGGATGCAGAGTAAATCCAACACCGCAAACAAGTAACGACATGTAAAGAAAGTGGGCGGGCCCAAAGTGGCGCGTGCTCGCGTTTTTAATATTGCAGTTTTCTTTCATCCAGTAATTGACCAATAGGAGGAAGGCGTTGATGATAAGATCATTCACGTTTTGTTTGTTTTGACTTAGTTACCGTCGTGATTTGCATTGTGAATCAACTACTGTGTTTGTCGATATTTTTTGTGAAATTATTGAATATTTCGGTTGAAATAGATATATAATGACGCCACCAATAAAAAGCAATATCTGGACATACTTCATATTAAACAAAAATGATCCGGACAAGTCTGAGTGTAAAATATGTAAGAAAAGTTACTCGCGGAAGGGCCTTACTACTACTTCTTTGAGAAATCATCTGAAATCAAAGCATCCCAAAGAGCTTGTTTTATCGAAAGAACGAATAATGAAAACCAGATGAAGAAATTAAAAGATGATGCAGGTATGTATTGGATGGAATAACGAATGTACAGTCAAAAAATTTATAATATAGGGTGTAAACGACAGCGTAACGAAAACTTTGCATGGTGGCTCAGTCCATGAAACTGAACAACTTTCACTATGGAACTTATCTCCGGAAATGAAAAAAAAATCGACTTCTCATACTCTACATCTCGCGCGCGACGTAGCTTTGTATGAGAAGTCAACAATTTTTTTCCATTTTCAGACATAAGTTCCATAGTGAAAGTTGTTTAGTTTCATGGGCTGAGCCACCATGCAAAGTTTTCGTTACACTGCCGTTTACACCCCATATAAGAAATTTAGACATTTTCAATTATGATTTTAGTTATTAAAGTGTTATCATTCAGGAAAGTTTTTATTGAGTAAATAGTTTGTGCATGTTAAAGATAATATTTCAAATAATTTAATCTAAATAATTTTAAGAAAACTAAAAAACAAAACCCTTGTATTGTACGTCTCTTTCTAATCTTTGATTTGACGTTCGTATTGGGTTGAAGTCGATTATTTTATATTGACACATGTTGTTTATTTTTAGATAAAATTGTCACTCCTTTACAAGAAGCCAAGAAACAGCTTTCGTTGGAGGAAGCTCTACAAAAAGAAAAAAAATGGGATACTAACAATACTAATTCGAAAAAGATTGACAAACTTATTGGAGAAATGATTGCGCTTCAAAATTTACCGTTCAACTTTGTGGAGGAACTTGGATTTCGTCGTCTTGTGCAAGAATTAGCACCGAAATATAATTTTAGAGAAAGCATTTTTTTCACTGATTTTGTGTGCAATGAACTGTACGGAAGTGGCCGGAAAAGTTAAAGAACTGATTGAAAAATATGATTACGTGTCATTTACTTCAAATATATGGACAGATCCCAGCTCAGGTGCTTCTTTGCTTAGCTTGACTTGTCATGGAATATCAGAAAATTTTGAAAGATCATCAATTGTGTTAAAATGCGAGACTTTCGTCGATGACCGTCATACTGGTGACATCATTGCAGAAAAATTTAAGGCAATGCTTGCTGAATGGAATATTTCAACTGAAAAAGTACATTGCATAGTACAAGACGAAGGTTCCAACATGAAAAGAGGTATGCGATTAGCAATGTTAGATGATTCGGATTGCATCGTTCATAAAATGCAGAATGTTAGTCGACATGGTTTACAATCGCAGGAAAACATAAAAGATGTCAAACAAAAATGTAAGAAAATTTCAACTCATTTTAACCATTCAACTATTGCTCAAAAACAACTTGAAAAAGGACAGACTAAATCAACCGCATCTCAAAGTATTCCAGGATTGTGTGACTCGCTGGAACAGCACATTTTACATGTTTGAACGCTTTTCCAAGATAAAAGATGCTTTAAGTCTTTATGCGAGTGACAGCAACATTGAATCAATGTTGCAAGAAGAGTGGAAAATAATAGAATGTTGTCTAGAACTACTGAAACCCTTTGAAGAAGCCACTCGTGAAATGAGTAGCTCCCAGGCACTCATATTCTGTAATTCCTGTCATTCAAATGCTTCTTAAAAAGACTGACGACTATTTAACAAAACCACCAGATATTGATGCTATTCGGTTGGCAGTCACAAATCTGAAAACACAATGTTCCGCAAAATTTTCTTCTTTGGAAAATAACAATTTATATGCATTGCAACGTATTTAGACCCTCGCTATAAGCATAAATTTTTCAAACCAGTCACCGACAAAAAATTAAAGATGAAATTTTAAAGATGTTAAATGATTCTGTTGCCACTGGTTCACCTACATTGTCACCAAAGTTAGAAAAAACAAAAAGAAGGAGAATAGAAGATTCTTTCGACCCAGAACCAGGCACATCTGGTTTGGGTAACAAGACTGGCTTTAAATTCGATCTTGCTATGATATTAGATTCGTCGAGTGAAGACGAAGGTGAAGGACACTCTGACAACAGGTGAAGGACACTCTGGCCCCGAAGAAATTGGTTTCGAAGAATTTTCTCGGAAAGGAATTGGTTATGTATCACAATAAAAAAAGACTGGCTTTGGATGAAAACCCACTAGTTTGGTGGAAAGTTAATCAGAGTGAACTAAAAATTCTGTCGAAAATAGCTCGAAGGTTTTTGTGACCTCCACCAGCTAGTGTTCCCAGTGAACAATTTTTTACTGGCTTAATATACGATCCTTTGAGAAATAGATTGGAGGCAGAGAAGGCTGTTATATTACTGTTTATTAAATATAATGCACCAATTTTTAAATTTAATTACTAAATAACATTTCTCTTCAAATTTATTATTCAAATTTGGATTAAATAAAACATACTTAATTATATTACTTCGAGTTTCATTTATTTCTGTGCTTTTTAATAAAATATCTTAAATATGTGCTGAAATCCGCATCTGCATCCACGGATGAGAACCTCTAAAAATCCATATGCGCATCCACGGATGTAGAAATTTTTGCATCCGTAACAACCCTGATAGGTACACACGGAGGAAGATGGAGGAGTAAATTTTAAATAAAAAACAGGATTTAATTAAACGGAACATCAATAGGGTTTTAAGTTTCCAAGGCCAACTAGGTTCTCAAAACAAGTTATGATTCTTATTGAACGAAATGATTTTAGTTTTAGTTGCTAAAATGTTGTCGTGTGGATTTAAGCCTTCAGGAATTCCAGAGCAGTGAAGCTACCAAAGACTATAAATTTAAGAAGTATTGTATAAGTATAGTAAGTACTGGTTCAATGAAATTCCAGGCATACAAATCCATTCGTGAATAAGGTGCCATTGACAGATAATAATGGAGGCAAAATACATTTTTGTTTCAAACGGGAGGCTCACATTTAAAATATCTAAAATGTCTTAATTGCATTTTAGTCTTTAACATACCAAGGTAATTAGGATTTGTCAGTTTATTGGATTAAATAATTAACTTACTGCCTGGAAAAGAATACATATTTACTAAATAATTAACGATTTGTGAAATTGGTATTAAGATGTTTTGTTAAATAATATTAACATTAATATACGTTATTATATATTTCATTAAATCGGTTACTCAAACAACGTATACTTTAGACTGTAATCATTAATCCCTTCATTAATTTCTTTTTAGTTTATCTTATGAAATTAATGAAAAACATCTAAATTAAATTGAAAATTTTATCTCATTAAGATGTAGCCTCAAAATTATATTCACATTATCGATACTGATATGTGACAATGAGATCAAGTGCCTTGCATACTGATATAACAATGTCGCCATTAACGTTTTCATTTTCAAAAAATATAGACAAATTCACTTATCTATATTTTTGGGTGCTAATGAACAACGGAGCTCTACTACATATCGCATTTGACCTACAGCTAAAACGTACATCAAGGTGCAAAGAAAAATATGATACGCTGATCATAATAGTGGTGCGCGTACTACACCTACTTACCATCTCTAATCGTATTATTTGTTCTGTATTTGTTGCTTTCTATGCCAAGTGAAAATTGCTTACTTTCCCTATTAAACTAAAAATTTACCTCGCTATTAATGCGCATTCAGAAACCCTCGCAATAGGGTTTAAAATATTTGTTATTTGTGATATTTTTCAAATAAAGCAAAATAGATGAACCATTCAGACTTTGGTAATATGGGAAATGAAAAATTAACAGGGTTTTTAAAAATTTTACAGTTAAATATATATTTACAATTCCAGAATTCTCATCTGCCTGCAATGTATATTAGTTTTGCAACTAAATCTTTCAAACACTATTGCTTTAATATAAATACTAACCAACATCACCTGGTTCCACATAAAAATTAAAAGAATTACACATATTTTCACATTCGGGGATTGGCACTATGGTCCACGTTTTATTGCCCTTTACTTGTCCTTGCCACATAAGTCTAGGGATATAATCCAACTGCAAAGGAAAAAATTGATACTATATTAAGACACAAATAGAAGTATAATATTATTCATATCATCAAGAAAATGAAATGTATAAATCACACTTTCCAATTTAGGTTAACCTTAAATAACAAAAAAATTCTATAGATGAAGATTCTGATAATAAAATTAGTTTATATTGACCGTCTTCAAATATATTTAATGTTAATTTTTATGGTCTATATCAAATTATTTAAAACTAACGTCAGTAGTAATTGAGATAAAATTTAATATTACATTCAAAACTAAATTTTCAGTTAAACCATAAATAAACCTACTTCTATGCTTACATTTTTCTATGATTGAAGAGCATTTATGTGCTTGAACATTTTTATATACACTTATACTTTGGGGAATAGATTAAGTTGTTAAAAATATATACGTACATGCATAACTGCACCCATCTCGTACCCAAAAAAAATATTTTCAACTTTTGGAAACTCTGCATCGTCAGGTAAAAATTCAGGTATATCATAATATTGTCGTATAAACGAAATTATTTTAGGATGACAATTTCCCCTGTAATAACATTTTATACAAAATTTCGATTTGCAATCAAGTAAATAGTGTCCTAATTATTAAACTTAAAATAAAGTATTAAACATTTTGAATTATATGAACTCTGCATCATCAGGTAAAAATTCAGGTATGTCATAATATTGTTGCGTGAATGAAATTATTTTAGGATGACAATTGCCCCTCTAATATCATTTTATAGAAAATTTCAATACTAAACTTAAAATTTCAATAAACTATTAGAAAATTGTTGTTTATGACATAACAACTTCAACAATAAAAAGTTCAAAAATATTAATTTACAATAAATAACATTATACTTTCCACCCTAATTTACAGACGTGTATATCTAAATAATCTAGATGTCACCAACTTATCTAGATGTCACCAACTTATTGACATCATAGAATAACATTGATTTCTTTTAAAACCACTTGGATATTTGTCCAGTCACTGATAAATTGATTTTTTTGTTTGTTGCATCTTGGCCTTTACCAGGGTATGAACAGGAGTTGGGAATTTCAGAACTGCTTTAAAAGTTACTAACTTCCCTTTTGTATTAAAACTTCTATAAATTTACAACATATTTTTTATAGTATTTGTTTTTCTTAAATTACATAACATAATCTAAACTCACCAGCCGACATACCACGGCATTTCACCAAACTCATTGTTTGCTCGACTAGTCGGCATATCAAATACTTCTCGTAGTGAAAATAAATCAGATTTGAAATTCAAAAACTGACAATCTTCCTCAACACTCTCATATGCACCATTAGTTTCTTCATATAACTTCTTGAAAGTACTGTAATTAAGGACGTTGCCTGCCTGCCAATGCACAATGGCATGTTTTGCAATAATAGGTTGTGAACTATAAACATATTTCTGTAAAATAAAATACACATAATGGAAAAAAACCCTTTATAAATATTATTATTATACATTTTTTATTAATAAAATAAGGGTAGAAATTTATAGTATAAAGGAATGAATTATAGGTTATTTAAGATTTGACATAAAAATAAAAAATAATTTAAAACAATAAATATTTGACAGTTGATTAATAATGAACATTTTTTAACATAGTTGTACTTATACATAAAATCAATACACAATCATACAATGTTTATTTATATTTCACGAATGTTTCAATACATCTAATGGAAGTTAGTATGGCTAGTTCTATAAACGCAAATATTCATGTTGACTTAGCCCATTACCTTGAAAATAGATTTTGTAACATTGTGAAGCACTATAGGCCCATCGACGCCTTCGCAAAATTTACAGTTCGATATGGGTCTTGATATTTCCCAAATTAAATAGTTATTCGCTATAAGACAACGCGTACCTATAAAATTATTAACTACGTTATGCAATTCTAGTTTGAAGACGCACGTCAAAAATATAAATGCAACTATTAAGTTAATCCTGTTAGGTCTTATATTATAATATAGGGTCGTGGTAATCTTCTTATCTGATATATCTAAACATTGTCTCAAGTCTTTTATACATATTTTAAGATTTAAACCATTTTGATGCAATATTAACATTTGATTCCTTATGTAAGTTTCGGCATTTGATTTTTCTTTCATTTTAAATATTCATTTCTGATTAAAAATTAAATAAAACTATAAAAATTTTATACTATTTTTTAATATATGATTTTGGTTTCATTTGATAGTATTCCTGCGTATATGATCTGTGATTCCTGCCAAATGACAATTTTTTCTATTGGTATTTATATCTTTAACACAGCTGATTATGCCAGTAATAAGAGGGAGTATTGAAATGATAAAATAATATATTTTATTAATGACATCATCACTTGGTCTTAGTTTTATTTGTTTTTTCCAAATTATATGCATAATTAAAAAAAAAATTTCCCTTTGATTACTTACCTCGCAGAACAACTAATCTATCATGTAAAATCAGAATATATATATACATATATATATATATATATATATATATATATATATATATATATATATATATATATATATATATATATTCAAATCTGACTCATTAATTTGCGATTCATTCTAATACTACTACCGGCAGACGATTACATATAAACTGTTATCTGATTATTATGAAAACTGGGACTGGTTTAAAGATTTAAGTTAAAAATACTTGCTTTGTTATTTTTTTAGAAAACAACGTTTGCAGAAGTTGATATGAACTAGTATCCATCTTGATTACTAGTATTATCCGGAAACATATAAATGAAAGAATACTGAAATATTTAAATTAGCCATTTCGGACTAGCCATATTACTCATGAAATAGTTTTTTCATAATTACATGTAAAAAAGTTATTTGAAGCTTTAAAAATCTAAGTTTCGATTAATTTTTCAAAAAATTACATAAATAAGTATACGTGCATATGACAGTAAATTTGAACTGTGTGATAGGTAATTCATTGTGTGTCGAGCTATTCTAAATACTTAATTTTTAGTGCATTGTTAGTGAGATAAGAAACCTTTGTCATTTTGTTATGTCTATTTTTGATGTATCTCTGCTGTTGTTATCATTCGCAATTGACGTATCTCCGCGTAATAATAACTCTCCCTACATAGAATATCAGTAGATTGGTCTTTTTCAAGTTAAATTAAGATTCTTTTTACCGTATATATGTATATATATATATATATATATATATATATATATATATATATATATATATATATATATATATATATATATTTTAAAAAATTGATGAGCATGAATTTAAACTAGACCATTATTCAATTGAAACTTAATTAAACAATACAGTTTACTCATCAATGCCACATGAAATTTGAATGAACATATATGGTATAAACTAAATACATAATCAGCATTTTTGTACCAATTTTCTTTGTGGTTTTTTGACAAATATGCTCATGCTTAAATTGGATTTAATTACATGTCTATCTAGCTTAACGAAATAGAGAAAACTGAATTAATAACTAAAATTTATTTACTTTGAATTATAAAACATTCCTTGTTTTTGCAAGTTTATAACAATTTTAAGATAATCATAGGGTTGTTTGGTAGCTTTTTCGAGTGGTTGTCAGCGAGATTTTGTATGAAAATTTATTTGAACCTTCATAACCAAGTCGACTTAGCGGGATCAAAAACCTTTCGTTTGTATTAGTGTTGCCATTTATATTTTTTATGTGGAAATATTTGTATGCTTGCTTCGGTTTCGGCTGTCAACCGTATATTGGCGGGTTTGGTTTGTAGTTTCAGCGTTGTCAATCATACAATGCCCCCCAAGAAGCGTGAGAAGGACTCCGAGTTATCCAAAAATGCAAAAATTGATCACTTACAAGCCGATCATGAACTTTTTTTACAAGCATTCGAAAGTGAGTTTAACGGATTTTTTCCTTTATCATTCAAATTAACATCATTATTCATAACCTTTTCAAGAAACACATCTGTACATAAAATAACAAGATATTTATGTATCTTTCAGAACCAACACAGATTTACAGATTTCTTCGTACGCGTAATATGTTATCTGTAAGTAATAATTTCTAAATTTAATGAATTTTAACATGTCTTGAGGATAGTATTATAAAAATGTTGTGTGTTTTATTTACAGCCTATATTTCTTAATAGAACTCTTTCCTACATGAAGCGAAGAATGTCTCGGAGTAATAAAGGACGAATGGGGTTTAAAATCGATTCTTTACTTGAGAAAGTAACTCAGAAGCGGAGCAGTGAGTTGCAGCCCAATTGTCTTGGTGGATACATGACATTGACGTTTTTGGGGTTTTATGACAAAAGCTTGGAAAATCCGCGCGATTATCAAGTTAAAGTTGAAACTCTGCTACTAAAAATTTGCCATAAAAAGAGGAAAGAAAGCTCTTCAGCAATAATTGAAGTATCTGTAAGTGTTATTTCTATTGTGCTCTGTATTCTATCAGTGTTGTATTCAACTTTTTGTGAATTAATAATAGGAATTATTAAGCATATTCCTATATCGTAAAGAGCCCAAAAAATAAATAATTAAAGGCTCTTAGTATATTGCAGGATAAACAACCATTTTCAAAAACCCATTGCTCACTTAATCTCATAAGTTTGGTCCTTTCTGCGATTTTAGTAATGCACTTTTTTTATACACATTGTGAATTTGCTACTTTCTGAATAATTTTTGCATTCAATATTGTATCTTTTTTTGTATTCACTGTTACCAATAAATATTTCACTCTTCACGCTATTTGTATACTGTAAATTTTCACATTTAAATTAGTTCAACTTTGAAGCCTACTAATGTAATTATGTTTGGCTGTTTACTTTAAGCTATACCTTATGCTTTTGTTCAGTTACATGGCATGTTTGTTTTAATAAAATTGTTATTATGCCATTCTTTCACTGTTTACAAAATCATGAATACAATTTTATAATTACAGGTTGGAAGCTGTTCTGTGCCACTAAATCCATCAACTGCTGAACCACCCGCCATGGCTTCTGCTGTCAGCATATCGAGTGACACATTCAGCCCTTCACAAGGACCAAACGTTAAGTCCTACATGTTGATGTTGCGAGTTACTGTCACACCCACCAACCAGATTAGTCAGAATGGTGCTCAACCAAATGGTGAAATCACCCATGGAGATTGTGATGGTAAAAATATAATTTTTTATTTTTTAATATATATTTTCCTAAGGATTGTGTAGAAGAAGGACTTGAAGGCTT
Organism: Druceiella hillmani; assembly: GCA_039881145.1. Taxonomy (NCBI): domain Eukaryota; kingdom Metazoa; phylum Arthropoda; class Insecta; order Lepidoptera; family Hepialidae; genus Druceiella; species Druceiella hillmani. The sequence continues at coordinate 11,186,368 of JAYKKI010000081.1, read as the reverse complement.
GAATGCAAATGATTTTAGAAATTTTTATAAAAATTTCTCGGGGGTTGGGAGGAGTAAAAACCACTTCTTTGTGTCAAACTTGCCCCTCCCCCGCCAAACATTTTCAGACGAAAATTCTTTAAGTTGCGAAGTAGAAAGTCTATAAGCTTCGTTACTATGCCAAATTTCAAGTCTGCACTCTAAATATATTCTGAGAAAAATGACTGACAGACAAACTCTAATGTTGAATGACACTTTTAAGGGTTCTGTCATTTCATTTGAGGTATGGAACTCTAAAAGTTAAGTAGATATTATATTTTGAAATAGTTTGTGCATATTAAATAAATGCACAGCAAATGGCTCAGTAAAACAACTGGATTTAATAAAACAAATATAAAAAGGTCCATAATAATTAAACATGTATCAAGATATATACAGCAGTAAAGTTGGCAAGATGTATCAGAACCAGAAAATCTCTCACTACCTATATGGTGTACTATTATTTCTGTAATACCCTATTCCTGTGGGTCTATACACACAATTTTGTACTAATAATAGTGGTAAATAAAAGAGTGAGAGTGAGTGAGATAATGTTGCTTGTATAAAATTGGATATTTATAAATCTATACTGTTTTGATGAAATAAAAATGAAATATTCTTTAATGAAATGAGTTAAGCCGTTATGTGTGTAAAAAAGTATGTCTTTAAGTTAAAAAAATTAATTTATTATAGACATTGGATACAATTTCACCATTATGCATATCAAAATGAAAGTAAAATGTTTCTTCTTTCTAACTATGTATATCTTAGTCGAAACTAATGTAATTTGCAAAGTACAAGATATCCTTTCTAAATATTTAAATATCTATCTTTTTATATTTAATATTGAGATGTAAAGATTTAGAAGGCTAAATCATTTCTGAAAAAAATTGCCCAAACTCTTAAGATTTATTTTACTTTATGACACTATGTATTATGTTCAATATATAATTTCCAGAACCGGCCCAGAAAAGACTGAAGTCATCGTCCATAGATCAACAATACAGCCCACAGCTCAACGATAAGACTACAAAGTTGTATGGGAGTGAATTAATTGTGTACGATAAACATAATAGATGCTTACTTACTAATGGGGAGTATGACTTAGTCATGCATGATACCCCTCAACAAGCCAAAACTGTGTCAGGCAGCATTACAAAATCACCACATAAAGCGCTGATGGCCCAGTGGGAGACTATACCTGAAGTAAGTTTATAAGCAGCTGAATAGAATTATTGAGTAGTTCTCATTTAGGTTGGACGGTCAAATTGAATATATATTGTGAACATAATTGTGATGACTCGTACAGTAAGAATAAGTAGAAAGTTTTTTATATTAACACTACTCATCTGTATCATACTTTTTATTGCACTTTTAGGATACTGAAGTACAAAGTGACTTAAATCCATTTGATATATTTAAAGTGAGACCCATATTAAAATTAAAATTAAGTTGGAGCCAAGAACCGACGAATGGACTAGTAAATCGACCTAAATTATATCATCAAGGTCCAGACTCTGGCAGCTCCAATAATAAGGATTCTCCATTGTCCAACAAGGAAAACAATCGGCCTTTGTCACACACGTTGCAAATTGCTCATTTGAAGGCTGACGATAGACACGGTAACATACATTAAATTTACCTTAGCGACCGAATCTATATGGAATCAGTTTTATTGGCTGTAAAAAGTAATTAACGATAGAGTTGGTCGCAGTTTGTTTTTCTTAAATATTACACATATTTTTAGGTAAATAAACTTATATTGTTGTACAAAATATTAAAAAAATCGATTTCTTAAATAGCATTAAAATGAATACCACAAGTTTCTTATTATTTCAGGTGAACCTCTATATAATCTATAATGCACCTTTTTCATTATTTTGAAATGATTTATATTTTACATTTTAATTCATTTAAAATAATTTAGTTGATGTTATTAATGGCATGCATAATGTTAAGACTGTAATGTCCTAGTGCTAAAGATATCTATATGGATATTTCAGGTACTTTAAACTTGGATAAAGTAAAGTCAAGTGATTCCTCAAGTAACATTTTGGAATCAGACAACAGCAGTAAGTTGCAAATAATATACCAATTCTTGTATAACAACAACTCACGACAGCAGACGGAGGCTTGCGATGACCTACATTGCCCATGGTGTTCACTCGATTGCGGCACACTTTACTCCCTACTGAAGCATTTGAAACTGTGTCATTCTAGATTTACTTTCACTTATTTTGTAAGTATATTTTCATTATTTAAACCAACACTAAAATTGTTACGTTGCTCTCATGTCCAAATTACATGGCCAAGTTTTGTATGGGGCCCTGCCTAGCTTGCTAATTTCTGTGTAATCTTTCAATGTACCAACTTTCAATATAACTCATTCTGTTATAATGCAATTGCCTTCTTTAATGATATAATCATTATCTTTAGAAACAAAAATTTAAAAAGTTACGTCTTCTTAATATATGAATTTTTAAACATTATATGTTTCACACATATACACACATCACATATATATTTCACAATAACATGTGACGAATTCAGTAAGAGAAGCAAATATATTATCCTTTTTACTTACATTTACAACAATAGATAGTGATGATATTCGAGCTACTAATATGTAAATATAAATGCATTATAGTATTAAAAATAAAATACTTATTTTCTAAATGAATTAATGAAAATTGGTAAGTTCCATGTATTTTGTAGTAATAAGGAAAATGTAAACATCATTATAGTTGGTATGTATTTATACACTGTTATTTTAAATTATAGGAAAAGCAATGAATGCCTCGATCCATATGTCCTTTTATGCATCTTCTTCTGTTTATGAACGTCTTCTGTTCACTTGTCCGTTTGCTTGTAATGTTTTTGAGCTAATCGATGATGTATGAACTAGAAAAATGAGAAGCTACTCACTGAAATCAGTTCACAACCCCCAAAAATTTATTTTTGGGTTTCTTAAGTACGTAATAGTTCCTAAGAAAAAAAATTTCTTTATTGTGGCAAAAATTGAATCTATAGATCGACCTAAGAAAATTCATTACTATTATGGAGGTGAAGAACAGTTAGTAAAAGCTATACATGCAGAATTGTCATTGCAAACAAATGCAAAAGTATTTCCATGTACCAGGTATATTGTACCAGATATTCATTAATTAGGACATATAAATAAATTTTTATGTAAAAAACAATCCGGGCATAAAGCTAGTATGTTCAACAGAACATTTTTAAAACACATTCAAAATGAAAATGCATTTTATATTATATTAGCATTGGTATTTTACTCATAAAAACAACTATATTGATATCATATTTAAGTCACAATAAATTACTACTTAAGTGGTATCTGTTTCTTTTCTAATAAACCATCATGATCTCAATACATTAGAACTTAGTTGTATAATTCTCCACTAGATGGTGGTATTTATTGCATTTTAAATAAACACTGTTATTATTTTGCACTATTTTTCACTGTTATTATGAAGGCGGTATTTTATTTTCAATAAACATTTTTAATTCAATATTGCATTTACATTTATATATTAAAAGCTGCAGTATCATTACTATCTATTAGACTCTAAGACACAGGCAGAGATTGGACATTACTCTATTCTATACAAATATGAAGCTACAAGAGATTTTATATGGCTTATATTGCCTGGATAGGCATACACAGTGATACAATCTGCTCTCAGTACTTTGCCTTTTTTTGTTCTTCCATGCTTTCTGTTAACACATGTTGTGTTAACTGATGAAATAAATATTATATAGATGCTGTTGGTTTCATCAATCAGAACCACAGAGAAACCTGTTTTGATATCAGTACTAATGATGTAACGAACATTGATTTTTACGCATTTGCGGATACTAATTCAAATACGATTATTCAGCACCGGTATTCCCAAATGCAATACCACTTGAAATGTGTCCCCTTGTCTAAGATTAAAAATTGAGCCAACTTTCTTCATATTAATGACTATAGTATCTGAAGTTTTAAGTTAGAGTACGTTTAGTAAACTTGGTAGATGAAAAATCAAGTGCTAGCGAAATTTGGACTTTTATACTGTCCAGTGCTATTGCTGAGCACGCAAAGTGCAAACGACCACTTTCATAAATAATTTGAAATCTGTGCACAAAAATGCTTGGTCAATTAGAAAAATTAAAAACGAAAAGCGGAATGCTTAAAAAGAAATGTTTTGTCTCCCCTCGACACCGGTATACTAAAATTGATCTAAAACAGATGTTTTTTATCGATTTAGTCCAAAATGAGTAAAATAAAGCCACATTTTTATTTTGATTGTTCTTTAAAAACAGTGGGATAATAACAATGCCATGTCTCTGGTAGTAGATAATTTGAATAAGTGAAATGATTACAATTGAGGACTTGCCATTTATGTTCGTGTCATAAAACCTTGGATTTGTGAGACTTATAGTAAAGCACCTATGTCTATACTGTACTTTAAATACTCTGCAGTATTTTGCTTCATTTGCCTGCAAGAAGTTATACAGCATAGTAGAGAAGAAAATTTTTGAAATTGATAAAGGCATTTGGAAAAAGTTTGTTTAGCACTGACATCTGCTCCGATGCTTCATATTGGGGAAAATGTTGTTGCAAAAATGGAAAATATTTCATTAGCATAGGAAATACCTAAAGAAAAAGTACAACATATTGTTAGAGATGCAGCCACAAATATGAAAAAAGTAATTTTTTTACTGCACTTTCCAAGACATTGACCGTACTTAAGGTGTAGAAAATCATGGTTGTAGGACTTATCACAGGGTTGTAGGAAATGTAAAAATTTGGCAGTTCATTTTCACCACTCAAATACAGCTCAAAATGAAAGCTGAGTTGAAAGCTCAACTCAGCAACGAACTCAATCAAACACATCTTAAAATTTTATAAGAATGTACCACTGGGTGGAACAACACCTTTTTATGTTGGAGAGCATTTTGGAATACCAAGATTCTTTGTCTTTTGAAAAATCCATCGAAATAAAATTTCACAATTCAATTCAGAAGAGTGGATGATTGTGGAAAAACTGATTTGTTTATTCAAATAATTTGAAGCGAGCATCGGAGAGAGCAGGTCATGTTTTCGTATCATTTATATCATTAATTGCTAGTTAGGATAAAATATTTTAGCTAACGCACAACAATAACGGTTGCCTTTTTTAAAAATCAACTCACTCGCGTTATTCTTACCTTTATACATTGTTGTTTGATTCTTAAATTTTTATACAAGATAACCACAAACTACGAACCACAAACTTTAGAAAAAAATTACTTAACAAGATAGCCTATTCTGTTAAGGAATTTTGACATGAGGATCCAATTACAACAAGTATTTAGTGAAATTAATTTTGTTTTATAGGTTTTAATTTTATAAATCTTTAAACTGTCAATACTATAAAAAGTTAAAACATAATTTTATTGATGTATGGCTTTATCATTAGATACAGCAATATGTAGCGCTCTTGAATTCTTTATAAAAGAATTTTATTACAGCCAATACCAGGTGGTGCCAGAGTAGACGTCTCGATAAATGAGCATTACGATGGATCATATACAGGCTCTCCACATGATCTTATCTCCAACCAGGGCCGATCGACAGGCACACTTGGCCCACGTGCGGGTCCTGTACGTCGCACCGCCCTCACACATATCCTTGTCTGCAAACCCAAGAATAGATCGCGTCAAACAAAGCATGACAAACAGAATCTTGCCGAGTTTCTTGAGCTGGATGATAACGAGTTAATGGAAGGACAAAGGCCTTATATTACTGGACATAATAGGTAGGGTGATACATTTTTATGAGAATAAGCTTCGTCCTGATGCGACTCATTCACCTTATTCTCTTGTATGCGACTCATTCACCTTATTCATTGTCTTCAAGAACCATATGTGTGACTCCTTATTGTATTTCTCAGTCTAGTCAATAAACATATTTCTATATTTTTCTTAAATTTTTTGACAATCTTTCTTGTGCGATATATGGAAAATTTCATAATTTTTCAGTTTTTAATTTTTGAATCAGGCATTGTCTACATTATACATAGACAAAGATCACAAGTTTAAAAATTTAGTTTGTTCACTATCAGCCACAATAAGCATCAAACTCTATTGGCAAATATTCAAACAGGGATATTGGCATAATGCACCTATTTTCGCTGATGACAAACCTGAAATGTTTAATTCCCTATCAGTTGTAGGATATTTCAAGCTGAAATTTGTTGTTTTTATAGTAGTAATTTTATAATTATCCTGTGGTAGTAATATCATAATTATCCTTTGTATGTTGTTTCATCTATATGTCAATCTAAATCGTCACAGTAATAACAGCACTGTGGAACCTGTAACCGAGCTTGAAAAATTTCTGAAATATTCTCAAACCAATAATGACAATTTTTTTAGGTTATATCATCATACCATTACATGCCTGCCCGTGTATCCCAAGGAGTTGGACATCGATTCGGAAGGTGAAACCGATCCTCTTTGGTTACAACAAAAGACAATGATGATGATAGATGAATTCACAGACGTCAATGAGGGTGAAAAAGAACTTATGAAAATGTGGAATCTGCATGTGATGAAGTATAACTTTGTAGGCGATTGCCAAATACCTATTGCTTGCCAGATGTTTTTGCAGACACGTGGCAAAGAATTATTGGAGAAGAATTTGTATAGAAACTTTGTTTTGCATGTGTGTTCCCTGCACGACTTTGGCCTCATGAGCCCCGTTTCTCTATACCAAACTATACAAATGTTGAACCAGATGTTAGCAGAAAATAATGAGGCTAAGGAGGCTATGAGGGAATCACTGAGGGCGCAGCGTGAACACTGGATTGCCGTAGGGATGCATCAACAGCCGACGGTGATAGAGCAAAAACCTCCACAGAATAACTTTAATGTTGACGCCTCCCCATCCGTGCGTAGAAAGACTTCAAATTTGCAGAATGCAAACAGGATGGCGACCTCATCGTACAGCATGCAACATCCCGGCCCCTCGAGTGGAGAACAGAAAAGGAAGTTGGCAGGCAATGTGCAGCAACGTAAAAGAAGTGTTGTCTCTGAAAGGAAAAAATCTGTGTAGTTGTCGCTGAGTGATGTTTGTTCATTGATCGTGTTCGTGAAACTAATTTTATGGAGTTTAAATACCAATACGGTGTATTCTAGGGTGTTTCTAAATATTGGAGAAACCACTTAACACACTTATAAATCAATCTAATCATGGTTGATTGGGTGCAATTAGTGCCGAACGATTAAATTACTCACTGACATTTTGTATTTTTACATAACTCTATTCTGAGTTTATAACACAAATATACAAATTTATAGTTCTTTTGAGGTGCCAGAAGGACGGAAAGGCTTTAGTAAAAGCCTAAGGTAATCCCAATGGCTGGGTAGATGATGAATTTGAAGGGAAAATGAATTCTTTATGTATTAGAAGAGTGCAATTTCAATTTTGAAAAAAAAATATAATCATAATTTTGTCTTGTTTTTATACGGCTTCTTTGCTAGCCAGTTAACAATTTATATATTTTGAAGAAGAGATTCCTTAAAAGTTTAACTGGTGGATAAATCTCTATATATTTGTTGTTCATTGTAAATTGAGATTTGTTTATGCGTATTAGAGGCCCAGTCAAGCCTCGTGCATGGTAAATCTTACGAGTTCTAAATTTTTCTTCTAGACGTTAATACTTTCGTATGACAGTTAAAACAAGTACTACGAAAACACTTGTTCCCGTTAAGTTGCTTCTTATTTAGTTTACTCTACTTCGCTGTCGCCACTGTCGGCCATTATCTTGTTAGGAGGCTCGATTTGGTTACTAGTAATTATGAACATTAAACCACCGAGGTTTTACTGTCAGTATAAACCAAAAAATTTGGTTTTAATTTTTAAGATTACCAAGTTTATTTTAATATTTAAACTTTTAATATATGTTCATTATGTTATGCGTTTCACATAATTTTTTTGTTGATTTAGTTTATACAAACATTATTTAATTATGCTTCGTAACTTGGTTCTGTTTTACGAGTTATTTTATTCCGACATGCCTTTTTTACTTCTTATACATACAAAGTAGAGAGTTGATATAATTCAATTAATATTCTATATCACAATATTGAAATATTGTCATTAAAAAAGCCGACAAGCTCAAGTTGCTCTAGGAAGTTTGACTATTTTGTTTCAATTCAAATTGAAACAAAATAGAACAATGGGTAAAAGTTTTTCAAAGTTTTTTAATTAGTAATATGACTAGATTTTTCACAACGGTCAATTAAAATTTATAGAAGATTAGAAATATGACTTATAGAAAATCATAATTAATCATCCATCCATCATAAGAAATTTATCCTATTTTATGGAGATATTTTTCAGTTTTATAGTATACTAGAGACGTTTGAAGGGTTAGGCATAATTTATAAGGAGTTAAAATTTATTTATTTTTCTATTACAAATCGTTACAGTGCAAAGTTTTTATACAGATATATTCTAATTCCATCATATCCTAGTTGTAATCAGTTTGTTGATCTGTTAAAAAGTTTTTTAGACTTGATCAAGATTTTAAACTATTTTTTTCACATATAATATAAATTAGCCATAATACTCCCTGGAACATACAGATTAGCCAATATACTCATAAAATCTTATATTCTGCTGTCTTATGTGTCTTTATTTGATAGTCCCATAAATAACCTGCGTTACCCAACCTCTAGATGCTTTCAGTCATGTTTAAAATGTTGTGCATTGCTTTGAACTAATTTAGCTGTATTGTTGTGCATTGCTTTGAACTTTGAAAAACTTTTAAATTAGAACCCACGTTTTTGTTTTATGTTATGAAAATTACTCGTTTTCGTCATTTTGATAAGTGTCTGTAAACCAATTCAACTGTCCACCAAGATTTCATGGGCAGAATTAAAAATGTTACATTTTTCAAAGTATGATACTGTTCAGTGTATGATGAAATGTATTTTTTTGGTTGTAAAACAAGTATACAACATTTTATAAATAGAGAACAGCAGTTCAAAAATATACAGCCACAGCTCTGTGACAACTTTTTATATGAGTTGTGTCATTTTTATGTGTGTTATAATCGTAGCTTAACTGCCATAATTCCAAGAATAGCAATTAATTTGATGGGCTTCTCTTTGACTACAGACTTCGATATTATATAACTACAGTTCCTAATGCGTTGCAGTACTCGTAGAAAACTCTTGTGTCATTTTCCCCAATCATAAACCTATACAAGGCAGCAAGTATTTAGTGTGCATTTTCAGGCACACTCAAAATCGGGTATTCAAAATTACCTATTTTTTGAGGATTAATTTATATAAAATAATACATATAAAGAAAAAAATGTTAATATGTAAAATTTACCAAAGAAGCTTTCGAATCTGACTCAGAAGGTGTTGCTGTAGTTGCAGGGGAGAAGCGTTCAGAAAATGTGTTGCAACTATTTTTTATATAAAATTTTGATGTTGCTTCATAATGCCAACATGCACGTAGCACATCACCTTTATTTTATTTCACGCCGAGAAATATTTCCAGTCATTTATTTTAATAAACTACATGCAAATGGAACTGCACAGTGTTCAGGAGACTATTCTAGAAATAATGGTACAATAGAAAAGTTAAACTTGCCTTTTACGATATGGCTAGTGATTTTACATTGATATAAATGTATTCCATACTGCAGTCAAGAACTGTATCTGAAACAGATGCGCATACAGCTCGGATCATTGATAGTTGCCATTCTGTAATACCTTTTAAAATTGTTGATTGAACTTTCAATTACAGTGCTAAATAATATCTCTATCACATTAAGATCTTCAGCTTGGTAACCTGTGGATTTATTTTTAATTAGCAATGTATAGATTTTAGTGAATTTAATAGACTTAAAAACGTCTTGGGGTAAATGATTAGCCGTTTCCTTAAAGATGCACTAGAATAATTTTTCAACGACTCAATTGAATGATTCCTTATAATTTCTTAAGTATAAATCCGAGTTATATGTATATATAACTTACAATATAAATTTACACAACTAAGAAATGCATAAAAATATTTTATATACGACAAGACACTCATTAATGTCATATTTTTGCCAAACATCCATCATAGATGTTATAAGCTATGATCTTACCGATTTATGTGATGAAATATTTTGTAGTCATAAACTACTCACTGTAAGTCACAAATTCGTGAGCTTCATTCGAGCAAGAGGAATGAAAGTGGCTCGATGGAAATCTCCGATTGAATGTGAATGCCTTTTCAGATTTTCCATTTCTCCAAGGATTCAAAAGGAGATTGATTTATATTTAAGTTCTGTTGGATTTGAGTTGTTCCAAATTTAAAATTTATAATTCATCACAGCCGTGTAACAATAAAATCAAAATATCATTCTTTATTATTGGGTGATTTTTTTTATCACCCTATCAATTGTACTGACCATTTGAACTTAATAATGAATGTGTCTAGGATTAATTGAATTGATTGTTTTGTATGAATCAGTATTTATTTTTATTGAGAGTTACTGCCTTATGAAGACTTGTTGTTTAAGAGAATTTATACAATACAAATGAAATAAAATATTTGATAACATGGCGTCTAAATTTGTTTTAATTATCATGTGTGAAAAGTGACTTGTGCCTGTTTTGTGAATACATTTGGTACAAAATTAACAATCTGCTTTATTCTAATGTGAAACTAAATATATTAAATATAATAACTATGATATAATCGTGCTTGCAGAAAAGTGGCTGTTACCAAGTTTTTAATTCAGAATATATTGACAGTAGGAATACCGTTTACCGTAGAGATAGAAGTGCTCACACGAGTTACGAACGAAGTGGTGGTGGAATAGTGATGGCTTACGTTCTGCATATGTGCGATTGCAGTATTGAGTAGTATGAAAGTTGAGGTTGAAAAGTAATTTTAAGTTTATCCTAGGGACCCACCAGACTTTACGTTTTAACCGCCACAATCAGATTAATCCGACAAAGTTCTAAGCGCAGACATCGTATTTATACGACAAGCTTTATCTTCATTTTATTTCAACTAAGTGTAAATAACTGCAGAAATCAAATTTAATGATGCGTTTAGAATATTACAGATAGTTAAAAAAACATAGGCTCATTTTAATAAAACATAGGCCATATAAAACAGTAACATAATTGCAAAAGTAAAATAATTGCAATGTACTAAAAATTCTTATTTTTTGAAGGATATTACAGTACCTTTCAAACGCCAGTATTGGATTAATCCGACCATGATGGGACAATATGAAAAGTATTCTTTACTACTTGGGTTTCTTTTCAAATCTATTCTATTTGAATTTTTTACTTTGAAATACAATTTAAAAATGATTTAAGTTATTATAACTTACATTTGTGACTGGAGACGATTGGTGCCAAAATATTTCAATCGTAATGTTTTTCTTTACATCTAATAATTAAAAATGAATTTCTCATATTAAAATAGGGATATACAAAGAAAAACAAGTGATATAACATAAAATTCATATGTTTTATTAAGATATTAATAGCCTCACAAATTATTTGAATAACTTTAATATCACATTCCTACGCCATTGTTCACGAACGAATTTCGACAGTGTCCCCCAGCGCCATTGTCAGAAAAATACAACCGCTTGTGACATTAGAAACAAGGCGACAATTTCATTGGTAATGTGCCATGTTCTTTTATCATTTTTATTGATATCGATAATATGTATTGTTATAAAATGAGTATGAGAGCTGAATTAAATTAAATTATCCATTCTCATTAAAAGAGCATAGGCTAATAATTCTAATAATTGAGGTGACTCATGTCGTGAACGTAAGTAGTTAGCATCGCTAGGAACGGTATATTGCACATTTTAAATTATACTAGTAGCGTTTGCGATGTGGCCTGTGTGGGTACCAGTTATATATATCTTTTAACTTTTCGTACGCGAAGGTTCCAAGTGAAACCGTATTGTTGCAGCAAAGTTGTCTGTCAGTCGGTAAGAGGTTTCGAGATTGTAAACCAAATAAGTAATAAAGTTGAAATTGACATATATTTCTTTTACCCAAAACGTAAAATAAAGTTATGTACAATTTGGTTGAGGCTCTCATACATCACAACACAAATATATTCTGTAACAATCAATGTTAAAATTCCATGGTATTCAGCCTTCCGTGCGCTACTCACACTTGACCAATTCTTATTTATATTGTATTTGTTTTATTTATATGTCTTGTAGGACATTTAATTATAATAACTATGTAATATATATTATCAGCTCTGTAATATGTATTATATTGAAGCCTGGGTTCCATGATTTATTAACAAAATAAAAATTGCTGCGCATGCAAATAGAAGTCACTTTCAACTAAAGTTTACAAACAGAGACATTAGTGCTCATATTTTAATTTTTTTATCAGGGGACAGGATGAGGGATAAACTCGAGTACAAATTTAAATATTTTTGGATGAAGAGTTTGTTCATAAAAATTATTTGTTTCGCAAATAAATATTACCAATATTATTTACTAGTGGTGTGTCAATCACGAAGAAAGGAATCAGTGAACATTGGGCACATCTCGTCGCTCTTCAAAATGAACAAATGATCGAATCACGAAGTTGTGAATGATTCGGTCTTTTTCGTTACTACCAACCACGCAATCTCATTCACGATTGTTCAATTTTATGGATAGCTTCGCTCGAATCACACACTACCGAAGTACCAACATGTATGGCCGCGATTGATGATTGATATTTTGGTTTCTATTCGGCTCACGGGTCCTTTTTTCTTAGCGAACATTTCGGCCATACCACGTATGGTGCCAGCCGCAAGGCGGTCACATTTATTTCGATAAATTGGACATTCTATGTAAATAAATATTGAATAGTTATTACGAACTGTTCACCGTTAACAGACGCAACGGTCAAATCTCAAATAACATTTTAATCATCGCACTTTATGAAACTTGTCCTCGACGAACGTTTAATGGAGTCATACAGTAGCGCTTCCCGTTCATATATTTGGAAAAGAACAAAGTCTTAAAGATAAGTATAATTCTATTATTGTGGTATTCCAACATTTAAATGGCCAATAGTGGTTATGTTGAAATAGTGCAAGAATTTGATACATTAACATTACACATTTTACAGAGCTTTCTCACCCCCGAGTTACTTTTGATGCTAATGTTTGAAAAAAAATTATAATTACTCACCTTTTCAATTCTATTATATATGTGTAATGATTTTATGTATTTGTATTAAATGCTTTGCTTAAAATTTTTTGCTTTGCCAAATCGGGATATGCATTCTTAAAATGTTAACACAGGAAAAAATTAAAAAAAAATTATTTTAAAATGTTTAAATGTAATAGAATATTATGCTATTTGTCACATTATCTGGTTATTAGGTAACACGAGATTAGAATTTATTCATATCTATTATGAGTTAATGTGACACTGCGAACTTAATCATCAACATATCTTTGATTCAAGTCCTTATTGAATTTGTGTTTCAAAAATATTTTTAGATTATTACTATTATTATATACAATAATATTTATTTCGCGTTGAACAAAACTTTATGTATATTTTTGTCGACATTGCGTGGTACATCACTGATTCTTCTATCGACATAACTGCTGATTTTTGACACGGCGTTGGGGGCACAGTATGTAGAGAAACGCTCTGTAGTCAAAAGTTAATATACGATATCCATTTTAATAATTTATTGAAAATTTATAGAGAACAAACTGAAGGCTATCGACTACATATATCTTCAATTACTTGGTAGTGTCAAGAAGGATATTGCATCACGTTATTCGAATGTTCATCTCAAATAAAGTGTATTGCCATTAGTAAATTATCTTTCATGAGTCTCAAGTGATATAATATAAACTAAATTATAAAGATAGAATCTGAAACCTAGTTCTTAGTACCATGGGCTGCATGTATTTCTGACATAATGCTGCCCATTATACAAAACAAAAAGTATGACTTCTATAAAACCAACTATGAGTTAATCCAACTATGAGTTAATAAATAAAAGAATAAGTAAAATAGATTGGGATAACAAATTAAGGGAACTCTCGACAGAATGTCCTGTGACCATATATTATGACCAAGCCTTCAATGTAATAGACCCTTTTGTGTAAAGGCAAATAATACCAAGTATCCTGTCTGGTTTACTCATGAACTCATACAGCTTTCTAAATACAAGGAACGAACATGGCTGAAATAGAAAAAATATGGCAGGATTTCTGCTTATAACGATTTTTCAGAACTTCGGTCTCAATTCAAGCGTTTGTCTTAGCAATGCTGTCAATCGTATGTTGTAAATACAGAGGAAATCATAAAAAAAACAAAGGATTCTGGTCTTACGTCCCTTCCATTACAAGAAACAAATAGATATCTATAAACTATGTCATCTGACGAAAATACCACTACTAGCCCGAACGAGATGTGCCCAATGTTCACAGAGTTCTTTCAGTTCATTTTCGAGCACACTGATGCAATCAAAAATAAATTGGTAAAAATTTTGAAAATATGTCTACAAGCAATTTTAATGATGCCAGCTTACCTTCCACGTCGTTTGATGTTAACACATGTTTTAAAAATGTTGAAGTCTTAAGACATAAACAAAGGTCCAGATTAAAGTAGAATAGAATTAAACCTACCTTCTTCAGACATACCGCATTAATAAATGTATAGCACATGGGAGTTTCCCTACATGTTGGAAAATGGTGCATATAACACTTGTACGTAAAACTGGGTCTAAACAAAATACAGTTAACTATAGACCGATATCCATTTTACCCGTGATTCCTAAGTTTTAGAGAGGTTGGTAAATGGACGGCTGTATCCGATATTTCATAATTACTTTGTGGTAAATCTAACACTAACCTACTACGTTACTCTCAGCACTTGTTTGAGCCCGGATAGTAGGTCGACTAGATATATATGGATTTCAAGAAAGCTTTTGACAGGGTTGATCACTTAATATTGATAATGAAAACTGTATCATTCAAGAGTAATCAAGAGTATCAGGTGCTTATTTCATACTTAACTAACAGGCAGCAAGCAATCAAACTAAATGGGTTTTTATCACCATACATCCAGGCAGTCTTTATTAGGCCCTTTTTTATTTATTTTAATTGTTAACAATATCGTTATTACATCGGTACTCGTCTGTCCAGTGTTTTGATACATGTATGTCATTTTTGATAGTAAACTGTATTTTGGTTTGCACATTGTGCAGATTGTGCCTAAGGCCTACAAAATGCTTGGATTCGTATTAAGAACAGCCAAAGACTTTAAAAATGTTGAAACATAGTTAACAGCAATGTACAAATTGCTCTTGTAAGATTGCAACTTGAAAACGTTGTCTGGAATTCACTATACTTAAATTGATAGTATTGATAAAAAGAAAAAAATTTCGTGCTTAAGGGCTGAAAGTTTTGCTCTCTAGAAATTTCTAGAATAGTCCAGAACATTCGAGAGTATTCTAAAGCATTCCACAACATTCCAGAATATTCTGGAATGTTTGGGAATAGTTCGGGAACATTCCAGATCATTGTGGAACATTCCAGAACACTTTTGAATGTTCTGGAACATTGTGGACCATTTGAAGTCTTTTTTGTGTGGGTGGGGTACCCATTAGTAGGGGTATATAAAGCAAGATCTGTCGTGGGTTCGAATGTCACTATCTCACAAGTGAAGTGCAGTGAGTGAATAAAAACAAACAGTGAAGTTATGACTAATCAAAGTGATACTGAAAATAAATGGAAAACAATGCGTGAAAAGTGTTTAAACGGTACTTAGTGTATTCCTTCATAAAAAGTAAAGCAAAACGGCGAAAACAAGAAGAAATGAAGAAATAGAAATTGTCAACGATGTGCAAACATCAGTGGATTGACACGGGAAATAATTCAAGATGTACAGAGGATCTTACACAAATACAATCAACTTATTCATATATTAAAAACAGACAATGACTATAAAGTTATCATTTGAGCCGACAAGAGACCACCTGGAGAACACAACGATTTAATAAACCTCAATGAAAACATAAGCCGTGACAAAATTGTACAACGAAGAAGAAGATGAAAACACAAGTCGTGGCATAATTGTACAACGGAGAAGAGAAGGACTACAACACATTGCAGAGACACACTGTTCATATGATGCCCTCCAATATCCATTAATATTTCTGCACGGAGAGGACGGATATCATTTTAATGTGAAAGAAATCCAACCTGAAACAGGCATAGAAACAAACAAAAAAGAAATTTCCAGGCATTCTATGCTTACCGCTTAATGATCATACAAATAAATGAAACATACAATCAGATTCTCAACACTCGCCGCTTATTCCAACAATTCCTGGTAGATATGTATACAAAAATAGAAGCGGAATGGATGCTTTACATAAAACTGAATCAGAAGAAACTACACACAGAAGAATACATCCCCCTTCGAGACGCGATCATAAATGACGAAAACATTGACAGCATTGGAACAATGGTAATCTTACCCTCATCTTAGATAGGAAGTTCTAGACAGAGGCATGAATACACTCAAGATGTCATAACCCAAGTAAGAAAATATGGCCGACATGACCTCTTCATAACATTCTACATACACCATACATCTGAACAACGCTGAATGTTTCTATCTTCGGATGTTGCTACAGGAAATACGAGGACCAACAGTTTTACAAATCTCAAAACTGTTGACTGTTACCTATGCCAGACGTACAGAGAAGCGTGCCAACGCTTAGGGCTACTGGAAAACGACAACCACTGGGAATTAACAATAGAAGAAGCCTCACTCACAGCCTCAGCTGAACAAATCAGAGACTTATTCGCCATAATACTAACAACATGTAACCCATAAAATCCAAAACAGCTATGGGACTTCTTCAATTAGAGTATGAGTGATGACATTACCAAATTTGACAAGCTCATCCAGAACTGGGTATCGAAATCAACGACGATTCAACGATGAAACACTCATTTGCCTAGAACATAAATGTTTAGCAATAAAAAACCAGACCTTAGGGTAACTTGGGATGCCAGCATCACGACAAGATGCTTTCAGCTAAAAAAGTTATAACATCAATGAACTACTTCAATACATTACTCACAAACCACTCCTCAGTGACAATAAAAAAAAAATTTACAATGTTATCGTGGACCGGATCGACAACAACACTGGCAGAATTATTTACTGGGACGCATCAGGCGGCACTGGGAAAACGTTTCTAATAAATGATTTGCTGGTAGAAATATGTGCTAAACAACACATCGCACTTGCACTGGCATCATTAAGCATTGCCGCCACACTTATGAAAGGTGGATGAACTGACCATTTCGTCCTACAACTACCGTTGAATGTAGCCGAAGAACAATTCCCAGTATGTAAAATCTCAAGAGCATCTGGATGGGGTGAACTTCTAAAACAAGCTAAAATTATCTTCTGGGTTTAACATTATAAGACTTATGAGGAAATTCTGAAGTGATGGGAGGAGCTCTACTCATACTCTCACGAGATTTTCGACAAACACTTCTAGTTATACCTTAAGATAACACCGGCAAACGAAATCAATGCATGCTTAAAAAATCACATCTCTTGCCTCAAATACAAATACTGTGACTAACAAAAAATATGAGAGTTGAACTATCGAAAGATGAAACAACACATTTTGCTCAAAAACTTTTATCAATAGGCAAAGGCATATATCCTACTGACCAGACGACCGGCTTCATTGAACTCAACAGTAATTTCTGCAACATAACCACTACTGACAACGAACTCATCGACCAAATTTATCCAAACATTTTTCACAACTATACTAATCCGAAGTGGCTATTTCAGAGGGCAATCGAGGGAAATCAACTTTAATATTCAAAAGAAAATTCCCGGTGAAGATAAAATATACAAATCGATTGACACGATGGTAAACTTTGGAGAAAGTGTCAACTTCTCTACAGAATTTTTAAATTCTTTGCAAGTACCAGGAATGCCATTACTCTGCCTTCGACTGAAAATTGGATCTCTGATTATACTACTCAAAAATCTCAACTCACCAAAACGATGTAATAGAACAGGCATAATTGTCAAACAGTTACTGAATAACATCGTTGAAGCCTAACTTACAAACGGAAAGAACAAAGGACACACAGTATTTATCCCATTGCAATTTAAAAGACTGCAATTTCCAACCAAATTAGCCTATACTTTTACAATTAATTAAGCTCAAGGACAAAATTCAAAACATTGCAGCATCAACCTCAAAGAATGCTGCTTTTCTCACAGTCAACTATATGTAGCTGGCTCTCGAGTAGGAATTTCGAAAAATTTGTACATATATACCCCGGATAACTAAATAAAAATGTTGTTTATAAACAAGTATTGTAAATAGTTAGAATATGTTTTCAATAAAAAATTTTTACCTCTTATATTTTAAAGTTTATCTTTTTATTACACTACCACACAATCTCGTATCAACCCCCTGAGCGAAGCCATGTACCCCAGCTAGTCATCATATAAAATATAAATTATTAAATACAAATGTTATGTCTTCTGTCATAGATGTTTTTTATTAGAGTTAATGAACATGTCCAACATCTATCAAGGTAACTGACAGCCACGCAAGTACATCATTTACTTTTGATTTTTTGTTATTTATATAATCTTCAAATTAGGAAATTAGAGCAACTTCCGTAGATAACTTATGATCTAAATTGCAGCTTTATTTAATTGATAAGTTAATTACAAGTGTTTCCCATATTGATTTCATGTCTTCTTCAAAAACAATATTGTTTCGCGTAATTAAGTTAACAATGTCACATTGTTTTACAAATTTTTCTTTGTTCTTTATTGAAATGTTTGAACACAAGCTTATTTCGTGTTTACATTCTTAGAGTGTTTCAAATAGTTTGTGTTTGTTTTTTTACCTTGAAATAAAAATCTTCACTTGCTAAATATCATTTAATATCACAATGTGCTATTGAATATATTTATCATTAATTTTATAGAAATTTATTATTCACAATTAAATGAAACTACGTGATGTAGTATTATTTTTTTCATATTAAATTCTTTATCACGACCTAGGTTTCGTTGTACGACAACATCTTCAGGTGAGGAATTAGCAAAGATCCTTCTCAGTCAACGTTAAGTTATTTTTTAATAATATCATAGTTACTAAATTATCTATTATATTTATTTTATTCCAAAAATTTGTATGCGGATAAATAATTGACTTAGAGTAGTCACTAAGTTAAAGTAGAAAACAAACGAGAAGAATCTTAAAATGGACTTCGATTTAATCATTACTTTCCATTTTGTCTGTTTGGGTTTATTATATTTCACATCTTATGAATGACTTTCTTTAATGAGCGGTTAGTTTTTTTAAGTTATGAAATTAATATGAATTTAAATATAAAATCATAGAAATCTGTTGTAATATATAACTTACTTGAAAATTCATTAGCAAATATAGAATCCTTTCCATAATACCAAAAATAATGTAAAATCATTTACAGATATAAACTAATTGTAGACCAAACTTAGTATACATTTATATTTTGCAGATTACATATACATATAAGTTTAATCATAATTCTATTTATATAGAAGATCAATTTTATTATGCGAGTCTTAGTACAAAAAATATGAAAAACCATTTAAAAAAAATACAATTGCGATTATCAATGAATGTGATTACGAAGATGCAAAACAGAAAGATTAAAGCTAGAGCCAATCAATATAAAACCTCGCTATCATATGAACTTGTCAAAGTAAAGTTTGTTTAAGTTAAATGTCGAAGATAATTTGCAATTCATGCCTTTGCACAACAGAAATTAATTTCAGTTAGTCAAAAGAAAAAATAAAAATCTATTATTCTTCGATCATGGATATACGTGGATCACATCCTGAAATAATAAATACATATATCTACTGTAGTAGTTTATATGACGTCATTGATATGAGCATTCTACAATTTAACAGGATTGCTTATCAATTAATAACTTATGAACATGATTAAAACTAATTACAATAATTAAATAAATGAAACGATTAAAATAATTTACAACTAATTTTTCTAATCTGATTGAATGAGCGAATTCCACTGTATGAAGCATAAGAAAACTTGAACTTTACTATTTCTATGCGTCCGTCAACTCAGATGGTGATGAGAGATTGCACCTACCATTTTATATTGAATGGACAGAAGAAAACATTACAGCACAATGTGGAATATAAAATCAGGAATGACGTGGAAAAATTGTACTAGCAAGACGAGGACAATTTTCGAATAAATTTCCAGCGAATAAAAATAATTATCTATTTTAATAATTTTTAAATTGTACACAAAAATATTTCAGTTTGTATCTTTTCTGTTTTTTTTTAATGTGCATGTAGTATATTACCCATTTGTTTAAAAAAAATAATACTCCATTAAATATAAAATCCTAAAAATGTATAGTCTAAAAATTATAAATACATGGCTTGCTTTAAAATTCAATAGGAAACAGAATTCTTTCCATAATGTCAAAAATAATAATCAAAGCAATTTATAGATATCACCGAATTATAGATCAAACTTATGTTTATAGACTACATAAACGATTATGTATATTTATGTTTTATAGACTACATAAACGATTATATGTTTAATTGTAATTTAATTTTATTATATGAGGTGAATATATAAAAGGCTAATTTTATTACATAAGTCTTTTAGTACAAAAAATATGAAAAAATGTTACATCACATAAACAATGCAATGACCAATAACGTCAATTCTTAGTAAAAAGAATGGTGTATAATATAAATTAGGAAAGTCTAATGAACATCAGAACATTCACTTCAAATCTCCTCATTCTAGCGTTGGTACTAGTTTCACTAGTGACTAGTTACGGATTACGGCAAATGTTTTATATCAGTTTCGTTTTGATGTTTTTATACATTCTTATATGAGAGTTTAGTATGTAATTCGAGGTGTTTAAAATTTGTGTTTATGAAATAAATATAAAAGGTACTGGAATTTTGCAACTCAACTTTAAACTTAAAGTTATATTCTTGATATACTGAACATAATTTTTTGTTATAAATTATTTGAGATTAGTTATCCCAAAATACATCTATTTCACGATTCTTCTCAACTTTGATGGCTCATAATTAGTAATAGATATCGAGTGTATCGTTCTAATGATATAGAATTTATGATTGCGTATTTCTGTAGATTTATCCTCTCTAATCACTCCTGTTACAGTATAATTTGCGTGACGACCCCTTTATAATAAATCATCAGTTCATAGTAGGTGGATAAAATTTACTCGGTTAGCCATTCTTTTCCTCAAGAAACAAGAGAATAAGTTTTTGTGGGAATATTATGATCATTATTGTTAATATTGACAAAGAAAATATTTTTGGTTTTTATCTGCGTTTGTTTAATTTACGTATTTATACTGCTAGATTACAGCGTTTTACTTGCGTAAAAATGAAACATCTGTAACTGAATATTTCCAATGTTGTCAATCAATGAGTTACTAATGCAACATTTGCAAAAAGTAGCCAAACATTTAGAAGAAATTAGAAATAATGTTATATGACAAATTATATATTTTTAACTATACTATGAGAATTTGGCATAACATAAAAATTTTTCATAAACCGTAACAATTTTTTTAATTATTAAAGTAAAATTGCGAATGAAAGTTTGTAGTCTATAAGAAGGAAATTGTAATAAAAATATTCCCATTACATGAAAATCAAACAATCAAAAAGAAGGAATGCTAGATAAAAGTTCTAATCACAATTAAATTACATCTAGTTTCTAGTGCAAATATTTAAACTTTTCCTACAGTTTCTCAATTTGTTATATTAGTGAATTTAAAGACTACGATATTTTATGTTGTTGCTATTTACAATGGTCATTGTCCATTACCAAATTCAGAATCTGTATATTTAAATACATTTAAGTGGTAGGTTTTAACAGTTAATAATTTCATTAAGGGACTGCTAAATTAATTTTAGGAACCAAATTTTATTGTAACAGTTTTTTCTTCTTGGTCGTTACACCCTCTTAGCAGAGCAGGCATGGTCATCATGTCAAGCGTGTTGCAGATGAGCGATAATCCATTCTTCGCTATCAGCTATTCTCTAGGTGCGTTCGTGTAGGCGAATGTCCATGGCTACCTTGACCTGATTTATCCATCTCATCGGTGCTTTCCCACGTGGTCTGCTCTTTATTTGAATTAACAAAGGTGATCTAGCTCTTTATTTGAAATAACACATATCTTGGTCTGAAAACTAGGATAATTCTTGTAGAATGAAACCAGGTATTTTTTTACAATAATAAACATTCAGTACGATGTGGCGATGTTAATACACAACGTGTTACATATTAAATATGCTACTAAAGTGTCTTTAGAGAATACGAAAAAACGCGTAATATTATAAAAGCTGATTATAACTATCCTATTTCTTTCTAGTGCAGCGTGATAAACAGTTATAGTACTCTAAATCCATAAAAGGGAATGAAATACACATAAATATATGAAGACATTGTAACAATTTCACCTGAATCAGTCTAACAAGATAAATTTGTTCCGAGGGATACGTCCATCAAACGAAGAGGAAGAGCAAATATTTCCTTTTCATAACGCCAGTATAAACATGTGTTACTTCATAATCATCCTACGGTTTGTGAATCTAGTGGAAGGTGATAATATTGTTACACACATGACATTTATAAACACCCCCCTGGTGTCGCTCACGGGCTTGTTATCTCGTGTTCGTTCAGGCATAAGCATTTAACGGCACCGCATCAGATTCGTAATCATAACGTTCCATTAAATAAGCCAAGCGCATCATGATAGCTCGTTAAAAGTAGATTTCATGCAAATTTCCTAATTTTATTTTACGATTAAACTGAGTTGTCATTTGTCTTCATTCAGGCTTTCAATATTATTGTTGCGATACTACAACACATGTCTGAGAAATTTCATTATGCGAATTCGTAGAATATAGGATAAATGCTGCCTGATACCAAGTTCTTGGAGAATGGATGCATTAGTATTAAACTCAGTCGACTATATTCCAAGCATTCTTCTACGACTCCACATTCCCATGGGCAGTTATAACTTCCTTAATACAGCTAGTACTTAATGGTGTAGTGATTAAATCCTATTTATAATTTTTAATGAAAATTTAAAGAGTCCATTTAAACGTGACAAATGCTGATTAAAGTAGCAGAGTGTGTCGACAAGTAAGATACCATAATTGTATATATATCTTATAATTGTTCATACAAGTTTACCAAAATAATTTTTATTGGAATGTTTAAATCAAATACCAGCATCTAGAGATTTTTCAGATTAATCAACAGAAAGAGAGAGGCTATGCCTTGTACGTTATTTTGAATCAGATATTTTGCAAATTACATAGTTTAAAAATGAAAAATGGTAAATAGAAACTCAATTTCATTTTAAAAGACCTGCCAAACGATACTTCACTCGATGAAAAAAAGTTTTCTACACACACTTTAGATGTAAGGTACACAACAAGAGTAGCCCATACAGTAGGGTTAGAAAATCATGTCCTCATAATGAAAATGGTTTTTTATTATTTTTCTCCGTATTAATAGAGATCTCAATCGCAAACTTCTTTTTGAAAAAACTAATTGTCTAGAAACTGTTAAAGACTAATAGACATACAGACATCAAGAAATTATAATAATTCCCTGTTTCACTATTGAACCTTAATGAACCAGCTACACACTCAGTCTTGCTCATGAGCTTATCTGTACAAACTTGTTGGCAGAAGTACACATGCTCACATTTTACAATTTTAGTATTTGTGTAAAATGTAATCATTTCCAAAATATATCTTCAAGATTCATGTTCATGGTTCAGATGGATTATTTCTCGTGTGGCAGATAAGGCGGACGGTTATAACATTATCTTTGACAAAACACTTAAAATCAGACCAATATCAACAAAGTGATTATAGCAATCGGCCTTCAACTTCCCATTTCCTAAGTCTACAACAAAAACCACCATCATATATACAGCAAACAGGATGCATTTATTAAGAAATGGGAGATCAATGACTTCAGATCATTCAAAATTCACTATGCTATAACTGAAATGATTGCATCAGAGGATATCATTAAAATTCAAGAGAACACTGGATTCAATAGACTGATTAATTTTTATTATTATACAAACGTCTGGAAATAAATACAGACATCAAGAAATTATGTATACATGAATGGAATCATTTTGCTGCAACTTTATGAAGAAAGTAGATTATTAAATCAAAGTTGTTAAGACTAAAGCAATATCAATAACCACTGATATGCGGACTTGTGTGAAAAATTTAATTAGCTTTTTGAGCTTCACTGTTCATTGGCTCGACGAAGAATTTTCTGTTCCAACACAGAGTTCTTCAAATGAAACATTTTGCTGAACATCTGAATTCACCCGGAAGATATGATAGATATGTGGCAAATTGATTCGGCAACACGTTTCGTAGAGATAATAGTTAATGTAGTAAAAGCAATTAATGAGAGCCATATATTGGAAAAGGATGTTTTATCCATACATTAAAAGTGGTTATAAATACTTCACTGAAAGTCCATGAAAATGTCAGTGAAGCTTTGACTATTTAAAAAAAAGAATTGTTATTCATTTTAGCCACTCCATTCAGATTAAAGAAAAATTGATTCGAATTAAGAGTGAGCTCAATTTGCTAAAACATATATTTATACTAGATGTAAGTACTAGATGGAATAGTACGTTTTACATGTGCTAAAGCCTTCATGAACATAACAGAGCAGTGCCATTATGTATTTCCGAAAAATATATCAAAACGAATCTGCATAACTGAAGTGAGCGTCTATGGCAGCGTAGTTTTGAAATAGATTATGACCTTATCTATTACCTTTTGAAGAGATAAAATTATTACCAGCACCACATTCTCTTAAATTTCTGAATTTATACTGCATGTTACCACTCTTTTAAAGTATCACTTACACAGCAGGTTTGCCCTGAAATGAGACTCACTTTAGCGACAGAACTCGGATACAGATTCGAAAGCATTGATGATGACAAATACTATGAACTGGCGACATTGTTAGACCAAAGATTTTGATTGAATTTTTTAAAAAACATTTGTTGAGAACAAACTAAAACAAGCGGGGCGTTGAAAAGGAGCAGCAGTGACAATGAGGAAGACAGACGAATATTTCCAAAGTTACCAATTTTCATGAATTTTTTGCATCATTTTGGACCTGCTACGAAGAGATAGCCTCTTTAGTCAGGCAGCAGTGTCCAAAAAAGTTCCTAAAAGCCCAATTCCAATAGAATTACAAAGTTAAAGTTAAATAACACAATCGCAGTCTATTCACGTGGTGGATAAAAAACAGAAAAAAGTATGCACACGAGGCCAGTTTAGGAAAATTTTTTTTATCCTCTCCTGTTTCTTCTGTGTATGGTGAAGGTCTGTTTTTCGAGACAAGAAATGTTTATGAAGAAAAGCTTAAAGACTGTTTCCAGAAAGAGCAGAGAGTTTAGTTTTCTTTCATCACAATTTGTCTTATCTATTTTAAATATTAATTTTAATTATATACCTGGTATATTCTTTTGTGGTTTAAGATTAAAATTATTTTTGAATATTTTGCTATGCTAACTATTTTAATATAACATTAATCTTATGTTTGAGGTAAGCTCCTTGTTAATTTTAAGTTTGTTATTTTGTTCCTATTTAAGTTACTCTAACATTCATATTATTAAGTGTCTCTGCCAGTAATAGCCAATGTTTTATTCTTTTTTAACTAATATATTAATGTTTCTCCATACTTAGTTCATTAATTATGTTATGTATTTTCTATGTTAAAATTTTATCGAAAGTCTTAATTGGGTCAATCAACTTTTTTTTGTATTTCCGCATCCCATATGTTAATTTGATTCCAGCTTCCGAATGTATGATGTACTGGGAAATCTTACTATTTTATGATAAATGAGACAGTTGGGTGATATTATGAGATAATAAAATGATGTAAATTTAAATAAAACTTTAAAAAAGTTGATTAGCTAGGGGACGAAATAATTTGTTCTATATAAAAAGACACTGTCCCCTCAACAAAAGCATGTAATTGAACATGTCTTAATTCACAAAATATACAAAAAACTACTTTAATTTACTATTTGGTTAAATAGTGCAAGGCACAAAATTAATTAATTCCTTCAACAATGAAAGAAAGCATGTCAAGAGTTCTGATATTGCAATTTATGCATGTTTCCCCATTTTTTTATACTAACGAACCACATGGTCACAGGGTCACCAATATAATGTACAAATGTGCGGGGTAGAAAAAGGGGCTTTCGACACAAAACAATAGGAAAGTTGCATACAGATCATCGGATCGAAATCATGTTTGATTTAATATGTTTTGCACAGCCATTTCGCCAATGGTTCGTCAGTAGACTGGGTGTGGGTAGGTGTTTATTGTATGTCCGCTGGGAGATTTAATAATAATTTATACCATAACCTTAAATATTCTGGTCAACCTCAAATTCCTGGTCACTATTCTGGTGACTCAGGAGATACTTTCGGTGACTCAGGAAATGTTTGATGTTGTATTTATTACTACTTGTTTTCTTGTATGCCATAAGCCAGATTTTGATAGAAAAATCTATTTATTTTAGTGCATTCCTGATAGTATTGCACAATTTCTTTCAGTTTCGTGGCATTGGCAGCTGTAGAAAAGCAAAGACAGTATAAAGAGAATTGAAACGTTATCCAGATAAGTATGAAGAATATAAAAGAAAAAAATGAGAAAATTGCCGTAAAAAACGGCTAATCAAAGATTTAACAGCGAAGGGAAAATAAACCGCTAGAATAATTTGGAAATTAAAGAAGAGAGGTCAAAGGCAAAGCAAAAGAAATGTCCAACGTTTTACCGATATGTTCCTACCTAGTTCAATCATTCGAGAACCTCTGCCACAACAACTACACTTCAGCGATGATGATAATAATGAGACTGAACGAGCTTCTCCATATATATGTAAATAAAGTGAGAAGCGATAGAAGAAAATTATATAAAGAGAACCTTAATTTAAAACAACAAAAATTTAAGAGTAAAGTATAAGAAGTATAAAAACCAAAGGAAAGAAAGCCAAAGAAATAATGGTAGATAAAAATTGTAATTATAAGAAACTTATTAATACCATTAAGAAAAATATCAAAAAGTATGGGGAGTAAAGAAAAATAGAGTAAAGAAAAATATCAAAAAGTATGGGAAGTAAAGAAAAATATCAAAAAGTATTGGGAGTAAAGAAAAATATCAAAAAGTATAGGTATAGTCAATTCTATAGATAGTCCAGGAAAAAGGTTCATTAAAGATGATATATCAAGCTAGCAAAAAGGAGAAGAAAACCATGCTAAACCAGGCCAAAGTCTAGAAAAGATTCTTATTAGATAGCATAAAATCTTATTTAGGATTCGGTAATAATAATTTGGCAATTGAAAAAAATATTCGTCTGATATGATATAGAAAAATATGCCGAACATGCTAAATACTGAATATTTACCGAACATTCGGCCCATCTCAATCATCATCTAGTTTATACAATTGTACAAATCCTTACAATTAAAAGTGCAAGGAATGTTTCGATAGAAACAAAAAAACATTATAAGCAGTTTCATTCATTCTCAGATAACCCCACTAGTTTTCTGGATGTCTCAAGTCCATGTTCTGTCTTTTGTTCAGTTTTGATTGTGCAATTTTAACTGCATAGGCAAAACTGAGAGTATAGTTGAGGTATTAAGCCAAAATTCTTATGGACTCGTATGTCATTGTGAATATATTTGGTGTTCTTTAAGTGGGCCTATTTTCTTATATACCTAATAAAAACGCATGCATAATTTAATTTAGGCCAAATGCTGTCTCCCATAATGCTAACTTATTTTATTTTATTTTTTGCATATGCAAATTTCATGGTTATTATATGTTGGTACTGGCACAAATATAATAGTTTTAAGCAACCAATGTAATGTTTTTCTTCTCAAGGTTTCTTTTCAAGCTAAGTTACTATTCACATATTTAATTACATTTCAATAAAATACCTGTATTTTAGATGGATGGCAAAATTGTTATAATAATATGTTTATATTAATATAGATGACTAGTATAAATTTTCCTTGGAGTTCAGCCTGTTTATATTTATATGCATAATTTTGAAGTGATTACTTACATAACAGTATGCAAATTTTTTCTCTTCAGTTATGATTTAATGGTTTTTGATAAATTTTAAGCAATGATATAATTGTACTGGGTAGTATTATGGCCTATAAACAGCCATGTAGACATAAAAGTAAGATAGTCTATAAATGATTTTTCTAAAGTTGAACATAATCATTGTTGAGGTCTGAAACTTGGCTAAAGGAATTACCTAACAAGTTTAGTTTTTATTTATTTTATTTAGGAATTTCACATTTGCCTATTAAAAAGAAAAAAGAAAGATATAAATAGTTTAAAAATATTATACTAAGTTTGGCATTTAGTAATTATAAAACTTCACTGTCATTTCTTAGACAATATTATTTTATTTTAGTGTAATGTCAATGAGCATTTAAAAATAAGTTGCTATTTTCCTGTAACCAAATTTTTATAACATTGTAATGGTATGTGTTTATTTTTTCATCACAAACTTTATATACCAATGTCAGCTAATTTTGTCAAATTCAGTAAACATCTTAAAACTTTAGAAATTGTTTTATGTATCAAGAGAAATAACAATTTTACATTTTTGCCTGTAACATTAAAAACAAATTTCTTGTACTCTATTTACAGATGAAAAAGTCACACCAAAAGAAAGATAAATATCAAGTAAGGCAGAAATATGGCAAACAATTTTCAACAGTCAATAAAAATATTCCCATTCGTGGAATATTAAAGTGCAAGAATATAGAAATAGATTCTAATATTTGGATGGAAGAAAATAAGGAGATGAACTACAGTAATTTAATATTTTCAATTGTAAATTATTACGTTTTGTACCCAGAACAAAAATTTTCCTTAATGTAATATTTTGCCTTACTACCAACACAGGTGTATTTCATTTCAATAAAAGGGGCTAACAATAGTGATATCAACACCTAAATGAATGTTACTTATATAAAAGACCAATACCATAATCTTATCTAATCTTGGTACAATATATATTGGAAATTTTATGGAAAAAGGCAATCAAATATCACTATAGAAATTAATTTTAATATTTGCATACAGAAATATTATGAATTATGCTAGTTGATTCAGATTTTACTACTAACTAAATCAACTAGCATTCAAGCAATTGAATAGATTTAGTTTAATTGTTTTAGTTATCGATTCTTCAAATTTGTAATGTGAAGGAAACATTTTAAATGCTTTAATTAAAGTCATACCATAACTTTACTGTGTTGGCATAAAGAACATCAAACTTTTTTGAAATTGGTTTAATTTAACATTTAGGTAGATATACAAAAGGTTTGGTTATATATATTCTGCTTAGTTTCGGCTTATTATTATTCAGCTTAAATATGGAGCATTCTAGTTTTCTACCGACAATCTGAGTGATAAATTTTTAGATTTGTAAAAAAAAAGTGTATATTCTTTTATAAAATGTATTTTAAATTACTGTCCAGTTATCAGAGATTTCAGAAACGTATAATGCATCGAAGTTTTATTTTATATCTTTTATTTATTTCAAGTTTGGTCCGAATAGTAAGGAAAAATAAACACCAGTCACAAAAAAAAAATTTATTAGTTATTATGTAAAATTTAATTTTCAGTTTTTTTTACTTTGCTTAACTAGAATACAAGCATTTATTATTATCTAGCTCGATTTATCGGAATTCTTATTATAAATTTTAATACCACTCTGTCACATTTTTGCTTGTTAAAACAACAAACTTTGAAATATTTAGCAAATAATTGAAATAAACATAGCTGAAATTCTGTTGTATGGTAAATATATAATATTATAATACGTTATTTTAGTATATGTTTTCAATAAACTGAATAATATGCTACTTCGATGTTTAATTACAAGAGGCACAAAATTGGGACAGAGTGGTAGATATTAATTAGCCAATATTTGAACTTAATCCTTTAACTTTTTAAAGATTTTAAAACGATAACAAAACATAACTTCTCTTATAAAGCTACATAAAATATTATTGTTTGGTAGAACCATTCTTTGGTAGACGTAAAATCAGACTAATCTTCTATTTTCTCTTATTCTACTTTTCAAATACTTCTATTGGTTCATCAAATTATAAATACGCCTTCCTCTTTTGACTTCTTTAGGACTTGGAATTATTTTTATCAAGTTTTCAGACATCACATCTGATACATCTGATTTTACTAATTTAAATAGTTTTCCAGTGTCATCAACAGTTTCATAAAACATCACCCGAACATCTCCATCTTCATCCACACAACTTTTCGCAACTCCTAAGTAGGTGTACTCGACTTTGTTTTTACTGGGTACTTTTACTAACATATGTGTATCATTTTTTATTAATAATGGGTGGATGTTGTCTACATCCACCCATTATTAATAAAAAATGTCTGATCAACTTCATCTTCTGAAGTAGAAGTATAAACAGTCTCATAAAATCTCTTTGTAGGAGCTTTAATTACGTTGGTTATATCAGCCAGTGGTTCTTCTAAATCTGAGGTTGGGCTGTCGTTAACTTCTCTCTCATGTTCAGGCAATGGGCGATAAGTCTTCAAATTGTGACAATCACAAAATTTGTCACAAAAACAACTCAATGTTCGGTAGCTCAGCACTCCAGGTTGCTGAGCAACTAGTTGGTGATGTCCAGACGTACTAGACGTCCATAGTGCATTTCAACGGAATAATTCCACTTGGAATTTCCATTAAAATCTGGGCAATATCGTCTTTGCCAACAAGAAACTGCTTTATCTTACTGCGGTCTTTAAGTGCTTCATAAAAATGTAAAGCGTCAACAATGTCGTCTGCACTGGCAACATTTAATAGACCCTCCTATACCATCAGCTGCTCCCTTGCCATGACCGGATTCAAAAAAATTCCAGGTTGAACTTTCAAATCTGTATTGTTCAAAAAATCTTGTTGCAATAAGATAACAATTATTTTTTTGTTTGTACTGTGTTGCTGGTCCATCAGAAAAAAAGTGGACTGTCTTAATATGAGGCAATTCTTTTTGAACCCAATCAAGTACCGGATGTAGGTGGGCCCAAATAGCTGCACGGCCATGATTAAGATCAGAAGACACAGTACAAAAAGAAGTAACATGTTTGTCCTTTGTAGAAGTCAAGTAATACATTACTGTGGTATGCAAAGTCACTTGGTTTCACGATCCGCCAAAATGCACTGATTGAATTTCTTCATGGTATTTACAGGCGTAGTTTTCACTATAGTCAATATGTAAAGCAATTTCGGTTTCAGTCAATTCATTTATACATTGGCGATATGATTTATATTTATTTCTAATATAAAATATATGGGATTTAAAAACTTTTAATTCTACTTCAAATTTATTAATCAAAATTACAATTGTAGCTTGTTGGGTCTGTTTTATGTTTTTACTGATTTTAACTTTGATTTTAATTTTTCTGTTCTTCTCAATAATATCCGTTTTTTTAACGCATTGTACCAATTTAACCAGTTTCTCTTGGTCGATCATATTACCATAATTGAGTTTCTTTGCTTCACATTCTGTGCATTTTCCTTTCATACAAGTTAATGAATTTACATAGCATACAATTTGTGAGATTATTAGATTCATGTCATTTGTTTTGATAACTTTGTCTCTATAAAGAGCAACTTTCATAAACATAATATTTGCGTGCAGCTTGCAGATGCAGGTTTCTCGGCCATCAATGACGGTACGACATAAAACGGTTTATGTCTCGCGAAATAACTGTAGTGACATTTAACGTCCAGATTTTCTCTTCGAAACGATAAGTATAGATTTTTCCTTGTCTCCAACAAAATCCTTTTCTGCATCTTTTTTATATGAAAAGTTACACTCGTTTTTCCCTGTAGTAGCTCGTCACACATCATCCCTAAGATAAAATGTATGAATTTTCCGTTTTAATGAAATATTTCTTGGTCGCAATGTACAGTTCTTTGATTGTCTTCTTATTCCCAAAGTCTCTTGAAATAGTTTAAGTTTTAGTCTCGAACGTTTAATTATTGTCTTCAAGTATTGCTTTAAAGCGGTGTTTGAAGACAATTTTTTTCTGTAATTCTTTTACATGGTCTTGAAGTTTCATATTTTGCCTATAAATTTTCGATCTGTCTCCTCTAACTTTTTCTCTTCCCCTTGCTCTAGCAGCGGATGAGGCTGGAGTCAGTGAATGAGATCTAGGACTTTAAAAGAAGTAACTGGGGATTGATGGAACAGGTGTGGAAGCCGGAGTATTCATTAGAACGTTGTGCAAAACTTCCTGTTGTTCTCTTCTCTTCTTGTTTCTAACTTGCCATTTTCTTTTCATTTGTCTATGTCATATCTTTGATTAGCTTTTTGCGAGCATGGTATCTTTCGAAGTCTTTATGTTTCACTTCTGCAACTTTTTCGGGGTCTTGTTTCCTTTTTTCACGACAAAGTCGCTGCTTTTCCGCCGCATATAATGCCATGTTTTAATTACCCTGATGGTAATACCTTAAATGATTAAAATAATTTATTGTGTAATGTATAGAACACAAAAAATAATAATTAACTATTGTAAAAATCAATCAAGGTAAAGTTCCTGACAAAAATTACCACTCCGTCACGAGTTATGCCACTCCGTCACAGTTCTACAGAGGTATAAAATAACAGCTTTCGAGTATCTCAGCGTTCACCTAATTACAAATTGTTCATAAAAGTGGGTGAATATGACAGATTTACTACTAGGAAACAATAATATTACGTATATGGGAATGTCAATAAGATTTCAAAGTAGAAACTTACTTGACAGAGTGGTCGCCGAATAAACACATACACCTCTGATCACTACCTGCGGGCGACTAATTCGGCTCGCTCCCAGGTGGGGCCTAAAGGGTTCTATATTATTTTTTTAAGCGAGAACATTTTGTAACATTAGGCGGTGCAAAGAGGCTCTTTTTATTTGTATGTAAAATACCTCTGTCACACATTTCGAATACTATGTCAGAATGATTTTGTAAAGAGCAAAACAATAAAAACGGAATTTTAGTATTATTATAATCACTATATTGTCCGAAAAAGCTTGTGAAAATAAAATTTGAGAAACTGCAATTTTGGAAGAATACCAATTTTTTTTCCGGAGGACACGTTGTCGATAGAAAAGTAGAACGACCCATATATTATATGTATCTGTTTATTTCCTATTTACACTATTAAGTTGTTGGTAACTTGGCGTATACAATTACAATTTTTTCAGATTGAACAATGTTGAATTAACTATGATTTAATTATAAGAAATCATATGATAATAAAACAAAGACTAAAATAACTCTTGCTTCTCATGTTATGCATAAGTCATCTGAAGCATATTGGTAATATAATAGAACATCTGTCACTATCACTTGTTAAAAAATTCTTTAATGTACTTCCGTCTCAGCGGGAACATTTGGCGAAGGACAAGTTTGCCATTTGAATCTGGTACTGCGGCCACCTGACAATATAAGTGAGCTATAAGCTTTCTGTACGGCTAAAGTATTTAAGACCTCATTAACTGAGACTCAGTTAATGACAGCATTATCTATTTTATCACACCAGGAAGTTGTGCCTCTTCTCTGAGATGGATATAAATGAAACATTCATCCATACGTCATATCGGAGCTCATCAAATCTTGTCAAGTGCAATTTGAAAAGCCGTGAGGCTATGTCGCCTCATTGAAAAAAAATATGAATACAAATTCACTGACATTGAGTCTAAAGTAAAATTGAATAGAAAGTTAGATATTTTGTTACGAGGCAAACAATACTTCTGAATGGAATTTGAGAATTTAGTTTGCCAGCTCCAAATCATTGTTTGATGTGTATGGTAGATTTGCTGGATATTCTTATGGATGCTGGCTGCATAAAGTAGCTTTGCGGAATCCATTACACGCAAGCATACTTCCAGTGACCATCTTATTACCTCCTTCAAGAATAATGTGAACTAACTTTTATTATTTATATCCACTTGCATTTCGATGAAATTGCAGTTGTATTGAGTGTTAGAGGGATGTGGTGGAATGACATAGTCCTTTTAGTACTTATTTTTGTTTTCATAAGCTTTAGCTGATGGCACATTTTTAGGCACCAATGTGGTAAAAAGGGAATCCTTATGGTGAGACTTCAGCATGCTGTTTTCCTGAAAAACTATATATATGTAATTGACTTGACAATTATCGTAGTTACATAACTAGCTTGCTCACATCAAGTTCGGGTGTTAAAATCTGATAAATATTTTTTGTTTCTCTGAAGTTTCAACAATATAGATCGACACATTTTATATTCTTTCCCAGGTCAAGTGGGGTGTCATATAAAAGGTCATTCTTAGAACATTCTAAAGCAACTTTTATCGTAATGTTAGCTTGCACAGTTTTTGTATATTCACAAAAACGTAAGCGAAAAGTATGCCCTTGTGGTAGAAATTGTAGGGCCTGAAGTTTATAGTTTCCGAGAAAAAAAAAATAGTAAAAGCCGTGACAAAATTTTGCCACTGTAAAACAAGTATAGATAAGATTCCATTATTATTGCGGAGCTGCACAATTAAGCTGGTTAATTAAATATCTCTTTCACTTGTCGGATTCTTATTAATTGATTACCTACTTGCACTTGTCTCTTTTTTCATCACTTTCTGTTTCAGCTTATATCACCCTCATCTAATTTTTCTAAGTTTTCCGTGATTGTTGTCTATATTTGCTTTAAGGGTTGTTTGTGATACCCATGATTAATTTTAATAAACAAATATTTCATATAAAGATTTGATTACCAACTGCAATTAATGCTTCTCTGAATATTTTTAGTCATTCGTTCATTGTTACACAATACTATCAATTTTACTTTAACTCAAGCAACTTTGTAAGGACACAAAATTTATTATATAATGAAAATATTGACTGTCTGCTAATTTGCTCTGCCATATTGCAAATGTTTCATGTTATAGGAGGTTATCGAAGAAATAAACTTCTCCAAACAGGAACAGTATTCTAGAAAGGGATGGTAATGTATTTTTATTCTGAGTGACATTGAATTAAACATATCTTAGAGAAGTAAATGACATCTTCCCTAAAAATTTGTACGCAAAAAGAAAAAGTTTGTTACATATGTAATTCCTTATTTGGTTATGTTTAGCTAAAAATATTGTGTTGCTTTTATATGTAATGGATACATAACTTTAACTGATTTCAAAAAAGTATGGTGTGATCAATTCGAAGCAATGTATTTTTCTTAACGATGTGATATGAGATGTGTTGACTGATTTTCATAGTTTTTTTTGTTGCAAGGAGATGGTTTCAAATAGGCCCCATGTAGATATGGTCAGGAGTAGATAATCTAAGGAAATCCTCAACGGATGAGAGTATGAGGGCCCTTTGAGAAATTTGATACTGGGTTTGAATTCATTTGTTTTTATAAGTACTTTAGTCCAAGATGCAGGCCAGGATCTTATATTGGATTGTGAAAGTAGTGATATAACTCAATGATATTGTAGATGCACCAAGTTTGGGCTCATCTATCATGACTTGATGAGTCCTTTGGTCATAAATGGTAACAAGGGTCTGATGCTGGAGGCGAGTGGTGATGACAGTAATTACTCAATGATGAGGAGTAGATGCATCAGTTTGCGTACATTTCATTTTCTTTTTGCTTCTTTTGGTCACAAGTATTAACCAGAGAAAAGAAAGGAACTCCTCAATTGGATGAAGCTGGAAGATGATGATAAATAGACCTCCTCAGTGGTGAGGAGTAAACTCATTGAATATAGATTCGTTTGACTTGCTTTGACATAAGAAAAAAAATAAATGGGTTGGTAAGTATGTATAAGTACAAAGGCCACGACTTATACGAATACAAAGAAAGCAACTACGACATTAGTAGTTAGGTATGTAGGTAAATAAATATGTACAAGCATATAAAAATTCATAAAGCAATAAGAATATTAATAGGTAGGTAGGTGAATATATGAAGGTGTGTCTAAAGGCATGACAATACCAGAAAATTAGTAAGTAACTAAGCGTGGACAGGTATATAAGAAGGCATGAAGCAATTAGAACATTAAGTAAGTATATAGATATGTATTTACAAATGCATATACATATAAAGCTTGAAGCACTGGTTATGTTGAAATCGAAAGAGGGAATTGTTATTGATATATCCGTGTTCATACACATGTATGCATGTATGCAGGTATTAAGGCATATTTATTAAACACTGTAAATTTCTATTTAGATAAACAAGATATTATTGAATTCTTCGTGAGTTTATGACATTCTAGTTGATATCATAACCACTAAAAGTGAAAAATTAAGTTTTGAAATAAAATTGGACTGACTTTAAATAGCCACTGGAGATTGAAAATACATGTATAAATTTTGAAAATACTGCTACTGTTAAGATATTTTTAGGGTTAATACCATATTGAATGTGGTGCTTATGCTTCTATGTGTGGGTGTTCATTAATGTAAAAGAAAAGAGAGGAATCAACTTGGCACCGGCTCTCAAAATATGTAAGAACAGCAGTATTTTCTAAGTTTATTTACATTCAGATATAATATTTCACTGCAAAAGTTCTAACTGAGAATTCACATTTTTAATATTTTATACATTTTAGCGGTTATTTGGAATTGGTTAAATTAAAAGTTTTATCAAATTTATCATTTATAAATTGTAGAGAACACCATGAAAAATCAATGAAATAATTTAAATCCTTAACATACATGAAGTTTGTTATAAAAAATAATATTATTGACGTTTCTATATTACATTTGTTTTGAGAATATTTTAACAATGTAAAGAAATGTTGGGAATATTTGATTTTCTTGAATGAATAGAGCAAATACCATGAAATGTTTCTGAAGGGTCTCTTCCGTGTACTACTGAGCATTTACAAAAAACTACCAGATCATTACAAGCCTCACAAGAGGTACTGTCCTATTGCATTAAAGACCGACGTGATAATTTCCACTACCCCTTATGTTAAAAACTTCTCCGTCAGGCATTTATGTATCTTTTGGCATATCTAGGCTTATCTAGGTCCCTAAACGAGATTCTACTCTTGTCCAAAAAAGTTTCTGCCACTGTTTCATATTCTAATTCGCAACCATACAGGCGAAACCAAGCGTGGCTCTTCTATACTTTTTGAGAAGTTTTGGGTGTCTAGGTTAGATAGAGTACTTCCACATTCCTTATTGCTAATATTCGTCTTAACATTTTCTGCTTGGGCAGCTGCATAGAAGCTAATTGGCCTGAAAGACTTTATATTTGAATATGATAAATGTAAAATTTTTCGCTATTTTGAATATGCATCCATCTGGTCCGTATTATAACATATGTTTGATTATTTATTTATGTCTATTGACTTGATTATAATTTTAACATAAATGGATAGGTCAAGCTCAAGATAATAATTACAAAGCATACTCACGGACAGGACACATTGTGACATTCAATAATCAGGTTATTGTGATTTACTACAAAAGTAGTGAATTGGGTGGTGTCATCAGGAACAGTTTTGAAACACTAGCCAAAGAGCAGGAACAGCAAGAAAGGAATTCGGAACTACGGAAAACTTATATGCTCCATGAAAAATCAAGGTAACATTATATCATTAATTTAAATCAAGTAGATAATGATTTGATAGAAAAGAGTAAAATAAGTGAAAATGTTTCATGGAGTATTTATGACTGAATCAAATTTCCAGGCTTACATTATCTTTATGAAGAGGAAGTAGAAATTTTAGGTAAAAGAAACTAAAAGAAAAAGAATTTTTACAAGTATGGGCAAATTGCCCCAATTAGGGAGTTCAGTATATAACTATAGTTATAAACTATAGTTGAAATTATTAATATAATTTCAACTATAAAATATTTATATAATAAATATTACTCACTGTTTCAACTATAGTTATAAAAATATTTATATAACTATAGTTGAAACAGTGGTAGAAACTCTTTTTCTTTTAGTTCTATATTATTCTTATAGGTGCTATATTATTGGTAAAGGAATGACAACAGTGTGACTAGTTTTTTGGCGTTTTATTTCACAAAATTCCTTTAAATTAACCACTTCTAAAGGATTATAGAAAACCTTCTTGTTTGTCTATTATTAACACTTAATATTAAAATTCAAGCAATGTAGCACTTTCAAAAAAATATATCAGCTGTAACTTGCTAATAATTATACTATGAAGTTTAGAATTCATCACATTACATTCAATGCTTGCTGTCTGCCTCGGCTTTGTTGGGGCAAAAAGGTAATGTGACAGCATTATGTTTTATTTGATTTTTATGTATAATAATTATTTAGAGTTAATGATTTCCCAAAAACACTGAAATGGATGTTTTTCTTGCTACATTTAATTATTTCAAAATTCAGGTTAATTAAAAATCTTTTTCATTACTAGAAAAAGATAAATCTTATTTTTTATAAATATGGGAAATGCAGACGCAAATATTAATTTTAAAATAAAGGTGGTTTTTTAAAACTATTATATGCATTTCTGGAATGAATTGTGAAATAGTATACTCTTCCTCTTTTACTGCTCAATGAAATAGAACTATATTACTTATCCAAGTTTTAATAAAACAGATAATGCACCACGGAATTTACTTCTAGAAGTATAAATGCACACTAAAATAAAAATTTTAAAATGCTACCAAAAGTTGATTGACATTAAAAAAATTACAATTAACTTAATAAGAATGGATTATTCGCAATGTAGAACACGCTTAGACTAATGCATTATAACTCGATCTCAATGTGTGTGGAATGTTGTGGAAGTTTAGTAGATAAAGTGAATAAAAATTATAAAATATTTAATATCTTTGTACAATTACAAAGATACAGATGAGAATGTAGAGTTAACCAAAACTAAAGATGTCAAAGAGAATATCTAAATTTATACGGAGAATTCATAATTGCAGAAAAAAAAGATATCGCTAAATAGTCTAAGGTATTTAATCCTGACAAACACTCCTATGTAATCACTGTCTTGGGGCATACCAAGGTTTCTGAAATTTTAGATTTTAAGAAAATGAAAATTTTATAAAATGTTTTTAGTAATGCAACACGATTTCGACCATGTGGGGCATAAGGGCCTCCTAAGAAAATTAAAACTGTGCTTACCGAACACTGCTTACATGATTCTAAGATCCTATCTGTAGGAATATCCAGTCTTGACCGGAAATACACGGTTTCGGTCAAGACTGAAGATTCTTTGTCATCCATCTTCCAAACAGAAGCTGTAGTTCCTCAGAGATCAGAGTTAGCTCAATATTGTATAGTCTACACAGCTTTTTTCCCCTATTCCGATGAGGTGATGATTGCGACCTATGCTGATCACACAGCAGTACTCTCATGAGAAAATTCCAACACTGCTTTACCTAAAAAGTATTATAGGTATATACAGATTTCTGACGAGGCAGATTGCTGTTACTAATCTGGCTATAACATTTTGCATAAAAGCTCTATTTTGGTTAACAAATTTATGTTATTAATATATTTTTATCTTTTAACGACAGTTGATTTGCTGCTAAATGTAAACTGCTGAATGAGACCAAAGATTTTTTAAACCGTAGATGGCCCAAACTTGTAGGATATGGAATGTGGCATTTTCTTTCTCAATCATAGCTGTAAACTCATGACTCATCACTAGTAATAATCTTCTTAAACCAATTTTCATCATTTCAACCACATTCAACTTATCTTGTGCAAAATGTAAAGGAATTTATTTTTCTTCTGCCATCAAGAATTTAGAAATTTTGCAGTGACACAAGTCATCAAATTTGGAAAGTATGGTTCTCGGAATATTGGGTTCACTTTCTAACTTCCAAACAGCTAGATGATGTTGTTTTCAATGTCTAGGTCCGTGCTTAACATGTGTTCTTGCTGTGGAGTTCAACCAGAGTATTAATTCCTTTCAATTGAAGTAAGTTCATTTTTAAACTGTCTGTACTATTTAATTTGTTTATTGCCCATACACTTGTCACTAAAAGCATTGTGAACTATGTTATTTCCAAACATGGAAGACCAAGTTTGAAATAAAATTTGATGCAAATACTTGGTCAGTTTCCAGATGAAACTTGTGTGTGTGCATGTGCATGCATGCGTGCGAGTATGCATGCATGCGAGCGTTCTTGCGTGCGAGCACGCGTGCGTGAGGGTGGGCGGGCGTTCATGCCTGCGTTCATGCGGGCGTGCGTGCGAGCAGGCGTGCATGCGTGCGTGCGCATGTGTGTGTGCGTGGAATTCTAAGAATTAATAGAGACAGTTTTATTGCTCTTACTATGCAATTGATGCAGTCGTTGCTTTTTTTGTTAGGCACATGTGTTTACTGGGTAAAGTGAACCCTCAACAAATTACCACTTTCTGTCTTACAACCCACGAATTAGAATGGTATAAAAAGTTTAAAGGGCCATTATAGATGGTAACTGTTGATGAGCATAATGGAATTTGATGGGATAGTTTCTAGTAATATGCTGGACACTGTGACATTTCTAAATGAGGCGTGGGAAGAGCAGAACATTCTGTTTGTCATACAGGGTTATCTTAGTAATTCTGCCAGCGCCGAAGTGGAACAAGGATTTGACAGTGATGTTGACCAACCACTTACTGAGTGAATCAAACCATTTAATAACCCACAAAATTTTAATTCCGAGACTCTCCAACTACGTAGACGTAGACAAAGACCTGACCGCAACCATTTCACTTATGGATGAACAAATTCTCAACACAGCAAAAAAATGCCAGGAAGAGCAAAATGCAGTTGAAGACGAGGAGAAGATGGATGATCCCACACCATCAACTATACAAGAAGTAAGAACACTTGACGCAATTAAATTAGTAGACAAATTATTATTGTTCCACAATGGTGATCCAAATCTTTCCCAAAATATAAACACAATAAGTAATATAAGAGAATACAAAATAGTTATTGTAAAGTAAACGAATTCAATTACAGATTATTTTAAAATGTAAGAAACAAATGTAAGCTATAAGGTTAAAGAAATTCATTAATCTTGTAAATAATACCAAATAAATAATTTGAAATTTTAAAAAAGTATGTATTTTATTTACACATTCCGCGAATGTAAAATAAAATACTTAGTCACTTCAGTTTCATTATAAAGAGTTTACATTGTATATATTTTATCAACAAGTGGTTAATCGTTTACACCAGTTTTGGTATTTCCCCACAAACATTTTGAGAATAATTTTGGGTTAACAGCATTCTAAGGCAGTTTTGCTCACCACTCACCACTCCCACTGGCTGGATTAATTCTGAATTATATCAAAATATTTTATAAAAGTAGCACTCAGCATCAGGATAATTATATCCAATCCGCTTCCATGCAGATTCCACGCAGAGAAATATCCCTGCAAACTTCTAGTTTGCAGGATATTTTATATTATCAGGAAATCTGTTATGTTTTTGTGAGTCCATTGGCTAATACACTATTTCACATTTTAAGTCTTTAGTTGCATCGTACAACTCAATGCCTTTTGTTGTCATTTATCTTGATCCCCAGTGCAAGTGTGAATATGGACTATATACAGAATTGAAGATTAGAACATAATTTTGAATTTCGATGCATACAGTTGCAGCCTGCAATTCTAATTCTCCTAAATGTAAAACTCTTTGATTCGTTGTTACCGTACTGCCTCCTCTGGCAGCATTGTAAGATTGCAGTTCATTATGATGTCTGTCAGCTTCCACTCCATTATGCGTAAACCAACCATTGCACTGATCAGAATGCATTTTTTGAATGCTCTGTTCTATTGTACTTATTCTAGTTTCAAAACTGCTAAATTTAACTAGTAAGGTTTGAAGCGTTTATTCATTTATCTGTTTATTTTGTTTTGGTTGATCATTTGATTCTATTATTGTTGTTGATTATTGTTATTATTTTTCAAATCCAGTCTAAGTCCTTCATCAGTCACATCCCTTTCACTTCCGGAAATACATCTGACACAGACTCGTAATGAAAATCCTTTTATCTGTGAAAGGTTGTTCATCTACCGAAACCGTCAAATAATTATTCAGGTTT
Organism: Druceiella hillmani; assembly: GCA_039881145.1. Lineage (NCBI taxonomy): Eukaryota > Metazoa > Arthropoda > Insecta > Lepidoptera > Hepialidae > Druceiella > Druceiella hillmani. The sequence goes on along the minus strand of JAYKKI010000081.1, from coordinate 11,144,070 downwards.
AGTTTTTTTCCAATTATATCCTTATGAATCAAGATTTCAAAAGCCTCGATCAATTAATTTTGAATTTCTGGGCCTTGAGGATAGGGTCCTTGAAAATAATATCACCAGTAGCTTGAAATATGGATTTTAAAATTACCATCATTTCCCACTGCTACAAAGAGAGTAATTCTATTGCTACATCTCCGAGTTCTCATGTCAATAGTTTGCCTTCGAAACAGTTTAATAGTTCTATAATTTTATTCATTCAGTCTCAATTTGTTCTCCAACTCTCAACAATGACCAAAAAGAAGTGTACTTTTTATTTTTCATTGTATTGATTTGCAATATGACCCTGTGCAATAAAGTCCACTTTCTTTGAGTAGGTTAACCATTTATATTATTCATTTAGCCATTTATGCTGAAAATAACACTTAAATGTTATCTCAGAATATTGTTTGATCTGTCTTAGGTATTCAAAACTTTACTAGCAACAAATGGTGTAGACAGTGTGTACAATGACTGTAAATTGTGATAAGTATTTCAATCTACAAATCAATCAATTTAAGCATATGTGGTAAGCAAAACAAAGCCCACATCCCCAATATAAGACTTACCTAGAGACCTAAACCCTTAACAATTTACCAAAAATATACACGGTAATGTTAGTTCAATGTGTTTAATTGCTTTTCTCTTGAATTTTCAAATTACTTTTGGTTTGTTTTGTCTATATTTCTGACATTTCACATTGAAAGAGATTTACATAAACGTGAATGTTTTTGTGAAAATGTATGAAGTTGAAATGGTAAAAATAATTTTAAACTCTCTATCTTCACTTTCGTCGTTATTGTGGTTTAAACAAATATGGGTGTCAGGTTCTGTAGAATTTCGTTGAAATAAATTCATAATATATGGATTGATAACACTTGACATTGCATTGCCATTTTGCTAACAGAATTTATCAAGCTTTAATGTATGTAAAATAATAAGCAACTGAAAACTTTTCAAACTTCAGTTGCCTTATCGGTAAAAGTTTTTCAACGATGCAGTAACTTACTGGACATCTCGGTTAATTACTACTAAGTTTTCGATGTCCTCATACAAATATCGGCAGGAAATATTTTGGGAGGGCTGCAACCCCACCAGAACCACCTTTGGCTAGCCTCTGGGCAGAGACAAATTAAAAGAAAATACAGATGTGCCGATAAAGATGTTGATATTGAAAAATCTGCCAGAAAATATAGGAATATAACAAAGAAGATTCTATCTAGTGATTTAGAAGATGAAACAGAAGACATTGTTTTACAAGATTCTAATAATGATGAAAATTGACCAGAAGACCACGACTGAAAAACAATGATAATCATTGAAAATTATTTTATGGTTTAATTGTTTTATTTTTCCTTCTATATTTTTTAATTATATATTATTTTGCGATAAAATGTTCACTTAACGAGTACTAAACATGATTAATGAAATATGTATAGACATAAACCGCCAACTTTATTAGTTAGAAAATAATAAAACATTAGCTATTATTGGCAGAGAGACTTAATAATATATAGTTAGAGTAACTCAAATAGAAACAAAATAATAAACTTAAAACTAAAAAGGAGCTTACCTCAAACATAAGATTAATGTTATATTAAAATAATTAATGCTATACATAGCTTAAACCACAAAAGAATGTACTAGATTTACAATATTAATACTTAAAATTGATGTGAGATAAATTGTGATGAGGGAAAATTAGACTACCTGCTCTCTTTGGAAAAAGTCTGTTACGTTTTTCTTCATAGACATTTCCTGCCTCAGAAAACAGACATTTGCTGTACATAGGAAAAACAGGAAAGATTAAAAAAAATAGTTAAGCTGGCCATATGTGCACACTTTTCTTCGTATTTTGTCCACCATACGTATAAACTGAGATTGCATTATCTTTATGAAAATGCAATCTTTCGTATAAATAATTTTGTAATTCTACAGGAATCGCCTTACTCCTTTTTATTTGTTCTCTCAAGAATCGTATTTTTAATAGAGAGATTTTTCAGATCAGATTTTTCTGGAGAGAAAAATTTAATCAAAATCTCAGGTCTAACAATATTGCCAGTGCATTGCGTTGTGTCATTATTTATGATTTTGAATCTGTGTGTGGCAAAGTATTACATTTACTTTAAAAGAGTGGTAACATACGGTATAAGATCAGAAATTGAAGAAAATGTTTAGTTTGTAATCATTTTTATTTCTTAAGGGTTATAATAAGGTCATAATCTCTTTCATAACTAGGCATAGACACTCACTTAAGTTATACAAATTTGTTGTGCCAGTTTTCAGAAATACAAGAAATACACTGCTCTTTTTTATTTTTGAAGGTGTCATGCGCAAACATGTAAGGCGTACTATTCCATCGTGTACCCTGGTACATATTTAAAGCTTGCGCTGATGTTTTTATGAAACCATTGAAGCATTGGAAAGTCACCAGAGTAACACCTATATCTAAGGGTGGCATGGGGTCGGATGTAAATTATTTCAAACCGATCACTATTCTCTTTGCACTGGCTAAATTATTTGACTTTCTTTTCATCGCAACATGTATTCCAGTTACAGAGGTCAAATCTGTGATGAGTAACATGGGTTTCCAAACGGACGTTCAGTATTCACAAACCTTTTATGTTTCCTTGGCTATGTTGCTTATCATATTGACCTAGGATTTCAAGTAGATCTTGCATATTTTAACTACCAGAAAGTTTGCAATTGTGCAGATAACGATATCTTATTAAATTGCTTCGGCAAGGCAGAGGTCTCTGTTCCACTTATATGATTTTTTCTTCGTATCTTGTGGATAGAAAGTAAAACGTACAAGTGGGCAACTTTACATAATTACACGATCGGGTGTGAGCCAGGGTTCGAACCTCAGGCGTCTACTTTTCATGATACTTTTTGCACGGTGAAAACTACACGTTGTTTGTTATTCGCAAACTTTTTACAATCATCAAGGATGCAGCAAATGGCGAATAGATGCAGCAAATTGCATTGCAGCATGACATCAGCATCGTCATCGAATGTAGTGGAGCAAGCAGCTTACGGCTTAACATAAGCAAATAGTGAGTTATTGTCGATCACACCCTCTATTAAATACGAATACACGGTCAGCGGGTTGGGTTCATTGATTTGGGAGTCAGATTTGATTTGAGATTAACGTTTCGTGGGCACATGGCGGATGTAGTAAAAAAATAATTTCAGATTTGTGTTAAATAATTCAAAAGATTTTCAATCTACAACATCAATTCGTCTGCTGTACACATCATTGGTGCAGAGCCACTTAGAATCCGGCTCCATCATTTGGAGCCCACATGAAGCCAAAGTACCGCTAGATGATTGAATGTATTTAAGAGATGTTCCTTCAATATCTATAAATGAGACAGTATGGGTACTTCCCCTTTCTATCTCCTACCGATTTCCTCTTGGGTATGCCAGGTTTCTATTCCTTACAAGTCAGGAGAGACTTTGTGCTTATGAAATTTATCTTCCAGCTATTAAAAGGAAAAATTCTATGCCCTGTATTATTGAGTAAACTTTCATTCGTCGTATCTGACAATTTCTTGAATTCACGCAATTATTACCTGTTTGCTATGCCCTCTAGAACTGAACTATATGGGAACTCCCCAGTTTTCCGCACTTTTCAATTGCTCAACCACCTGAGCATGCTCACACCCGAGTCTGATTTATTTATGATGAGTGGAAGTAAATTTGTCAAAATGTGTCGTTATATTTTATGGTATTAATGTATTGTATATAAAATATGGTATTGTACCGATAAATATATGCAAATAAATAAGTTAATTAATAAAAAAATATATAATGCTACCATTTCTGCTGCAGAATAGTGAATTTTGCACGATATTGAGTCATAGATTGCCCATTTCTTAATAAATGTATCTAAGAATTGCTGTGCACCTGATGTAGGTTTATTTGTAGACTTAGGGACTGGGATGTTGGAGGCTAACTATTATAACCACTTTGTTGAAATTGGTCAGATTTTAAATGGTTTATCAAGCCTGATGTTGCAGCCATCAGCCCTGTCCGCCATATGAGAAATAATCCATCTGAACCATGTTAAAGTCTTGAAGAATATTTTGGAAATTATTATATTTTGGAACAATACTAAAATTGTAAAACCTATAGGTTCAGAAATCATCTGAAATGTTAATGAGATTTAATAGTTTTAATAAAATTTGTGAAAATAAAAATGTCTTTTATATTATTTAATAAATATAAAAAAAACTTTCTATTATAATGCCATAACGATGTACCCTACATAGGTCATCAATAACCTAGGCACTGAAGCTTTACAAAATGCCACCACTTTTTTGTGTTGAAGTATATGGAAATTGTCCCATCTATTTGTTTATAATCTATGGGTGCAGGCAAATGCCACTACTTGCCGAGCACCTCGCGGGCATGTTTTTTAAGCAAAGCATTTCAAAAAAGAATGAAATAATTCGGCTGAATATTCGGTTTCGTACATCTTGAACTGAATATTCGGCAGACCCTATACTCAACCCATTTCTAGTTAATTAGACGATAAAAGTATTTGAAATTATAATTGAATAACTGCTCTATTCAAGTTAGTATAGACAAATTTTTGAGAAAAGTGTAAATTTTTAAGTGTATGTATTTACTATTTCTTCATTGTAACTGATTTTTTAATAAAGTTATGCTATCACCATTAATTTTTCTTATTCAAAAATGTTAAACTCAAAAGTTTATTGATTTTATCAGAAGACATTTTTTCAAAACAAGTCAACTGCTACACTTTGTCTCATACAGGAAGTAATTTGTAATAAGTATGGGAAAAATAAAATTATTTCAAAACATTTTCCTTTTTTTATGTCTTTGTTACTCAAAATTAGCACAAAGGACATTTAGTATCACTTGCTTATGAATTACATAGGTATATTTATATATATATATATAACATTATCTTCGATAATCAACATCTACAGCACTCTTGTTGATGTACTTCTTGTATAATTCAAATTACATTTAGTCACAAATATTAAAGATTTGGTATGTAATCAACAATATTAAGTTATTTAACTAATATAATTATATTGCACATGTTGATTGTTCATTTTGATTATTTGTTGTTGGTTCAACTTGGTTTGTCACTGGTATTTTAATAGTTACATTCTATCACTATTTAACATTGTTATAAGTATTTTTACATATTTATTTCATTGCTGTTTTTAAAATAATAAATCAGCCTTTTCCAACGGCTTCGCTTGCATAAAAGTTCACATCCTCACGGTGGCGAGATGTTCACATCTTGTTAATAAAGTGACTAATATTGTGGCTACCGTTGCTTTTTCGCTAGCGTTTCATACCTATTCATATGTGACACTCATCCTATAACTTTCTATAGTCATTTACCAGTAAACGCATTTTACAATCCTTAAAAATTCTCCTAATCCTATTTCAAAATCTATATCAGATGACTTCACCCTTCTTATGTTTTCCTTTTGATCTACTACCAGTTGCACTCATAATACTGGTAGAGCCAAGACAAGACATTGCAAGAGCCAAGCAATCTTTTAATATGCCTGGAATGTTTTAAATGGTAATTGCTGTCCATCCAGACTGTTTGTGATCAGTTCAAGTTTTTTAATGGGCCATAAACACGCCACTTCAAAATGTTGCAAGTAATGGAGAAAAGGAGAGCATGATTATATGATTGTCTTTGGTCTTTTATACAGCTTCAATGTGAGTTATGGTTGTTAAGTAACACAAAGACACTTTGCTCCTCGGTAGGTTTAACATGTATGATGAAATGGTCTATGCCTACCACAAATTCTTTTTCAGTCATCCGATTTGAAGAATTTCCTGCTCTTATGCAATCAGAGGGGTCACTTCGAACAAATATATCCGTATGATGAACCTTAGGGAATATGAACATCAGTAGAACTTTCGCTTATAAAACGCCTTCTCTCTCTCCCTAGTGTTGCTACTATCGTCACACTATCGATAGTGCGACTTTATTTTTTCAGTATTCAGTATTATTATCTCCCTACTACATCAATTTCCTACAAGATAAAGCTAAAAATAGAGAACTTGCCTGTTTTAACTTGTGTTAAAAACTATATAAAAGTGATTTTAACCCTATTTCTTTTGGGAAGTAGTATCATCCAGGAAAAAGATACTTTATTGTTTCTCTGTTGATTTACCTTGCTCCATATTTATTAATTACCAACGAGTTGATTTAGTGATTATATTTTTTTTATGATTACATTTTCATTATTTATCAACTTTTTATAACATTCATATAACACTGTTTATATGAATGCTGTTACAGGAATTGATATGGACTTCACGTACATTTCTATGTTTATATGTGTTTATACAGTGGTAAAAAAAGCCAACTTCAAAGCATATGATGTTCTATTTGAGCTTAGCCAGATTTTTTATTTATTTTAAAGGACTAATTTCCATTTATAAGCTGTTTAATATTGTTTGAATTTGAAATAAACAAATCCTGATTGAAAATGACACAAAATATTTTTTTGCTTAAAAAGAAAACATTAAGATTTATTGTTTGGTGTGTAGTTTAAGGAATTTTTGTGCATTTTTTGATACCCGAGACATCCACCTCGAGTTACATAGTGAATATCTTTTTTTTTGCAAATATCACTATCCTTATTTCCTTTGAAATTAAAAGAAAACATTTTGCATAAAACTACATTAATTTAGGGTTTTAGTATACACATAATTTTGATTTCATACAAAATTTTTCCTTTAATTATTTTATAAACTAGGCAACTAATTTAAAAAATAACATTTACACATGAATAATGGGACAAGTGGTTGAAGTGGTGAATTTTAATTTATCTACATACTGTATACAATGTATAATTTTATGAAAAAATACATTTTTAAATGTACTAAACAATAATTTTACCAAAATATTATGATTTACTATTTTGATCGAATTCTGTTAGTGATTTTTCCTTTCAAATAGCTGTTATGTATCAATTTTCGTTACAGATTATAGGCATTAAGTTATTCTGTGTTAATACCTAATAACGATAGATATGAATTCTATATGAACTCATTTTTATTTATCTACCTTCTTTTATTTTTATTCTATCCACATATGAAGTAAAGGGAAATGCTACGTAACGTACATTCATTTTAAGCGAAAGTTTAATGTCAGCTAAAAGAAAATAGTGAAGTCATTAGCACTAGTAATATGTGTTATTTTTCTGATTGTTACCTATATTACATATCCCATTGAAGGCGAGAAGGCATGAATGGTGTAATGCTACATCTCCAGCCTAAATTGTGAAAAGTTATTTTGTCTGCTTTCAGATATCCAGTGCCCGAAACCAAGATGAAATTTTTTAACTGACATCAAAATGATAATGAAATTAATTAAGCAAACAATGGTATTATTCAAATTATAATTTTTGTAATCTTTGAAATAAATCAAATAAATATGTATAAAATAGGAGATACAAATTCAGAAATCATTCAAATATCATGAATCGACATATTGTTTTATTTTAGTATCAGTAACAATATTATGCTATCTGTAAAATTCGGTAAGTTAATGATAATACTATGTTAAAGCCTTGATAACTTTCTGTGCCTAACTACAGCTCTACATGTTTGTTATTTAATGATTTGGCAGATTGTAATTGATAATTTGTATAGCTTATAACCAATATGTATACTAAATAAATTATCGAGCTCTGCTACTATATATTCCTTTCTAATTTTTGTGTCTCATTTCAATGAAATCCTTAACGTAGGTAGCTTATTCTTTTTTTTTGAACAAAGAACATGAACACAGTGCTCTTGTTAACATAAAGACAAATTGATTCAGTATTTTCTATTTCAATTTCATTACTTCACACAAACACCGGTCAAACTCTAGGACATTTATCAAAATGCATTGGAAGTAGAAAAAAAGTACCATATTCCACAAAATTAATTGGCATATTTTTGCAATAATATTATCTGAAATAATAATTTTGTAAGAATGAAATAACTCACTAATTTTCTATGTTTTCTACAACAACTAATTTTCTATGTTTTCTTTTAGATACTTCTTTTCAAATATCTAAATAAAGTGACCTAAAACTTATCGGTTCGTACAAAAGGTGCATTCATAATACTGTTATGAAATGTTTATGTAATGGAATGTCAATGGAAGAAAAAAGTAAACATGCATTCTATGACCTTAATAGTGCTTAATTTGATCGGCTATCTTTTATAGATTCAAAATTGAAAACTATTTTCAATAAACTTCTTTACAGCAAAAATAAATAACAAGCGCCTGTTAGTAAGGCAAAATTGGTTTCTAAGAGGAATAATTGATATTTTACAATATAGCAACAAAAGAAAATGAGTAGGTAAATAAAAAGTTTTATAAAAATTGCTGTTATTGAATCACAATTCTAGCTTAAAATACATTTACCTTCTTTGCACTTGTTATTTCAAAATGTGTTTTAGCAAAATTCATACAAACGAGTCTTCACATGCTTTATTTCTAAATTAAGGCACTTGTTCATTATTACTTTGTGAACATAATCTACACTTTTTGAACTATATTTCTAACTAATGTTTTCTAATAATTTCCTCATTTTAACTTACAAAGTTTTATCATTCATTATGTCAATGATATCTTCATATTTTAATCGTCCAGCTACCATGATTTCTTTTCCATATGAAAATCAGATTATTACAATGTACTAATAGAAAATAACAATTTTAGTACTGGTATTTTATTTATTTGTCTTTAACAAAAATTTTTCTCACAATCTTAACTTACTTTAAATATAATGAGGTAATTTGCCATAAAACTAATTCTTTCACTCGTTCGTATTTGAAATACTGAGGAAAATTTATGGGCAGTTGTTCCATTTTCCAGGAATATTCTGTATTACTGTCTTTTATTTTGTCTATTAAAGAAAGGAATGTTTCGTAGCATGGAGCGACAGAGTCTAAATTTTCCAGAGTGAACACGTAACGTTTTTCCAGTGCCAAGTAGACAGTTTTCGACGGTTGTGTGTTTAATAGTTTTTGTAACGTTGATATAAAAGCCGTTGTCAAGTCATCATCATAAATAACTGTAAGAGAAATGTATTATCAGATTAACATGCATGAGTCTCATTTTGTAAAATAAATGGGATAATAAAGTCTTTTATTAGTATTCACTTCAGATTTATATAAAAGTTTATGACCGCATATATATTTAGTTGATGTAGTATTATTTCTACTTTCTTTAAGTTCTTTATCACGACCTAGGTTTTGTTGTATTACAACATCTTCAGGTGGGCTATTAGCAAAGATTAACTCTTAGGAACAATTACTTAATTGATGATATTATATTTAGTTGTTCATTTTGACCTATCTATACACTATAGTTATATTCTAGAAATAATACTACATCACGTAGTTTCATTTAATTGTGAATAATTAATTTCAACAAAATGAACGCCACATATATTCAATAAATATATTTTAATATACTTCCCATATTACTGGAATTAACAAGCATTCGGGCCGGGATTGCAAATTGGGACAACTATTTATAAATAATTCCTTAAGAGAGTCATCAAATTCTTATTGATATCAGCCCTAGATTGAACATTTGTTTACCGTTGATCTCTAAAAAAATGTTTATTAAATGTGAATTCTTATAGCGTAAACTTTAGAAAAGTATACTGGCTTGAAATTTTTAGACACCATTTCCATTTTTAGATAAGAAATGGAAAATAACATATTACCATCGGCAGCTAAAATAATATCCACGTCATTCAATTCAGTCAAAAGTTGTTGGTTCCATTCCGCTTCCATGAAATCCAGTGACAACACCTTGAATTCTGACTTTAATAAATGCTTGTTATATTGTGCATTTTGTCTAATTAATTTTAAAATTCCGCCAATATCAATATCTGAAAATTAAATGAATTTATGTCATTAAAAACTCTTCAACGATGCTTCCCTGAATTATATATTTCTAAAAAAAATATCACAGCCTATCGGTCACAGCCATGTCTAAATATCACAAGATATTTAGGGACCTTCCTGTAGCATACCAATATTAAAGTAAAAAAATGTCATTTCATTAGAGAACAGTATCTGTTGATAAATGGACATATATTTGGTTTATCTCATATCTCTATTGTTCTGTTGACAGCCACAGTGTCTTCTTTTTAGGACACCAAATTTTAGATGAAAATGTTTCATGCCCGTTATAAAAATTATAGTTTAATCATTCTCAATTATATCATATTTTCTTAATTTTCAATATGCCACTTTTAAACTGCAAATTTATTATTATGATAAAGAAAATATTTTTCTAGCTTTGATTCTAGCCTGTGAACTCGAAACTTAGTTCAATTGACATGACATTATTATGAAAATGAAGCTAACAGTTTTTACCACCCTGCTGGCCTTTTAATATTTCCTTTAATGTCACACTTACGTTAAAACAAGCTTTAAAAAAAATTTATATTTAATTTGATATTGTGTTTTGATAATATTTTGTTTTAAACTTTTGGCATCTTAAGTTGTCATTCACTAATATGTTCACGCACTAATGGCAACTTAGGGTATCAATATTTTACTATAATATAAACATTTTAGTAATACTTAATTTTCTTTATTAATTTTTATATTCACCAGGAAACATTTTTGGAAACTTAAAATCATACAATATATATATATATGTATATGTGTATATATATATATGTATATGTGTATATATATATATATATATATATATATATATATATATATATAAATGTTAAAAGAAATATAATCATCACAAATACAAAACTGCAATTATTTCTACAAGACAAGGGGTATAAATTTTATTTCAAGAAGCCTCTAAAAATATGTAGTTACTACATTTACGTAGATTCAATATTCCATTAAAACATTCAGTGTCAGGCGGGTTTTCCCGTAATCAGTTACGTCGGTCGATGAGCTATGACTAGATTTTAAGTCTTTCGTTAGTTTTCAAAGGGATACTGCCATTTACTATTTCTAAGAAGCTCTTTTTGATGGCACACAATGCAGTTTTGAATCTGGAATAATAGTCGGTCAGTGATGTTTAGGCGATATGGCTGTCACGTTGAAAGTGTTAATTTATAATATTAAATAATATAGTAATGTAAAACTAAATAAGTATATTATTTATAATATAATATGAATACATAAATAAGAAAAATCAGTTTCCAATATTTCAAGTAATTAACTTTCCAAATACCTATGTAAAACTAATTCTCATTTTGAATAGAAATATAAAAATGACAAGTTACATTTTTCATTTCGTGAATGGCAATTATCAATGTGTTTTTAGAAAAAATGTTTGCCATCTGGAAGTTTATTATTACAGTTTTGTGTCACTTAATAGTCTTTATAAAAAATAAACTCATATTTATGTAAATACTTGACATGGTTCCTATGTGGAGACATGACTAGAAATCAAATGGTTCTTGTATGAGACATGCTACCAATAATGCTTAACTACGAAAGACATTTCTTACTTAAACAAAGTATAAATATGAATTAAATAATACGTTATCATGTCTCATACTTCTCACTAAAACTCGTGTAAAATTTACAACTTTAAGATGTTATCAGCAACTTGAGGTCCCCACACATGAGATCACATGCATGCCCACTGCTCTGGATTATGTTATACATATATGTGTTGAAATATCAAAAAGACAATTTATTTACATTTATGTTGTACAGACGGATGTTCGACCATTTTCTATGTTGTGCATAGTATAACAAAAATATTTTTTGACAAACGTACGATTGTGAAAGAACATTGCTTATAGCATCCCAGATATTAAAGCAACTGACTCGATTTCTTTTAGTCGAAGAAGCAGCTCACATGCGTTCTTTTGATTGACAAAAATCTAATCAATGCAAGGTATAGTTAGCAGCGAAGGAAGAAAAATTATGACACCTACCCATGCGCACAAAATGTAAAATGCGTTGCCTGTGATTACTTGTTTCACAATTTACTTTGAAAAAAAATAAAAACAATCTCTATTGTTATCTAGTTCTTTTGTTTTAGATATTTGTATCTTGTTGAGTTACATAAATAAATCTTTAATAATATCTCAGCCATCATTTGTGAAGTCCATAATCATAACATCCATATTACTCATTTCAATTATTTATACAAAATATTGGTAAGCATATATACATATTGATTTTAACCGTTCTAGTGCCACGGTTTTTTACTCATGTATACTTAAAAATGCCAAAGAAATCTTTTGTTTTTGATCTCATTTACCTTTGTCTCGAAAAAAAACTGTATCTCTTCCAAAAATTATCCAATTTTAATAATTTTTTCCATGTTTTCTTAATAAAAACTTGTACAAGGAAATAAACTTGTACTTGTAATAAAATACAAAGAAAATTATGGAAATATATATTGTGAACTAAAATTGGAACAAAAACTGAAATCAAGGTCACATCGTATTTTCACAGTCCAGTACATCCTCCATATCAGCAAAATAATTGTTATCGTCACTATTATCACTATCACTCAAAATTTGCATTTCGCCAAATTGTGAGTACACCACAATGTCACTCCCACTATCACTTTCTTCACAACTTGAAAAACGATCATTTTCACTTGAATTATTTTCATATTTCGACATCATAGGTTAAAAATTTTCTTTTCCTGGATCCTTTTTATATTGTAATTACTAATAATATTATAATTTGAACTTTATGTAACACGTAGAAAGATAAAAAATTAGCGATGTGTTCGAACGACCTCCCCTACTGCGTGCTAAATAGCAACTGATTTTGCGAGCGAAATCCCGTTCGTGGCAAATTTAGTTAGTACGCGCTCGAGCGCGATGGCGCTCGTCGGCACTCAAACGGTTAAGCAAAATATTGTTAGGCGCTTAATTGGCATAATGCACACTTGACAATGTGAATCCAAAAAATGAATTGTATTTAGATGTCAGTGGTGTATTAGTGATAGGAAATTAATTAGTTTCATAACAAGTTTATTATGCAACATTGCCTATTTTTCTGTATAAAATTGAAAGTTGTCATTCACTTGTTCCAAAAACTGTAATATCATTATATACTGACATGAAAGTGAAACAAAGTTTTAAAAATATGCACTTGTATTATCAATCGAATAAGAGCCACTTCACTAAACAGCTTGTCATTGTTAGTAATCTTTTTAGGATTTGGCGTTCCAGTGTGAATTAATAATGTGCTAATTTACCCTCTATTAAACAGTTTATAATGTTTTAAAGCAATACATGACATTTAATTATTTGAAACTTTGATCTCTTTGCCAAATAAATGTGATTTAAAAAATATTGAAATACACAATTTGTAAGTCACATTTATTAATTACATTAGTAATAGTAATTAGTACCTGTGCATAAAACTTTCTTGGCAAACATAGATGTGACGAAGCTTGTTATGCCCGTTCCCGCTCCGAGTTCCAAGACAATACTGTTTTTTAACTTGCCATTGAGTCCCATATAGATCATTAGGTCTGCCAGCAGGAATGCACCTCTCCATACCTGCAGGCCCACCAGCTTCATTTGTGTACTACTCCTGTGTTCTAACCATATATTGTATCACTGTCAATACTTAAGTATTTTATTTTGGTAAAAGGGTAATAATTGTCAATAAAATTACACATTTTTAAAATGTTGAGTATTACTTTAACTAATTTTTTTATTTCATTAATAATAATTTGATGCTGACGAGGAGTGGAAAATTTTGACAAATCTTAATTTATGGAGTTATAATTGCTTATTTTTTAATCAATTTCTACAATTTTTCTACTACACATTTTTAATTAATCTTTATATTTATGGTATTTGACTAAAAACAGAAAATTTAGGAGTAGTCATCCACCCTATTAGTGGCCTGTTTCATATTATCAAATTAAAAAATTGTAAGATCCATACCACTTTAAATTATGTAATGAAAAAAATCGAATAATAGTACTATGTGGTTTCCTCATAAACTGAGAATTACATTTTTATCATAAATAATATGCAATATTTTTTGACTGATGCAATATATTTTTAATTAATTCATTATAAACATTTATATTATGTTGAGTAAAAATTATTTTGTTAATAATTAATACATTCAAGAAACATGATATTTCTTAAGTGAGACGTTAAATAGTTAGATTTATGGTATATCACATTACAGCACAAAATTTCGAGTGTCTTTCTATATTGGTCTAAAATAAATTGATGTAATTGTGTGAAAGGCATTCGTGTTTTTACAGTGGGGTTAATAATGTTAAACTAAATAAGAATAAATATTATTTTAGCTGTTTATTCACTGTAATAAAGTAGTTAAATTTTGGCCACATTCAATTTTAATCTCATACAAATTAAGTGATAAATCTGAGATCTTGTATATATGAGCTTAGCGTGTTGGGCACGATTTGACAACACAATACAACCATGTGTGTGTGTGTGCGTGCGTGCGTGTGTGTGTGTGTGTGTGTGTGTGTATATATATATACATGATATTCGGGAATAAGTGTCAGACAAAGGAATACATTATTCTTTGACTAAAAAACAGTTGATTGTGATTAAAATAAAATTTAAAAGATGACTTTTTTCAGAAAATTGAAAATAATATTCATAATAATTTTTCATCTTTTTTATACTTGCGCACATTGTTCAGCGCCGCTCGGGGGAATAGCCCGCGAACAGTTGCGACGACATCACCACTGCGGGTAAAAACCAGACTCCGGGCAAATATTGGGTGTGGTAATAAGAATTACGTTAATATTTTTTTTGCACTCAAATAGAACAAGATGGTGCTTTATGTTTTATTTCAACGACAATTTATTCCTTTATAGCCAACGAATACCATCTTTCTTTGTCCAACATCTATTCCCGGACACCATATTTATATATATATATATATATATATACATATATATATATATACATATATATATATATATATATATATATGCTTGGCGGTGAAAAGGTTAAGAACCATTCTTAAGTTTCTATAGTGGTCTAAAATGGATTGGTCAGACATAACTTTCTAGTTATGATGATCTTTTTTACACAACAAAAAATATGTGATTAAAATGTATTTACATTTACTACCTGTTTCGTATTAAGAATTATTTATTCAATATCTATAATTTTTGGTGATAAGTGTTTTTTGGGCAAGCTTAATTGAATATCAAATTCAACCATTCTAGTTTGCATCTAGTGATGTATGCCAGAATTATGTATTTAAATTATATATGTATATATGTACTTATTAAATAGACAGAGACAAAATATTATGTGAGAAATTGTTTTATCTTTATTAAGTTAAACTGCAGATACCTATCGTAATAATCTCCTGCAGGGGCCTGTTAAGTTCCAAATCTCCATCTTTATCCAATTGATATCCACCGCTAGTAGGAGGCAATGTAAATGGAAATTCAGAAACGACATCTGAAAATGGTTTTACAATAAACATTTTTTTTTATTTCTACTTTAATTTTCTGGATTAGAATGATCGGATGTCATTTACTATTTTGGCAATATTTGGGAGGGGGAGGGGGGGTGTTCCAAAATATGCCCATTCTCCAACAGCTGTTCTTAAAAAGTTATTGAATTGCTGACAAGAACTCATGTGCACCAGTCGGACTATGAGGATTTAACAAGAATTTACATTATTTTCTGATGATGATGAACTGCCCCCTAGCATTATAAATTGTCTTAATATTTACATATAAGATGATTAATGTCACAATTAAATCTTATACTACTTTTAAAACAATCAATCTCATTTCAAGAGAAGTTACCTGATTTTATTGAACAGAAATATTTATTTTAATATGCTTGCTGGACACAAGCAAAGCTTTTACTTAATAGATAATTATAAAAATTTTATCCGGTAAAATTTATTAAAAAAGTTGCTATAATCCCTATTTTAAATATTCCTTCTCTAACTTCTACGAAAATTATAAGTTACTATGAAATAACTTACTGCCTTTTATTTTGGGAGTCTGTTTTGTAATGTAGTTGAATTCCGAATAAATTTCAGATTTGACTTCATGGTGTTCTGGCATCTTAAACCAATCAGCAATTTAAAATTGAATCTACTATAAGCTTATTTATATTAATAATTATATAATAAAAATTCACTATAATAACTCTTCAATCAAATTGCATTTCTATGACACTGTTAAAAGGGTTTTTAATTTTTATATTTTATTTCAACTTGTCCGTGCTCACAGAACTACAAAAATAAATTGACAAATACATTCATTATATTGAACACACCAGAAGACTACAAAAATAAATTCAGGGTCAATATGAAAAATGTACCTATGCCAAATCATGTCATTCTGTAATAATTTGTTGGTTAGGTACTTTAGGGCTAAATATTGTGCAAGGTCTCATGTACACTATTGCTAAGTTGTACAATAAAAATATAATTATGAAATGAAAATGACTTTAAATAACTTATTTTAAAGCAAAAGGAGTTTATTTACAAATTTGTTTTAAATGTAGCAAAGTTAAAATAAATATTTATGAAATTTTAAATATTATCACATTCGAATAAAAGCGACAAAAAATAATAAATCTATTATGTTAAATTTGTATAAGTCCACATTCTTAATGAATCAACATGTAGTTTTTATGTAGATATATATAAAATATGTTAAATATTTTATTTGTGTATTAAAAAATATGCTTTTGTCTATTATGTTAAATTTATATAATTTCACATTCTTAATAAATCGATGTATACTTTTTATGTAGATACATATAAAATATGTTAAATGTTTTATTTGTGTATTAAAAAATATGCTATTTGTAGTCGCTATGATAAGAAAGTGCATTTAATTAATGAGTATTTTAATACATTATTATATTTTCCTTAGGCAAACCATACTGTAATTATAAGTTATACAATAAATATTTCTATTTCCATCATCAATATTATATCAAATTAGGCGAAGTTCCGACAACGTGGCAGATTATCCTTTTAAGCCTCACATTTCCTTCACCGGTATAAATTTCCTCATAAACGTATTTCTTAATCTGAATCAATCAGGTAACATACAAGTAGCGTTTTCTTAAAAATTTTTACAATTTGAACAGAAATATACCATTATTTGCTATTGCATATTTTGTACATTGAGCCCTATATTTGTAATATTAAAATATAATATATACAAATTATCGAAAATTGCTTCGAGTTCGGAAAATTTATGTAAATGTTAGCTTTATTTGAACGCGGCACCCATAATTTCAATTACACACAAAAATAGCCACGCAAATGGTATGAAAGTTGTTTTACACAAATGACTAGCGTGTTATCTCTATCAAACAACTACCCGGCATTACTTTAGAACTGTCACAAATCATATTGGCTTCAAATTATAAATACAAAATTTATAACAAACATAATATCCGATTTATAATAATCACATTGTCGATCATTGCTGCTTTACCTGATAGAACATTTTATAATTGAACGATTATTTTGAATTAGGCGCATGTTTACGTCATTACAATTTCATTATCTATGCCAGTTGATTAGCATCAGCTTATGACCGCGTTACGTCGTATTGACTTTATTGGCATCGATAATTAGAAACTGTTTCAAATTTCTATTTTAATAATAATGTTTAATGTTACTCTGTGAAATAAGCCGAGTTCACGTAAAATTGCTTTGTATGTTATATACAAATATGAAGTGTATTATTTATATACTTTTAAAAATAAATTATGGTTTTAAATTTATTTCATGAAGTATTACATGAATATTTTTAAAAGATTTGCTTTTTGCAAAGTATACAATAAAATTAATAGAAACATTGAATGAAATACAAAATAAAGAACACAATTTGTGTTATTGATTATAGCTACATGTTATAATGTAATACAAGATATAAAAATAATACTAATGTCATTAATTAAAATTAAGGAAATAACGAGAAAAGATAAAAGTGTTACAATAATGAAAAGTCATGACAGTACTAGTACTGGCTATTCAGAAAAAAATTGTATCTACCAATCACAAAGGAACACACGATCGACGCTGCCACGTTTCGTCAAGTCCATAAGTTGGCATTTTGGCGTTTCATTCGTTCAGTTGCCACCGCCGATAGAACGTATCGGCGCAGCAGATTGCTGGCTTTTGTGTTCACGGTAGTTTAGTACAATTTCAATATGAAATTCTTGACATTCTCCGTGTTATTTGCCGTTTTGGCTTTAGCATTTACAGAAGACGAGGTTTCCACAGAAGAAAATGTTTTAGTACTTTCAAAGGATAACTTTGATAGTGTAATAAGTGGGAACGATTATGTCTTGGTAGAATTTTGTAAGTATAAATATTTTACAATTCGATAGTTGTTCATGAAATATATTTTATGACGATCGTTATTTTTGTGCAATTTTGTCTATTATTTGGGTAGATTTTGTTTTTTATAGACGCCGATGAAGCAAGTGACACGTCAACTCATTGACCGGTTACTCTACGTGCACGTCAAATATTTTGATGTCAATATAAGTTATCTTACTTAATATAATAAAATAAAGAAATTACTTAATTCATTTAGATGCACCGTGGTGTGGACACTGCAAATCGCTGGCACCTGAGTACGCTAAAGCCGCTACACAGCTGTCGGGCGAAGGTTCGCCTATTAAGTTGGCCAAGGTAGATGCTACCCAAGAACAGGAACTAGCAGAGAAATTCTCCGTAAGGGGATATCCAACATTAAAGTTTTTCAGAAACGGAATTCCATCAGACTACAACGGTAAGTGTTTTATGAGAATTGTACATTTGTCAACATGTTTTCCCGATATGGGCATACTTAGTACAATACTTAGTACATACTTAGTACGATATGGGCATACTTAGTACATGGGATAACTTAGTACAATAGTACTAAGTTAATTTGTGTCTGCTGAATGTTGCGAATAAACCCTAATTTTTTCTGTATTTCTTGATTATGGATTTGTTTTATACATGTATCAATATTAATGCACTTTCCATCCTGTAGACAGTGGTAAGTCATTTATACCTTTGAGATATATGATAAAACATGTCTTGTAGAATTCAATATTTTCCTTATTAATAATTTTACATGTAATATATCGCGTAATGATAAAAATATGTTATGTTACTACTGTATCTTTTAAAGAACTGTTGTAATTATAGTACCTGTTTCATTGGAAGTAGGAATTCATCTACTTTTAAATATAACTGCTTATATTTATAAAATAAATATTGTCATATTTTAAAGGTGTTACTTAAATTGAATGTTTAAGCCCAAGACAT
The DNA here is from genome assembly GCA_039881145.1 of Druceiella hillmani. Taxonomy (NCBI): domain Eukaryota; kingdom Metazoa; phylum Arthropoda; class Insecta; order Lepidoptera; family Hepialidae; genus Druceiella; species Druceiella hillmani. Next base: position 11,124,762 of record JAYKKI010000081.1, on the reverse strand, counting down.
CCCTAACGAAAGAATTTAAGTTTTTTTTAAACAATTCTGAGAAGAATTGTAGAAAAAAACTTGAATTCTAAATTATAAAAATATTGTAGGTGGCCGTCAAGCTGATGATATTGTTTCTTGGGTCAAAAAGAAGTCTGGACCACCAGCTACTGAAGTGTCTTCCGTTGCGGATGCCAAGGCGCTCATTGAAAATAATAATGTTTTAGTCATTGGTTTCTTCAAGGACCTTGAATCAGAAGATGCCAAGAAATTTACAAGCTTGGCCGCGCTTATTGATCAGCAACCTTTCGCTATCACAAGCAGCGAGGAGGTATTCAAAGAATACAATGCCGAATGTGGCAACATTATTTTGTTCAAGAAGGTAAGCATTTTTTGTATTTTTTATCATACATTCCCACTTCCTCTAGTTCAACTTGGATATCCACAGGACGCATATTCAAATTGATTACCCGTTAACACTTTATATATGGTAGGGGCATGTTTTATTTGTCATATTTGGACAGACAAATATATCAATTGAAACTTTTTTTTTTACATTAAAATTACAACAAAATGTGACAATTTGCCTTTAAAAATACTCTAACATGCCATTACATGACTTGTTAATGGCATAACCGTTATATGGGACAAATTATTACTCATTTGATGTACTCTATTAACATTGCAATAGGTGTTTTATTGTTGATTAAACTGTGTATTAAGCGTGACGTTGTTACCGATTATTAGTGTGTAATCACTAACTATAATTTATTTTAGGTGTTTTTATGTTTAATTCTGCTACTGATTTATTTCAAAAACATTTTCATTTTTAGTTCGATGAAGGGCAAGTAAAATATGATGAAGAACTGAAGGAAGATAAATTCAAGAAATGGGTTTTCGTTCAGTCTTTGCCCATTATAGTGGATTTCAGCCATGAGACTGCTTCCATAATCTTTGGTGGTGAAATCAAAAATCACGTCCTCATCTTCTTGTCTAAGGTAAATACTTTATTATGAGCAATCAATCTAATTTATTGAATCAATTTTTTACACATATTCACATTAGTCACATTAGATTACATAAATTGTTATAAAATTTGAAGCCTAAATTTTAATGTAAATAAGAGACATTTATCTTGGCATAATTACACAGATGTACACTGACATATTGGGTTTTGGTGTCACTACTACTCACTTTTTATTCAAAGTGATTTCTGTGTTTCAACTTCTGGCGCTAATAACTTTTAGTGCCGTCTTTAATATATAATTTACAAAACCAAACTTTCATTCAGTATAAAATGAAATACAAGAAAAAGAAAGTCTTGTAGCTCAATTTTCTACATTTGTTGATGAGGTCAACTCATCAATGTCAGACATTCTAATTACTGTTTGGCTTTTGATAATAGTCATGCCGTTATAATCTTAGTTGTGTTAAAACAAGTTTTTCATCATTGTTCATTTTTATAAATAGAGACTTGCGTATAGAAAGTGATTTGTTTGATTACTAATATTTTATATTGATTCTGCTTATTGTTAACTTGTTGTCAACGGTTTATCTTAATTGTTACATTTCTATTATTTCAGGCAAATGGAGATTTTGAAAAGTACGTCAGTGAATTCAAACCTGTCGCTGAAAAACATAGGAGCAAGATCTTGTTTGTGTCTATCAATACTGACGAAGATGATCATCAGAGGTGAATAGTAATTTGTTAATATTAGTTTAATGAAATGTTACAATTTGTAATCAAAATTAAACAATGTTATTAAATCTCAGAATCTTGGAGTTCTTTGGTATGAAGAAGGAAGAAGTTCCAGCTATGAGATTGATTGGCCTTGAAGAGGATATGGCCAAATACAAGCCAGAGAAGTCCGAACTCACCACTGCTTACATTGAGGTGACTAGTATTTTATTTAGTTTGGGATTGTTACAGTGAGGATGTTTTAAATATTTAGGTTGTCATGAAATTATTTTTGTAAATTATAAAATCAAAATGAAATAATATTATAAATGAGACTGCTACATAATCAAGCTTCACAATGATATCTTATCACAGAAAAGGTATCCTAGAAATGGTTACAAATAAAAAAGTACGTGTGCCAGATTCTTATCGTGAATATCATGCCTATGAAAACGATACATTTTTTCAACTATTCATTGCAATTCCATGTTATTTAAATAATTCAGTGCTTTTTGCTTTTAATGTGGTTTTAATTGAATGATAAGATTGATTGTTATAAAAAGATATTATTGTTAATGATAAGGGTTATTTTCTAACTTAGCGATAATATTATAATTAGGAATTTGTGAGCAGCTTCTTTGAGGGCAAGCTGAAGCAGCATTTGCTGAGCGATGATTTGCCCGCCGACTGGAATGCTAAACCTGTGAAAGTTCTCGTTGCCTCAAACTTTGATAGTGTCGCCTTCGATGCCAACAAGAAGGTTCTCGTTGAATTCTATGCACCATGGTGAGATTTAATTTTGTATATACTAACATCACAGTGATTCATTATTTTCCGTGGAATAATCGATTTACCTGGTTGAGCACCTGTGGTCTTCTCAATGTTATTTTTGCCATTTTAGTCTATAAGAGACGACAGTATTTACACATCTGGTAATTTCAAGGACCTATAGCACTAACAATAAGGTGGCATTTTTGTTTGTATAACAGTAGGTAAATGTCACAAGTGATACTAATGCCATTTGTTCTTGAAATGTGTTCGTGCTATCAAAATAATTTAATTTCTATTGATTGAATGAATATGGCTAGATGTAAAAACTCATTACAGATGACTTACAGCTTAATTAAAAGAAACCATTGGTTGAAATAAACTTGTTTTTATGGCAAGTGGCATGAACAATGACACTTTATAAAGAAATTATACATTTTTGACTATTTCGTATGAGCGTGCTTAATTTAAACAGCTATTTTAAGTGAGGCAATTTGGAAGACATGCATGTATTGAATTAAAGATTATAAATTATTAATAGTTAATTTAAATGTCCATACCGATCACAAGGGGATACTCAAAGAATAATGATTGATCAGTGTTATTGAAGGAATTATGTGATATATTATAAATTAACATGTTCTCATCTCGCTATCTGTCAATACGTTTTTAGTGGAATTTGCCATGAATATTCTTACAACCATTTGAATGGTTTTTTGTGAAACTAAATGAAGTATAATGACTTCTCATTAGCTGTAATCCGTAAGTAGATTGTGTAGTGTTAACTTGTTTAATGCGCTATGGCAGGTGCGGTCACTGCAAGCAGCTAGCTCCCATCTACGACAAGTTGGGTGAACATTTTGAGAATGACGAAAGTGTGATCATCGCCAAAATTGATGCGACAACCAACGAGTTGGAGCACACCAAGATCACGTCCTTCCCTACAATCAAGTTCTATACCCAGGACAACCAGGCGCTCGACTACAATGGTGAACGTACCCTCGACGCACTCATTAAGTTCGTTGAGTCAGATGGAAAGGCGGAGCATTCTACGCCTGACATAGTGCGTAATTTTGTTTATTTTTTTTTATTCAAAATTCTTTTAAAAAAGATGGTAATTTGAAAGACAACCACACTTTCTACACCATATTGATGTTTGGTTAATAAATGGATGACTGTATGAATACAAACCAGAAATTCCATGTCATTATATAATTAATAAAGTAGTAGTATAAAGAAGTAGAAGTGAAATATTTACTCAGAAAAAAGTAGACCGGTGGTGGGATAGAAGAGGGGAATTTTTTGTAGTTTTTAATGTAATCTGTTAATTTTTTTGTTTACAGTCGGAGGAGGAAAGTGAAGAGGATGTGCAGAAGAAGGACGAGTTATAAAGAGGATTATAATATACAAAAGTTGGAATAGTTATTAATGTAATGGAAGGCTTCCGCAGATCTTCCCCTCGAGCATCAATTTCTCGATTTGCCCGCATTTATTATTAATGGACATCTGCGGTTTTATATTTTTAAGATATTTTTTTACATTATATAAAAAATTTCAAAATTCCGACTATAGTTAAGTTTTATATTTTTTTTTTAAGTCGTCCAATGATTGCTGAAGTTGAGTGTAATGATTTGAAGATATATTTCTAGCAGTGGCATTTATTTATTTTTAAAATATATGTTGTTTCCTATAAATTCTTTACACTTGTTAACATTCCTGATATTATCACTGTGAACACGCAGGCCCTTTGTCGATAAAGTCCTCTTGACCTTCTGTACTATGTTCAAATTCGTGACTAATTTATTCTCTGTATAGCCATAATTTATTAATTTTAACTGTATTGGACAGTAGTGATACAGTAAGTAAACAATGTTCGATGGTTAATCATCAACCTAATGTGGTCCCTATGGCACCACCTGGTTTGTGGCAGCAAATGTGAATAAAAATAGGTTATTGAAGTTGACATGTATAGTGTTTTTTTGACGATGAGCAAATTAAATTATAGTATTAACAGTGGCAGTTGCATCGGGAGCTTGTCTATGTATTCACCCTTCTGTACATAATGAACACCCACATCCAAAGATGTTTATTTTTTTTTAACCAGTGATAGAATTTATTTGTCTGAATATATGTTGTGTCCATTGGATGTAAATATCGTATACTTCCTAATAATATATTAAAAAGAAAAAAGTTTGTTTTACTGGTGGACCATGTTGATAGCGGAATTTAAGTCCATCATGAGATGGAATATACTTGCAAGTATATGGATGGTTTATAATTTTGATATATCATTTACCCTACCTAATAAAACAAAGAGGAGTTTTTTTTGTTTTTTAGGGATTTACAAAAAACTACCAATTCTATTGATATCAAACTGTTCCAGTATGATAGCTTATAATTTTCAGAACCTGCTATAGCTGAAGTAACTGAAAAAATCTTCATTCCATCCGCAAATAGCTAGCAATTGCACAGTTTTAACCACATTATTTATTACAAATATTATTTACCAACATAGTAAAGGCCAGAGATTCAAACCCTGGCTCACTTCTGACCATGAAATAAGACTCTGGACACTAAATTACCCACTCATAGATATTTTTTCTGTCCATGGTATTCAAAGAAAGGAAACATTAAAAGTGAAGAATCGGGCTTTGCTTAGGTAGTTTAGTAGGAAATCATTCCAGAGATCGAACGCTTTTTGGTAGTGAAAATATGCAACATTGATGTGCAAACCGAGATCAATCTGATTTTTGTACCTCAAATACAAAGTGATTTTTGTACCTCAAAGAATAAACCTGGCCACATAAAACACCAGCAGCTATGTCTACATTATTGGTTACACATACTGCTCTAATCACTTTTAGGCAGGACGTTTGTAAGTGATTGGAGCAGTTTGTTGTTTCAGAGTGGCACATAGTTTGCATCAGAAAAATTCCAGCTAGTATAAGGATCCAGATTTGCAGAAGATTGAGAAATAAGGTGCGGTAAAGCATTATATTTCAAACAAAAATATGGGAATAGAGTATAACACGAACATAATTGTATTAATACAAGCATATATGCATGTCCAACCACATACCAACATACACACGTCCGCACACTAGATGAGAGTTATTATTCCTATATTGGAAAAAAGTTTGCAGTTGAACAGAGGGTTGAAATAATTGATATTGCTTTACAAAGAAATTCAATAGGACCTAGAGAAAGACAAAAAACATTCTAAAGTTACGAAAATTTCTTTTACTAGAATTGACCTATTCGTATAAATATTTTACGTACATAAATATTTTATTACATTTTTTTAATTAGATTCATTAGGTTAATTATAATTTTGTCATAATGAAAGTTTGTTATATTAGACCAAAAATATATAATAAACAGTTTAACATTCCGCAATCGTGCTTCTCCTTATTTAAAATTTCACTGAATTCCCATTTTTCTTTTGGTTGAGAGTACTCATGGTCAATTCTAATCTCCACGAATAGTGAGGGATTACTGAACTTATAAAATCTTATGTATATAGGTCTAAAACTATAGAAGCTGTGAGACTGGCAAGTTGATGGATGGACGCGTCAAAATTATGTAGTCTTTGTTATGTAAACCTAAAAATAAAGATTATGTAATGAAAAATGTGTCAATTGTTATTACAGAAATAGTTCATTAAAACTTCTAGGAAACAAAATAAGATGAAATTTACAATCTTTTGCCAATATCCCTGAAAATTAATTTTTTGTACTTGCACTGTCTGCACTTGCATCTACCCTGAAAATTTCAGAAGTGTTAGTGGCAAGCACGAAAAGCGATGATTTAAAAAGGTTTGAGTAAAATCTCTTACAAAACGTAGATAATAATACATTTTGAATCTCCATTCTCATTTTTCGTAGCCTTTTTTCATAACGGTAACAATAAATATTTCTGAAATGTGACAAATTTTTTAAAAGCTTTTATTTAATCTGCTGTCACAAAATTTGCAATAGATTTTACTCATTTGAGACTTAAAACTTGGCACAAATACATTGCGATGATGAAGTCAGGATTTATAAATGTTGGTAGTTGGGATCTGAGGATAAAGAGGGCAGGTGGTTAATGAATCCCTTTAATAGTAGACGCATCAATTTAGGCTTGTTTCACTTGTTTTGACAAATTCTTTGTACTTCCTATTTTTTTAGTACATTTAAAAAAGTTTAGAAATTTTTTTTATTTTCCTATTTTTCTCAGTTTTAAAAAATTCTTTCTGAGTTTCTAGTTTTAAAAAATATTTTGTTTTTAAAAAATATTTCCAGGTAAAAATCTTGTAGACAAAGTGTATGGATTACTTATAACATATTAACTTTATTTTGAATAAATAAGGAAATGTAGAAAAGCTTATTAAGAGAAGAGATATGCATGTACCACAATTTATCTGCAAAATTTATTCTGAAAAAAGTATGGAATAACTTATAGTACAATTATAGCAAGATCCTCTTGGAACTAAAGCAGGATCCCTCTCATATATAACTTTGTTTGGCAAATCATGAAGAGAAGGTAAATATCCTAATGACTACCACTAAACTCTAATCTTGCCAACATAGATTTTGCAAAACGATTGACTGTGAATAGCTCGTCAGCTATGTAGGTATGTGTGGATACATTTTTGAAATTAGCCAAGTTGGCACTGTCCAATGGAATTGTTGGAATGGTTGGCTGGCATATGGCATATAAATATGAATTACAATCTATTGCTGCATAATTTGCAATCTGACAATTGTGGAATAATACTACATCAGTATATCAGAGAGGTAGAAGCCTTCATACCTAATGTTTTGTTCAATCTATCTTGATAACTTGAGTAATGAGCTTAAGGTAAAGAAAATATATAAATTGTCATTACATTCAGTCGAAAATAGGTTAATATTTTAGTTTTGACACTAAATTTTCTAATAATAAATCTTTTGAAACTTATATTGTTCCAACACTGCAGAGTTAAAAAATTATTTAATTTTAATTACATTATACAGTTTGTAGTAAAGAATGTGTATATAGATTCTGAGCAAAATGTTAAGTATATTTGAAGCAATTTCTGTAAAAAAATAAAAATTTTTTTCTTGAAATATCTAATAGCATAAAATATTAGCATAAAATCATCTGTATGAATAATAGATATGGTCTTTGCAGCACTTGTATAACACACAACCCTATGATCAACGTCGTGAGTACTGGAGCACGATGCGGAACCACAATTATGCAATGCATGTCAGTAAAAATGGTTAAAAGCTATATATAAGTCACCATCATTATCAATTGCAGCCTGGTAGCATTGAAACATACACACTGACACACATTAATACTAATGCATCAAGTCATTTATTGTAAAATCATTGCTCCTAACAATGAAACTAACCATAACTAAGTATAACAGGATTCAATGACCTAAATGTAACTAAAGGCTTAAGACACACTATGCCAGCAGCATAGCCAAAAGGTATGCCTGGCGGTATGTCTGATTGCACTCTAACCCAGAGGGTGACACATACGAGTCATTGGTATGGATAATGGGGAATGCCGATGGGTAATATGCAGTGCAAGTGGCAGTTTGCTCCTGGCATTTATCCTGGTAGTATTATATGGTGTGTACTACATAAGTCAAATAAAATGTCTTTTAATTGGGGTGACAAGACCGTGTTGCTTCTTAATGAAAAATTTCATGAAAATTAGGTTTTATGGAATCGCAGCTTTCCTGATTACAACAATAAAAATAAATGGACGCCTTAAACATTATAGCAATTTTATTTCAAACAAATACAAGTGAAATAAAGAGAAAGTTAAGAAATTTAGTGTCATTATTTGTGTTAAAAAAAAGAATCTTGTAGAGTCGCAGAAATCGGGTGCTCACATAGAAGTTGTACGTGAACCAAAATGGTTCTGAAACTACCACTTCAGATACACAGGATAACCTCTGTACATTATTGAATAATATTGAAACAATTTTTCACAATATATCTTGAATATATTTGGCGTTAATTTTGTAGAAATTTATTATTCACTAATGAAACTACGTGATGTAGTATTATTTCTACTTTCTTTGATTTCTTTCTTTGAAATAATACTACATCACGTAGTTTCATTTAATTATGAACAATATATCTTTATTGATAGAAATATAAATCCTAACTAATTCTTATAATTAATATCTACGTTATTCACTTTTGATACTTATTAAATTAACGTTATATTAAATTTTCGTTTTATTCATGAAATATAATTTTGCAAAGATAGTTGTCCTTGTTCTAAAAAAAATAGTTTATCAACCCGTTTCTAACAGCTGAAGGTCCGAAATTCTGAACCATTTCGAAATTTTCTTTTTATGGTATTTCTTCATTTTGAAAATCTATTACACCAACGTCATTTCTTCGTATAAAATTATATGAACATGTACAAGCCGTTGCGGCAAGTTTTACTTTCTCTAGTTGTTAATTCATTACTGAATGAAATAAACTAAATTTTTCGTTAAATCTTCCAAAAGCATTTTCCTAAGACCTTTGTCCTCTAAAAAATCTATAATTACGTATTCTCTCCAGAAATTCTGCCCCACGTTGCCCGGGAAATGGTTCATCATGTTATGCAAAATTAGAAACGCATCATCACCGAGGAAAAAGAATGGCAGATTGATGGTGTGACCTGGTAAAGGTCTTGGTGTTGGGAGGTCAATAGATTCATTTTATAAGTTATCATCCGAAATTCTCCCTTGTCAACCTGTATCAATATATATTAAATTATAATTGGCACTGACTAATGGTAAAAAAACAATAATGAAATCGAATTACCGTTGAAAAATTCTGAATCACTATTATGCGGACATTACATTTCTTCAAAAATAACAGTGAAACAGTAAGCCGTTCTTTCTCTGCTGTCAGTATTAAAAACAAGCAAAAATAATAAATATAAATGATAATGGTGTATTCATATATTCATTTATTCCATACAGATATTTACATAATAAAATTTAGAATCAAAAATTAAATTTAAACAAGTAAATACAATTGAAAACTGACAAAGCAGCCACATGATTTTCATATATGCATATATGAGTATGAATATGAATTGGTGTAGAAATAATTAAAATAATATCCACATCAGAATATATATGTGATAACACCTAAATATGTGAAAATACTTAAATACCTAAAGATTAGGCAGATGGTGGGAAGAAGTTTTGGTAAAATCTTAGATAGTTCTCCAAATCTCCATAACTGGGAAAGTTATAAACCACAATAGCTAAACACCTGAAGGTCACTGCTGACCTCTCTTTGCTAGGCATGTATTTTCTCTAAGCCGTATTTTTTTGGCAATGTACGATTCAGTTTCATTTAGCAGAATCTCAAAATCTTCATAAGACATGTTTAAAAAACCCAAGATTTTTTTAGAATGTCTTATAAACATTTCGAGATTTGCTAAAGAGAATGTACAACGCTAAAATATTATTACATAAGTGTCGACAACAAATATCATCTCTTTTAATTTTCTATCTGACTGTACTGTTCTGCTACTTTCTTTATTGTAAACTTGGCACCTATAATAACTTGCAAATCACCATCACAACCACGGTTGCGATGGTGATTTTTACAACTTTATTTTGCAACAATACTTAAAAATACAAACAACACAATGTGTTCTGAATGATATATATATACATATATATATACATATATATTTACACATATATATACATATATATATATATATATATATACATATATATATGTATATATATACACATATACATATATATATATATATATATATATATATATAACCACATCTAATACTTGCCTGGAGTGTGGTGTTTACCCATAGTGGCGATGTCTCCACAGCTGTTCACGGATTATTTTCTCAAGCAACACTGAATAATGAGCCCAAGTATTGTATGTACGAAAAAGGTGACAAATAATTACGAATATTGTTTCTAATTTTATGAAAAAAAAGGCATCTTTTAAATTTTATTTTAATGACAATCAACTATTTTTCAATCAAGGAATAACGTTTTTTTTTGTCTGACTCTTATTCCCGGATACGTGTATATATGTATTAATGACATTTTTGGCTTATTACCAGACAATGCTTACATTTCAAGCGCTGGCGATACGGCAGTACTTTTTACTTGTAATAGTTTGTATGAAGTCAGGCTTTAGTTAACTGTACGTTTAAAATGCCTAGATTTAAACATAGAGTTATGTACAAAACGTAAGTAGTTTAAAACCACTTTTATTATTTTTCAATGTCGTAGTCATAAACTATTTATTCAGTATATAATCAGATTTTAGGTTAGTTACCAATAATAATGAATTAAAATCAGTTGGACATTACGAACATCTCTGATCATATTTTAATTGTTTTATGAGCTGAAATAAGCTTGTAGTGGAATTAAACAAATTAATTATTTCATTTTACTTTTTTGAACGTATAATTAATTATGGTATTACTTCTTGGGGTTACAACAATTTGGTTAATTCTTTATCAATAATTCAAAATAAATTATTAAATTAAATTAAATGAATAAAGAAAGCAGTGCTCCATTAAAATTTACTTTTATTTTTGTGTACAGAAATACATTATAAAATCACTGCTCCATTAAAAGTTTGCTTTTATTTTGAATTTGATTATAAGTAGTTGCATACAATTAAAATAATGAAGTAAATTAAATCTAAACTCCGAATGCTACACCCTTAAAACCCTAATAACTACAGTGCTCGTTTTTGAAGACATTTTTTTCTTAAAAAAGTTTGAAAACATTTTTAATTTAATTAATATTAATATGAAATTATAATAATACTAGTTGTGCCTACGACTTCGTTCACATGTATTTAGGAAAAAACTTTTTGGTCTTTTTTCTCTTATATGTTGTTCCGGGGTATATACTATTACAATACTAAATTTCATCTGTTCAGTAGATTTTGGGTGATACCCATTCAAATTAACATAAAGACAGAAAAATACTAAAAAAGTTCATTCTATACGCTAAATCAAAAAGTGATTTATTTAGCGTATCATTCTATACGCTAAATCAATCACTTTTTTAAAAATATTTTCAATGTACAAAATATATTTTGTTACAATTTTATTTATAGTACAGATATTTATATTAATATTTAATTATTTTAAATTAATTTATTTTATTTTCTTTTTAATTGTTAATTTTAAAATGATTCTTATTTACTTAATATTAAAATTTCTAATAAAGCTTTATTAATTTGATGATTTTACGAATGGAAAAATAAAATGAGATAATATGCATGAACTATGCCTGATAAATTGAAATGGAATCAATAAATTTATCGAAATTCATTCAGAATTTCAAAATTATTTAATTGTATTGAATTGTTTTTATTAAAAAAGTTATCATTTATTAACGAGAAATTTTTGGCAAAGTATGTAAATAGCCTCTTGCGATCAGTTGTGTACCTCTAATTAGAAGCATACTGTATGGTTCTTGATTGGAGAATATACTGTTCTTAAAATACGATCACGACATTGAACAAGTCTCATTATAAAAATTATATCAACAACGAGGCACCTCTACTGGCCAATGTGACTTAATTCCTTTATTTTGTGACTTATTTAACTTTATTGTTTCTTGAGCATTCAAATGACGGTTGAAATGATTGAAAAGGTCAATAAATTTTAGAAGAAAAGCATGGAAAATAAATTGATTCATTTTTATAAAGTTTATTTACTTCCAGCGTTGATTTATTCATGGCATCCAAAGTGAATTGAAGTAAGAAATGCACAATATATCCAAGATTGTATGAAAAGTAAGAACGAAAAGTGCAATTTAAAAAGTGATGTCGGAGATTACGTTATATTTTACACCATTTTTTTATACTTCCTGAGGACATCATCAACAAATAAATTTAATATATATCGTTGTAAAACAAAAATTTGTTATATATAAATATATATATATATATATATATACAAGTTGGTTAGTACCAACTTGTCATGTAAGAAAACTGCTGTGTGGTAATAAACACCAACAAAGAGCAATGAATGATTTATAAAATATGCTAGTGTTACGTGACACGAGTGCACGTAGCATATTTTATGTGATGTTGCAAAATTTCAATTCAAAAAACATTCGTAATGTTAAGTGTAACACAATTTGTGGTGATAAAACACTCTTACTGTTTCAAACTTAAACAAAGCTTTATAAGTTTTTTACTATTTGAGGAATTTGTATTTTTTTTTAATTTTATTTTATTTTATGTAAAGGGAAAAAAACAAACACGAACTATTTGAAAGATTCTATCTGATGACAATATCTAAAACAACTGCATCTTTTAGTGTATGTGAAAAAACATTTCTACAAATTCATCTCGTGACAGTTCTAGCAGTAATTCGCCTGTTTGTACAACCAGAAAATGAAGGTTCTGAATTGTTTACAGTAATAAAATGACAATTCCTCTATGCTTGTAGAAAATTTTGTACAGGATTTGATAAGCGTCGAAATTTCAAGCAGCTCTCAAGTCTCCACAATTTTCTCAATTTAATCTAAACTGTATCGGGAACACAATACATGGGTTACAAGAAGGATGAAAAATTAGAACAATGCCTGCCGACAGAAGCTAGAGTTGTAAAACATCACTGTAACCATATTGCAACAATACAATAAATCTACAAAATAGTTCATGTGTGTTTTGGATTTGAAGTCATGAGATGAAAATAAAGCTTTTGTACAAGGACTGGCATCTATAAAAAATCTACATAGGCAAAGAAAAGGCAACATCTGAAACGCTTCCAGGAAGGACAGTGATTTTTATATTTTTTTCGCAAATCTGATGCGCAAAATATCAAGCAAGTATAAAAAATAATTTGCACACACAATTAAAGTAAGATTGTGCAAATTATTTTTTATACATGCTTGACCTTGGTCGTGATTCTTTCTTACATTGGATTAAACATACATCAGTAATATTAGTTATGGAGGATAACAGTCAATCTCAATTGTTAACATCTAATGCCACCACAGTCACAAGGATTGTGCCAAGTAATGTATCAGGGTGGATAAACTTATTACCAGAAGTGCCTATTCATTATTACCGGACATCGCCAAAGTTTATCTGCGTGAGTCAAAGAAACATTTCAATTCACAAACCGAAGAAGGATCAATGCAGCGTGTCCTTCAATCTAGAAATGAAATGAAACATATAGTGCTAAAAACAAAGCTATTGAAAACTTGAAGACTAATACTGAAAATCTAGTGATATCTGTTGATTTACAAAGTGTTCTTTTAATACTTGCTGGAGCCCTGTACAATAAACAAAAATTCCAATGTCATAATTTCACAACATACAATTCATAAACTGGATAGGTCACTATTTATTTTTGGCATGAAACAGGCAGAGGAGTTACGTTGAATGAACTCACAAACTGCGTAATTGATTACCTTAAATTACATGCCATGCTTATAAACATATATTCATAATTAGTGACGGATATAATTATGAAAATAGAAATAAAGTTCTGACGCTTTAAGTGATTATGCTTATTTTGCAAAAGTTGATGTTGAGCAAATCATAATGGAGAAGGATCACACAATGATAGAAGCGTATAGCGTCCATTATACTATTTATTATTACATAAAGCCTGCTATTTATACTCTACAAGATTGCCTCACAAGAATGAATTAAGCCCGAGCCAAACACATACTATGACTTCACCATATTCCATTTAGATTTCTTTAAAGATTGCGAACACTTAATTACTGATTACCAATTCATCAGACCTGGTAAAAGGAACCTGGAACAACCCTTTTCCACAATGAATGAGGTCAGAGGATATGTGTTTATGATTAATTAATGATGTTTGCTTTAAACACTGGCATCCAAAGAATTATGAATGTTTATTGCAATGGAGACATTTTTCACGGGAGTTTCTTTTGCCCTCAATATTATCTAACAAACTGTTGGAAATAACAGAGTAAATTCAATCAATGTCATGAATTAAAACCATTTATTAATCATGACTACCATTAATTTTATGATTGCCTATAATACAAGTCAGATTAAAATGTATTCACTAATGTATGATTTAAGTATAATTTAGTTTTTTAATAGTAAAATATCTTTGGAAACTAGAGGTATTCTTTGTTAATACCTGTTATTTGCCAAACTATTGACTAAAATATGCCGTGTGCACAATTTGCAGTTACTTAAAAATCACTATATTTTTATGTACAGAAAATATTTCCCTTAAAGTCTAATAGGACCATCTTTAATTGAAAATAATTTGTAGAATTAACCTTTATACAAAAATTCTCAAGATAATGTTAAATATCTTAGAAAGTAAACTTAACTTTAAAAATTTTGGGAGTACACTCTGCACACAACTGACTTTGGTTTGACAACGATATACACAGAAAACTTGTAATATTTTTTTGAGGGAGACTATAATAAATTAGTAACAATTATTAGTTGGGATTGGAAAATACTATTGCAAAGATCTGTTCTCCGAAGTATCTGAAACATTTTTTGAAATCATATTTTGAAATGGGCTACATCAAAGCAATTGAGATTACTTGTAGCAAAAGGTAGCCTGTGTAAAGTTTTTGTGATTATTCTTCAGGTATCCCCTGGGTAAGGCCTTAAGTATAATCACAAAACTACATCAAATGTCTTTGACTTTGTAAAAAGGCAAAATCACCAATTTTTCTAAATATTTTGTCTTAAACCGTTTATCCTTGGATGCACTGGTAGATATTTTATTACAACAGTTTTATATAGTATTCCTTTACTTATGATACCAAGTGGAATCCCGCATGTTGTCATTGTCATTAAAGTGAATCGATTATTTTTATTGGTTCAGCGCATCAAGATTTCTCATGACTAATTTAACAGAAGGCCTTAGGACTTACTAAATGTTTTCACAGAATCTTTTGCCATTAGGCGGAGGAAATTTTTTGTAGAGGAAAAAAGTATTCATCACAAATATTTTTTAATGAATGTACAAATAAGAAATATCTATAATTACAGTAGGTAATTTATAAAAAGGCTTTTTCTATTAAATTTTCATAATTATTATGATTCAGTGAGGAAATATCGTTGTTTTCAATAAGTAGAAAAGCAAGGATTGTCAGTTTTGGATCACCAGTGGCTTTTGTTATTTTTTGATGAGTTTTAATTTCAAAACTTATCTGAGGAGATCATTCGTATGGTTTTTCATTTATTTTAAGATTACTTCTAAATATACTAGATAACTTATTTTGGACAACTTGTATACCTCAGTATAAAAGCTATATTCATTGTTTACACCCAAATTAATGTCTTCGGTCCTTCATATAGTTCATGTCCATCAACATCAGAATGTTTTATAACACCTAATGAAATTTGTAAGTTTTAATAATTTTTAAAACATTTATCCTTTTAAAATTGTTCATTTTCAATATTAAATCAAATAGTATTTTTGTATTATTCGAGAACTGAAGTCTAGGTATGTAATTTATACTCACAGTGTCAAAAAAATAATTTTCAACTTTTTTTTGTCAAATGAAGAGTTTTGTCAATTGCTTAATAACAACAAATTGTTTTCCCAGGACTTTAGGTTACTTTTATGTCCCACATACATGGATCCGTGGTCTTATCAAACTGCTATGTTTTGAG
Organism: Druceiella hillmani; assembly: GCA_039881145.1. Classification (NCBI taxonomy): domain Eukaryota; kingdom Metazoa; phylum Arthropoda; class Insecta; order Lepidoptera; family Hepialidae; genus Druceiella; species Druceiella hillmani. The sequence goes on along the minus strand of JAYKKI010000081.1, from coordinate 11,108,706 downwards.
GTTAAATTTATAAATAAATATATTATTATTTTCAGGAGGTGTCAAACTCAAAGAATTTACATGTATTTAGTGAATATTTATTTGTTTCCTTATATATATAAATCAGTTTAACATGACAAGGAACCTTTCAGTCTAAGTTTACCCAAGATCACTTATAAGAATAAAAATATAGGAAAATTAAACTATATTGAAAAATCAACTGCATTACCTTTATATATAAAATAATCAAAACATAAAAACAAAAAAAAATACTATCAACATAAAACACAAATATTCTGACAATGGTACAATATGTGTAAAATTATTGGCAATTCTTGCACAAGAGCTTGGAACGCTGTAGGCATATTGCCTGTTACAACTGGAAATATTTTTATGGCAAGTTATTCAGTGACCTTGATGCTCCTTTTGATGTAGAAGAACTTAGTTTACTATTTTTTGACATTTTGAGCCAAAATAACCTAAAGCAAACAAAATCCCCGTCTGAGATTTTGTATGGGAAACGTGGACGTGCAGTCTCATAGACGGTGGTAAAAGTTTGAAGCAACATAACTTATTTGATATACAGCCGACCATGCAACCTCCCATCTCAACAGCTGTTTTGCCATTAACTCCGAAGCTACTGAGTGTGTCAGAAGCAGGGAGTGCGGGGAAATAAGTAAATACGAAAATAGCAAATTGTGAGTGGTCTGTGAGATTGCATGGTCAAAGTTAAAGGTTAACCACTTTCAATAGTCATTGCCATTTCCTCAGCTGTCATGACAGGAAGTTGTTTTATGATAGTCATTGAGCCAGTTCATAAATGCGTCACAAGATATTGTATGTTAATGTTTAAGTACATCTATTCATTTTGCTACTTTTTGTCGACAAAATTTATTGTACAAATGTTGTACCCATACCATAAGAGAGATAAGTAATTCATATTTAGTTACTTCCAAATGAGGGGCATTTTTTTACCAACTGGCAATCCATGGGTTTTCTCATTCAGATTCTGTAGTCACCAATATAGTTTATTTATAACTTACTGCCTTCTTACTTATTCTATTCTGCACTTCTGGTGTCCAATTTAGAAATACTTTTCCTATTTCAAAGAGCAATTCCAGTGACACAGTGCATGTACCTTTAGATTTGACCATCTCTTGCTTAACCTAAAAAGAGGTTATGATGACTTAGCAATAAACCATAAAAAGATTAGTTGAACAAATGTCATTTCTTATAAGATTTCAAATATGGCTACCACAAAGTACAAAGCCCGAAGTAAAATTTAATCTTTAAACAAACCTGCTGTTTTTCTTCGGTACAGGTAAATAGCCGAAATTTTTTTTAAGAAATGCTGTTTGGTTATATATTTAACTCTTAAAGTTAAATATATAACAAAACAGCATTTTAATTGATTACAATGATTCACTGCAAATAAACTCCTCTGAATTGATGCAATGTTCTTATTTTACTATACTCAAATTTACCTCTAAAGAAATGTACGTTACCATTGGCAACCCGGATTAAAAAAACATTGACCGAAGATATCTAGATCATAAAAAATCTTGTTATAACTGATTTTTAAAGTAAATGAACTTGCGTTATGCAGTTTAAGGGGTAACTTCGACATAGTCTAATTTAGCAATTTTGGGAAAATCTAGCTATAAATCATTGTAAACTTCCATCATTATACATTACTCGTATGACAAGAATTATGAGCATAAAATTATTGTATCATTTACTAAGATCTGAATTTATTTGTATCATTTACTACCTTTGGATCCTTAAAATTAAACTTAGGTTATCATCGGATAGGTATTTTAAAATGAAATGCCCCAAACAATTAAATTGAAAATGGAAAATTATATTTCTTTCACACACTTTGTTATTATGTAGTGTAAAGTTTCGAATCGAACGTGATGTTCAGTGATGATTTACTAGGCCATTGTGTAAGTGGTTACACACAAACCTAAAATGAGAGTTGCAATGCAAACATGTGATGCCTTAACCTGCAAAAACTTAATTTTATTTGAGATTTTCTCGAAACAACATTTTTCAAGTATAAAATCTACAAATTTTATTCAATTTGCAAGAAATTTGAGTGGAATCTTTGTAATTGAATTCTTCAAAAAAGTACATACCTGTTTTTTGATGAGTTGACAATATTTTTTTACAATCAATTTTGCACTTTATTTTTTTATTTAAAGTGGAATTTTTTTCCAAATATCTGCCATTTCCAAACAAATCAATTTTCATTTCACCCGCAGTAATCTGGCAAACGTTTTGTGAGGTAGAGTCGGATGATTGAAGTTGTCGGAGTATAGAGTACTGCCACAGATCCCTTGTAGGCTGGAACTTTTTTGAAAAGTAGTACCTTGCAATCTGACAGAGTACATACACTATAAAAATGTTAAAATCAAATCTATATCTACAACATAATAGTATACGATTTGGGAGTATTTCCAAGGTTCGTATGTACTAAGATCTTAATTTCAAGTTATGGTGCATGCAAATATTGATCAGTTTTTTTCTGTTTTACATTGGCTAAACACGAGAGTGAGTAAGGCCTTGTCTGTCAGTCTCCTGAGAAGTAAAAGTTATGTACATGCACCATTCTCTTCAGCCCATTGCATACTCAGCTCAAATGCGTTAATTGCATCTTTAGTTCACACTTGTGGAGTGGTTCCGGTATTTTCGTCATTAACTTTTTGATTTATTATTGGAATAGAAACTTAGTTGACAATCTCGTCATTAGATGTTTGATGGAACACATTTTCTTCTTTATCCATTCCACGATACCAGATTTCCAAATTTTCCAAACTAATCTACGTTTCAATAGCAATTTGCTCTATGACTTCCGAAGTAACACTGATTTAAGGAGCGGTGCCAGGAGTGGTGATAATTTCTGGCCATAACTTTCCCATGCCTATGTAATGGCTGATGGACGCAATACGTTCCAAGATTGACAAAGGGAGAAAACCAAGTCTTTTATGTTTAATTCTTTTAATGTTTTTTCTATAGGTTGGTCTTTTGATATGGCCATCAGCAGCAGTTTTATCTTGTAGTCTTGCTTGACAAACTGAATGATATGCTGATCCATTGGTTGGATCAGTGCAGTGCAGTGCAATGATACATTTATCCTCTGTTGTTAGTTCAAGAAGCAGTAACGCTCTTTGAGGTAGATTACGATCTTTCAACCATTTCCTAACTTCTGGTACGAAGCATTTATCAAACCACTTTGATAAATACTTCGGCATGCACACACTTTTTTGTCCACAATAGTGTTCAGGTAAATCAATGTTTTTGAATGCTCGTGGATTCTTTGATTTTCCAATGACTACCATCTTTAGCCCGTAGCTGGCTGAAGCATTAGCACATTTCTCAATATGTGAATTAAACGTTTTGCTAGGTATTACACGCCAAGAAATCCCCGAGTCATCTGCGTTGTATACCTGTGAAGGGCAAAAATTTAAATCTTTCACTTTTTGCAAAAATCTCAATTTAAATGGCTCTATGCAGGATGTGTCACTAGCGAATTGTTTTCCTTTTATAGTCATCAAACATATTTCATAATGACTTTTGAAGTGTACCAACCATCCCTTGCTAGCTACAAAATCGTCTTTTCTGTTATCTCATTGTAAAAAAAATTTTCTTTCATGGCCAATATGGGCCCAGAAATATGCATATGCCTGTTTACCCTATGGACTTTCTACTTTCTTAATTGTCTGCCTTTTGCCATCGATTTGCATCACGTGTAGATATGCATTGTATGACGTGACAATAATTATATGAACGCCTGCAATAACATTCACAATCAAACTGAAACAATACGTGTTGAGTAAATGTCACTGTGCCACGAACAAGTCACAACATGTTTAAGCATACATTGACGAAGACTTGTCACAATAAATGTACTTTGTATATACTGCTATAGGAATGTCGGATTATAGAGGGTGCCGGATTAGACAGGGGCTGGATTATTGTAGGTCAATGGTATTTTTAATTCCATACATGATTTTCTTGCTTTTTTTCATGGAGATTAATGAAATCTGATTCCTTTTTCAAGTATTAGAAATTAAGTGCTGGGCCCAGAGCAACTTCCATTAGATAGGGTTCACAAGAATGATTGCTTGTGTATGACGAATGAAAAAAAAATCTTTGTATACTGTGGTCATATTAAAATAAAGTGTTAGAAATTAATATTCCAATTACTATGCTTTACTACCCAAAAAAAATGTTTGAACATAGTGCAAATTTTCAATATCTGAAGTGGCATTACAAAAAAAGGTTATAAATGTTCTTATGCACCTCTCCAATCCGTAGTGTAAGGATCTCCAATCCATTTTGTAATAATCTAAAATATCCACTTTTTGTTACATAATGAATAAGTTTCCCTTTTTAAGGTTCATAGTGAAACGAGGGAACCTAACAATTTCATCACAGCGGTTAAACAGTTCTCGGTATTTTGTTGAAAAAACAAAGAAGAAAGTTCACATGGAGATCTCAATTACAATGTAGCATAATGTAAAAACAAAGTTTTTAATGTAATACCAAATCATACAACTATAAATGGGGGCAAAAACATTTGAATGCGAGTGGGTACATTTGGATAGAACTCAAGTTAAATTGAGGTTCTATTTAGCATTCTTTGTTTCTGCAATATGATAGGCTTCTAAGAGACGTGCAATATGTCAGTCGCCTTAATTATTCAAACAAGGATTTGAAAAATTATAATTTGCTTATAGAAGTAAACATAATGTGAATCAAATTAAATTAAATTTGATAAACATTTCTAAGAAAATACTCGATATGGTGTTATCTTTACATACTTTATTTGTTTTACCATATTTTAATTGCTCAAGCGTGGCTCGATATTGGACCCAATACAAATTTACACGATTGGATATTGAGCCCCAAATGTATGTGAGATCTAGACTGGAGTGTTCTGCATCTAGACACTAATTTTAAACGGGGCGTTTGAGGAGTTAAAAAAATCAAACAGATAATTAAGTTTGACATTTCCTTATCTCTGCAGTAAATGCTTCCTCCATCTCGTTACGTCAATAATTTCAAGAGTTATATACAATTATGTAATCCAACGTTCCGAATGCTCTCCCATTTTTTTACTATTTTAATCTTCGTATGGCTTCCAATTAACTTTATGAGCTTATTTTGAGTTCCAATATAATGATCATTAAATACTTTGTCTGCAGCTTGTTTACTCGAATAAAATTAAGCTACTTTTTTCATTAAAGAAAAATGCCTGGATTCACTGAAATAACATAAATTTTCTTTTGTAGCTTAAAGCAAAATAACAAATTAAAACTACATTAATTGTAAGTAATTTCTCCAAAATATCTTTCCAGTGGACTTTTTCAGAATGTATTTGGGTCGAGGCCACAAAAATAATTGTCACAATAATGTTAACCGTTTTAGTGCCATAGTTTTTTACTCACATATACTTAAAAATGGCAAAGAAATCTTTTGTTTTTGATGTTATGTACCTTCAAAAAACATTTTTACGTCTCAAAAAAAAAGTGTATTTCTTCCAAAAATTATTCAATTTTAATAATTTTTTCGGTGTTTTCTTAAACCGAACCTTTAAACTCAGTCGATAATTGGCTTATAAAAAATGTCCTTAATCAATTTGTATAAATTTATTTACTGGTTTTTAATAAGTATATTTTCATGACATAAGATTAGCCAATTACCATAGAGGTGAAACTATTTAGATTTACTTGTCAATTGTCTATTCTTGTCTTTTATTCTACGGTGTTCACACTCAGGGGTGGCTAGGCAAGACTGATCAAACCTTTTCCAGGAATGAAGCAAACCAAAAATTAAGGAAGAAATGAAATGCTTTCAAATAAATAAAGTGAAAATATAAATAAAAATGTATTAACAGATAATATAGAAAAAAACAAAAGTAGAGCATTAATCATTGGCATGCATTTGAATTTACAGGGTCCTAGATTTTGATGCTGTTCCTTCTATGTATTGTGTAGTTTGATGTAGAATGGCTTTATTGGCTATTGCTCAAAGGGATCTGATGTCGATAGGTAATCGGATTGCAAATTTTAGTAATTGATACATAAATAAAGGGAATTAATCATTTAAGGGGCCTGAAAATATGACACGGTTGAGATTGTCCTCCCCATCCCGCAATATAAATTGGAGGAGGTAACTAGGATCCATGTAAGAATGTGTATAAGCTGCTAGATTTTTATGTGGTTATCGTGGTACATTTTATTTCTTTATCTTATAATTTTGAGTAAATATAATTTAACTTTCCCGGCAACAGTTAAAAAAACTTATATATTATTAATTAGCCAGCAACTTCACTTGTGAAAGTCTATTATAAATCTGTGTTTGTGTCTCACTGTACTGATATAAAATGAAGCTTGTTTGGGGAGGTCGACTTAGTTCACTTTGATTTCTGTTTCAAAATGGGGGCATAATAGAAATTCCACACACAGAAAAAACTCTGTTAGCTGCTAAGTCTCAAAAGTTGATTCTGTTTCTGTATCTTCAACATATGCAGAGCTGAATAATTTTAAACAAAATTTCACAATACGTAGTACTGAATGTTCTAAGTTTTAATTAAAGTGGACTGTATTAAATATGGATGATTTCTGACAGAAATACAATATTTTCGGCATGTTGTGCTGTGCTGTGGGTTTTTATTAGGTGTTACCATTGCCTACTTCAAACAGCAAAAATGTAACCTGCCTGGTAAGATTTTGGTTGTTGTCCTTTTCAAGTAACTATTAAGCTATTACAACTAGGAATTTAAAACTTGGCATGGGTGTCAGAGTAATATTTTGAGAGGTTTTATAAAAATTTGAGGAGTTATTGTATCTTTCAAAGATTTTTCATATTCTCGTAAAAGTTAATAGATGCAATAAAAAGTACCAAGTTTGCCATAAATAATTATTTACAAGATGGCATTCGCCATCTCCTTTACGAGTTTATTATAATGTACAATGTGAATAAGCAGGTGTCATACAGAATCTTTGGAGTGCCGCACTTGACTATAGTTTTATGTCATTATAACGGAATGAAAGAAATAATTGGTTGATTAGCAGTTATTTTTGAACTCTATTATGCAATTGAATTTGAAACACCTAAGAGAAAAGTTTTAGAATGCTTCTAAAATGTTCTTTCTGAAGTAATATCGCAAAATATTCACCATATCATATCAATATTGTATACAAAGAAAATATTGTTTCTTGACAAAATAAAAGAATCCCTGGAAAACAGAGCTACATAAACCCTGCCATAGGCACAAAAAATGCTCACAGTAGATTGTGTGCTAAAAAAAGGTAGTTTGTAACAGCCATGACTTCATGCTTATTCCGTAAGTGCAAAAATACTAGTCAGATAAAAAAACACAGTCATACCATAGATGAGATTAAACATGTGACATTTGACTCATGAGTTCAACATATTCAATAAATCATAATTATTTCGAAAGAATAAATTTTGTGTTTTTAATGTTTATAAAATGTCATCGGCACTAAGAGATTGAAAGAATATTACGTGTCCAAAGTGCGAGAGAGACGAATATCTTTATACACGTACATATGTTTTTGTGTGGGTATGTACAGAAAGTTACAGTATTTCGACACATTTTATATGCTGGAATCCATCTATATTATCTAAATCAATACCATGAAGATGCAAGAAATGAAACGTCATTATTTCATTAGGCATATTTATTTATGTAATATCTACAAATAAAATATAATTTCAATAAATAATAAATACATCCCACAAAGCTTTGCTCCTCGTACATAACTTAATATAATAGACAAGTAATTTTGCATATCCTCAGTTAGAGAGAAGCAGATCTTAATTATACAAGTAGAAGTAGTACATTGGTGCAACTTTCATAGGAAAACAATAAAGAATAAATAATTGATAAGAAACAAAAAAGAACTATTTATTCCCATTGAATCAACCAAAGGTTTGTTTTTATGAAAGATGCATTTTTGTGCCGGCCAAGATACGTGTAGTAACTGGCATTAGAAATTATATTTTTTATTAACTATAATATTTAGGATTGCATTCACTTTGAATGCCATCCTAAACATCTAAATAAATTTATTATATATTTTAATTTGTTGCTGTAATGAATATGGAGAAATAAATATTATTGTACAGTTACACATTTAAAACTTTAAAGTTATGCTAAGATTTTTTTGGTGTTTCTTGTCAAACATTTTCTTAGGCTACAGCAGTGACAATTATAATACGTTTGATCTCACGAACATAATGTACTCGTAACAGCCTGACGATGTTCGCTCTACATCTCTATAAAATGGACATAATATTAAAGCATTCTAGGTAAATACAAATCAATTGTAAATGACGTATTTCTCACGGGAAACACAATTTAAACAACAGTAAGCATTGAAATGGTCAATGGCAAGTTGCAAAAAAACAGAGTTACAATCTGTGTGACGATATGTACTAATTTCATCACATACTGGATGTTGGCTATAAAAAGACTTTGTTACGTCACTTTCAAATAATGTACAGCACCGACTATCGCTAGTGTTATGAAAGTGAATTATATAAAAACAGATTAAACAAATGGTAAAAACTACGATACTGCCACAATATTTATTCACAGCACACATCCCATTATTTAAACAGGGTATGAGTAAATTTTTCATAACCTTTGATATCTGATTACATACTTGATTGCTAAATAATTTAATTTGTTTAGAGTTTACACATAATTTGTTGAATTTCCACTGGGGTCATCATAAAAAGTGTTACACAAAGCGAGGTATATTTTTTGACGTCGAAGTTTATATTGGGTTAAATGGCAGCTTTAAAAAACTAATCTAAAAACATTTAATTCATTGCAGACAAAATATATAATTTCATATTTTCATTTAATATATGAATGCAAGGGCAAGCTAGCTAGCAATATACATATGGATATCATTTTTGCAGCAAAGCCTTTACAAACTGTTGAGAAATATAAAAAATATTTCTTTAATTCAGAATAATAAACCAAAAAATTGTGTTTTTACATTAGTCTCTAAAAAACATACTCAAAATATCTTTGATTTCACCTGCTTTACCGAATAACTCGGTACATGAAGTCAAAACATACAATAATCTTAAATAATATTAAAAATTACTTATATCAAATAAACAAATATCAAGTCCTGTCAACAATTTTTGGAATGTTATCAAACAATTTAGTAAGTTTCGTCAATTTGTTACATTTATAAGTTTGCTTTTTTCATAAATGTCAACGGTACTGCTACAGGTATATGATTGATGGTATTACCTTATTAAGCTAAGTGCTTAACATTTTGCATAAAATTGTAAACTATCTGTAAGCGTACGTCTTTATATAACATTGCTTGATGTTTATTAAAGATTTCGACATTTCTGTTTTTGCTGCTTCTTATAATTCATAAAAGATCTTAGTTGAAGTAATTCGTAAAATTTATACAATTGTATAAGTGCAAGTTTTCAGAATGCGCTTGCGATTATTACATTGTTAAAACTTTAAAGGGGAGTAGAACGTTTTATTACAGTGGGAGTAATTTTTTGTTACTGGTGACCATTTGGTGAGGTTTACATAAATTGCAATAGCACAGGTCTCCAGTTACCTCATTTTTAAATGTTACACTTGCAGTTGATGGCAGTGTTCACACGTTGACATTCCAAATATAATTCAGAGGGATTACAATTGTTAAATAGTATTTTACCAACAATTTTCGAATTTGGCCCGTGGATCGGTCCATCGGGAAGCACATCAGAGGGCAAAGGGAGTTTTGTCGGCTTCCTTTTTGATCTCCCTGTGCGGCGTGGACGAGCTTATGTCGGGCAAAGCCTCGGCGGCGGCGGCACGTTCAGCCAAAAACTTGTCGAAGTCGCTACTAGTTACGCTTTCTTGTGCTCCGTTGGAATCGGCTGAGGCAGCATTACTTTCCTAGTTCGTAAATAGTATGCAGAAAAAAATTTAAGGGGAAAATTAATTACAAAATGTACTGTTATTTACTTATTATTTCTTTAATATGTACTTTAATTTTATCTAATTGATACATATGGCAAACTTACTGCTACGAGAGCAATCTCTTACAACCAACCAGAACATCAGTCCAGGTCTGCTCGTCAAGCGGCTGGGAATTGAACCCGCGACCTGCAGTGTGCTGCAGGCCGTATGCCTTGTGGTCAACCCAACAAGCCATGGCGAAGACGAATTGTTTTTGTTTATTTATAAACAAAAATAATTAATATTTCAATAGCATCTAAAATGTCAACCGTCTTCATATTTTATACCATATATACTATTTAAATTTCGTAGCGTCTAAAACATGATTTTTGGAATTAATTTAATTGAAAACTTGCATAATGCATAGTGGTTAAAATATGGCAAACACCTGAGCGTATTTTTATTTCTATTCAAAATCTAAAGTGTAAGTGTCTAAAACACCTACGTAAAAATTGTAATCAGCTCTTGTGCTAATAGATCAATTATCACATACAAAGACAATAAATTATAATACTGATTTTCTAAATTAATTCACTGCAATAAGATAACATACAATGTTTAAATCTTGAAAATTATTTCTTTCAACAGTGACATCAGTTCACACTATTCTATATTCAATTTACTGAGTTTCAACTGTGAGTCGTGAAGTTGATTTGGCAATGTAATGTATGAACTGAAATTATAATACATAAATGTATCTCCAACAATGTTATACAGATATACACAAATAAAACAAACCATGCAGCTATACGTGCATATTCTATAACATTTACATAAAGATTTTTTGTGAACGGTGCAACCAAATGAGGCAATAGAACAAGTGTAAATTATATGCGGTTTATAAATTTAAAAACTGATTCTGGCCATTGTAGTATACTGTGATATTAGAGAGCAATTGACAATTATATGAGAACAGTAAATTGTTTCCTACAGTGGTCACATTACTCAATAAAAGGTTAACAAAAATAATTGCTTTTAAGATATTTTTTAATTATTTTTATATTTAAAACAAATTATTTCCAAAATAACACTCTCCCCATATTCTAAAACATCTTAAAAAAATTATAGCTTTAATGGAATTTTGAGAGATGACAATTTCATTTACAGTTTTTGTCATTTTTTAATACATTTATTTCCTTACAAAAAAATAATGGCCTGTCAATATAATGATTAAAACTTCAAATTTAAAATTTGGAAGAACTTGTTTCAACACCTCATATAATTTCAAACGAAATGTGCAAGTGAAATTAAGAAATTGCTGTACAAAATATGTGCTTATATAGCTACTGTAATACTTGAAAAACTTATTTAAGGCATAACACACAGTAAGTTCAAATAATGTTACTGTGAAATTTACTTAAATATGTTTTTCTAAAATAATAAAATTGCATAATCACAGCTGTTTATTCGCAAAGCTTTCAATAGAAGTTTATCGAAATGTGAATCACACGAGTGAATTCTACGGTACACACTGTTGTCCAAAACTGTCGGTTATAATGGATATTTCTGAGTGATCAGGCTGCTGTGAGCATTAAAGAGCAATTTGGATCGAGTGAATTTCTGTCAGTAAAATAATCCTTAAAACTAGAATAAAACTATTAATGGAGCTAACGATTCACTGTATGATTTGAAAACGGTATACATTTTAGACTTCAAGTGAATAAAACAATCACCAAATTTTATGATGATAAAGTATCGATGTTCATTGACATCTTATGCAAATAATTGTTTGCTTGCAAATTGTAGCAGTAAAAATTCTAATATCAATAAATTGCTTATATTACAGTGAAAACGTTCATCGGATTTTTTGTCTAGGTAATGAAAGATTCAAACCTTTTCAGACTCTAACCAAGCGGCGATTTCATCGAAATCTCTCGGATCCAAATCAGCATTCTGTAAATATACCAGGGCGGCGTAACGACAAATAATAAAAAAACACAAAAGACAGCAAATACAAAAGCAGACACGATACAAACAAATCATTGACTAATGAAATAAAATTATTACAAAGTACCCTGAAAACAATGCTAAATCAGGAAGCATAATCCAATTACATATAATAAAAAAATAAATGGTATACATATATATTTATGACCCAGTTTATATAATTTTATATATCCTAAGGCGAGTGAAAGGAAAGAACAGCGGCTAAAAACCCTTTCCCTGTACCATTATAATAGAACATAATATTAAAAGCATTAGTAGCGGAGTAAACGTAATGTTTAACTGTCGCTTTCATTTTTAATTTGTCTTTGCAATGGGCTCTGCAATATTTGCAATGCAAAATTTGATTTTTGTAAACATATGATTGTAAACGTCTCTACTTTTCTATTGTAAATTAATATAAATTACATTATTGTAAACTTATGTTTTTCATCAAATGTTTTTTATTTGACACAATGAAGTTATTTAGTTGTTCCTATTAATATTACAAACAACTGTGTCCCACGACACGGTTGATAGATTTCAAAATTTTTTTTTCAAAAAATTGTTAAGAATCAGTTCTTAAGTAATATTTATGTCTTCCGAACCAACAGAATAATTTTTAAAGAAACACATGGAATCAATAATAGACACAGTTATAACAAGGATTGGATAAAAAGTGGATTATATAGAGATTAAAGATCCTTTCTTTTTTCTTATGAAATTTAAGAATTGAAATAAAGATTTGTTTAAGGCCTTGTGAAATACTATTCACAAATACAGGTGTAACAAAGTACATGAATATCATTCACACAGGTCAAATTGTGTAGAAAATGTTAAGGAACTTTATGAAAATTCTCAACAGTTTCTAGAAAAATGAATTGTCAAAATTGCGATTCCAGAAAAAAACAATTTTTTTACAGAAACTCACATCAAATATACTCAATTTAAAGCACATTGCAACCTGTGTCAATAATAGACGTATTCTTTGTTACACTTCTGAATATATAGGTGTAACAAAAAGGGGTTTATTATTCATACAGCTGATTCTGTGCATCAAACTGAGCAGAAAATGTTAAAAAAATGTCTTGTCAAACCTGCTACCAAGAATAACTATAAAAAAAGCGATTACAAAGAAAAAAAAAAATTTACATTTTTTTACAGAAACATGCTTCATAATAGACATGATCTTTGTTACACTTATATATTGACACATTATATCACGTTGAAGAAGTTCAAGGCTTTCATTTTAATTAGCATACTCGACTGGAATGCATAGGTCAGGTGGATTAGACTCGTGTAAATTTAGAGCAAATGTAAAAATTCCATTCAGTTATTGTTTTCTAAACAAACATTTTAGCGCAAAGATGTATGCTTAATGCATATATAATAAATTGAAAATGTACAATAATCATATAAATCGCATATAATTCATAAGAACTAAGCATTGACCTGTAACTTATTTCTTAAATTTCTTTAAACACTTTTCTTATTGAAATCGTTATAAATATTGCATGGAAAATCAAAGTGTCCTGCCATAAATTAGTCTTCCATTATGCTATTAAATAAAATCATTTAAACCTGATTGTTATGTCAATAACTTAGCAATATGAAAGAGACTTGACTATTGGTTTACAACTAAATGCTTTTTTTAAACTTAAACTGCACTTACACTGCATAGAGACAGGACTTAAACTGCATAGAGGCTGATATCAAAGGGGATCTAGAAGCATTTGACATATCATTTTTGAAGGAAAGAGATACTTAGATAGAAAGTGAAAATTACTAATTCCCATCTCTATTACATGGAACTTGTTTAATAGATATAAAATCAATAGAGTCAATTCAGTAGTTTATAAAAATTTTTAAATAGCTTTGCGTTGATTACAATATGAGACAGCAAAATTATGTTTTTTGTTCAAATCTACTCTGAAAATAGAATTGCTTATGACATTAACTCCATCAAGTAAGCGAGACGGCAGTTGTGAACACTTCGTCCAGCAAAAGCTACATTTTCCTGTCTTCATGAGGACACTGCCAGAACTACTGTAGCGGGAAAGGAAGTATGCATGCTATATATTGTACTAAAGTTACACATGAATTTGAATACTGTCTAGTGGCCATTTTGAGTATCAAATAAAGGCCAAACTAATGTTAGTATCGAAAATCAAAAATAAATGAAATTGTGAAAGCCTGCAGAAAGAATACGAGAAGGTAGCCTAACCAAACACCAAACCTAAATCTTTAACGATGTTCATATACTTTTGGAGCACAGACATGCTAAAATTGTTTGTTAGGTCATTAGGTCAAAATGACGAACCCTCTGTCCCGCTGTTGGCCTTGACTGCGTGGCCGCTGCTAATCCGCTAGTCACCTGTCCCGGCTCCAAGTTGTCTGCATAGCTGCTGCCACTAATCAATGGAATGTAATATCAGGAAAGTTATGTTAGGAGGCTTTACAAATGCTTTAGTGTGTCTGTTGGCAAGTAAATAAACCAAGTATATACTACCAAGTAATTTTTTACATATGAAGTTCCTATAGTAAATATCTTCTTGTTTTAAAGATGTCCCGTTCACATCTAGATATTTAAGAAAAAAAGATCCACCAAAGTGGTACCACGGACAGCAAATAAACAAAAATTATGAATTAGTGGCATTAGAAAATATTTATGAATACATTTTTGCATCAAGTTTAGTTTTTGTCATGGCCGGATTAATACAAATCATGTACACCGAAGTCTGTATTTCAATGTAAATATTGCCGCTCTCGTTCAGGGTAAAGCCTTTTTGTAAAATTTTAAATAATTAATATTATTTTGCAATCTACATAATCCATAAAGACTTAATAGCTATCACTTATATCGAGAAGTAAATTTTGTCACATTAATGATAAGGTTTCTACATTTCACTTGTACGTTTCCATATTTCACCAATTTATTGGCTGGAAACCATATGGTTTACCATATGACATCATTTTATCCATTTCTAAAAGCAATAATATTAATGACATTGACCGATAAGTAACCAATAGCCCTTATTTCTTTATCTTATGGCATTGCAGTCGTTGTTTTCGCATTGCCCCTATTTCTTGAGGGATGGTCACTTAATGTCACAGTATGGTAATTCCCATAATGTCAGGTCAACTCAACGGACATCCTGATCAAAATAATTAACTAATTTGAATGAAAATAATTATCTAATTTAAGGGCAACGAACAACTATGTCTGTTTTTAATGTATTAACTTCATAAGCCTACTAAATATTAAAGGAAAATATGATGCATGCTGGAAATAAGGTTGGATCCACAATATTTAAATGACTGTTAGCATATAAATAACCTCGGACTCATTATGGAAGGTTTTGTTCCGTAGAGAAAATAGGGTATAGAGAAATAAATGACCTCACATCCTTGTGGAAGGTTTTGTTCCGTAGAGAAAATAGAGTGTAGAGAAATAAATAACCTTGCACTCATTATGGAAGGTTTTGTTCCGTAGAGAAAATAGAGTGTAGGGAAATAAATGACCTCACATCCTTGTGGAAGGTTTTGTTTCATAGAGAAAATAGAGTGTAGAGAAATAAATAACCTCGGACTCATTGTGGAAGGTTCTATTCCGTAGAGAAAATAGAGTGTAGAGAAATAAATGACCTCACATCCTTGTGGAAGGTTTTGTTTCATAGAGAAAATAGAGTGTAGAGAAATAAATAATCTCGCACTCAGTATGGAAGGTTTTGTTCCGTAGAGAAAATAGAGTGTAGAGAAATAAATGACCTCACATCCTTGTGGAAGGTTTTGTTTCATAGAGAAAATAGAGTGTACAGAAATAAATAATCTCGCACTCATTATGGAAGGTTTTGTTTCATAGAGAAAATAGAGTATAGAGATATAAATAACCTCGCACTCATTATGGAAGGTTTTGTTCCGTAGAGAAAATAGAGTGTAGGGAAATAAATGACCTCACTTCCTTGTGGAAGGTTTTGTTCCGTAGGGAGATTGCAATTGGCGAAACCATGACTGGCAAGAAATCTTTGTAAATAGAAAATGTGACAACAGGCAAATATATAAATATTAAGGCACAAGGCACCTGTTGTTTGTTCAGTTATTCCATTGTTTCATGCCTTGGATACAAAAGTAAGGCATAAAACGATGGAATAACTGAACAAACAATAGATGTAGAAGAAGCTTTGTCATTTAATTTTCAAGTGACCACACGAAAATATCAGGCGGGAAAATGTTCATCTCTCCCAGAGTTCAAAAATTGTGTTTCTATATAAATTAAAACCTTAATTCTTTGATATAAAATGCAGGTAAATTTTAAAAATTTATCGGTCTTAGGCATTATATTTGCAACTTAGCTTAATTTTCTTGCTTTCAATATCTCAAATATCCGAAGGTACAATCACTAATGTAACACTGCTTGTATTCACATGACACCTGCCGAGTTGTTACAATCTGTTTGCAATTAAAATGATGAAGACATTACCTGGTTTTTGAGTTTTCATATGTGAGATTCCTGGATTGTGCAAACATGTCAAATTCATCTCCTGCGGTCTGTTTGGTCTCATCGGCGATGCCTTGAACGAATTGTGAAAGTTGTTACTTAAATTATCAGCAAATATTAAAATTAACAAATATGGATTAGGATGGTGATTAGCTTATTGTGATAATTTTTTTTAATACAAAAAATACCAATTACAGAACCAATTCTGGAATTCTGAAATTAAGGTCAAATATCATCTAGAAATGAAAACCGTGCGTAATTGAACGAATGTGAAAAGAACACAAATTTGTGAGCATGAAATCATTGTTTACAATAAAAATAGTTTTTCATAAAAGCAGCTAGGCTGTCACAATATTCGTCTCCATTAATAGACTTGTAAGGCAACTAATATTTGTACTTCAAAACTTATATTTAACAAGATCTATTAAACACCTTGCATATATTTTGCTAAAACTATATTTCGATTTAAAATCTTTTTCACCCAATGTAAAAGGAAATCTTCTATTCTTAAGGCTTTTAGTACTTCTTGCTAAAAGTGAACTATTTACAATTGAATATACATATTACACTCAATCGGCTGATATTATAGATTGCCATTTTATTTTCATATACACTCTTCACACATGAGCCTACGGTTGTATGAGCCTCTTAGATTTTAAATACCTAGAAAGTGTAGAAGACAACAAGAGGGCAAATTGACATGTCATGTACAGCAATGATACCAAAAAATAAAATATGGTAAATTCGTAAGAAATACCATAAAAGTGTGAACAACGTTTCTCTACATTGATGCAAAAGAAATAGATATCAAGATAAAGGTGACGAGGTGGAAAATAAAATTAAGCGAGTGAGAGTGTATGGACAGAGAATGAGATGGCTGGGAAAAGTTGTTTCAATCTTTTAAGAGAAAGTAAGATTCATCAGTAAATCACTTAATATTGATTTGATTGTAACTCTTTATAAGTGATTATCAATCCTAATCAATCTTCCAACTCCAATTCATTGAGATTGATAATATTGGCCGCATCGTGTAAAGTTTGAGTTTCATGTGGTTATTAAATGAAATTCGTTTGTAATTCAAATGATTCGATGTCTTTTATTTACATGAAAGATAAACGCAGTTAACATTCAATACAAAACTTTCTGGTATGCTACGGTTTTTGTTTTGTTTTTCGACACATAACCAAATCAAGATGATGGCCTTCCGACACGCGACATACAATTGTCCATGTGTGAAATGCGGAAACTCAAAGTTAATTCCGCAAACTTGTTGAAGGTCATTGCGAAGACTAGACGCACGAGAATTGCAGCCGTTTTAAATCCAATGGCAAGTCTTTTGGAATCGTCAGGATGCGCACAATCAAAATTACCTCTCCTTTGTAATCGTACCCTTGATAATCATTGCCTCGATGACGTTATTCATAAGCTTTTTCGCAGCCAGTCTCGTTTCATTGCATAGTCGAGGTTGATTGATGTTACGCAACATGATGACGACTGAGCTTACTTTCAATTGCAATCCAGGCAATTCCAGCGAATTCAAAAACTCTGTGGGATAGTTGTCTACCTCATTCAGTCAACTAACAGAAATCAATGGGCAATGTGATGAATCCGGTCAAGATGTCAACTGTGACTTTCCCATTACCAACATACAACAATTGCTTCGAAAACACATCTGCATTTTGATCTAGTTGCAAAAACACTCGCATCTTAGTCATCACTCAGAGTGTCTTTACATGCCGACACAAATTTGATGATTTTAAGCGCGCCTTTAGTTCATCAGCTACAGTTGATCGTCGAATAACAAAAATCATCGGAAAACAGAATCATGGCTCCACCCAAAATGTTTTGATTGTCATGAAGATCTTTCAACATTCTGTCCAGCGCCTCTAGTTACCTCTTGTGGGGCATCATGTATTCGTCCCAAACGATTAATTTGCATATCTGTAGAATCTTCGCCATAGTACTGTTTTTGGCGATGTGGCAAGCTGATATCTTGTTGATTTGCATGTTCAGTGGCAATTTCAAGGCAGAATATGCATTTAGTCTGCCTTCTAACAAAGTTGATACTTTTCCAGATGAAGCCAGTGCTAGGAACTCCATTCTGCGATAGAATCCTCGCCAAAAGCAATGAAATTAAGAAAGTTTTTTCAGTCCCTCTAGGAGCATCCAGGAAGTAAATTTTACCAGTTCCATTGTCCACAGCTTCTATCAAAGAGTCGTACGCAGTCTTTTGTTGTTGATTTAATTGTGAAATATTTGTACAAACTGCTTCAGGGTCGTATCGTAGTTCTCTTTGTAACTCGTGGTTAAATGTATCGTGTATTGGATGATTCGGTGAATGACGACAATACTTTATTCGCCATCAGACATATGTCTTCTATCATGATCAATGTCTCATTGTGAATTTCATTCTTAAGGCTTTTAGTCATTTGCAATGTCGGATTTAAAGTTTGGCAACGCACACGATGTGTCAAATATAATGACATATCGTCCTCATATTTGACACATAAATAATTCAGATTCGAGGGGAAACACGCAAACAATGTGCGAATTTTGATACGGTGATGAAGATGTGACGGAATCTTTGAGTGTATTGTCCCAATGCGAATTGTTCTCGAGCAACTTGTTAAGGTAACTCGTAACAGATGTCCATTAACGGTTCTCAGTTATTGAAACAACATCGGACCATGAAAATTCACCAACAATTCAAAAGTAACATTCATCGTTACTTGGATGCAGTGTAGATGCCACCCACAGCGTCTGGAGTAAAGACATTTGGATGTCTTTTAACTGGTGTTCCTTGTTTCCGATCTTGAAATAATTTCGATGATACATTCTATGGGTAGTAGTGTGGCATTTCAGTATACAGCAAAGTGCAAGCGAAAGCATTAGCTTTACAAACCGAGAAGAAGCATGTCAATATTGTCGACAGTGGCCGTGGCGCTCTGTCCATTGCTTTCTCTGGATTGAAACACACTCATTGTCCATTTTCCAGATGTATTATCAAATGTACAATTGTAGAGTGTCTTTCGTGGATTGCAAAGGAAAAGATGTGCCAAATCTCCGTGTAGCTGCTGACATAAAGAATACATCTGATACTGAGATACTTCGTCTTTTGCATTTGTCACAACGAAAAGAACCACATCGCTGTCTTTGTTCACATTTTGGCATATGTACTTGATCGACTTGATGGAGATACAATATTCCACATTGATGTGTGGCTCTAAAGCCTTGGACAATATCGTGAATATAGCACAATCCAAAGACTGTCCACATTAACATCTTTAACCTTCACAACTGCAGAACGTCCACTGTCCACAACTGATCGCCAACGATACAATGGTTATCCGTCATTGCCTGTGATGGTATCAGCAATCAGGTCTCTCAAGTATCGCTTGGAACACTTACTATCTATCATACAGGCCGAGTCGTTGTTGAAAACTCCGCAAGGTCCACGGATCACGGTATTAGTCACTACTGTATGCAATTTCGAATCAACAGCTTCATCCGGGATTTTGCTGATATAGTGGAATCGATTTCATCCAGCCTCATTTTGTAACTAACCAAACTAATAAGTGCACATGAGACAGACCACACATCTGATGATGAAACACAATATCTCAAGACTGCAAATTTTCTCTGACAATAACAACAGGCCCTTCATCGATGGTCAGTGAATTGAACCTGATGATGAGTCCTGATGATGATATTATAGCTGTCAGATGGCATCCGATACAACGCAATTTTGATCAATTTGGTGTTCTGATGAAGAAACGTTTTTTCATTTTTCTGACAATAGCTTGCTTGTCATTATCGGATTGTGAGTACAAAGTTGATTAACTTCTGCATCCAAGTTGCCCATGAAATAAATTTGTAAGAATTGATGGTCCGCATCCGGTAGTGTTAACAGTGCTATTACTAAATGTTACATATGTGCCCTTGAATATGCAATGAAATGTGAAATTTTTCCGTACAATATGCGTTGCGTCATTTAGAAACTACTGTTGTATTTTTTAATGTTGGCTAGGAAATGAGTAGAATCACTTACCGTTCCAGAAATTAATGAGCGTAATAGCTCTGTTAGCGGGACCAATTGTGGCAATTTCACTTTTCCACCCGTACAACACAATCCAGGAGATTTACCACTGAATTTCAATACCCTACAATGTGGACTAACGACTGACGTTTCCCCAATAATTACTGATCTGTTCGTACCGTAATCCATTTCCGGATCCTAATAGAATGCCGCTCGTTCCAGGTCTACAGTTGCACTGCGTCGAAGCAATTGGTATGTTCATTTTTTCATGCTCGCTGGCGTTGTGTTTGATAATAGAATTAATACCTTAATAGAATGGCTGATCAAAATGAATGTTCGCAAAATGTAATTAAATTTGCTTTAACCATATCTATTCTTAAAATCACTACCTTTTGTTATGAAAAAACAATTTTAAATCTAATAACAATTCTTGACAATTTCACACAGACAGCTGTCAAATGATAGGTCCGTCATGAATGCCATTTATTGAAAGTAATCCGAAGTGGCAATTCCCGTACAAAATTACCAATTTCGACTTTTCCGATTTTTCGGCTGTTCCTTTGGATTTTTTCTAATTTTCTTTTTTCCTAAACCACCCCAGAGGTGAATAAAACAATAAAAAATTGTTCAAATCGATCGAGCCATTTTCGACACTAATGCACGGCAATTAATTTTTATATATATACATTATAAATATTTGATTTTTCACTTAGATAACTAAAAGCATTATATTTTTTTGCATTACATTAAATACACGAAATATGAATCGGGTCTTATTTCCCTGTGTTACCACTAACCCGAATTATTATTATAACCAACCTGAGTGTGTCTTGTTGGCTGATTATTGTACCTAGAACTCAAGCTATTTTATTTTACATGTTTTATTCAGTGCGCGTTTGTATAATGACAATGCTATGAATGAGCAAAAGAATATTGTTATAACCGTACACAGTATATTCTACAGTTTATTTAAAACTCAATAAAACCACAGTCATATATAACTTTGGTGGTGTCAACTAATAGTTTATCTCTATTCATAAATTATTTTCCATTGCAATTTATTAAACAACAGAGGTAACAGTATTATGGAGATTATGCTGACAGAGAAATGTATTTGTTACAAATAATGGCATGGTTTTATTTAGGTTATATTCATCAAGTTGAATAAATGCCTTATAAAGAGGAGGAGTAGGTAAGCAATGTCACATTAATTTAAAACACTAACAGATAGAGAGGGAGTATAGAATTATCACCACGCGAGACCCACTCGCACTTTCTAATTTGTTTATGTTCATACTAATTGAATTATTGCATTTGAAAAAAGAGAGTACATATTTATATCTCACACGTATTTATACGGGCTAACAGCATATAATTGTCAAAAACGTTTAAAAACAATAGCTCCGTAATACTCACTTAAACTTTTCATATTTGGCATGTCATCGCTGAGATCTATCAAAGCGTCATTATCTGCATTCGATTCTGAAAAAGACGAACACTTCCATATAATAAATACTGTACTGCTCATTTATTCTGTTATTAGGACGTTGGTTTATTGGTTTGTTTTTAACGATGAATTCTCAAAATACACTCTTTATATCAAGACTCTTCACAGATCTCTCTTCTATCTCTTATACCTTTGCTAATAGCCTACCTGAAGATGTTGTAATACAACGGAACCCAGGTCGTGGTAAAGAACTTAAAGAAAGTAGAAATAATACTACATCATATAGTTTCTTTTAATTGCAGATCTCTCTCGTCATTAAACACTTCTAGGGTTCGAAAGTCAAACAGGAAACCTTTACAATTATATACGATTCATCTATGTGTCTGTGAATTTGGAAAGTTTTTAACTATTATTAGGATTTAACTCGAACTTTTAATTGAAATTAATGGAATTTTATGTATTTTGTGACATATACTTAGTCGATTTTCCTGATTGATTAGCACACATCCAATTAGCTGTATTAAAGATAGTTCAATATTCAATTAAAACTTAATCTAGTTCTTCGATTAAAATTTATTTGTAAATTTTAATGTGGAGTATTCATCTATCTTAAAATTGTACCACCATGTAAAAAAAAAAATAAAAAATAATAAAACTGAATAAAATTTTAAAAAATTTATTAAGACTAACCTCCGCCAGCTCCCGTAGGTACACCCATAGCAGCGCCGAGTATGGCGGATGGAGCAGCGCTAACAAGTACAAAACACACCATGAGATCAATAGGCAAGAAGTGTTGTGAGAGGTGAAGTGAAGACAGCTCGTAACAGCTTATGATAGATACATTTTCCTTCAATAATAGATAATTTGTAACTAGATAATGAAGCATAACTGTGTGACATATTCTAACAGTTTTTGCGTTTCCTTTCATTTGAGTGGTACTGTTTAAGAAATATGATATGGGAAATTTCCAAGTGTTTTGGTCGTCCATTTAATTTCTTTATTTGTAGAGGAAATGTGACACATACTATGGTGATCTTGGTCAGATCTTTCAATTTTACGCTACTAAATATTTGTCATGTCTGTGCTTAGTATGCAGACACTTGTATTTTCATTAAGTTCTTATGCCACTTGCATTTTACATCTTCTAGTAATTTTTTTTAAATATCCAAAAATATTACAATTCCAAAATGCGTATTTCTATAAATAAAAATGTTTATTGCAAGACTGTGGAAGTGACCGAACTAAAAGACACATTTTTACTGAGTCTCTATTGTTTTGTATCATTCATAATTTCTTCAGGAAATTAATAACTTATAAAGGTATTTTTAGTGACTTATTGCGCACTTTATTTACTATTGTAGTAGTACACGGTTTACTGCTGCATTTCAGAAAGTGTTAGCTATTTATCAGTTATAGATTAACCAAACTGTTTGTTATCCAGTTTTGGGTTAAAATATTTACAATTCACAATTAAATGAAACTACAGGTTCGGTATTCAGGTGGGCTATTAGCAAAGATCTTTGCTAATAGCCCACCTGAAGATGTCGTAATACAACGAAACCTAAGTCGTGGTAAAGAACTTAAAGAAAGTAGAAATAGTACTACATCATGTAGTTTCATTTAATTGTGAATAATGAATTTCTACAAAATTAACGCCAAATATATTCAATATTTATTTAAAAACTTATTTCTTTGTATTATTATCATAAACAAAATTCATTTTCATCGAGAGCAGTAGTTTGAAATTAAACTTACGTATTTCTAATAAAGCGGCTATGCCTCAAAAGCAGACCGTTCAATTCATCATTCATATGCAACAACTCGCCAGTGAGAGGATCATCTCCAGATAGTCTAGCCACTAGTTCCGCGACTCTCGTCTGCATCGCTTTCAGCGTGTCGGCCAGTTCCTGCAAATATTAATAAACATTTAGAGCTCGACACAGTAATTCCTTAAATTAATTCTTAGTAATTCATTAATAAGAACCTATTAATATGGAACCTAGATACCTTACAACTGTCTGATATTTACAGCTTCCGCATTTGCTGAGAATGTGTTGTTTCAAAGATGGGTCATTTCTGACAGTACTTCAATCAGATACGCAGAAATTTGCATATAGTTTAATTCTTTAATAACAACTTTTTTCATTTTTAAATTATATAAATGCGCTGTTGAAGACTGTAAAATTTAATTTTTGACAATTCTGTCACTATTAAAGAAATATTAACTTTTGAATAATAAAATTAATCCAGAGGACAAAAGATTTGAAGCATGTTTAATATTTAGTCTTTATCTTGAAAATATATAAAGATAAAAAAGCTACTTTTAGACTGAATTCAAAGCATGTAACATTATGGATGGTTCACAAGGAAATCAGTTGTTTGTTAAGCAGTTTTCGATTTAGTCCAAAAAGATGCATAGTTTTTGGGCAATACTCTTCTCGATTCCTCATACTTTCATTTTTCTTTATACCTATGATAATTATACTATGCAGGTAAGTATGTGTATTTTGCTGTGTGTATATACCGAAACATCAGTGAATTAGGCTGACTTGCATTGGTCACTTTTTTCATACCAAAATCCCAACTTAACTGTCCAAAATCTCCATCGATCAAAATCCACCGGTTTCAGAAACTGGAGCGTTAATGATTATGGTGGAAACTAGTTAAGAGTACAAATTTTTTAATTTTCGTGTACTGGAGGATTTGAACTCCATCACTGTGATTCGTGATAGTCCAATTACTTGTATCAGTAGTCTATAGTGCTTGTAGTGACAACGAAATTTGAAGCAGTATTGAAGATTACTCTAGTAATCTTATTATGGTCATCTAAAATGAATGAGAGCTAACATTCAGAAGTTCCAGGTCACTGGCGTGCGGTGGCTGGTTTGATGTAGTTGTGAGCTCATTGAGCATGTCAGCCATTACACTCATATTTCCCTCCACTGTCGCTAGGTCACCACGCAGCTTGGTCAACTGAGTCTGCGACAGGGACACCTGTAAAGAGTATTTATCAGTATGCTTCAAATGTAAATACAATTAAATTTTTTAATTATAATTATAGTTTTTTGTATACGAATAGTATTTTATCATGGCTCCCTTGAATGAAATTGATTCTTTTAATTCACCATACAATATGTATTTTGGTCACAAGAGAATGCCAACATATTTGGTGAGAAGTTGCGATCAACAAATTTTTTTGTAACCTACATAATTCATTTTATTGAAATACAATAAAAATATTACTATCATCGATTTTTAAATTAAACTAATATGAATAACTATTAATATTTCATTTATCATAGAAATAAATTATTATTGGCTGCTTAGCATTAATATTAGTCTAATTTTAATTCAAAAGAAATGCTAAATGGTTTATTATTTAAACTGGCAATACTAACAAATGTATTTCTAAATGTTAAAATTAAAAATGACATTCCTTTCCATCGTACGGAGAACTCTCGTGTACTTCTTATGTTATTGTATTTTTATTACATTTAACAAGCCAGTCCATAAACTGGATTGTTTATGAACCTCAATTTATTTTCTCAATGTGATAATTACTTTGACTGTTGTTTTCGGATCTGAACCGGCTGTACTCAACGAACTAGCTTGTTCAAGGATTTGCTGTCTTTGAACAAAGAACCATAAGTTGTTTAGCCCGTACAATAATAATTCTGTGGTATTTAGGTTGGGAAAGGCACCAAATTAATATAACACTGGCTGTGTAATTTCTCCGTAATTACACATTATAATGTTATTGATGATTAATAAATTGTAAACATTATAGATTTTTTTGTTATGGCCAAAAGTCTTTGACTTTTTCCATCGATTAAAATATCAATAACTGTCAAGTTTGCTACTATTTATTATTACTTGTACTAATATTATATAGAATCCATGCTATACAGGAGGAAGATAGCTTTAGATGGTAAAATGTAATATAATATTGCTCACTGCCCTTTTTCCAATCCTACCCTAAACAATACTGTATATTGATTCTATACTAAAGTACTTGTATAGTATCACTGTACAATTAGTAGG
Organism: Druceiella hillmani; assembly: GCA_039881145.1. NCBI lineage: Eukaryota > Metazoa > Arthropoda > Insecta > Lepidoptera > Hepialidae > Druceiella > Druceiella hillmani. The sequence continues at coordinate 11,082,764 of JAYKKI010000081.1, read as the reverse complement.
ATACTACTTATAATAGATAGGTAGTTAAATATCTTGGAGTACTTATTACAACAATTTTTTAAAACAATAAACCATTACTTTTTAACTTGAAAAATAAATACTGGGGGCGGAACTTACGGTGCAATGCAAACTATATATTTCTATGTTGAACTTTCTTGTCTTAAAAGCAACTTAACTATTAAATTAGTAACACCGCTGTTGATGGTCCTAACCCTGTATGAGAAAGAGGCAGGGTTGGTTAAGTGGAGGCTAAACTAGCTGTAAAAGGTTAATGCTGAGTCTCGGGCGGTGATTAAAACCAGACCCAGTAAGCCCAATAAGTGTGCTGTTGGAGATAAGAAATGACTTCTACAATCCACAACTCCACGGTCATGTTTCGTGGAATGGGGGCATAGGCTTTAACACCTGTGTCATGTCGTAGAAAGCCTCTTTAAAATATTCATCTTACTTTTACGGTGGCAAATGCACCATGGCTTACAGGCAGTAGAAAGAGAAACAAGATCAAAAGAGAACAAGATCAAAGTAGACCCTTCATCTTCACAAAGCAAACCACGAAGTAGAACCTACCCAGCAGTAATGACAAACTCAGGTCTAATAGAAAGACAAAGTGACACAACAAACAGAACAGACATGTTGGAAACAATGTTTGCTAAATTACAACTGTAAAAAATACTTAAGAGAAGGATTAAATTGTCAGTATAATGTGTAATTCTTTCTGCTCCATACTCATATTGCCGACTATTCAAAGTCCAATATGGGTTTGCCATGTTGTATCACTTTGATGGCATCATGCGGCCCTGGTATAGGTGTCCAGCGTGACATTTAACCATTGCATTCATGTGTAACAGTGTATTATGAGAAGAGATCAGATACAAGAAAATCATTTTATTTTGTACTCGGGAACTTATAGAAGTTGGCTCACTATTAGTTCAGCCTAAGAATGAAAGAAGGATAGCTGAAAATTTGCATAAACCTTTGTTGTGACGTTCTAAAGATGGGTTCAAAAGTCTCATAATGTATCATGTCAGTGTTATCAACACTGCAAAAAAAAAGAAATTTTTACAGCTATGTACCACAAGTACCATTTGATGGGTATTATTTGATGGGTATATTGATATTCCATTATAGATAAAACACACTTTATTTCCACATATAATCCTTGTTACTTTGTTTGTAATCGTATCATTTCCAGATTTTATCTTCATTAAAGTATTATATTAACAGTAGGCGTAAAAAAGCACACAAAAACTATACTAGAGATTCCATCCAAAATATTTTTGTTTATAAATTTGCTGTTGGAAATTCCCCTCAAGAATATAAAATGAAAATAATCTATAAATCTTTTTATGAAATAATACTATAATGCTGAATATTCAAATTACAATTAGGGGTTTATTTGTGAATATCCCCATCGTACCATATTGCTTTGATGATGTCAAATGACACCCAGTGTGGGATGTACTGAAAAATGTTTAAGCCTTTAGTTAACACTGCAATAGTGTATCTCGAGAACAGGATGATATACAAAAATATTATATTGATGTAACCTGAAAAAATCGGTTTCATTAATTTAAATACAGACTGTAGAAACAATTTCTATGAAAGTTTGCTTAATAAATGCTTTCACATTTTTAAAAAGGGTATATTTTTCTTGCTCTTGTGGATTTAATTTCGAGCCATTTCATTTTGCAAATTTGGTGGATATTTCTCAATATCGTTTTGGTTGTGACATCAAACTCTGTTGCTAGCTCGGTTCTAAATTAAAAAGGATATGATTCACAATTGCCTTTCCCAAGATTAAAATTTTGAGAAAAAAACCAAAACAGAAAGATGAATAAAGACAGGCAAATAGATCACTAGGTTTCTAATAGCCTTTTAAGAGAAATAAATGTGAATTTGTAATTCAAAATTTGAAGCATTGGCTATTTTACAGTATATTGTTATTAAGTGTGCCAGTATGAAAGTCGACGACTTCATTCATGAACGTAACTGAACATTGAACACATTTCATGTAAAATAAACATTTACGTACAGATGATGAACCTGATCATACAATCGTTTGTTCTCAGATATATTCCTACAATATAATTTGATGAATGTTTTTCATTGTCCGTCCTATTTATCCACTTATAGATAAATTATATCCCTGTCTAAGGTAAACAGATAGTAGAACAACCAATTTATATTGATAGCATGCTAAATTGATGTTATTATTAAGCAGAATAATAAATGTGAAGTATTGTCTTACCACATATTAAATTATAAAAATACAACCATCTATGTGTCATTGTCTGCACGGTTTGTGTAATGATAAGTGTCCATTTTTTTATGAATGTCTGTTTACAACATTTTCAAGTCAGGTAAGTCAGTAGTCTTATCTGAGTATTAAAAAAGTGTAAGATTTTCTAGTGGGAGGTGCATCATTTAACGAAAGCCAACCTTCCAAGTAAGCCTTAATTGGTCTCATTAACATTTCAAGAAAAAGTAAATAGTGGATATGTGGAGTGGAGTGGTTAAAATACGACAGTATATAGCACATTAAAGCTTAACAGAAAGCATATCTGGTTTATAGCATTACTTGTTAGAGAGATATGGGATTATTGAAAGAAAATATTTGTCTCATCGCATATTATCGAAATATATGTATAGAATATGTATAGAAGCAAATAGATTCAAGAAAATCAGCTATCCAGGCATCTTTTATTGCATACACTTCCTAAATTGTCCTAGGTATATGAAAATTCTACATTAGCCTTTTTGAAAGTTCTTAGAAATGGCCCTTTGTAATGGTTTTAAAAAAATTAATTCAAATTTCGAAAATCAAACCCTTTATAATCTATTGAGGTATTTTGTTTGAATTTATCGTTTGTTTTTACAAATTGGCAGCAACTCGAAAATTGCATTTTTAATGCCTCAAGATGACTTTATTAGGAGAAATTTTCATTCCACTTTCGTTTTGGTTTCAATCAATAAAAAGTATGATCAAGTTCGATTGTCATTTCATGATGAAACCACATACTATGCTACTATTTACAACCTGTTTAATGAATTCAAGTACCTATGGTCGTACCAATCTCAGTGATGCTTGAGGGTCAACATTCAACATTGATAACTAAGGATAACATTAACAGTGGGCGGCTCATTTTAAACATTGACAAAAAAGTGACCTACCGACAGATTCGGGCAAGTTATTGTCAAAATTAAGAGGCTATCCTTGCAGCAGGTTCTCCTTTTGAAGAGTTGCCTAGAAAGATGAATTCATTTAATTTTTTGGAGGGACAGGTTATTATGCTACGATTAGTTTGGACAATAAAAGAGCAGTTACCATAGACTGGTATGCCAGTACTTGTTTCTTGTTTTGGAAAAAAATTCGAGTGCAATACCCTCGCAGTAGAATCATCCTTCGGTATGACAACCGACACCTCATACCCAGCCAGGGGAATGACTAAATATTTGACTACATCGGGTGTACACCTGCCATAGAACCTTGCGATTTTTTTATTCTCAAGAACAAACGAAAAAGCATTTTTAAAAGATCTTGGAAGAAACGTCCAAGGAAGAGTGAGCTGTCTGTGGTTCCATAAGAAGAATGGATGCACACTCCAAACACTTTCATTGTTAATTATCTTAAATTGTATAAACCTTTCTATAATCAGTAATCTAAACATATTTATATTTGTTTTGAAAAAATGAACACTCAAAAAAATGATCATTTTGTGATCATAAGACATATAAACATTTTGTAATCATAAGAAATGTATAAAACTACTGTAACTTGAATTGTGTTGTACATATTGCATATTAATGAACGATATTTTTAAAATTACCAGATCCATTTTTATGATACTGATACAAAAGTAAAAAATAAATTTCTGGTTTATATTGGAAATAATGTATATTTAAACAACGATTATGTTTAGCTATAATAGTCTTTTAAATTTAACTATACCTTGTAACATTTAAATTTACTATATCTCGTATCAATCTGTAATTTCATACAAAGGAATTGTACCCGGCAAGTTTTATTTTTTTTTTTCAATTTTCTTTAATGTTTCTCATGACAGCTAGGCTGCATTGTGTTCCCCAACATTATGTCATATGATTATTTTGATATGTGCCATAAATATACTTTTTGACCCATCCAAATGGATAATAGTTTTAAATAGTACGAGTACCGTGGCTGCAGTGACAGGATGTGCAGGTTGTGGGGAGGCGGGGGCATGTTGTGGGGATGCACCACCATCTGGAACCAGTGTCTCTGGTATTTCTGGAACACTCTGTAAAGACAGTAACATATAAGAAATTACTAGAGATACACGCTAAGCCAAGTGACTTTACAACAAGAGTATTTACTCGATCGTTCAGATCGTGTAGCAATGTTCTATTAGTACTTCAAAACCAAACATTTATGTTTCTATTTGTAAGGTTATATAGCTAAAGGGTTAGAGTTGCTTATACAACAGTAAGTCATGAAGTAGTAAAATGTCAAATGTGATTTTCTTTTACTCCTAATTAGTATAAATAGTAAGTTTTATCTTAATTTGCCCATTAGTTTGTGAACTATGGTCGACCAAGCGATCCATTCGGGAAGAAAGTGAGAAATTTGGAAAAAATCGAGTACTGCCCTGTAATAAGTTCCTTACCAAGCAAGGAAACTTGGTTCAAACCGTACTGGAAGAGATGGCATTCATTTACGGGGTCTCTTGTCTGGGTAAAACCATGATTTATAAGTGGCCCATTATCTTTAAACAATGCAGGGATCCACTTGGAAGACCCACGGCCCAGACGGCCGATCGAAGTGACTACTCCAGAAATCATTCAAAAAGTCGAAAAATTAATATTGGAAGATGCTACACTAGAAAAGAAACAGTTTGCAGAAATGGTTGGAGTATTGGATAGAACAATTTTGGAAATTCTTATTTATAAAATTTTGTGTATAGTACATATGGCGGACTTATTGCTACATGAGCAATATCTTCCAGTCAACCATAACAATTTGTATTGAAATTTAGTTGGTAGACTGTAAGAGATTTTACAATGAAAATTCTTTTTAGCACATTAGACGAAAAGAAATTAAAAAAAAATACAAAGTAAAGTAAAAAAAAACTATTCACATAAAAAACAGGAAAGGACAAGGGCACAAAGGAAAAGTTTCAGGAGAGGCAGAACTTTTTCACTCGATCTTTGAAAATATTTAGGGATGTGATTTTCCTGGTGTCAGGATCCAGGTGATTTCAAATTTTTACTGCTTGAACTTTTTGGTAAGTGGTAGAGGTGTGTTTAGGAATAAGTAGGGTGAGTGAACTTTCAGATCGTAGCTAAAGGCCGTGAGCAGACAAATCTTTAAATTTACCACTGAGATAATTTGGGTTATGAGGATTTTTTAATATATTAAAAAGAAGTGTAAGTATGTGAAGTTCAGAAATATGATCATATTTTCTGAGGCGAAAACGTTCCAACTTGCACCAATATTCTTCATTAAGATCAGGATAGCACAAATCTCCATAATCAATTAATGGTAATAAAAGTGTTAAGCGAGATCTCAATTAAGGATGTCGATAGTTTTTGATAAGGAATGAAGGTTCGAGTGCATATAGATTTGTAGGTCATCAGCATAGAGATGATAATTGCTAGAAATATTTTCACAACATCATCAATAAATACTGAGAAAAGGAGAGGAGATAGAACTCCACCTTGAGGTACACCAGCTGTAAGATCAGTCCACTTAGAATACATATCTGACAACTTAACACCTTGCCTTCATCCGTGAAGATATGAACTAAACCACTCAAGTGAATGTTTCAAGCGAGCAAGGAGAATATCGAAGTCAACAGAGTTGAACGCACTGCTGAAATCAAGAAGCACAAGGATAGTGACGTGTATAATCCATAGCCAACCGTATATCATCAGTAACCTTAACAAGGGCAGTTGAGGTACTGTGACCAGCTTTAAAGCCAGATTGAAGTGGATTTAGACACTTATGAGCATTGAGGAAAGTATCGAGTTGACCATGAAAAATACGTTCAAAGACTTTGGATAGAAGCGATAGGATATACACGGGCTGAAAATCCTTGGGTTGCGTAGGTAATAAAATTTTAGGTAAGGGCACAATATAAGTTTTTTTCCATTCCAAAGGGAAGACAGCAGTTGCCAAAGAAGTATTAAAAATATCAGTTATGACTGGGAGCCACAAATCTGTTATTGGTTTAAGAGCATTAATATTTAAGCCATGAATTCCCATGGATTTCAATTTTATCACAAGAAGACTAGCTTTGACTTCGGACTCACAGGTATCCCTTAGTGTAAATTTATGTTTACTAGAAACGGATGAAGACGAGATACCGTTCATAGTTGCAGACTTAACAGCTGGTTCAAGTACCGTGGGTGGTGTAGAAAAGTGAATTTAATTTGTTAATATCCAATCGCCAGCTTTCCAAAGTGGTACTATACTTCGCTTTAGCGTTATCACATTAGGCCATAATTTTTCTAATGGAATCGTTTAGCCAAGGAGCAGCTCTCCGCTTAATTTTGATAAGTTTTACTTTATATTGAACTATTGAAAACAGTGAGTTTTTACTTTATATTGAACTATTGAAAACAGTGAGTTTTTACTTTATATTGAACTATTGAAAACAGTGAGTTTTTCATCAACAGAGTGATTGATCGCAATTGTATCCTCAAGAAAAGAAGGTAGGTCAATACGATTAAAGTCACCGAGGAAGATGCTCTTTGAAGAGGCTTTAGGGCTATTTAATTTATAAGAAATGTGAAGGAGATCATGATGGGAAAGACCGGATGCTGATAGTTGACCGTAGAAAAATAAGCTTTTAGGGTAGGTTACTAGGATGAGATCGAGAAGGTAGTAACAATTATCAGCATGAAATGTAGCAACGGTGAGGATGGTGAGGTTACAAGCTTTGACAATGTCACGAAGCTTTCCGCTTCTAGTATTATGCTTGTATAGGCAGGTATTAAAATCAACCATCAAATCAATGAATGGGGGTATGAAGTTAGGTAGTGATCAGCTATACTTTATGTGTCTCCATAACCGGTGAATACTATGTTTCCATCCTAGAGTAGTTGAAAGAGTCCATTAAAGAAAAAAGAAGGGAAAAATTAACCAATGGTGTCCTCCTTCTGCATGACAACGCTGCCAAAGAGTATTAACTATTATTGTGTAAAGCCCCACACCACCCATGCCCCACGTCACCTACAGATAATGAGTATGATCAAGAGTACGTGATCGCAGGTTGTCACTTGTTACGTGCGCGTGTTATTTGTTTGATTTTGCGATGTTTGGTTGAGCTTGAACTGTTCTTAAAAGTCATTGTTTTGTTTTAACGTGATTGGTTGGTAAAGATATCCTTGTAGTGTCTGCCATAGGCTTTTTATATGGTTTATTATGAGTCAAAAGTACAACGAAGACCTTATTCCAGTGTATCACATTTATAAATGAACAAAATTTATTTTTATTTAAAATTTTATTTCATTTTTAGGATCGACTCTAAGTACCTTTTATCAAATTCTATCTTAATATTATTATTATCAAATCACTTTCACTGAATTAAATGCATAGTATAAAATATTTATTTACATAATTTCATTTTTACAAGTCGGTAATAATAAAGACGTGCGCCCCAGTTTTCAAGCGAGGAAGAAGTGACGGGCATAGTTTCAACTTACTTTTCAGACAAAGATAAAACATTTTTTTATGAAGGTATACATAAGCTAATTGAAAGATCGGAAAAATGTATTAGGGTAACAGGTGAATATATTGAAAAACAAAAATAAATTTATATTTTTATGCTCACTTCTTCCCTCCATTATGCGAATTTACAAACATCCCTTCGTATATAAAATGTACTTATTATTACAAGAGCAATCTTTTATAGTAAACCATAGCTAATTAAGTAATCAGCTTCAAAGAGAATTTCAAAATATTAGACACCATAATTTTTAAATAAAAAAGGAAAATACATATATATACAAGGTGACTTTTTATTCATTTTACACCGAGAACTAAAGTTGATGTCTGTCATGAATACAACCCATTCGCAGTGTTAAAGTTAGGCAAAAAACTAATTAAATTATATTTTGAAAAAATATATTACGATCAATAAACAATTAAACACACAGTATAGTCCACATAGTGCGTACACACCTATTATTTAGTATGAGTGCACCTATTGTTCGCCTGGCAAGGGGGTTAGCAGCGGGAGGGTGGCAGCACAATGCAGTGTACGAAGAGCGCGGGCTGTTGGTGCGTAGAAAAAGATGCGTGCGTAAAATCGCATAAAGCTCTAGGGCCCTAAAGCTGAGTTTTTTCCATTAAAATGCAATTAAGTAGTTCGTAATGTGATTAATAATGTTCGGACTTTTCCCTATAACTTATAGTTTCTTGTTTTAATTTTGAGGAAAGGAGCAATTAGTAATTAATTTTGATTTTAAATTGAACATAAAGTGTAAACTTTATTTACAACAGATTACGCATTTACAACAATTTATCGACTTATGAACAAAAAGGTACAACTCACCTATCTTCATTTTTACAGTTCAAAATGCCATTTCATAACGAGCACGACAATAACTTTTATTTTACGTGTATTAGTATTACTCTCAGTTTCACTGCGTCAAATGCAGCCAAAATTTCGTTTCCCACCTTAAATAAAAGTCTACGGGTATCAGATCGGGGGCTGCAATTCCAGACACCATGGACAGAATTCCAACCACCGATTCTCAGTAGACAATTAAGGTACTCCTGTAACCGCAAGTAGGTATAAGACGAGAGTGGACACAGCGCACACGCGTCGACAACTAACATTAGGACGACGGAAAGCTAACATTAGGATAACGGAAAGATAATGGGCGAGGTCAAGATCATACCTTACTCTGATTGGTTTAATTGACGAGCGGCTTCTGTTTGAATCACGTTTTGGGTTACGCACGTAAAACTGTATTTATACAGGTTGATTTTGAATTATTTTTTGTTTCAGATTTTAGATTTTGTGTATAAAATTTCGTCATAGTGGATTTTGTCTGATAATTATTTTAATGTTACTAATGGATAATATTCATAATAAACATGCTGTAAAACTATGAAAAAAAAATAACGTCATACCTGTAAAAACAATCACAGTTTAAACCGACAGAGTGGATTTAGCAATAATTTCATAAGATCAATGACGGTTTAACTTCATGAACGTCTGGATGGTTTAAACTCCTCTTCATAGATTACAACGGCTATATGGTCATTTAGCTATCAGTTGTTTACATCTCTGTCATTCTACCGAACTGTCAATCAGTAGCCATAATTTCAGCGGTTAGAAAATTCTTTAGAATATTAATAATAGGTTTGGTTATTATTTATTATGTGGTTATATTAATGGAATTACACTATTAATTATTACGTTTATATTATTATAAAACAAAATGGGAAACGTGAGTGGCAATTCTCGTGAAGGAATCGCATTATTGTTGATTATTCTTTACAATAATTTCCTATATGCGTAGATTGCTAGAGCTTTAATTATTTTAAGTTTTGAATCTAATTCATTATTTTAACTTTTAGAATAACAAATCTTAAATGTTTTAAAATTTCCATAAATTGGATACTCTTTTTTTTAATCCAACGTTATAAAGTTAAAAATATATATATTCGTAAAAAATAATCAAACTTATTCGTTATATTCCAATACACTTATTCATTATATTTGCCACTTAATCGTCTCCAATATAATAAATATAAAATGTCCTCAGTATTGCAAAGTTACAAATAAGTTACCCAAGTTTAATTATACGAAGGTTATTGTAATATAGAAATTATTAATTGCCCAAAATCAAGACAGTAATTGTAAACCAAGATTTGTTGACAAATTTAAATTGTGATTGATCTTACGATCCTAATTTGTTAAGTATCTGGTTAGATCTATATAGTCCACGTGTTCAGAGTTTAGTAATAGAAATGATATTATCTTAATATAAATTCTAACAAGTACTCCCAATTCAAACAATGAGATGAATTTCTAAAAATTTTTTGACACTTCATCCGCTCCTCGGGGGAATGCCCAATTAATCAGTAATTGCCAGCTGCTTGAAATGCAGACCGAGTGTATTCGATGGACACTGATTCATTCATATTATTCTGAAGTTATATATGATATTACAAAATATATGTTACAAATATTATTTACTTGATTCCATATTTTATAAATTTAAAAAATGGAAGCCTTGCAGTGCTTTATCCCTTTTTACACAAAATTTTGAAATATTTTGTATAAGATGAAAGCTAACTATCTTACTAATATTGACGCATAGTACAAAAATGTAAGAACAGTAGAATTCATAACAATCATTAATGCCTGTTCGTGTTAAATGTCTATTGTCTCTAGTGCAGTGAGAAACTACATAATGTCGTGCAGATATGTCAAATATGTATGTACAATAGCATCTTTTGTTTCCGATATAGACTTAATCATTTGTTTAAAATATGTATTTAATAATTACCCTTTGTGGTGTAAATATTGGAGCCATTGTATCCAAGTCGGTCATAGGAAATTCCACACCTTTCGCTTTTAATTCTTGATACACTTGTACCACACCCTAGAAAATTACAAAACAACTTTAATATATAACATTTAGAAAACTTAAAATGTTTAAAAGCACATTAAACAAATTTATAGTAAATAAGTTTAGTGAAACTGAAATTTACTTGTAGGCACAGTTCCCGCAATGTACTTTTCCTTAACCTTCAAGTTACCTATTGACAAGTCAATAGGTTTCAACATTGCGAGACACGTATTGATTACATTTCAAGGATGTACATTTAGCTGTTTGAAGGTCGTAATAATTATCGACAATTACACGAGGAACAGAAGCTTCACTTAATTTGGAATAAATATTTGATAAGTTTTCATAAAGTGAGGAAAATAAAAAAGCTATCAGGGATAAAAAGACTTGTGTATTTTTTCTTTATTTCTCATTATACTAATTTATACTAATCATATTTACTAATCTTTATAGCAACAAAAAGCCTATATATGTGCCAAAAAAGAGCATATTATGAGATAGTTTAATTTTTTTGTTTCATTTAAAAAAAAAATTGCCACTGTAAGCTTATAATAAACATGTCCACTTTGAAAAAGCATGCAGATTGGCTTAGACGGTTTGAAAGTGGTGATTACGAGGCGGAAAACAAAAAAACTACAGGACAATGAAAATAATTTGCAGACAAAATTGGAACATTTATTGAACAAAGAACCATTCCAAACACTTGTCAAAAACTGTGGCTGTTACTCAATATTTACATATAATGGGAATAATCCAACTACAAGGATCTGACAGAAAAATAATGGAAACACAAAACATAAAACGATTTCAAAAAGAAGTCATTTATTCATTAAATAGTTGACAGTATTATCTAATGTATATCGACAGTATTATATAATCCTAAATGGAGAAAGTTGTAGACGCAATGCAAGAATGTCTCTTTTGTTTTATAAAAAATGGAAATCTAGAAATCTCAGGTGGCATCTATCGGCTTCATGTTTTATAATAGAAACATTCTTTTCATTTTTGACGTTACCAGAGAGCGAGAAGTTCATATTTAAGGTGAATAAGTTGGAACAAAACACTATACCTGCAGTTCAGGTTGGTGCTGAAAAGCATCAGCCCAACATTGTATAAGACTTAAAACTTTTTCTTGAACTATTGTGGGTGGGTCATTCTTTGGTCCAATCAGCTTTACCTGAAATAAAAATATTTTATGAATAACACATCGTGTTTACCTTCAATTTTACCGGCACTAACCCACCATGGGTTGAATAAAATAAAGTTTTTATAATTTAAAAATTACATATTTAAGGTTTTTTTCACTAGACAACAAAATATAGATTGTATTTTTTTTAAATGTTTTCCAATTATTTATGCCTTAAGTACTTTACTCGAGGCGTAGTACTTTACTCGAGGATACTTTACTCTTTCTAAATTACTTTTACTAATGTCTAAATACTTGTAGCACCAGATTAGCTTTTTTTTAATTCCCTTTTTAATTTTTAGTCTCCTTCCTGCTTGGCATTAGACGTATGTACCGCCCAATATTTAAATTTTCTATTGTTGCAGCTTATTTGCCCAGAATCATTGTACATTTATTAGCTTGTAGATGGGTTTAATTATACATATATAACTAAGTCAGTTTATTTACGTCAGGAAAAATCTTGCATTTTTGAAATGTCATCATTATTATTAAGTGACATCTCATTATTAAACTGAAGACAAGACAAATTGTGAATAACTATGTTTAAATTAAAGTCCATAAAGGAAAAATGTATTAAATAAATCAATTGATTGAGTTAAAGCAAGAAAAGCAAATATTTGTGAAGATGTAATCAGGCATGTGCGGCATTTTATCATTGTTACTTAATCCGTCTTCTTAAATCGATTATATAGATAACATATAGATAAACTCATTTTATTTATGTCTGTTGTAATTTTGATATTTTGGTTATATACATGATCAACAAAGGACAATCCACAACAAAGTTTCAGGTAGATCTATGTACAAGTGATTGGTTAATTGGTAGGTTTTTCCATTCTTCTCGAGAATATAAGACGAAAATATCTATATTTTTAATGGCCTTTCTTATGGAGAAACGTAAATTTAAAGAAAAAAAATTTATTTTCCACGTTTTCTCCATCATAATTAAATTTAAACATTTCATCATAAGTAGAATCTCTGTGAAAAAAATTAAGAAAAATTTAAAACTGAATTAACAGTATAATCGGATTTCTTTCTGCAAAATTAATACTTGTACTGCTAACTAATTAAGGCTGAATAAAGTGTTTGGCGTGTTGGATTATACATCGCTTCGGTAACACCTGGCAACGTCTGGTATGCGTGTACGGCAAATTTTTGTGTATTGTTTGGCTGTAGTTTGTTCATCTGTACTCTGAGAGATGATACCTACTATATAATATATTAAGCCCTGTCACTGGCTTTTGTTATCTACAGGTTTAAATTTGGCAAAGTTTGGCAGGAACCAATTATTTAACTTTGGTGGATTCTTTGTTTATCACGTTATAATTGCCTCATTTGTGCTGTTTTCTCCTGCTACAATTGGTTTTGATAACTACTAAGATGTTTGATTGAAACACAGTAACATCCCGAGTTATGTTTTAATTCAGAGTTATATAATTTCTGAACTGCTCCCCAAACCTGCACTCAGTTTCAAGCTAGTGTGACTGTGCCTCATACACACACGCTACAGGTCATACATGAATCGATTAATATGAATATTGTAAATTTCATATTTTATTTCTTTTTATTAAGTTGCACTCAAATGGTTTATGTGACTTCAAACACACATACATGTATTTACAACTAATGAAATCTTTATTCTTATTTCTAATAAATATATTTGATTTTGCTTATTAGTACAGATTTCTTTTATTTATATAATATATTACAAATTTGTAAATTATAAGATTGTATAAATATACCTGTTGTGTGTATACCCCTATACTTTTTTCTTGGATCTAACAAATAGATTGTTAATTTACATACTCGAGTTAAACTTGTATGTAAATCTATAAGTACCAAGTCGTACGTAATTTTCAACTCACGTAATGCTTAAAAGTGTCACCTAGTGTTAGAACCTATCCCAGTATTAGTAGGATAAATTTCAGTATTCACAGTATTTTCAGTACCTTTTTCTCTGTTCTCACAGTTTGATATAAATGGCGACACTTTATGCAAATGCCATATAATAAAAGAATTTTTCAATTGAAATGTCATTCCTTTTTATAATACTTTTGTCATTTTTTGTATTATATAAATAAAAGGATATTGGCCAGTATGGGCAAAATGTAAATGCCTACAAGCACGGCATCTCTTTCTAACAGTGTTGAAAACATTGTACCAAGTATTTATAAATTATATTACCTATGCTGTTGATGTTTTGTCTTTGGCAGCTATACATGCAATCGATTAAATATATGGTAACAAGAATTTCGGCTATATCTAGTAAAGTGGTAAGAAGTTTGGCCATGGAAACCAAATTTACTAATTATTTTAAAGTTAAAGATAGGGATATATAAATTCCATAAACATTGTTCGGTAAACAAATGTTGATTTTAATTACTATAGTTGATTTTGGAATTAAAAGGTAAATTTTTTGTTTAAAATACATTATTTCATTACACCTTGGAATGTATTCCATACAATCACATATAAATTTACGTTCACTATTCGCTGATTCACTATTCACAACACTTTTACGGAACGCACTCCTGAGAATAGTGAGAGTGGACTATAATATAGTCCACTCATAGGCCATAAATGGCAATGTGAATATGAAATATTTTGATTATTGTCTCGATAGCTTAAAATCTGGAAGTAAAACCTTAATCTAAAATCTACGCAGACAAAGCTAGTTGTGATATAATTAGGAATCCTATTAAGAATAATAATCTGCGTTGAACAAATACATGATTGTGCTTAACAAATTTTTATCATAAAACCAGTGATGAATCACATGGAACTATCCCACTGAATTCCATTTCACATGTTTGTGCAGAGTTGACTGAACTAATCATTAACTGGGAAGTAATCGGTCGAGTTGCCTTACTTAATACTTATTATGGGAATGACTGCATTCGGGCTGCTGCTAACTTCAGTTACTAGCCAACTGAGCAGCGTGCAGACGGTAATGTTTAGTAATGATGACTTTGAAGTTATTTTTTTAAATTTATATTACCTTAGGTTATGTAATATTATATCAAAATGCAAAAATACATAACTTCAAAATGCAAATGTTAAAAGTCCTATCAAAACTGATATTCTACTAATTGGCAAATTTTTGTATTTAAAATGAGATTATTGACCTTTGATGTAAATAGCACTAAAAATTTAATCTTATCTGCTAAGATAAAGAAATGATTAATTTAAAATAATAGACAAAGGGCGAAAGTATGACGTCTAGATCATTCGGTAAAAATGAATACCATTTCTGTTGCAAATCTGTAAAGATACAATTATCTTAGGAAACAAAACATTGTTTCCATTATCTTGATAAGTACTAAAGCTGTCAGTTCCTCTGTTAACACTACACTTGATATGGCAAGCGATAATTTTAAAATGTTAGTCATAATATTAATTCTCAAGCCGATGCATACTTATTCGTGACAATAGATTAGGTGATATTGGAAATAAAGACTTATTGTATAAGAATAGGCATTGTATTATTTTTGTTGTGGTACCTTGCACTAAAGTTACACTTCCAATAACCACGTGGAAATATTTTGTTTATTTTTTTCCACTTACTAGCTATCTTACTAGCTTACTATGATTTATTTGTGTTGAATAGTTTAAAAACGAATGCATTTTCCAAATGTCTTAATTTATACCACTCATTATGCTAACATACTCATAATATAATGTCATATATTACAATGGTTTGAAATTAGGGATTTATTCAAAATTTTATTATTTCATCTGTCCAAGCTGAATAATAATTGAAACAATACCATTCTTATAGATAGCCATGGTTGAAGCAATATTTACAATAGAAATATTAGTGAGAACAAAAACATACTTAGAAACAAACGGATTGTAGGTTCTACATTTATGTAGGCGGTGCCAAGGGCAAACAAAGTATATAAGTCGTAATTTATGTTACATACATAAGTTTTGTTGTATTCATGGAATATTTCTATTTCTTTAAGCATTCTCTATTGCGGAATAGGTACTCTTGCAAACTAATTCTTTCAATACACACCTTTTAGCTCTATATCAGTAGAAAATGGGTACTAAACTTTTAATTACTTTTAGACATAATGCAATTGTGGCAAAATTACACTGATTAAGTTCAGATTACAAGGGAGATGTGTCAACAATTAAATCTTTATGTTTTAATATAATCTATAATTTCCTAGAATCAATATGTAGAAGCATTACCTTGATGCAATACTCAACAGTTCAGTCTTGAGTTTGAACTTTTATTTATCTATTCTTCCATAATTTGAGCGAGACTCTCTTTCTTTAGTGTATCAGAAAGCTGTGACAATCTAATGCCTATATAGAATCACTATGGTCCAACATACCCCTTTTATAAAAAAATTTGGTATTTCTGTTGAATTTCAATGAAACACTTTTCTATTATCTATGAATATCAATAAATTCTGACAAGAATGAACTCATTTTTTCTTAACACTAATTTTTTGCTACATAACACTCAAAATTATTACATGTTGCCTCCTTTTTATTTGTGTCCTATGTACTGCTTATTTCATTTCTAATAACTGTTTGTTAATATGCGCATTAACTGCTCATATGCGCAAAATTTTATTGCATTAACACATTATGGAGTTAAAGGCAAATGTAAATAAATACAAAATCAGTATTAATGATATAATACAAACAAACATCTTCATTTCAAAAAAATTAAATTGGAAAAATAAGCAAAAGGCAAGTATTAAGGCTGAGATTTTCCAAGAGCTACGCAAAAAGTATGAAAAATGAGTGAGGCAAAAGAAATGTGTCTAGATTGACGTGCACGGCATCCCATACCCCGGTTTACTCTACCTCAATGTGAAATGGGGTGAAGTAATAGACAAACAAATAAGAGTTATTGTATGAGCCATTAATAGCACTCACCAATTCCGAAACAAATTCCTTATTACAAGCGTAAATATGAAATGATTTCCCGCAGTTTTTGACGCTCGTTTCTAAAACAGTCAGTGTGTACATGACGATTGTATAATTCTTCCCGGCGCTCTGAGTCAATCGTTTTCTAATAGCTTTAATGGCATCTCTCGGTCCATCAGTGCTTGAATTAATTATATCACAGATTTCCATATTGAGGGCCCAGTTTTCCGATGGCAAGCCTCCATCTGTAGCTTGTTCTGTTGATCAAAATATGAGATTATTTATTAGAATATTTTCTTGATTGTCATGTAAATGGAATTAATTGTCGTGTTATTAATAAAAAGACTAATGTTCATAAATCAATATGTTAACTCTGAACAATATTAATGATAATTTAGAAGAAAAATTAGATGCCAATTACAAATGAACAGACGTTTTCAGAATCTTTATTCTTAAGATAGTGCGGGCTTTGAGAACAGTATTGTAATTCCTATTTAATGACTGTTACGTCACAAAAATGAGGTTAGAGTATTTTTTTATCATAGTTGGTTTTCATACAAAGCCTTTTGAACTGTGCCTTAAAATACAATTGGTTGAACTTTTGATATTATAGTTTGTATAACAGATCTAATTGAATGATAGGAGATTTAGATAGTTGGATTTAAGAAAAGTAAGCAGTCCATTTTCTGTTATTTATATAGAATTATAAAATTGCAGTAAATATTTTCATAAAATAATAATAACCTATTTTAAATTATTTGTTCTAAAATTCTTTCCTGTTTCTAGAGCTAGTTAATTGTGCCATTATTATTTTCATTATGTACTGGCGCCGACTAAACTTATATTGTGTATTGGCAAAACGGATTAGCAAAATAACACATTAGAGAGAAGTGAGGTTTCATTAACAATCGGTTTAAGAAAACACTAAGTGTAATGATTGATATCTTTATAATTTATAATTCTAGTATAGAGAGCCATCGAGTTACGTTTAATAAATACACATTTCCAGTATTAAAGTGAATGATAAAAAGAATAATAGAATGTAACAACATTTATAAAGATAGTACAGGTGGCTAATGGTAAAACCTATCCCAATTACGTCAAAGCTTACGTTTAAATTATTTCCAAATGTAACAAGAGTTAAATGATTGTCTTTTTCTGTAACTATGTTTTATTAATATTGTTTTAACAATTATGTTACTTTTTATTTTCAAATTTAATTCAATATTTATATTTTACTGTAATAAATTATGGAAAAAGACAAGTACAGATAGTTAAAATATTTTTTGTTAGTCACGAGATTGTTCACTATTAAAAAAAACACTAATAACATTTTCGCAAAAACAACGTACATACCGATTTTTTGTCCCACCACTGTAGAAAAAGGATTTCCAACATTAAAAAAAGACATTTTTGACACTCAAATTAATATTCTTTAGGTTTCACCTGCCACCGATAAATATGTAACTCTCACTTGTCAAAAATACAATAAATAAACACTGTTCATAGATTTGACGTATTCGCTGAATCACGCAGTACGCTCGCCAAGATAATCTATGTACAAAAATAATGTGCAAAAACGCTTCGTCTGATCTGAGTTTCTCTCATTGACGTAGGTATATGATTGATCTGTGCAAATGATCTTGCATAAGCATTGTTTTGTAAGTTTTCAAAAATATTTTACAAATATAAATTTACGATTCCAAATAAAAAATTATAATTAATGTTTTTTCTAAATAAGTATATCAATTATATTAATGCCAAAAGTGAAAGTAAATTTTTAAAATTATTTTAAAAAGTTTTTTATGGTAATTAAAATTTTAAGTTCATAAGAAAAATCATAAAACGACAAAATCATAAACTAATAAATGTAAAATTTTACTTATTAATTTTTCTTATTATTTTTAAATTAACAACGACATGCATTACGATACTACTTGTTTTGGACAAGTTGACCTGTCAACTCTAACTTTAATCGTCATTCTAGCACTTCGAATAAAAATAATAAAACTGTCATGTGACAAAAACAGTTTGTCGTCAATTACGCGGGAAATATAAAAAAAAATTATTTATACTTTGTTTATACATAATTTTAAAAATAATAAATATATAGATACGTTGCTACTGTTTGGATGATCTGTGTATTGAAATCGAATTTTTTTTGAGAATTTAATATTTTGGGACCATCACATTAACACAAAAAGATAAAAAATAGAATAAAACTTGTCAAAACTTCTGTTC
Source organism: Druceiella hillmani (assembly GCA_039881145.1). Lineage (NCBI taxonomy): Eukaryota > Metazoa > Arthropoda > Insecta > Lepidoptera > Hepialidae > Druceiella > Druceiella hillmani. The sequence continues at coordinate 11,063,884 of JAYKKI010000081.1, read as the reverse complement.
TTAAGTTACCATGGGAACAAGAATACGATGTTACCAAGAAGAATTTGTTAAATATTTTATTTATAATTTATCTGCAAATATATTTTCTTATTTATGGTGGATCAAGAACTAAATATAATAAATCAACATGATGCAAACGTTGAGTAATGTTGTAATTCATCATGATGTGGAACCCGGAGTAATTGACAATGAAATGCTTACAAGATGTGTATTAGATCAAGGTAAGGGTAAAGTTTGAATTTGGTTATGTAAATAATTAGAAAATTAAATACAACAAGTAGTGAATAAATGAAAGTAGTTTCATAATTTAATATGTTCTATGAGTATATTTTATAGTAATGAATGAATAAATAAATATTGTAACAAAATTTACGAAGCCATTTTATGTGAGCAAATTATTAATTTCAATGCTATTTTGCTTGTATATTTTTACTCTTTGTTAATCCACGAATTCAAAAATTTCATTACTAAGTAAAATAGTTTTAATCTCATATTTCTAAACATGAAAATCAAACTCATGTTTTTAAACCTAATTAAAAAATGTGTTTGGAATAAATTTATTTTGGGTAAAAATACATAAATTTAAAATATTACTGAAATAAAATTTTATAACTAGGTTAAGTTGTGAATGTATTCTCACTATCAATTTACAAATTAAGCATTATAAAGCAAAAAAAAAATTTATTAGACTAAATTTATGCAAACTCAGTCATTTGCAGTTTGCATAAATTTGGTCTTTAAAAAAACACTTCGTCAATATATTTTGTTTGGCAATATTAAATACGTTGTTTTTAAAAATATTTGGAAAAGAATATAAGATAAATTTCATTTTATTTTCATAATGGCGAAGGTCCGAAGGGTGAAGCTGGTAGACTTTTCCAAGAGGAAGGAATTCACTTGGAAGAAGTGACCGCACTGCGGTTAGAATTTGAGCACATACTACGAATTGATCACTTGTGGATGATGAAGTCGTTGACTAAACTTTCGCTGAATCATAACCTCATCGAAAAAATTGTTAATCTTGATAGTTTAGTAAATTTGGTGGAATTGGATTTATCATTTAATGTCATAGAAAAAATTGAAAACTTAGATAATTTAATTAACATTGAAGTTTTGACTTTATTTCACAACAAAATCAAAACAATTGAAAATTTAGATAATCAGGAAAAATTACTTATATTTAGTATCGGTGATAATTTAATAACGGACTATAAGCAGGTAATACTAATTTGGAAATATATTTCTTTCTCTGTCATTATTTTAATCAGCTTCTACCTAGATTTATTCACTGCCGGGAGCAAGCAATATTACTATTGCACTCAAGTGAAGTAACGTAATTTTGTGCTGAGGATATTTGAGCAGCAGATATATATTTGACATACAAAACTTAGTAAATTTAATCAACTTGAAAAATAAAATGTGTATACTTTTTCTTAATGTAATTAAAGAAATTTGAAATTGTATAGATTGAAACCTTTCATTCCTAAGTGATTAGCTGTTATCCTCAGCTTCACAATTAGAAATTAAGGACAAATTGAATTTAGGCAGAGTACATGAAAGCAAAATATTTGCCTTATCTTGGTTTATAGTTTAGTGCACTTATTTGTCAGTTAAGATTTTAGGGAACATTGATCGAAAAATATACCGTAGCGACTGTTGAACATATTGGTCAAATAAAAATGAAATATTTAGATGCTTAGTAGCTCCATCCATTGAGAAGGAAAAAATCATCGGTTTGTATTCTTTAAGGAATGATTTAATTTTTAGAGATAGAATTCCTATGTATTAGTTCATAACGCAGCCAATGATTTGGTCAATAATTTCCATAAGACCGTCAATGATTTGGTAGCAAATGGTTTAGTAGTTGCTTGATTATTACATAATAAAGTAATCGACAAACAAACATATGTTTGTATTTATAATGTTAATTAGGTTACCAAAATAATATAAATATTTTTATTGTATTGTTAATGTCACTGTATTAGACTTAATAAATATAGGCTGCATACTTGAGACGTTTCAAAAACTTAAGAACGGTCAGCTTCAAAGGAAATCCATGTTGCAATGATACATTGTGCTACATATTTCTAAAGATGGGTCTTCAGCAAGTTACTTATTTGGACTACAAGAAAATATTACCAGAGGAACGAGAGACTGAAACTAACATATTCAGGTAAATGTTTGTGCAAAAATTCATAATAGGATAAGTATAGTTGAGTTTATAGTCTATACAATTACTCATTCTAAGAGTTAGATTTAATTACTTCTATACTATATCTAAACGTTTTTCCATTTAGAATATTTTTCCGAACCCTGAGTGAACAAGAGGAAGTTTTAGAAAAAGAGAGGCTTGACAAAGAAGAATACAATAAAAAAGTAGAGTTTTTTGCACTATCATTTGTCGAGTACCTTAGTGGACCGGAGTTATTTGAAACTATGTTTGAGAAAGACGATGATGGTATATTATTTTTGAAAATTGGTGGTGAAATTGATGTACTTTATAACCAGTAAGTAAATATTATATGTGTATACTTACCTAACTCAAAATGTTGAGCTCGGAAAGCGAGTGATATTAACTTTTTTTGTGTTTACTGTCATTATTAATGTTAATTTTTATTTTCTTCAAAAATATTTAAGGTATATTTAAAAATATTAAATATTTAATGCAGTAATTTTTCTTTTACATTTCTTTTAAAAATAAAGGACGAAAACAATAAAATTTTTGGGAGTACGTTAAGTTTAGGTATAATGCGAATTTCACAGTTTCTGAAAAATTAATAATTAATTTTTAAGGTTGGTTAATTTTTAAGATTGGTAAGATTCAATTCTATCTTTTTCTTGATTTTAATTGTGAAATGCCATGTTCATTTAACTTTTTATTTATATATTTGTTAAGTGTGTAATATCTAATTATACCTTTCAAGTGAAAATAGTAGAAAAATATTTTCTCAAATAAGTTTTTTATAATGAAATAATTACATACGAGCCCTGTTTTTTATTATATGTTCTTTCATCTTTTTCTATTTGAGCCAATATTTTTCAATAAAAAAATGTCCATTTTCAACACTGTCTCAAAATTTAAATGTTTTATAATTATGAAGAAAATCTTATTCTCTCTGAGAAAAAATATTAAAATTTTTAAATCAATGTATCGTACCATATTGCTTTTATGGTATTGCACCCAATGTTCGGTGTACTGCACGACTTTTAATTCTTTAAATAATGTTGAAATAGTGTATCTCGAGGGTGGAATAACATGTAAGAAAATTTTATTCGTTGTAATCATCTCATTTGTACAATCAAGAATCCATAGACTGAGCTTGGAACTTAACAAGATATTTATGTATAGAGATAGTATTAGGTCGGCTAGTAAGTTTTTAGCCACAACTTTAGGTCTTTTCTAGAAAGATTCTCGAAACTTCTATAAGGTTGTACTGTAGAGTACAAATAGGCCAAAGTGCAGTCAGCCGACAACATCAGCACCAAAACTTTAAGTGATTTACATAAAAGATAATAGATTTAAATTGATATCAAATATGGATTCTATTACTTTACGAATTACATCTGGGTCACGATGCAAAGACTGCCACAAATAATATATGTCATGAAATGGGCAAGTGCACAGTGTCTTACGTGACGGCAAAATTTGGTTCAGAAAGTTCAGGAATGAGGACTATGATCTTGAGGATTAACTTAGTAATGGAAGTCCTGTTGAATTGGACATTCAACGATTACAATTCCTAATTGAGGAGGATCCTCGACTGACGATTCGTCAATTGGCAGATGAGCTACACTGTAGTCATGCCACGATAGAAACACATTTGTACGAATCGGGAAAAGTTTTAAAATGCAGCGTGTGTATATCCCACGAGTTGTCATCATATCACCTTCAGTGCAGAGTTGATACTTGTCAACAGTTATTGACATTGAAATGTAACTTCGACTGGCTTAATCAGTTAGTAAATGGCCACGAGAAGTGGTTACATACTCTAAACATACAAGCAAAATCAATGGCTGGGTGCCTGAGAAACAGGAATTTCATTATCCAAACCTGAAATATGTGCCAAAAAGGTGATGTAGAGCTTCTGGTGGAATGTCAAGGGCATTTTTCATTGAGAGTTGCTTCCAGAGGGATCTACAATTAATGCAGATATTTACTGTGAACAATTGGACCGATTAGTTAACAAATTGAGTAGTCAACAGGATTGAGTTTCATTTTCTACATGATAATGCTAGACCACATGTTGCAAAACAAACTTGTGACAAATTAGAGGAGCTCGGCTGGGTTCTACTCACTCATCAACCATATTCACCAGACATCGGGCTCTCTGATTACAATTTATTCAGGGCTCTAAGAAACCATTTACATGAAAAAAAATTTGACGTTAAGGAAGATCTCCAAAATGACCTCGCACAATTTTTGAATCACTTTGATTGACTGGAATTTTACAAGAAAGAATATTATCACTGCCAACTAGATGGCGACAAGTAGTAGATAATAATGGTGCATACTTAAATTAAATTTAGTGTAACATAAAAAATGTTTAATAAAATTTGTTGACAGCAATTCAGGGTTGAAAACTTATCAGTCAAGCCAATATAATATGAATTTCGTGAGTAACGCACTAGATAATTTAGTACAATAAAATTAAAGTGCATACAATTTTAGTTGTACCACTTATAACTTTCTTTATTACATAATACCCACTCCTGTATATTTAAACATTTATTGCTTTGAACTAATTTGCGTTTTGTTAATTTTTCGTAGATTAAAAATACTTTAGATTACATAGTGATATTTCAGTTACATTATTAGTTTGTGTTACAAAACAAATTTTATAAATTGTACTTTAAATCTTTACACAATTTTATTCACGCACTTTCATATAAAGCTAATCGAGATCAATCACCTAATGTGTACACTAGAAAGATTTTTTTCTCTTGAAAGTCTGAAGTGTGGCTACTGATCATAATTTGAAATCGAATGACAATATCAATGGGGTTGTAGATGTGAAATGGACTATGATACTGTATTTTAAATATAAATTATACCATTCATTACAAAAAATATACTCTGCTTTATATCATATTACACATAACAATGCTAATTTTTAAATAAATTTAATTTATATTTTGTTTTGACCATTTAAGATACAAAGAACAATACGTCGCTACAATGGATGAGCTGGTAGAGGAAGCTCAGAAGCAATATGAATTAAGACAAAGTGAAATAAGCAAATTTCGGGATGTCGTCGACGCAGCTTTGAATGCTAGTGTAGAAAGAAGTAAAGAGTATGTTGAACTTTTCCTTTTTACGCTCTTTTATGTTCTTTCAAACAATTTGTTGAAAGTTGGTTTAAATAACGGAAGACCAAGTTTCCATATAAATGATATAACATTCATATACTGTATAGGCATACAGTAATACTATGAAATTACGTATAAAGTGTGACTAGAAGTATAACTTTAGATCAAAATAATATAAGGTAGGGTACAGATTTGCATATAAATTGTATTACCTCTACATATTAGTGTTGAATATATTTGGCATTAATTTTATAGAAATTCATTATTCACAGTTAAATGAAACTACGTGATGTAGTATTATTTCTGCTTTTGTTAAGTTCTTTACCACAACCTAAGTTTCGTTGTATTACAACATCTTTAAGTGGGTTATTAGCAAAGATCATATTTGTATATCATATTTGTATGTATGTACATATTAGATTCTTAACTGGCCCTTTGCTATTAAGAAAACAAAAAAATATCAAGCCGTCATAGGTGTGAAATATCTAAATTTTTTTCACTACCACTGTAACCCATATTTTAAATTAATAAACACTTTTAATGTTTTAAAACAGTTTAATGCAATACACTGATATAAACAAGTAAAGCTGTGTTAGTAAATAAGAAACAATGTTGATACATTAACACGCACATAAAGTGGCATGTGTGAAGTGTAATAGAAAGGGAAGCGTTAAGTCAAAAAGAACCGACAAGACGCGAAGCTAGTCAAATTATGCCTGAAAGAGCTGTCGGCTCTTTCAGGCTTAATTTCTTAACTTCTTTCAGGCTAATAGACACAAAACTGGCCAAATGACAAGAAGCGACATGCCATCGCAATTCCATCAAAATGTCAAAAACTTGCATCCAAACTAACCATTAGATGTGTTACATCAATAACAGGGATGTAACATACCATTAATTAAAGACTCCACAAACTACATTCTACAAACCTACCAATAAAATATAGATATAGTATGAAATATAAATACTCGTATAGTATGAAATGTATTTGACTTAAAATTATTACTTGACCATACTTTTTGGACAGTTTATTTTTTGCCACGATTCTGTATATAAATAGATAGAGCGGGACAAGTTTGTTTCTTGATTTACAGTATACAAAGTTTTATTTCACATAATTATATTATTTGGTCTTTAGAATATATTTATGATAGTATTTTTAATCCAATGGTCTGAAAAATTACCGAATAAATAATAGTCTGTGTGTCATACAGACCCATTTCGACATTAGTATAACAATCTTCTACCATAATGATGCCAGGTTAAGTATAATTTTATCATAAGGAAACAAAATAAGATTCATCCTTCAAACAAATGAAACAAAATAACATTCAACAAAATAACATTATTCCATATAACTTATCTATTGATCATAGTCATCAGAACTAGTCATAAGTACGCTCTAAAAGAATAAGTCATTTAACCATTAGTACTCATTTACCTACGTCATTAGTACTCATCTCTGCTCGTATTTTTGGAGCGCCTAGTGTGTTCACACATTGTTTCCAGAGGATTTAATTGCAAAGAAAATTGAAGGATTAAAGGCAATGTTGCTAAGAGCTTATTCTTTACTTTAAAACAAATCCAGTTTAGTGAACGCCACGCTGACAATGCTGTTGTACAAATTTACCGGCACTACTTGTGCAAACTGTTAAACTGATTTACGAATGATTGTAAGAGAGATAAACAGAATTTGGAAACAAATACATATACAATTAGCAATATTCCCTAGGAGCAACTGAAAAATAGCAATGAGCAACTGAGTATTGATCTTCAAATTTATTAATCTTCAATTACTTAATCTTCAATTAATAACTTTAACCGTTACAGCTATAGGAAAACAGTGTTAGAAGATTATCCATGAATTTTCAAGTTATTTTAATTGGCAGGATTAGCAGTATTCCATTTAACATATGGTGTAGTTTCCAATTTGATAGTGGGTGTCTTGATGACTTTTTGGATGTTATGTTCGGCATAATCTATAACTATTAATTTTAACTATTTTTGGATGTTATGTTCGGCATAATCTATAACTATTAATATTAACTATTTTTACTTAAATCTTTTCATATTATATACTATTGTTAATGTATTAAGTGCCAGTAAATAAATAATTAGCAACTCTATTATTCTGAATACCACCCTGAATAATATTCTGGGTTTCACAGTTCAATCGGTAAATGATTTAGCTATTAATTGGTTAACTTATTTTTTGTGGATTAATTACTTTTAAACATTTATGTGACATGTTGTTAAAGCGTGAAATTAGTATTAATATATAAATGAATTCGTTGACTTTCTCTGACAAACAAAATATAGAATACGTTTGTAATATCAACATTTATCATTCTTATTTATAAATTCCAGATTTATTGATAACTATCAATTCAGGAAAGGGCCCCTAGTCGAATCATTACAGCTGGTGGTGGGTCAACTCTCCTCCAAATCCATATCTGCAGATGATTGCGAAACCTTGGTCATTGAGTTGGTGGAGAATTTCAATAATCTCTTGTTTAACTTATGGAAGAAACTTATGTCTGAGGAAATGAATTATTTTGAACAAACTGAAGTATGTATTATGTTTACATTTCGGATAATTATGGAGTAAAAATATCCAATAATAAAAACAATAAAAATAATTTAAAATATGCACAAGCATAATTGACATTAGCTAATATTTTTGAACTCACAATACTAGTCTGTTATAGAATGTTTTTATTTCATAATGGGTACTTTGGATCGGAATCAGATGATTAGACTTATTTGACTCTTTATGGCTCTTCTAGTAAGAGAATAAAGTAAGTTGGCCTTTTTCGCGAAGGGAAGAAGCTTGTTTACCTCGGTGATCCCAGAATTTGATATCTAAATTTTTCTATGCTGTTGCAGCATATATTGAAATGCAGGGAATAATTTCCATCTCTTCCACAAGTTTCATCGGTGAACACTGAACATTTGAGATGCCTCTACCTGAGAACAGTTTAACAACTTCTTAGATATTCACTTAGTGTTTGTGTGTTTCACAAAAAACAAAAAGTAATAAAAATTTTCATATAAAAATGTGCTAAAATTTTTAAATAAAATTAATATTTAGTGACACATCCTAAAATTACAACTCCAATGCCAAAATAGCAACTCAGCATGTGTTATTTTTAATTAATAGTATGGATTAAATTTTCAATTTATTTACCAATCTTTAACTGTTGGAGGACTGGTTTTGTTATACCTTCAAACTTTATTTTAAACCACTTTATTAAATTTTTTCAAAATAAATGTATCCCCATTTGAATGACAAAATATAATACTAGGACTTAATGCTGTTAGGTATATATGCACTTAGTATGTTGACTGAATTATCTTGTCTGCAATTACGTCAATTAAATATTTATCAAAATTATCTAAAGGATATTGTGCAATCATTTTTAAAGTAATTAACATTTGAATGAAATGAGTTAAAAGAAAGGTAAATTTCATAAATTGCTTAAAAAATGATAAAATTGCAGAAACATTTATATATTTTTGAGAATACTATTAATTGTAATATATAATTGAAATAATGTTTCCTTTAAGGAAACTCGGGTACAATTTGGAGTCAACATGGAAGAGTTAATTTGCAAACTGTTGGAATGTTCGAGACATGCATTTGGTGTGTGGCGAGAACTGGAAAGCAATTGGACCATTAGACAGAGTGAAGACCTCTTGAATTACGTTGGCCTCCGCATGATGCCTGGCCATTACTCGCATCAGCTTACCAGTGTAAGCAGATAACTACTGATGAGTAGTTTGTTCTTTCTTGAACTGATGAGAGTAATGTTCTGGGATATTCTTGCAAATTCGCTTTCCTGTACATAATTTAGATATTATTTTGTAATAACTGCCAAAGACGGCAATATTTAACAAATTGGTTAAATAAAATAACATTATTCCATTGTGATGTGATAGTACCTATATACCTGTCTATTTGGTGATTCATCCTTTGTCACTTTTTTCCCACTCAGTGAGAGGAAAAAAGAGATTGAAAAAACATAAAACTTTAGATATTTTGGAATTTTTCAGGCTATTTCTGGAGTTATTTAGATTTTTGCAGACATTTTTCATATTTTTTAATAATTTCTTTAGTGAAATTTTCTTCAAAAATAAATAAGGCTTTTAAGATATTGATAGTTTTTTCATTATTTTCTTTTATTAATTAGCTCTTATTGTATGTATAGTATGACGGTTATATGAATTTAGTTTTTAAATGATTAATAATAGGAATTTGTATTTAAAGGTCAAAACGCACTAAAGCTGCACAATGCTGCGTTCGTGGTACTGCAGCAATTTTTCTATTTCTTTATTTTGGATAAGACGGATGCTCTAGTAGTATTCTTTGTCACAATGCATAAGTACAATTTATACATTCTGCAAATGTGTAGCATCTCTTCGCATAGGGTAGCACAGGTCTAATGCATTTTGACCTTAAATGTCACTTGCTCTAAAAAGTTCATTAGTGCTGTTTATATTATGCTTTAACAATTACTTCGGGCGTCTGTCTCAAGCAAAGCTACAGTTATTATTACAGTAGAATGTGAGGATAACTTCGCGAAATATAATTATATTTAATTAGGTTTATTATTTTTGCACTAAATGTCCAATTTTTTGAAATGTTCTTACCAGCTTCTGTCGGATCGCGATATCATGATGAATGCTGTAGCACAATCCACCGACAACCATGTGAGGTTTATTGATGCTAGGGAGGATTTACTAACGTCTAGAGTTAATGATTGGTTAAAAGACCTTACAGAAAAAACAACTAGGCAAGTAGTGTAGTCTTTTAGTTGATTATATCATCATTGAATTTAATGGCATTCTAAAATCATTAATTTCCTTTTCAGTGGAAGTTCTCTTTGAGACAAACAAAACGACGATAGTCTCAGAGCATATTATTATAATTAGTATAAATTTATAATTTGACGTGCTGCAAAATAATAACATTACATTTAGTTAATACTACAGTATTTTGGCAGCTATGGCTATAAGAGCATAGATGTGCCTATTTTTATGAAGTGAAAGCAAAACCAGGCATGAGCATATGACATGTGAAATTTAAATGTTAATAAGCGGTTCGGACCAAATAAAAGAGAAAAATATGGTTGTAACTAACAATTCCTGATATTTTTACAGCCAATTCTACGCATTACTAGTATGGTGTCATGTTTTTTCTTTTTCTTGGCTCATAAATGTCTAAAATTGCAGTTGTTTTATTGGAAATAGAAATGATTGAAAATTAAACTAACTATGTTTGAGTTTACCACATGTTGTGTCCTCAACTAGTTCTGCATTCAGATGAAAGAGACACGTGTAAATTCTCTTACTTAAGTTATATATTTAGTAGATTTTTAATTTATTTATTTGTTTTAATTTTTTTTTCATTTTATTATTCTATTAGCTATTACTATGAAGTATATACTGTTAGCTAATTACACAGGTATTACAGAAAATGGGTAAAGAAATCACACATTTTGCTTCTGTGTAATTATCAACATTAACTGAGATCTGCATTCTCGCTAGAACCTACTATTATCTCCTGTCCAGTACGGCTATTATATCTTAGATTTATGACATACTTAAAATTTAGACTTAATTTTGAGTAAGAATTTGAATATAGAACAAAATATTACTAAAGTGGTACCCCGATAATATTTGTGGACTTACACGTTGCCAGTCTTCACTCACTCACTTCAGTCACTTCTTTTTTGTTGTTACGTAATAATAATCTACGAGGCAAGTAAATGTTAATTCTCCTATTTTGTAGTTTACCTGCTTTGTAGATCAATTCAATGTTTAAAGAAAGAAGAAAAAACTGAAGTGAAAGTTTTTTCTTAAATTCTTTATATTTTCACTTTGCACAACAACATTTAATGTAAGTTCAAAATTGTAGGGATGAAATTGAGCGCAACAGAAGCAGAATATTGGAAATAAATTATTTTGTGGACAACGAGCGCGAGGAATGGGCAGATATTCAAATGAATCTGGTCGATATGACTGATGCAGAAACTGCAGCTTTTTTCGGAGCAGACATTTAAACATAATTTTTAATCTTTTAAATTAATTATTTTCGAAATAAATGTGGAAATATTTTTATAAATTTTTTTTTAGATGTTTTAGATGATCTATATTGATTATTAAATTTTGTATATATTTTGATTAGAATTTTATTGTGTCATTTGGAACTATCAATGTCATTTAATAATAATATTTTCCTTTTTCGTATTTTCATGAAAAATACAATGTTGTTTTTACATTTATTTTATTAAGTTATTTTGTATACTTATTTTCACATAAGATGATTTGTTTGGAAATATTTAGTATAAAAATGTTTGTTAAATTGTCTTCATATATAAATATTTTTAATTTAATAGCATAGTTCTAATTAGTTGATCTTTATTAACAGGTTTTGTTCTGTTAATTTTATGTTGAGAAATAATTTTATTATCATCCTAAAAACTTAATTTCTTTTATTATTTGGAGTGATAACAGTTATGTTATTATTCTCATCCATCGTCAAACTAAGTAGATGGTATTAGTCAGCGGCAGATTATCCTAAAAACCCTGACTCAGTTCAATTTAAAGACTAATAAAAATATTATAATACAATTTCTACGACTTTTTGTTTGAAATCTTTGCTGGAGTATTTGTCTTATTAATTACATTATCTTATTAAGGTTTTGAATTACACCTAGCAACGTATTCAGTAACCGAACTGCATAACCACTTTTAATTCTATCACTCAAACTTTTTACTGCGACAATCGACCAGGAACTTAAACTTATTCTGCCATATTTTGAATTGCAAGTTTTTAAGTTTTAAACACCACCATAACATGTAAATAATAACAGTTTAAGTCATTCAAAAAAATGTTTATTCATTTCAGAAATAACACACTACCATGAAATAGAATCATATATCAGTGAGGCTTGTGAGATACACTCGGAATGATGAGGGCTTATAAGTCATTAGTGCAGAGACATCCATTACTCAGAAGAGTTAAATAGCTGGGCTCGACATATGGGAAATTGCTAAGCTCACAGTAAACGTGGTTGATTAAACATGAAAGCCATGTTATTACATATTAACACCCACACACTAACTGGCTTATTTTTCTGGTTTTGTCTTTATATGTTTGGGAATGACTTGGGTATGGTTTGCGAACACGATTAACAAAATTTCCACAGAGGCTTATTATTATATTCCTACTTATATAGTGCATGTAATGTGTGATATAAAGGTGTGTACACATTGGCAAATTTGGCAACAAATGCACTAACTATACTACTTTTTGTGCCTAGATGTCGTCTAGTTATGCAAATTGCACGCATGCAGTTAGTGCTTTGCTCGTGCAATGCATGAAATAGGTTCGCATACTGCACGTGTGCAGTTCGTACTCTGTTCGTGTTCAAAAATAAATTATATTATTGAATTATTCATTTGTGTCTGTTGACTGTGATTAACATTTTTAGAGATCTACAAAATTGAAAATTTTTTATAAGTTTCAATTCAACATAAACTAGTCTCTTCTTTTCATTTCATTGTTACGAAAAATGTGTCTTTCTTTCACTACTCAACGCACATAGTGTGTGCATGGAAAAAACATGCAAGTTTGTTGTGTAATTCGCCAATTTATTCGAACCTTGACATGCAATGTAGATATCATTATATTGTTACTGCACAGAAATTTTTAAGGATTCAAAGTCAATTGAATATAAGAACGTAATTCAAGGAGATAAAATAAATTCAACAAAATAAAAGAATATCAGAACAAGTATTAATATATCATGGAATTTCAATACTAATAATCAGGTATGATAGTAAATCCGCATAAAAAAAATAAAAATAAAGAACAGTAAATATGTACAGTGAATTCAAACATTTCCAGTAAGTCTCTAAATATAAAACCAAATCTTATCACTTAAAGATTTTATTATTTAGTTTTTTAATACATTTCACTTTTTTTATAAATATCTTGGATCGTTTATACAGTTGCTGGAAGGTTTTGACAAAGTTACTCTTTTGAAAAGTTACGCTCACATTCTTTTGGATGGTTTCTTCATCATTAAATTGGTAATCTTTTAACACAGTTTTGATTTTGAAGTACAGAAAAAACTGGTCAAGGGAGTCAATTTTTTTGCTTTATACGTTTATTTCAAGTTTGTTTTTTATTTTATTATAAGTTTTTATTTTATTATAAGTTTGCATACAATTTTGTCTTATCAAGAATATCTTGTACGATAATGTGAATAATATCATTATTAAAAATGTCATATCTTTCAAGAATGTCATGTACGATAATGTGATGAATGACACCAGTTATCTCCAATTAGATTTTTACACTTGGTAGACAATTAGTAAAGGCAAATCTGCTCATCATTGACACTTGTGGAGGATGTCCTCATCGATCGTCCTTTAGTGAATTGACCTTTTTTTAAACACACATACTACTCAAAAAACTTTGCTACCACTTAGACATTTATCACCACATGCCGTTTGCATGATTGCAAAATTTGTCAGTTACACTTTTATCACATTTATATATAAAGGCAGCTGCAATTACCACATCTATGGTCACATCGATGGCCACGTAGTTATGCACGGAAGATGATTTCAAATAATTAAATATGATAAATAATAGCCAGTACATGGTAATGTACTGGCTATTATTTGGCACTTCGCAACTCCTCGAGTTGAATAGTGGAACCATTACACTGTATAGCGTCATCGAAGTGGGAAGCCTGCAGTCCGTGCATCGCAACATCGCATCGCAGCCTCGGTTCAAATCATGGAATATCGCCGAGTCCGATGTGGGGAGCTCTTTTTCTACATCCTATGACGATCGCCGAGAACTCTGAAACGGGGGCCATTTTGTTTCTTCCACGGTGCAGGGCGCGGGTCTTCCGGGGTGTGCTCGGCGATTATCTGTCTCTCTCATGATACCCTGCCTCAAGTTATGTGTATTGCTGTCTCTAGTTTGGACCTTACTTTGGCGTGTTGAAATAACGAAAATTCATTCAGTATTCACTACTGGGACTTCTATTCTATTATATCGCATTCTACACCTGATAACAAGTACTCGCCTCTGTACTAATTTCAGTGGTGGCTCCGCGTTTGCTCACACCCGCGTTCAAGACCGTCATTCCGAGGAAATCTCTACTTGACATTCAAGCGATACCATGACACCAACAATAGCACTGCAAGTTGCCGACCTCTCGCTATCGTCATTGTGCAGAGACCGATCACGCCTGTGGTTTGGTTATTTTGAGATAGACTTCAACAAAACTTTACAGCAACTGGCTCAAGTTGTCATCCCACAACTCGAAAAGCAGGATGTCAAACAAATCAGGAATATCCTAAGGAAAATAAAAGACAAATTATTATACAACATGGTACTGGGTAACCAGCCGCCCAGCTAGCTTCTGCGCAGAATAAGGAATCTCACAAGCGATCTGCTCCCCGACAAGACTTTATGCTTTCTGTGGCTGAACCAGCTACCAGCCCAAATTTGTAATCTGCTCATCGTAAGCAACAGCTTATCCAAGACCACGATACTAGACGATCTCCTACCACTCGCCTACAAGTTGCTTGAGCACACCCAAGTCACTCAGCTGTCACTTTCGCTCGCAACAGTCGCTACAGTCAATGATTCCTTATCGAACAATATTCGTAAACTCGCACTCATTATAGCGGCATTTAAGTTGAGGCCACAACATGACCTCGACTCTCACCATAACGTCAAATTGCCGTTACTGACTACCATCGCAGTCATAAGCCCCATCACACTGGTATTACCACCACAGATTCGGAGCCAAAGCAAGGAAATGCACGACACCGTGCTTATTTAAGAAGCCTATAAAAGTTATACTGAACACGACACTGGCTGCAGCGGAATTTACAATTCATCCCACTGTCTTTTTTTAGTGACAAGAAGTCTAAACTTACCTTCCTGGTAAAGACGGGTGTTAATATATCTATCCTACCACGAAGAAGGGGCACTTTAATACAGCAGCTTTATGCTGCCAACAATATCATGACTCCCACCTATGGCAAAACAACTCAGGAGCTCGACCTAAGACTATGACGACCATATAAATGGAGATTTATCATCACCGCGGCAAGCCCATCTTGGGTACTGATTTCTTGAAACATCACCTGTTTATCTTGGACCTGAAAAACCGGCGCCTCACTGATAATATGACAACAATTAGGAGCTTGGACATGCTACAATCCTATTATGACATCCTGACACATGATCCAGCAGGATCTATGCAGTCAAAGTAAAAACCTCTGGTTATCTCCACTCCATGTGGTATCAAAAAGAATGGTGACCTACGAGTCTGCAGAGACTACCAAAGTCTCAACCCAATCACCAAGCCCGGCCCTACACAATATCTCTCATTAAGGACTTCACCTACCAACTGACCAATAAAACCGTGTTTAGTACAATTGACTTGAATCAGGCATACCACCAGATCCCGGTCTCAGAGACTGACATCGAAAAGACTATAATCATTATGCTCTTCAATCTTTTCGAATTCCCGAGAATATGCCCAAACGTTCCAATGCTTTATTCATGAGGGGCTTCGTGGACTCAATTTCGTCTTTCCCTTCACCAACGACCTTTTGATGATATCCGGGAGTGAAGCTGCCAACAACACCTCGAGATGGTATTTCAGCAGCTTGACAAAAATGGCACAACAATCAACCCCCACATGTTCAATTCCAACAAAGGGGAAGTAACATTACTCGTGTATTGTGTATTGCAACAAGGTATCAAGCCCCAAGAGGAAAATATCAAGGCCTAAACCAGAAACAGTATCAATTACTACAGACAAAATATACCCAATACTGAATCGCTTCAGGCGCCGTTGAATGCGTACTTTCACAATGCAAAAAAGCGAGACAAAACATTAGTCATCTGCACTCCATAAGCAGATCAAGCCTTCAAAGAGTTTAAAGCCAGTATTAAAAATGCATCCTTATTCGCTCACCCGTTGCACGATCGAACAATTGCACTATTCACCGACGCACCCAACCTGTCAGCCGGTGCTGTATTACAGTAATACTTCGATGAAAAGTAGCAACCTCTTTGCTACTCCAAAAGCTTTTGTCTGCTCAACAGAAATAAAGTACCTACGATCGTGAACTGTCGGCGATATATATGGCAATTAAACATTAGAAAATTTTTCAAAGGGCATGAACTTATTGTTTTTACTGCTCACCTAAACAAGCCACCGTAGCCAACCAGCTTCTATTTATTTTCGAGTTCACTACTGACCCGTACATTTCCCAGAAGTATCGACACTCCGCTATTAAATCCGTGCACAATATACTGGCCCGGTATCCAAACAATGCATAAAATGGTGACAAAATAGTAATCGCAAAATGGTGACACAATAGTCAATGAATACGCATGTTGCAATATGGACCAAAGAATGTATTCCCTGTTAAAAAAGCAAAATACCTTGTCACAACACAAGTGCCATCTACAGTTTTCCATCATCTTGTCGGGCTACCTACTCAATAGTGCGGTGATCGATTTTGCGTTACAATTATCGACTGAGCGACGAGATGGCATGAGGCAGTACCTTGGATAATATTACCACCGAATCGGTTGCTAAAATATTTATGAGAATTAGATATCAAGATTCAGATGCCCCATCTTGACAATGAGTAATAAAGGTCGTCAGTTCGACAGTCAAATTTTCACCAGCCTCACAAACGGTTTTGGCATCCAAAAGACACAAACCACGTCATATCAACCACTGTGTAAAGGAATTATTGAACGTTGGCACCGTTCACTGAAAGCCGCACTTATATCTCACCTGAACTACAAAACATACATCCATGACGAATTGATACTCCTCAGTTTGCGAGGAGCACCAAGCACAGACTGCGGAGAGAGTGCTGCCGAATTAACCTATGGATACAGTCTTAGACTACCTGGGAATTTCTGACCATAACTACTAACACTAGGGTGGTTCTTATCTGAGCGAAACATTTTTTTTTATTATTTTCTAAAGGAGGGACACCCGTAATTATAATCTATGAGATGAAAAAGGGCTCTTGTATTTTTTTCTAAATTTTTTATTCAACTTCTAGGTATCGCTACTGCTAAAGGTAAAACTTGGGAAATAAATAAATTCATATTAGTGACTATTTTTTTATTCAAATATATCAATCAAATTGACTTACAAACACATACAAAACGTCATCTTTATATAAAAAAACAAGTAATTGAATATTTATGTTGACAACAGAGTAGATTTCTTGGTGTCATGAAATTTTTTTCGATAGTCTTTAATCGATAATAGTAGGTATTGTTTTTGTTCTTCCGTGGTGGTATGTAATTTGTTATACTGCTCCATAAGTGCTACACCTCGCTCTGCAATATCATTCACAACTCGCATACTATAAGCTATTCTTTACTTCTTTTATAACTTTCGTCATTATCCCAGGTTTCTACATCGTTCTTGAGAAAGTCAGGTGTCATACCAGTTATCTGAAACAGTCTATATGTATTGCTTGTGATGAAGTTTTCAAGGTTTTTGTAAATAATAGAATCACTTTCCAATGCTATACGCTTAGGACAGTACTCTACGCCTCCATTTTGAAATGCTTTTACCATATTTTTTTAAATTTCTAAGCTAATTCTGTCGTCAAATAAGGCTAAGTTCACCAATTCTTTGGATAAGTACCACAATTGTCCCATTTTTTTTTGGCTACTTTGGATATTAGTGGATTAACATCTTCATACAGCTTCTAAAATGAACAATCTATCTACTTTCTCGTGGCCAGAGATATCTTCACACATCTTGCCATCCCAGTGAATGGTGAGAGGCACTTCCGGTTTAAATTCTGACTTTAAATACTGTGCTATTTTCTTTCTATGTTGTATTCGCTAACGACGAATAGAAGAAGTGTTAATGTTGTATTTTGATGGATCACAATCAGCATATTTTAGTGTAGGCTTCAGGACGACAGCAGCTTTTCTATCGTTTAATTTGACAACGTCAAGACTAGCAGCTAAACGGTCGTCTATAATTTTTTTTCTACCCCATTTCGCTGGCGGTGCTTCAGCGTTCGAAGGCCATGGCTGTGGAGAAACAATCAACCTCTCATCATCACTACTTCCAAATTGCAGATGGTGAAGATGATGAAATATGCAGAGTACATTTTTCAGTTAATTTTTTGACACTTTCTTCTTCCCGTTGCTTAAATTTTTGCAACCGCTCCACTTTTCGTTGCTTTTCGGTCACTTTTTTTGAATATTGTTTATTTAAGCTACCAATTTTTCCAGATCTATTCAGTCTTTGAGTTAGTAGGAATTGCTTGTCTACCCCAATTTTCATAATATTCAATGCATCAGAATGTCCTATGTCAAAGAGTTCTTCGAGTTGACTCTGCCACGTTTTTTCTTTTCGTTGTATTGCTTTGAACCGCTTGGTTTTATTTTCTTTATTCTTTTTCATACATTGCCATTGTTTAAAGTGTTTCAGTATTTTTTCTTTTACGTGTTGTTTTTTCCTAGTAGGTATACTTGCTTTTTCTCACAAAGCCATGGCATCTTGGGCAGTAGAGTCCGCAGCAGCATTGTTGTTTAATTTTTTCTAAAATTTATAATAGAAAATTAACTAAAAGAAAATTAAAACCACACTCAGGGCCATTGGCCCATATTCATTCATCAAGCACAACTTGTGAATATGTATTCGTTATGCAACAATGCAAAAGAAGCCATTGCAACCACCATATAAGAGTTCATACAGAGTGTTGAAACGAGACGGCAAAACATTCACTTTACACTATTAGATAGACAAGCGACAATCTCAATTGACTGCCTAAAACGTGCTTACTAATTAACACAGACAGTACACACCCTACAGAGGCCCACCTCGCGGTTATATTAAACTACCCTAACCTATTTCCTGCCGCTTCGCTGCTCCATTTAGCAATCCAGACAGTGTGCTCTGGGTGTATAATTCGTCTGCTGGTAGGCTTCGCTTGAGGAAAAACCCCGTTGCTGCATTCACCCCACCTACCAAACAGCGACAGCTACACCTTGTTAAAGGTGGAAGACGATTTCAAGTAATTAAAAGTAAGACAATGCCAAATAAAAGCTAACACGCGGTAAACAATGGTTGAAGCCAGCGCATCACAACTTCTCAGATTGAACAGTGGAACCATCATTCTGCCTAGCACTTCCGGCAGTGAAGTAGGAAGTCTGCAGCCCGTGGATTGCAACGACTCGGTTTGAGCGGCGGACTTATCACCCAATGTGGCATGTGGAGTGCTTCTTTCCTGCATCCTATTATGTAAACTTAATTTGTCCAATAGCTTTGGTACTAAGCTGTGAAATGGATACAGAAACTAGTGATGTGTTACATCATTTAAAATCAAGTTTACGGATATGGATCTTGCAATTTGTTCATTTGTTATGTGATGTGCGAGACCTTAAATGGATAGTTTTAAATGCATTGCACTATGTTTTTATCATGTGTGTTTTAATTTTAGTACGACAAGAAAAAGCTCAGAAAGCGGTTGTATTATTTGTTGATAGTTTTGTAAATTAAAAACAATGTCTACAAAAAAGATTAATAGTGCAATATGGAATTACGCAACATGTTTTTAAAGTGAGTACCGCTTTGAAATAAAAAAAAGTAGACATTTTTCAAAAAAATTTTATTCATGTGAAAGTCCACATTTTATTCTACTTTTTGACATAATTCCCAGTAATATTGAGGCACTTGTCATATCGTGGGACCAGCTTTTGTATTCCATCCTCAAAGAATGTTGCCTGATTAGATAACCAGTGCAGCGCGGTCATTTTGACTTTGTCGTCATTGTTATGATGGTGCCCAGCCATATGCGTCTTCAAATACAGGGTGGTCCAGTTGCTCCCAGCCAAATAATGTGATAATTTCTTGAGTTCAATTGGCCGTATTTATTATTTTTGTTTTGAACTGCACACTGTAGTTTTTTTAAAGTCTCACATTAAAGTCTCTCAGTATGCAGCTGAATTGATCATTTCACCACGAGGCAAAAAATCAACAAGTAACACTCACTTTCTGTCCTAAAACACAGTACACATGATTTTCTGAGCAGAAATTGTTTGTTTGAATTTCACTTTTCTTGGAGATGATGAATGTTGCCATTCCATGGATCGATGCTGCGATTCCGGTGTAACGTACGCTACCTATGTTTCATCATCTGTAACAATACGGCTTAAAAAATCATCCCCCTCATTACTACAGTGCTCAAGAAAACTCAATGCACTGGCCAAACATTTAGTTTTGTGTTCCTCAGTCAACTTTTACGGCACCTACTGTGAACACAACTTCCGATAATTTAATTGTTCAGTCACAATTTCATAGAGAACACTTCTTGAGACTGCGGGAAACCCTTTAGATAAAAATGAAATCCTGAATCTCTGTTCTTTTTCACTTTACAGTTCACTTTTTGAGTCAAATCGTCAGTAATGACCGAAGGTCGCCCACTTCGTTCATCTTTATGAATGTTTGTGCAGCCATCTCTAAAGGTCCTAACCCATTTCCGTACCATTCATCACTCATACTGCTTTCACCATAAACGTCACTGATTTGGTGATGAATTTCAGCCGTTTTCAAGCCTTTATTACCAAGAGAATGAATAACAGCGCGCACTTCGCAGTCAAAGGGATTCTCAATCAGTACAAACAAGAGTAAACACATTTGAATGGCTCCATAATGGGTCTATGGCTTCCCATCAGATGTAGGTACACAGTGCGCATGCGCTAAACTCCGAGGGCAGCCTCCTGCGGCGGCGTTATTTAAAATTGGTACTTATTTTAATAACATGCCTCGTATTTTACGATAGTTAATAATGAATGTGCTAAGTCCAAATATTATGAGCAAAATTATTCTTGGCAAGGAAAAGGCTCGACTTGTTTATAAAATCATCTTCAAATAAGACTGCAGGAGACAGCAGGAAATATTGTACTGACCTTACTTGCACCGAACTGTACAATAAAGTGTCTTTGAAAATAAAAAAGCCCTTGAAGCAATTTCACAAAGCCACATTTCCTTTAGACGTTTGATTAGATACGCTTCTGTAATATATGGATGGTACAATTAAACACCAATTTACTTAAAACGTTTGTGATTGAAGAAATAACTTAACAAGGTTATGGGATTTAAGTCCTTCCGAAAGAAAATCATACACGTCATGATCATTCTTAACAAGAACAAAGATTTTAGCTTAATTGAATTTAAAATTTTCAAAAATCACCATAACCCTACA
The DNA here is from genome assembly GCA_039881145.1 of Druceiella hillmani. Taxonomy (NCBI): domain Eukaryota; kingdom Metazoa; phylum Arthropoda; class Insecta; order Lepidoptera; family Hepialidae; genus Druceiella; species Druceiella hillmani. The sequence continues at coordinate 11,042,275 of JAYKKI010000081.1, read as the reverse complement.
GTATGAAAGTCATAAAAAGAGTTTTTGTCTTGAGTCTTTATTTAGGAACAGACGTCATCCTCTTTATATAATATTAAATAAAGTATGTAACGATTATTGTTATGCAGCTGAAGGCCCTTAAAATCTATACTATAATAAAATTGTAAATAAATTAAGTCTGTACATTGAATGTTTTTAAATAAAATAAATGCTAGCTAGTAAAGACACGCAATTTCTAATAATTTTACTCACTGATATTTCCACAGGAACAAAGTTGTAGCTGCAGCTTGTATAGAATAAGAAATTTATTTAAACCCTAACCCTATGCTAGGGATGACAGAATTGAGTATCCTGTGTTCAAGGAGAAACTTTTTGGTTTGGAACTAAAATGAAGGGATAAAAGTCTAGCAGAAACAGTAGACCTGTGATATATTTGAAAGCTATGATATTAAAGGACTGAAAATATTTATGCGAAACTAGCTTAAAGTCATGAAGGTATATATGGGCCAAAATGTGGAGACAAAATGAAGAAAAAACAAATTGTGAGCTGTCATAGGACGCCTGGCAGATGTGAAATATGTATTTTTTTTATATCGAAATATTTTTATTTGAACAAATTGAGAAAGAAAAAACAAAAATAAATAATAAAATATTAATTTTATTACTTTATTTTTATGAAATAATTTATTATAGAAATATCTCCTAACCATCTATTGAAAACATTTTTTAATTTTATAATACTGTGAGCCGACAAGATGCTACACTGGCCAAATTAAGCCGGAAAGACCCGACAAGACGGAAATATCCGACAAGATGTCACGATGTGCCATCAGAACTAAAAAATCAAAAATGAAAAATAAACCACATAATTCAGAGTCTTTCCTAAAAGTATGTTATAAAATTCTTGTGTTTATTAGTGTTGTAAATAATCCAACTTATGCCAGGTGGTAACTCTATTCTATTTGTGGTTACTTTATTCAATCAATGGTATATATCTATGGTGCCAACTGATTATCCTCTTCAACTCAATTAGTCCTGTTTTATGCTTTCTAAAATCGATGTTCTGTGCTAGAGGTCTACTCACACCAACCCTTGCCTATGGTGCTAACATATTGTTTCCAAGGTAACTTTTAATATGAGGTCTAAAGAACATTTGTTACATGATGCTCATGGACTTGGAGGGCAAAGCTGCAAAAATTGCCACAAGTATTGTTCACATCGCTTTATCCTCCAAATAGATCAACATTTTATTATTTTTGGCAATTTCAAATGCCTTTTTATTATTGGCAAGCTTTATTTTTTGCTTTGGTTGAGGTTTGTCGATAAGTTGAGGTTTGTTTTCTTTTTTCCTGGCAGTATGATAAAAATTAATTAATACTTGATAACACATCAACATCATTGCAAATATTTAATTACATTGAGCATATGCTAACCCCATGTTCCTTCTATGCATCATCTATTGCTGCAGAGAGCAGAGCTACACAATAAATCATGCATAATACCTAAAAAGGAAATTTTATGAGAAAATAGTTTAATATATTATATTTACATATATACATACATATTTATATATCCATATAAATACATATATATATATATATATATATATATATATATATATATATATATATATACATATATATATATGATCATTTTGTTCATAGTGCCATTTACTTACTGTATATGTACATACATACATGTATATGTGAATAGAATATTTCAGAAACACCATATGTAAAGTTTTTTTCAAAATGGTTTTTTGCATATTTGTATTCTTCGTATATAATCTCAAAGCACGTAAGTCACTGTCGATTGTGGGGTTTCTGTAGTATATTCTTAGCAACACTGAACTATCAGTTGCTGTCGTTATTGTCTACTACTAGTGTCTACCAGTGTCCCGAGTGTAATAAGTGAGTTATGAAGTTTAAGCCCAAAACCGTTAAACAATACGGATTGAGGTTAGTTTGATAATTAATCGAGGTTTTTGTTGGAATAATTAGTGATTTTTATTCTGAAATTTGATTAAAATGGATGAAATGAGTGACTCCACCTGTGACAATAAAAAAAGGGTGTGATAAACAAATCAAAAGTTGGAGGTAATAAAAAGAGCACGAGTGATGGATTATGTTAACTACAAAGGAAGAAATATTCTAGCTTTAAAGCCTGGTGATAGTTGCAAGTAAGTTATATTAACTAATTTATTATCACACATAGATAAAGTGTTTTGATCATATCATGGAGGTGGAAAGTCATCTTCAGCTAATCTTTATATTATGACATTAAAAATTATCTACAGAACATGATTTCAGTGTGTGAAGTAAAGCAAAGAAGATGCCGTAAACCTGAAGCTGACTCTTCTAAACCATCTAATGAGTCGAGTTATAATTATTATATTATAACCTGTTCCGGAATATACCAAGTTTTTCATGGTATCAAACCTGATAGACGGTCGTGCTCCTTACTGTCCCGAGGGTTGACTTCCAACGACATGAGAGGAAAAACTGTGAGTGGAAATGCTAAGCCTTCATCAGTGAGATAAGCTGTTATGGAGCAAATACAGATCTTTCGTATAAAACTATCGCATTATGCACATAAAGAGATTCGTTACTTCGACGCAAAGCTCTCGATCAAAATAATACATAACATGTTCCAAGTGAAATACCCTGAATTTAATGTCAAATATTCATATTAAATATTTCACAAACATTCTCTGAAGTTTGGATGACCATAGGTTGACAAAAGTTGTACGTGTGAAGAACTGAATGTTAAAATAAAAAGTAAATTTTTGTATGATTTGGCAAAACGGCACAACTTTTTTGGCTACTACTACAGTAGCCAAAAAAGTTGTGCACTTGAGGAGAGCCAAGAAATGTTTTGAGAAGGTTTTAAGAAATTTATTATATTTTAAGATATTTTAAGAATTAGTAAAGAGTGATGCATCTGGGAAAGTCTAGGTGCTATTGTATTGATTATATGCAAAATTTAGACCTGTCGCGAATACATGCTCAAGAAAATTTCTACATACTTGAGGCAATTAACGGTTAATGTATTTTGTATTCACAACTTGAAGGATAATAAAGCTATTTTCGTGGTATAACATGAAGGAGTGGGTGGAAAAGGCTCTAAAGTAGTGTGTACATTTTTGTATGAATACCTCAAGCAAAACATGAATGCAGTGGAGTCTTTGTATCTGTTTTCAGATGGAAGTGGGGGACAAAAACAGAAATCATACAATGATTTCTGTTTTTCATCATGTCCAGTCTAACATCTACAAAAATATTCAAGGACATCACATATTACTTTCCTATAAGAGGACATTCATTCCTTCCGTGTGATAGAGATTTTGCAATTTTACAATGCAAACTAAGATGTGACTGAATATTTACAGGCAAAGAAATTGCAGGCATATTATTGAGGGCAACAACTTCCAATAAATTCGAAGTCACTTTACCTACAACCAAACATATTATTGATTTTAAACAATAGTGGCCAAAGGACTATAAAAAAACATGCTGTCCCCTGATTCTGTAGGCAAAAATGTCACAAGGGCCATCAAAAAATTTCATTCAAAATAAGCCAATATACTTATTTCCATTATTTTGCTGAACTAGATGGTTTAGTCACTACTGGGAATACATTGGTGGGTTATTTCCACATTAATTTTCTATGAAAAATCTATTCAGAGCAGCATTACTGCTACCCACTAAGTCTGTTTACACTAATAAATGACCTATTAACAAAAAAAGATGGAAGACCTGAAGAAACTGAAAAATTACCTACCTCAAGAGAAAAATATGCAGCTTTTCTATAAAAATATCTCCGAGGGGCCAGTATGTGACCGTGAAATTACTGAAGAGTAACTTTAAATCTGTCAAATATCTTAACAATAGAAATTATAATTAAAATACATAAATTGTTTTAGTTAATTATTAATTGACATTCTATAACTACTCTCATAGGATATGGTAACAGAGAAAGAGATATCTAACAAGGTTGCTGATTGGATTGGTATCACAATAGAACTTTTCCATATAGATCATTTATAGAACGCCTTTTTAGGGTTAGTTAACATTACCTTATAATAAATAAACACGTTTATAAACTAAAAAAAAGAAAAAGTGTGATTTGGAATGGTAAACAATTCTGTAAGAATGTCCAAATTGATTAAATGATTATCAAGGTTACTGCTTATAAAAAAATATTTTAATGTAATTTCTGTATTATTTAAATTGTTTTATTGAAATTCATCTAACACGATTAAAATTAATACTGGCAAACGTAATACAATGTCATAAGCATAAAAAGTAATTTATGTTCATATTTTTCCAATTTGTGAAATATATTGTCATATTTCTAAAACATATTTAAGAAACAATTTCGTATTGTATGTATGATCATACACAAGTGAAGAAATTCACCACAGAATAAATAAAAGAAAGTGAAGATATTTTGTATACAACATGATGCCAACATTAATGGGAGTTGTTATACACAAAAAAGTTGAGCCTGGTGTCATAGATAACACACTGCTGAAGAAATGTGTTTTAGAGCAAGGTTCCATCCTCCTTTGTTATAGTTATTTTTGATAAAATTCAATACTTATAGTGAGTTAGAATTGTTCATAAAGTATTTATTATATGTTTATTGTATAATCGTATTTAATTTTTACATATTAGGTTGTTAAATTACTATAAAATTATAATGACTATATAAAAGTGTTCCTTTCACATGGACATTATTTAATAGCTCGTAGTAATATAAAATATTGGCCTTTGCTCATGGCTCTGCTCATATACATTTTGGTTATTAAATTGTGGTTTTTCCTTAGTAGTAATGTTCATGTCTCAAGAGAACTCTTAACTGGAGTAAAAGTAACTTAATGAATTTAAGTTGAACAGCAGTCTCACTCGCATCTGGCAGTCTCGGCAATTGATCATTTTTTAAGTCGTCACAATCAGTATTTACTTCATGGTCTGTAGTAATTGAAATATAAGTCCATTAAAAATATGCTCTGGGAATAAAACTTAATCTTAATTTTAAGTCTTAATTTAAAGTCTCAATTTGTATACAAACTCAATAAAATCAAATATTTCTTAGGAACATTTGATTGGAACGATAGCTTAGGTTTTAAAACATTTAAAAATTTTGATTTCAATAAAAGTTCCATTTAGTTGTTTTGGCATGCTACTCTAATAAATAGAGAGATGAACAATAGACGAACAGATAAAAATTCTATAATAGTTGTTTCGGTTTCTACTCGAAACCGTGAGAGGTGTATTTAGCTCTCATGGAAAATTTGGCAAAAAACTCATCCTTGACTAATTTTTATATTATTTACAAAATAAGTAACGAGGGTTTCGTCTTTTAAATTTGCAGAATTAGAGGGTAATTTTTAGCTTAAATAGCAAGTTTTATCTTTGAACTATCATTTACCAAGCAACTCAATTGGGAAGGAAGGGAGAAATGTGGAGAAAATTGAATACCGCGCTGTTATAAAGTTTCTTACCAAGCAAGGAAAGTCAGTTCAAACCATACTAGAAGAAATGGTATCCATTTATGGGGACTTTTGCCTGGGTAAAACAATGATTTATAAGGGGAACAGTATCTTTAAACAAGGCAGGAATTCACTTGAAAACGACCCATGGGCCAGACAGCCGATCAAAGTGACTACTCTGGAAATCATTTTAAAAGTCGAAAAAATATTGGAAGATGCTAGACTAAAGAAGAAACAGTTCGCAGAAAAGATTGGAATGTCATATACAACCATTTTTAAAATTCTTCACAATTATCTTGGGACAAGTAAGGTCAGTGTAAGGTGGGTGCTGAGAATGCTTACTCCGCCTTAAAAACAACACTGCGAGGAGTGTTATTTGCGGTATTGGACCTCTTTAGTGCTGACAAGGATGAACTATTGAGTCAAATTGTTACTGGGGACGAAACTTGGATTCATCATTATGAATCTGAGTCTAAACAGGACTCCTGAGTCTAAACAGGACTTTATGCAGTGGTACAAAAAAGGCACACCATCACCCAAGAAGTTTAAGGTGTCATAGCACTTGAAAGAATCCACCAAAGAAAATAGAATGAGGAAAATTAATCAAAGGTGTCGTCCTTCTGCACGACAATGAGCTTGTTCACGAGAGTCGTGTTATGTTTGTTGCTCTGCATAAGGTGGGTTTCGATGTTTTGGATCACCCACACTACCTTCCTGACCTGGCTCTCAGGGATTATTATCTATTCACAAGATAAAAAAAGAACTTTGTGGGAAGAAATTTTCAAGTGATGAAAAAATGAAGGATGCAGTGTCAGCTTACTTTTTGGACAAAGATAAAACATTTGTTTCATGAAGGTATACATAAGCTAATTGAAAGATCGGAAAAATGTATTAGGGTACCAGGTGGATATATTGAAAAAGAAGAATAAATTTATATTTTTATTCTCACTCTTTACCCCATTCCGTGAACTTAAAAACGCTCCTTCGTATATTTATAAAATGTTTATTGATCTTGGTACTCATGGAAAAGTGATAATCTGTGGTCTATAATTACATTGGAGTTCATATGTCCTTATGATATATAATGTAGTCTTGTCAATTTTAGTACTCGAATGGGATTTTTTTAGTAATATTGACATTTATTAAATCATAGATATTATATCGAAATCATAGACAAAACAAATTTTAATCCTCCCCCTTTTTGTTACTGTTTGACTGCTTATAGTCTAAGGACTAGTGGTCGAATATATACCGAATCATAAAATATTTCTGAAGTAGACATCAAAAATAAAAATTGATTAACAATATTGTAATATATATTTTTGAAAAAGAAAGTACCTAGGATACCCAGTAGGTTTTCAAAATTCTCCCCACAGATGTATTTTGAGTTAAGTATTAATATCTGATACCTTGCTGATGAATTTTACATAGCAAAACCTCACTAACAATTAACTACTCACTGTATATAATTATACTTGTTTCTAAACACGTACTTCTGAAACTTTTATTATATTTTCCATATATATATACGTATACACACGTTAAACATTTTTCTTTAAAATTTGTCTTATTTTATACGTAAAACACAAAAGATTGTTCTAGAAGTCTGTAATGCTAATATAAAATAAATACTAAACAAAAAATACATTAAGATGTACTATAATTTATTCTATGGTATACCTTTAAGCCTTATATTAAGGTACCACATATACTGCTTGCGTGTTATATATATATATATATATATATATATATATATCTGCTATGACATTACTGGTATGCATTACGAAATTGTACAAGTATGTTGCAAAGTTGTGGAACTTTGCAACATACTTGTACAATTTCGTGTTACTTAGTATTTGGGGTAAATTTCTATAAATTATATTGCTTACAAAAATTATAAGTCAATAAGGAGTCTAATTTTCATTTTAGGTCCTAAAGGAGAAGCTGGTAGATTATTTGCTGAAGAGGATATCTGCCTAGAGGAAGTGAAATCTCTACGTCTGGAGTTTCATAATATCTTACGAGTTGATCATTTATGGATGTTGACCTCGCTGACTAAATTGTCATTAAATAATAATTTAATTGAAAAAATTGTCAATTTGGAACAGTTGACTGGTCTCGTGGAGCTTAATTTATCTTTTAATATGATAGATAAATTGGAAAACTTAGAAACCCTGGTTAATCTTGAAGTCTTATCATTGTGTCATAATCAAATAAAGAAACTGGAGAATATGGATACTTTGGAGCAACTGTTAATTTTTAGCATAGCAGACAATTTGATAACTGATTATAAAGAGGTGAAGTTATTGACTTTGTTGATGCATTGCACGGTGGTAAACAGTCCTAAGGCGGGCGGTAAAATATAGATAATTCAGAAATAAAACATTATATTTGCATTAAAATGGTTGTAAATGATAAAACAAATTGTTATAAACGTAATTAATTATATTATACAAAGTAATTGTCAATAGGGTAAACCGAAGTGTAACTAGCCACTCCCATTAACTGGCCACTATACACTTCAGTAGTTCGAAATAAGAGTTAAACACAAAGGACGTCATCTGTGTTTTTTGAATATTATTACTTAGTTATTTATCTTTCATAATAGATCATTTTTCTTCCACTATGAGCATTAGTGCAAAAGACGAGGCAATGTTTTGACAGTTGGCGTACGAGTCTTGACATGTTAGGTTGTTTACAAAGGAAAAGTTAAGTGAACTGAATTATTAAAATTGAAATTTGCAGTCACTTTAAGCGGTGCCAGTGCGATTGTGAAGTTTTCTGTGATGTGTACATGGTAAGGAATATGTATTTAATGCTTTATTTAAGTAAAATCTATTAAATATTGAGATTGGGGTGTACTAGTAACTGATTTTTATAATCCCCTTTTTTCAGTAAGTTGCTACCTATGACAGTTAATGGTAAATTACATCACATTTGATTTCAATGAAAAATGAGCTTTATTCTAATGTTCACTAAAAAAAATCCAAAACGTTTTATTATCCAAAATCAGTAACTGGCATAGGTGTCCAGTTCTGTGGCCAGTTACTGATAAATCATTTTTTGTTGACAGATTTTGAGAAAAATTGGTCAATATGTCTAAAAAACGACAGTATTCAAAAGCAATGGACAATGCATTGCAATGTATAAATGATTGTGATGGTTCTATTCGCGAGGCAGCTAAGTGGTTTTGGTGTACCTAGGAGTAGCATTCAATTTAAAATCCGTAATCCTCACACAATGTTTAAGTCTGGGCCTGATCCTGTGCTAATCGAAGCTGAAGAAAACGAGCTCTGTAATTTTATTTATAAGACTAGCAAAACTGGGATTTCTGAGAAAAATGGAGGACCTCCTATTATGTGTACAGGATTTTCTAAAACAAAACCCCATACTGAATCCATTCAAAGATGGAAAACCAGGTGACGTTTGGTTCAAATGGTTCTTGAAGTGTCACCCCAGCATCTCTATCTGTTCTTGAGAAGGGGTTACAAATGCAAGCACGGGTGTTTTAAAACAAGACAATAGGAAGTGGTGTACTGAAATTACATAGTATTTTAATGAAGGAAACCTTTCTGAAACCACAAAGGATCCCACGCGGCAAAAAGCAGCAAGGTGTTAGCATAGAAAGGAAACACAAAAGTGTAAGAAATAGAAAAAGGTCCAGGCAAAAAAACATAACAGCCCTGTTTACTTTTTCCGCTGCTGGTACAGTCTGTAGTTCCCTCATAATCTATCCATATAAAATAATACCTGATCGAGTAATTTTCAGCGTACCATCTGGTTAGGGAAACGGCCGTAGTGACACAGGCTGGATGGCTGCTTCAGTCTTCTATGACTACATTGCCAATTGCTTCTATAAGCACCTTCTAGATAACAATATTCAAGTACCTGTAATACAGTTTGTCGACAGGCAAAAAACCCATTAAACAATAGAGGTAGCAGATTTGTGCTGAACCCCTGCAAATTCATTTAATTATGCTGTATACGAATGCAACGCGCAGATTTTGCAGCGTTTCGACCAATTAAAGTAGGATAGAGAAAGGCATTCCAAGAGTAGCATGCTGCAAACAATTACCAAGAAAATCTAATGCGAGACACTTTCGCTTCACTATTGAAAACTGTAGTTGACTCGTATGCTGAACCAGTAACACTGATCAATGGATTTCGCATTTTGGTTTGTATCCATTTGACGCAAATAATGCTGATTTTAGCAAGTGCATTGCGTTAGGGCAGCAGTCCCTATCCCCTGCCCCCAGCAACACCTGTATCAAATACAAGACAATGCCCCTGTTCTGACATACTCAGATTTTCACGATCTTATCGGAGTGCCTTTGATTATAAAATGTCAAACAGCAATGGATCTTTCATTGCTAGATTCGGATGATAGCTTTCAGGTGATTTACAGGCTTTGAAAAAAGTTTAATGACTTGAGTAATAGCAACATAAATGATGGTGGCAATGTGTCGAGTTTAAACCAAGAAATTGTAAATAATAATGTGCAAGATAACGACCACAATCTGATATTACCACAGTTAAATGATGTTCCTGATGTGATCCTTGATGAAATCACTGGATATTTATTAAACACAAGAGACAGAGATTTAGAAAATGATACACGAAAGATTTGAATTTTGCAACATTTGGACCGACATTAGATTCAGTACACCACTTCCTATTGTCAGATATATCCAAATAAAAAGATAACTAGATGCAAATAAAAAGATAATTGTGACATCAAATAAACCTCTATCAGAATATTTAAAAAGGAAAGCTATGCTAGAAACACCAAAGCGAAAAGGAAAGCGACAAACAGACAAAATGCCATTTGCGTTAACCTCAAATTACTGCGTTGACAATGGAGAGAAAGAATAATAAAGAAACGAGAAGAAGATGCTGCAAAAGTAAACAGAAAAAGATTATGAGAGGAAAAAAAACAGAAAGAGGCTGAAACAAAGAAAAATGTTAACGATAATAGACTGACAGAAAATAGGCCAAAAAATATTAAAAAAGCTAGTGTCAGGAGCGATGAAAAAGGCAAGATGAAGAAAACAGAGATTATCACAAACCAAGAAATGTATATGTTGTGATTGTTGTTTGAGTCCAATAATAAAAAGAATTATCGAATGTAGTCAATGTAAAAAGAAATTTCATTTAAATTGTATCCCATCAAGTCATCAACTGCACATCCCTAATGATGATGCATTTTTGTGTCACATTTGCTACAAGACACCGAGTCATTTGATACTGACTCTAGTGATATGTTGAGACTTCTCTGTGAAGAAGCGGCAAAACAAGGATTTTGATCTTATTCTTATATATTTTTCTTATAAATTTTTTTTCATCTTGATCTCGTATAGGTATCTATCTTGATCTCATAGTGTTCATTAGAAAATTAACTTTTTTTAAAAAATGTTTGCTTTTTTAGAGTTTAGATAAGAATGTACCGAGTTTAGATAAGAATGAAACCTAGTTATAATGTTACTTATAGTTTATCTAGTATTATAAGTGTCAAAGTTAAACTTATTTCTTGTGGCCACTTACTAATTTCATGTATGCCAGTTTCTAAATTTCGTGGCCAGTTACTACTAAAATGTTACTTACTTAAAAAATAAAATTTAACATGGTACATTTTATTTGTTAAATATAAAATTCTGTAGGGCATGAATTTCTTTACACAAATACATTGCTGTAAAATAAAATTTGACTATATAAATATGACAAATACTTCCCTGAACTGGCCGGAGCCACAAAATGGCCAGTTACTGGTTGGTAAATTTCAATGCTTATGTTAATTAATATTAAGTACTATTAATTGCAAGATTTGGTCATTATATAATCGCAAGATATTTAATATCCTTAAACGAAAATTATATTAAAAGAAAAATAACTAATAAATAATGACATTGAAATTGAGAAAAAGCTCCAATTTTTTTTAAGCAAAATAGTATACTACACTCAGAGATTCTTATAAAAACAATTACAAAATTTTCTAAACTACTAACAAACTTAATACCAGACTATTTAAACCACCCTTATTCTTTTGGGGAAGTTTCCATAGTCTGATAACGAAGGGGTCTGACTTTAACATGATTAAGTTCATTCAATCGGTATTAGTAAGTTTCCGAGGAATTTTCCAATATGGCCTTGTCTAAATGCCTTCAAATTTTTATTATTATTTTTGGCAGGCTCTTCAGATAATTCCCCGATGACACTAATGTATGCTTTACAATTTCTGAGCCATAAATTAGTACTTTGTGGACGGTATCTGGAAGATTGTACAATAGATGTTCTTGTACCAAAAGTCAAATCGTGCGACTTTTGGTACAACACCAAACTGAATTTATTAAATGACTCTAATTGATATTGTATCCCAAAGGTAAAGCTTGCAATATTGTAGAACAATGGTCAATTAAATCTTTGTTTGAGCCTGTAATTAACCTGTGAAACATCTGAAATCAAAAAGAATTTTCTCGCGGTATTTCTGTCATCCGAAATCCCGCTTCCGCCACTTCTTAGTTTATTTACAATTAAGCCTAATCAAGACCTAAACTGATTTTGAACGCACAGTTTCTTATCACCTAACACTTTTAACTGTCATTTGACCTAATTTGCCAAACAGAATTTAAAATGATTTTCATCGCTTTCTTTTTGCAAGCACCTATCTATGTCATTCATTTCTTTGGGAGTTGCTTATATGCTAAATACAACACCTAGCAGATAATGTTCCACTAATGCACTACACATTCTACCATCAACCATAGTCAGTTGCAAAGAATGCTGGATGTTGAAAACGCGTTCGTCTAATGTGAATGTTGTTAGATACAAGGCAGTTATCTTTTCTTTAAAATAAGATTCCTCATTATCAGGTGTGGTAGAACTTCCCTTCACAAATGGGGAACAATTAAGTTTACAGTATCTTGTACACTTCGGAATATTACACGATACTTCGATTTCACTATCGGAATATTATATAAATAAACTACAGTCATTAGCTAAACTAGAATTCATGAAAGACTGTTTATACTCACTGTGATCCGTACTAAAGTCAAAAACTCATTTCCCAATTAAAGTTAAATTAACTGATTATACTGAAATACTATTTAAAGTAATTTTCTCTGACTCTAAGATCCACAAAGCTGTGAGATATAATAAACTTTGCAACTCGAACTCGGCTTTTGATTCCATCACTACCATATTTTCAGCATGGCACTTTTTCTTTAGCTTTCAAAATACTCTGATATGATGATAATACTTTACTAGAAGTCTTACTATTAACAAAGTTCATTATCAACAAATACTGATGTTTCATAAGTTTAGCCTCTATAAAAAGTGACAAAACTTCATCCACACTAATATTTGTTGATATTGACGCATCCGAACTTTTGAGTAATGCATCTTTTGCTAAAACCACTAATTTCATTCCTGATCAATCGCTAAATCATATTCAGATTCAGGTTCAGCTAGATCATATTCAGATTTACATTGCTCAGTTCTTACTAATTCAATACACTCAATCAATCACCATACTTTTTAAACATTTCTGATCTGTTTAAAGGATTTCTTGTCTAAAGTACTAATATTTCCTATATTATTAAAGTTTCCTAACAACACTGATAAAACACATTCGTGTTTTTCTTTAGTATATCCTTTTACTGTGTCCCATAACTTAAAGAAATACATTCTATTAAAGTAGCATTTCAGTGAATTACCTTAAAAGAAAAATATACAGTTTAATTAACATTGTAAAATTCTCGTAGACGTGCTACGAAAACATATGTTACGAGTTAACATAAAAAGTCATAGCACCCACATGCTATGTGTTGGTTCATGTATTTTATGTTAATCTCTACTTATATTAATACGTAAAAATATATTATAACAAGTGCGTATTAGTGCTAAAAACTGTAGGACCAAGAGAAATCAAAATTATGTTTTTTTATCTTAATTATAATTAACCTTTTTAACACGAAAATATTACAAATACTACAAAACATGTAAAATTAAAATACATTAAATATTGCAATACACACTTTGACCTTGGATTTTCATGTCGAAATGCAAGTGAAAAACAATTATTAGCAGTGGTATTTATGTTTTCGGGTAGTTTGTTTATCATATTAGTTAGTGCTATACAATTAGTTAGAAGTGAGAATTTAAAGTATTGATTTTTCTATTTATGACGTGCATTGCCTTTATTTCAATAGCAGTCTATGCGGCAAACAGTGATATTTTCATTGCCTTCCAATTTAAAAAAAATAATTGTATGAATTATTAATTTTTTTATTTTCATAGGGATAAACTTGAATCTTTGTGTCGTCTTTGTAAATTTTGTATTACTTTTACATTAGTTTTTGAATTTGTTATTCTATATTTTCCAAGATCAGATGGCGGTCACTCCATATCCAATCTGCTTTCTGCCATAATTATCTATTCAAAAGTGTTTATTTTTAAAATTCATACATTCATTTTAACATTCTAATACTACATAACATTCAATCAATTCTAATGCTGCGAATACAGACATTTGTTACATATAGACACAAACAAATTTAATGCTGCAATGACATGATGGTTAAATGATATGATGCATAATTTGCTCTGTTGTACACTAATATTAATGTTATGAGCCTCAACAGCAGCCATTCTTTGTTGTCTGTAAACATAGTTTTGGTAAGCTGAGATTCAGCAACAGATTTTTTGTGAAAATTATTTTGAACCAGGTCTCATACCAGTAGTCTTACGAGAACATACCGAAGCAGATATAAAATATGGAAACTAATTAATTATACTAAAACAAATACTTCAGTAAAAGTTAATATTAATTTCTGCATTTTGTGTAAGAATGTCATTGATTACAGGCAACTTATCTAAGGCGATTTAGGAAATTGAAGTCAGTTAGCTTCAAAGGAAATCCTTGTTGCAAAGATATCATGTGTTACAAGTTTCTTAAAATGGTTCTGAAAGATGTTATTTATCTGGATTATTTCAAGATTAAACATGAAGAAAGATTTGATCCATACTTCAGGTTGTAATTTTTCTTGATGTTTGTAGTTTTGTGGTGTTATTGTCATACGGCTGTCTGAATGCAACTCTGGATGTGGCCTTCTTGTGGTGTATGTCACATTTTATTACTCAACCAAATTTTTAAAAACAAGTTATCAATCCCTTTGCTTAAAAATGTGGTATGCCTATGCTTAAATTATTTAGAATTTATATAAAGTAATGAAATTTTAAAGTGATTTCAAACGCAATTCAACAACAAAAGAAAATTATAACAGGTTTACACAATAGCCTTATACTATGTCAGCAAAATCGGCATGATTAAGGTACCTTAATTGTCTCAATTTCATTCTGTTTCAAACAGTTTGAATTTATTCCCTGTATCGGTCGGTAGTCTTTTAATTGCTTTATTTGGCTTTTATTTTACTCCAACCTGCCAAAGTATCATCTTTGATGTAAAAATCTATAAATTCTATTCTTGTTACTAGTAAAATTGAAAGAATAACATAGATTAGTTTTCAAATGTCATCATTTATATTAATTTTTGAAAATTTTTGTAGATTATCTTAGGAATAATTATAAATATATTTTTAATGTACAACGATGATATGTTTCTTAGAACACAAAATTTACAAGGATCTCTAAATATTTATAATAATTCGTACAATGAAATGGGGTATTTTTTTGGCATTGTCTTGACACCATTTTCATATAGTACTTATACTTGTCGGCGCTGGTAAGATGATTATAGCTACGTCATCAGCAATGAAAATGTCGAGGTAGAAATACTTCATTAAAAATATAGAATTTAAACTTAAAACAAAAAAAACTTAAAACTTTATAATGTTATAATACTCTGCCATTTCACATAAGTTTACAGTGAAACTTAATTGGCGTTCTCCATCTACATATACTTATGTACGGCATGTTTTCGATAATCACTTTCATCGCCCTCATATTTTATATTTATTTTGGTTTTGTTTATTGCTTTGGTGCAAAATAGGCAAAGTGTAAGATATATAGAAATATACATATATTTGGAAATATATCAAAACATACTGACTCATTCAGGTTCACTTGGAAATTCTATTTGACCTCATAAGAAACTCTGAATTTAATTTCGCTATCAGTTTTATGACATTGCGAACCTTGCTGGGCTCTCTTAACCTTGAAATATTAACCGATGATATGACTCTCTTTTTTAAAATTTTTGACACAGTAAAAAAACTACGAAATCTTTTTTTGTAATTTAAACATATTTTTACCACACTTACTCATGAGAATCAAGATGTCAAATGAAAAGAAACAACAACAAACAGTGCTTATGACGCCATATAACACCATTTTTAGTGGGAAGTTTTCCAGTTACTTTGGGCCTGCCCTTACAAAGTAATACAAGTTTTTGGACGTAATAAAGTTTGTTGTCAACATTATAGATGAAAGATTGTATAAACATATACCAACAAGTAATATGAGACTGGTTGAGTAAGTGAAAGTTGAATTGATATAATACTGGCTGCCTATCCCGGCTTTACCCAGGAAAGGAGCAACCATGACTATTTTGTTTTGTTTGCTTTTTTATATAATAATATATCTGAGAATCTATACATACTTTCATGTTCTCATTTTAATGATTTTGAAATTTCCATGCTATTTTCCAAGCCTCTTCACATCTTAGTGGTTAAAACATACTTTCTTACAGAGCACTTAGAAGCTAAGAGAACATACAGATCAAATTTTAAGTTTATTGGTTTTATAATTTTGCAGCTTTCATGATGAGTCGGTCAGTGAGTTGGATGTAATTGGCTTTTATTGATTTGTAGTTTTTCTCTTTGTGGAAAATAAAATTAATAAATTCTTGAGTTGAAAGGTCTGTACATTAACCGTTCTAGTGCCATGGTTTTTTACTCATATATACTTAAAATGCCAAAGAAATCTTTTGTTTTTAATGTCATTTACCTTTGTTTCGAAAAAAAACTGTATCTCTTCCAAAAATTATCCAATTTTAATAATTTTTTCTGTGTTTTCTTAATAAAAACTTGTACAAGGATAATATAATACAAAGAAAATTATGGAAATATATATCGTGAACAAAAACTGAAATCAAGGTCATATTGTATTTTCGCAGTCCGGTACATCCTCCGTATCAGCAAAATAATTGTTATCGTCACTATTATCACTATCACTAAAAATTTGCATTACGCCAAATTGTGAGCGCACCATAATGTCACTCCCACTATCACTTTCTTCACAACTTAAAAAACGATCATTTTCACTCGAATTATTTTCGCATTCCAACATTATAGGTTAAACATTTTCTTTTCCTAGATCCTTTTTATTTTGTAATTACTAATAATATTATAATTTGAACTTTATGTAACACGTAGAAAGTAAAAAAATTAGCGATGAGTGCGAGCGACTTCCTCTACCACGCCCTAAACAGCAACTGATTTTGCGAGTGCCATCGCGCTCATGGCATATTTAGTTAGTATACGCACAAGCACGATGGTGCTCGTCGGCACTCAAATGGTTAATTTGAATTTATTAATATGAAAGAGTGTCTCTGTGAATGTAAGTACTTTAGTGAAATAAAAGATCTGTACATTAATTTGAGTATGTTAGTATGACCGAGTGTAATGTAAGTATTTCAGTAAGATGAAAGATTTGTATATTCATTTATATTTGTTAGTTTAGTACTTTAGCTAAAACTTAAAGTTACGTATTTCATATGTAGAATATTTTCTTGACAATTCAAGACAATATCAAGATCTTAATAGGAACTAAATTCTTTACTATCAACTATTAAATATGGTAAAATTTTATATTAATATTTTGAACATGATAGTACTTAAAGTAATTCGAAAATAAATCTTCTTGAAGTAGCTCGAAAAGGATTAATTACGGTAAAAAAATATTCTTGTTTTTTAAATAAAAATACTAGTCAATAAACAATCAATTTAATTTCAAGAAAATCTGATTGTTAGAGACAAATAACTAAAAGTTAATTCTGATATATAGTCCATATTTCCGGGTATTGGAAGAAAAAGAAGACATAATAGAAAAAGAAAGAATCACAAAAGAAAAATACAATGCCAGAGTCAAACATTTTGCTGTTTCATTTGTTGAGTACCTAAGTGGCCCTGAATATTTTGAAACCATGTTTAAGGAAGATGAAAATGCTTTATTGTTGCTGAAAGTTGGTGTGGAGATAATGGAATATTATAATACGTAAGTATTTTAGATTAACCGTCGTGTACACCTCTCATTTAATGAGTATCAACTAAGATATCTGATCACTAGATAGATTAATTATGTGTTGCATAGCTTCTGGTTCAGTTGGCAGTTACACACTTCTCTTATCACTTACAAATTGTGTAAAAGTTTACAATAGTAATAAAAAAAAATTATGGGCCGTCGTGGTATGCTTAGCATATGTGAAACATTTTTTTTATATTTTTATATAGAAATATATTTATTTGAACGAATTGAAAATGAAAAAACAAATATTCAGATAGTTATTAGTAATAGAATAGTAATTTAATTTTATTATTTTATTTTTATGAAATAATTTATCACAGAAATATTTCTTAACAATCTATTGAAAATATATTTTTAATTTTATAATATTGCGAAGCTGGCCAATTAAGTTTGACAGAGCCGACGAGATGTGAAGTTGGCTGAAATAAGTCAGGAAGAGCCGACAAGATGTGATGCTGGCTGAGTGGCATGTCACGACGTGCCATCAGAATGTTTTAACTCCTTTCTAAACGCAATAACTGGACTGAAGGGGTACATCGCATAGAACGCTTGTTTTTCCTCATCAATGCACCTGTACACAACAGCCATATTGCAACACCCATTTGTTAGCGCAGACTTGGCCCTCTGCGACTATTATTTGCTCCCAAAAATTAAAAAGGATCTTTGTGGAAAAAAAATTATCATTGATGAAGAGGTCAAGTTTGCAATTTCAGTTTATTTAAAGATAAATAAGAAACATTTTTTTGAGAGTATATATAAATTAAATGATAGATCTAAGGGTAGTATTAGGGTTAAGGGACAATATGTTGAAAAGGAAAAACAACACCACATTTTTTTGACCTTCCTTCTACTGCATTCTGCAAACTTTTTTGTCGTATATTTTTGAGAAATATTTTTAAGCCTATGAAAGAAAAGTAAGTTTGATAGAAATACGATATTAAATGTTTAAATTTTTATTAATATTTAAATGTTATTGGGACGCTCATAGTGAGGGTCTACTTGTATTTAATAGATTTAATTTATTTAAATATTATAATAGATTATATCACTCAGGAGACCAACGTACGTAGGAAGTTTTTAAGTCTCTTTCGAAGAAGTAATTTTTGAGTGAAAGAGTGATAAAGACATTTTTTTATTATTGCGCTATAAACGTACAGGTATAAGCAGCAATACGTGGAGGTGATGAATAACTTGGTGGAGGAAGCCCAATCTCAGCATGAACGTAGACAAGGTGAAATTAGAGCATTTAAGAATGTTTTTAACACTGCTTTGCAAGCGAGTATCGATCAAAGCAAAACGTAAGTTTTACTGAAATCAACAAAAACTTTTAATCCTTTATTTTTTGCATAATAAATTTTTATTTCCTGCATAATTGTTGTTGAAAATTACATAAACTAGTAGTTAAAGGGAAATTAGACGATTTTTATGTCTAGTAAAAAACTTAAGGAATATAAAAAAAATTATATTAAGCTGCTCTTTTTTTTTGCCTTCTTAAAAAAATTTTCACAAGCCATCAAATTATTAGCTATCGGTCCCGGCTATGCCAGCTACAAAAAAGGCCCACAGCAGCATTTTGCTTTAATTGGTTTTTAATACAATTAGTTTATTTACGGTAGGAGCGGGCAATACAAAACATATATAGATATTGAAACTATATATGGTATTAATATCGTAAAACTATATATCGATCTAAACTGAAACTATATATCGGACAAAACTAGTACTAATACAGATACGGTATTGGATATGGATACTTCGGATATAGTAAACAGCAGAATGATACCGATATTGCCGAATCCGATACGAGCGAGCGGCAGCTCTACTGAACTGAGTGAGAGCATGCTTTGAATGAAATAGCAATATTTATTCATTCCGACTTACTTAATTTGGATTTTGTTGATATTTACCCTTGAAGTTTGTATCGAAGAAAATGAGACATTTTTATTCTATTTTTAGATTCGTGGGTGTAAGTGCAAATATTTGTGCTAGGTGTCTTGAATGGTTTAGTTTTATTATTTAATGTAAAAAAATTTTCGTATATTATTTAATTGTAATTAATAGGTGTCAATATAGAGTTTAGTAATAAATTGCTTAGTTTATATATTATGTCTTTGATTTAGTGTAAAAAATTCTTTATATATTACTTATTTATAATTAGTAGGTGTAAGTAAATAGTTTTAGTTAGTTGATGTGGAGGAAGTGCAGTTTAGATACGAGAATAATATCTCCTCGTGTGCAAAACAATTTTGAAATAGTTTGTATAAATTTGTTACCTAAACCTTGAAAACGTCTTATTAATAATTGATAGAAATGTTTTAATTGTATTTATATAAATGTATAAATATTATAATAATCTTTTGTGCAATTGTAACATTAACCTACATTAAAATGCTCAATTCAAATACTTATTCCATTTCTGAATATTGTATTAAGCAAAATATTACTTTCATGACAATAATGTTCATTTAAAAAGTTTTTGATCTAATTTCTGCAAGATTATTTATCTTTTGATCATCAGAGTTAATTTCTGTTATAAACATCAAATAAGTGTGAAAATAAAAAAAAGAAATCTATTCATAACGCACAAAGTAAAATCATAAACATTGAAACGTTTAACAAATATTAATGAGAAATAATTTATATGTAGATATAATATATATATTGTTTACCAATATATCGTCTCAGAAAATATATAGTTTAGGAGTCCGATACGAAATATCGATACATAGATTCGATTTGATATTCTGTAAAAGCTACAGTACCCACCGCTAATTTACGGTATTCTCAACAGTTTAGATATACATTCTTTAGCGTAAAGAGAGTCAAAGTGCGTTTGGTGCACTTTGACTCTCTTTACTGAAATCATTGTCGCTTATTATGCACCTTTTCTAAAATTTCATTATATATCCTATGTTCAACTGAATATTATATCCTATATAATGGTGAAAGTTTCACGTCAATCAAGTAAACCATTTTTGTGCCAAAACTTTCCTTTTTATAAAATGAGTTTGGTAAGAGTTTTTGTAAAGTGTATTTATATAAACAATAACACACAGAAATTAAATACGAAATAAGCAATTAGATGGTAAATCTAAATATCAAAGAAATTTCATTTAAAATAGCATTAAGAAAATAAATATTAAAAACAAATACCTAATTACAGTCTACTCTTCAACATAAAAATTCTTTCTATAATACAAACTAAAGAAACTTCAATAATGTAATTTATGCAAACATTTAAAAAACTGAATTTATTGTTTTATTAATTACAATTTACCAAAAACTATACCTACACTAATACAATGTATGTACCAAAGTAATCAAATCATAGGTAACATTCTGAAATCCATAAATAAGAAGAACTAAAGTAACATAATCCAACTAAATAATCCGATCTAATAACCCAATTAAATTAAAGAATTAATGTAAAAAATAGATCATAAGTAATTATTCTGGAATCCAATGAAATCATTCATTAAATATTTGAACAGGTTTTTTTGCCAATCGACCACATTCCATTCTTCCTCGCCTTTGTACCACTACGACGTGATGCCCTTGTGATATTCCAAGCGTGTCTGTTTCCTCTGTAGTGCATGTGTAGATCGCATCTGTAAGAGTGCAAAGGGCAAAATATATCTACGAAAAATGCTTAAAATGACTGTGATATTTATTTGAGAAGAATAATTGAGGACATAAACTTAAGTAACTTTCTTTTTTCTATTTTTGAAGCAAATCTGCTTACATATGAATGGCGTTGAGCGATGAATGTTGAAGGTAAAATGTTGCTGTGGCTTATTCATAGAAGAAAGATATATGCCGTTGCATATTTATAAAGGTAGACATATGCTGGACTTTTCTACAGAAATTTTAAGTTCAACAATTCTCGTATACATGTCTGTAATAATTTTGCCGGCATCCGTTATGAAGGCACCCAGACCAATGATTTTTTCTTTCCAACAACTGGATTAGTAGTTTTTACTTTTTACTTTAACCCCCAAAAAATAAACAAATATGCAAACAAAACTTTCCTATTTATAATATTAGAATTACTAAAAAGTATATAATTAATTGATTATCAGATCAAGTCTGGATTGGAGGATCTCGATGGGGGACACTCATCACCTGATATATTGCAAGGGAAATTTTTAAATACGCTCCGGTGTACCAACAGATCAATCACTAGTAATCAATAGGCAACTTAACATTAGTCAATAATAGTTTTGAATAAGGAAAAAACACAGAGGTGGACAAAAAATAAATATTTTCCATTTTTCCTAATGTTTCAAATTTTTGATTGTTTTTGTCAAATGGTGAAATGTTTCAAATTGTTATTTTGTTTTGTTTCAACATTTATATGTTTATATTAAATCTTAAAACTCAAATCAAATTAAAAAATTCAAATTCAAATTTTTAACTACTTGTGTCAAATGAAAAGATTTGGATTATGATAATTAAGTAAATAAACTGTGAAGCCAAACCAAAGGATTAAGTTTTATGTTCCTACATAATGTAAAAATCTTTTGTTATAGGCAGATAGACAGATAGATAGACATACATACGTCTACAGAAATATGTGACATATAGACAGATAGACATACATATGTTTATCTGCATTGCTTATAAAAAAAAAGTTGTAATTAAACTATTCACTAATATCATTGAATAGTTTAGGTACATAGTAGGTAAGTGGTAGGTGAATAGTTTAGGTGTGTCTCATAATATATAGAACTGATATTAAATCTCAATGTGCTTTTGTTAAAGAAAAACAGTAACTGAAAGTTAGATAGGATGGATTATTGCCTTGATTGAATTGTAAATGAGTATACGAGTCCAGCTCATGCGTAAACATTTCTTTTTCAAATTTTTGTAAAAGAAGAGATTTGCAGTAAATAGCAATATTTTATTTCTTATTGTACTTCATGTTTTAGAATTGTCAACACGTTCAAGGAAGAGAAGGTGCCATTTATTAGCTCATTTGAAGCCATTGTCGATGCAGTCATTTGCAAAACCAAGACATTGGAGGAGATGGATGAGATGGTGATAAATTTGGGCTTACAATACAACGACCTCCTGCATAAATTGTGGAAAAGCTTGATGTTTGAGGAGATGACATTTTTTGAACAAACTGAAGTATATTTGTCATAAATATTCTTTAACATTTTTTTCATTACATAAGGTCATTCAAGTTAGTTTATGATTTGTTATTAATTATATCGCAGCAATGTTTCTTCTGCTACCTTCTTGGAATATCTCAGTGTAGTGAACGAAAGCTATGACATTCAGTTTATTGAAGTGCTTGAGCAAAACGCTCATATTTTCTTGCACATGAACTTTGTAATATCATTCATGATAGTTAACAACTTAAGTTTTATATAGCATTTGTCAAGTTACAAACACCTCCTCATATTGTAAAAAAACATAGGGGTTTGAGAATTCTTTATCTGATGTATTTTTTGAGAATTTCTTATCCGACATTGGTCATAAATAAAAAAGCATGTATACTTTAAAACAGTAAAAAAGAAAAACGGATGTTTTTTTTCAAATATACTGAAGATTAGAGAGTATAACGGAAGTTGTGTCAATAAAGAAATGAAAATATGTGATGTTAAAGATCTAGAAACAGCAAGAGCCATTAACATATTGCTTTTTATTTTACTTTTTTGGTTCAACAAAATACAAATTTAACTAGAGATTTGCATCGATCAGAGTTATTTTTGATAACAAGAAAAGTGAAGAGATAACGAGAAGTTATCATTGGCATAATTTGAAATTCTGGAAGCCTTAGATGGAAATGTAGTTTCGGATGGTTTAAGCCTGATAAATTTGAAATAACTTAATCTAAATTGATAAAATAATTCTAGTAATAATATGAAAGCATATTTAGACAATTTCTGTACTCAAAAGATGGAAGTTTATGTTATTTTTTAGGTGCATTATAGAAATCTTAGGAAAGCGGCTGATACAGTCCATACCCGATACTCTTGTAACATTACCATAGACTGTTGGTTCACAAATGTTCATTTAGCAGAAAAAATGATTTGTTACCATAATCAGGCTATTTCAGGAAATATGATAGTCAATATACTTGGGAAACTGAATGGAAGTACAAAAATAAATGACTTTTAGTTCCTTGTCTGCATTAAAAACTGTTACCATTTGATAATACCCCAAAAAAAAACAAAGTGGTCCTCTTGGTAATTATACATCGTAATATTGAAGTATATTTCATCACTACAAGAAAAACTTAAAATCTCTAAAGTTTATAACAAAATTAAAGGGGGATGTTGTCAACGGGAGAAAGAACAACTCGGTTGTGAGAGTTCTGTATAGGTGGCTTTTAAGGTTTTCCTCTACTCTGGTAGCCATTGGTCCTGTCAATTTTTATATACTCTAATTCATAATGTACCCTAATTCATAATACAAAAGGAAATATATTTAAATTTACATTGATTAAAAGGAAAGGAGTGCAGGAGATGAATTTAGTTATTTTGTCTAATAAACTTGGTCTCCAAGAAACGTGTATATTCTGATAATATTGTGGGTTTTCTTTAAAATTAATATTAAATTATTAATACAAAGACAACTATATTTATATCAAAACTCTAAACAATATACCTAAGTATGCATAACCGTTACATGTCTAAAAAATAACATCTACCTGTCTGTTCTCTTAGAACTTGAGTTCAACTGGATAGATTTTTATGTGGTTTTCACTATCATAGAAACTGTTTATGCAGAAAGGTATTTATGTATAAAATGTTAGTGTAAATGTTCAGGTTAGAAAGCAATATTAACGTTTGTGAGATACAACACTGAACGCAGATAGACACAAAGAACAGCTGGATGGCACGACAATAGCCGCGACATCAGGGAACAATAGAAGTTATTTCGTCAGAAGGATATTAAAATTCAGTCATTAATTGTGGAATTTATGAACATCACAACTTCTAAGCGAGCAAAGCTGAGGAAAAATCTATTTTGAAAATAAATCAGTTACTGATAATGTCCAATTTAAATGCTTTCTTATTACTTGTTAATTTAAGTTTTTCGCTTTTTTCATATAACGTTAAATTGTTGAATCCCTTTAACAAGGTAGGAACTCTTTTCCATTGCTATGTTTCATTTCGTGGTATGTTTTAGATAGGAAACATTACAGATTAGCGAGGAACTTTTATTCTATTTTAGATTATAAGGAGTCAACCAATATCAAAATTTTACGCCATTCAGTAGAAGTATGAAGCTACTTTCAGTTATTGAGGACGAAGAAGATTGTGTGCGTTTATAATGCGATATTAACGCCATTGTTGAGTGGTTCTGGCTGGTGGTTTATTGATTTCATCTTATAATCTAAAAGACCTCTGTGTCAAATCAATGATTTTAAATTGAATTGTGACTCACTTTTCATAGTGGTTTTGATAAAATAATCACTTATTTATACGTCCAATCACTGAATCTTTTGCTTTACCACTCAATAGTCGTAGTAGATTAACTTCATTACCTACAGATCACACATACTTAAGCACAGCTAGATCATGAGAAAAATAATGTCAATATTTCCAAATAGTTTACCAGAAATACTATGTGAAAATGTCTATATATATAATAATTACTTAATAAAAATTGATTTGTCTTTATACTTCCAACATGTTTCATAGATAACATCATACATAGCTTTTGAAAGGTTGCATTAAATTATATCTTTAATGAAGACTATTTGACAGATTAGTAATTTGTCACAAGGACATTTTTAGTTTCTACAATAAATAATTTCTCAAGAACATTGTCCTAATAGTTTCCCGTTTTTAAATTAGTAAAATGAAGTGGCTAAGAATATTTTGCTAACGGATTATTAAAGCTCTGTATAGACTGCAATCTTTCTTTATACACTTTTTTTTGTTTCGCTTTTACTGCTTCTGAACATTTTTGATAGCGAATTTATTTACGATTTCCAAATTGTTAACGAGCATGATTTGGTAACTGTTTTAATTAACAAATTATCTTTCAATCTTATATTTGCATTGATTGCAATTTGTAACGTTTGTCTTTCACTATTTATGTTCTTTCCTACCACTTCTATTAAAATTGCTTCTTTGGTATTTTATAGTTATTACATTTAAAGCAAAACATTTTATCAGAAGCGGTTTAAATTTATCAAAATATTGCTATTGTAAAGTGTTTACACTTGACTTTTGGAATATTAATATTTTAAATTTGCAGGAAATGCGAGTTCAGTTTGCAGTGAATATTTCAGAACTGGTAAATAAGATTGTTGACCCATCCAGGAATGCATTCGGGGCATGGCGGGAAATGGAAAGCAACTGGGCTATCAAGCAAACAGAGTTATTATCCAAGCATGTTGGATTTGCTGTTCACATGGGCGAAAGCGCACGTGAATTAACTTATGTAAGTAAAATCAAGTTCAATTAATTATTTTCATTCATTTATTTCCTTTTCAATGTTTAAACTAATATATATAAGAAGGACTTATTGCTACAAGGGCAATCTCTTCCAGTCAAGCAGAGAAAGCAAGCAAATAGCTTCAAGGTGGACTGCCAAAACTTATATTATTTTAATTTTTATAATACTTTTTTGAAATGCTTTTAAACCACCTTAACCAATAATAATTTATAATAAAAAGTTTTGAATTGACGAGTCAAAAAAAAAAGAAGAATGAAGGGAAAATATTCTTGCCTGTTCTTATTTTACCCTTGCTTGTTCTTATTGTCCTGCACCCAGCAGTCTTATGAATTTTTTTAATTTTACGCTTATTCAGTCTTATAATTACTAATAATCAAATCATAATTGTTAATCACTTTACATATGTGCCATGATTACAATTAAATTTTGAAAATGTACTCTTAAGAAGCAAATGTTTTTTATGATATCATCTCCCAGCCTGCTTCTTAGAGATACAAATATATCCAGCTGCAGAAAAAGCTCTCTCGATTTCTACACTAGTCGGTTGAACAGTCAGAATATTTACATAGGCAAGCGTCAAGTATTGTCCTCTGATTCCACCGGACTCAAAGCACGCCATTTCTTTTTTCAAGTTTTTTTCTCATTCTTTTCGTGTATTGTTTGGCTTTTTATTAAAGGTTTCTTTTTTTTATTTAAGCTGCGTCTCTAATTCTTCCTTTAATGTGAGCACAGGACTTGTGGCAGTTGCAGATGTTCCAGCTTCAGGTGTGCTTCCAAAAACACCGCTTTCATACTCATTGTCTCCAACTGCAATGACTCTTTCTATTATTCTTTTTATTTCTTGGCGTATTGCACTTTTTTTTGGGACGAAAAATGTATGATCTATATTTTTGAACAACTGATCATGTTTTTTCAGGTTTTGTAAGTAAATCAAAACTCCTGTCAACTCGGTGTAGCGTTCCTGAATACGTTCACGAAGACTCTTTGATAGTTGATTAGTCAATACTGTGTCTTGTTGTTTCAATTTATTCAAAATGAATTGAAATGTCGTGTCCGCAGTTCTATGCATTAACTCTCGCCTACAAAGTACTTCAATTCCCAGTTTCAAAGGCTGCAAGCTAACTATTAGATCATTTAACAACCACTCTTCATCGGTGAATTTCATGTCAGATCCGATATTGATTAACGCTTTATCGATATAATTTTTCAAGTTGTAGAATCATTCTAACATAGTTAACAGGCTGTTCCAGCGAACACAGTCAGTACGACAGTCTAATATTAAAGCCACTTCGTTTCCTTTACGTATTTTTGTAAAAATATGTCATTCTTGGCTGGTAACCGTTTAAAAATCTTGACCGCTTTCTGTATTTTCTTCAGTAGATAATTGTACGTAGAACTCATTTCAACTGGCGGTGAATCTCTGTTTACAATCACCCCCTGTTTGGTCTCGTCCGTATCATCATTGTTGTTGTCATCAGATTCAGTCTTAATTGCTGCTGCTGTGCTTTCTGACATTGGTTCATTTCTTTTTTTATACAGAGTATCGACGATTACAAGCTCTAAACAGCGTGTAAAACAAAGGTGTTGGCAACAAAGTAAAAGTCTTTCAACCTTCACCTTCACACTAGTGCCGTCCGTTGTACTAGCGATAATATCTGTGTCTAAATCCAGACCAAAACTTGCGGGGCATCCTTTCACTAAGTTGATGCAGTGTTCTGTGGTACCTGAGCCATGTAAACAAACTAAACCCAAATTGAAATGGTTTTCTTTCTGGTGAACATTCACATTTATATATCGATGATTCTTTTATGATGTCCATTCATCAAAAGTCAACGAAAATCTGTATCCATTTTTCTTGAGATGTTCCAATTCTATTATCATGTCGGCTCTAACAGTGTTGGAGAAATATGTTACGATAGATCTTATTGTATTTGGTAAATTAGGAAGTTTGTGTCCACTTTTAGAAAACAAGTCTCTTAGATCCGAAGATATGCAAAACAAACTTAAGGTGAATCCATCTTTGCATGCCACTCTGAAGATAATTTTGTCCATGGGGTTTTGTTTAATGAAAAAGTTGTCTATAGTTTTGAGTTTCTTCTTTGGTTTCTTCTATGGATTCTTCGTGGGTGTTTTCATTACGAGAACTAATATCAATACTATGTTTAGTTTCTAAATGTATCTTCAAACCTTTGGTAGAACGTTTATTAATTTTTAGTTGGTCTGAACACAAGAGACATTTACCACTATCACCTATATCATTTTTCTGAAAATAACACCACAAACCTTGTCTTAGTTGGCTGTCCTCACCATCGGCAATTAAGTATGGATATTAATCGGAGCAGCTTATGATATGTGATAATCAAATCTCAATCTCTACCAAAAATAAATAAAGACCAAAGTTTTTGCAAAACTCTAAGGAAGTTTTTACTACAATCTGGAGGAGTTTTTTGAAACACCTATTGGAGGATTGTTATGAGTATTTGTGCTTATATCTATATAGGGCGTGCATGGACAAATAATTAAATAGAGTAATAATTTACTTAATGCGTATAATAATAATCTAATCTTTGTAATATGACATAATATGTAAACTTGTAACACCTAATATAATAAAAGTAATATTTAACTTTGTAAGTATAATATTAGAATGTAGATTTTAAGTATATTTTAGTGCCGTTCCAGAGTTCATGGTGCTAACTAATTTGTAACCTTTAAGACCTTTGTAACCATCACGAAGCAATAAATGATATATGATATTAGTTTACTAATTTAAGTTGTGAATAATAAAGTAAAGCTAACCCTAATTGTTCATTGCAGCAGCAATTAGTACCTATTTACAGCATAATCTACATTTCAAATAGCACAAAACGTATTACTAAAAACATACAAGTTTGTTTACTTACGTAAGACGCCAGACAGCGAATACAAAAACATCAAACAACAGTATTTTAATCGGCCTGAGCCTGAAGCAAGTCTAAATGTAACTGGTGTTGTGGCGTGGCGCACAAAATGGCAGAGACACATTACTGCATGAGCCGCCCGCCGCTATGTAGTAAGATCACTCAGCGAAACGGCAACGTTACACGCGTTCAGCAAAATTTTTATTTACGTGGAAGATTTGGTTTCATTTTTGAAACTTGCGGGATCTGTGGATCTGCAATTGGATGTACTGGATCCCGCTGGTTATTAAGTGAAGCGGGATCACGCAGGATTGCAATCCCTACATAAGAGCAAATAGATCTGCACTTAGACATAAATATACTTTTAAAAATCAACCTAATGAAGATCTTTGATAAATAAGATGCACTGAAATAGGAATTCAAAATTATATCTAATTTTTTACTTTTGTTCCGACTAATTGATTAATCAAACCATAAATTAAAATTAAAGAACTAATAAGAAATAAACGAATTTATAGCAGTGAAAACTCATAATTTTACCCATCAAATAAATACGCTACATTCAAAACACAAATGACATATTTTACTCTGTAACTATGCAAGTCGAATATTATCACAAGAACAAGGTCACTTAGAAAAAATTAAAGGTGACTTTGTGATCAAAACTGATCTTTGAATGCTGGTTAATCATTACAATCTATTTTAGAATTGTATTCAAAGCCCTTTTATTATCATTCCACATCATATCCTGATCTGTCAATTCGTCCCCTAACAATTTTTGCAATGATCATTTATACCTATTATGCACTATAATAATAAAGATAACATAATTAAAATTATCTATGCGCAGTCGTAGAGTCCGCCAAGTCGATTGCGAGCATGTGCACATTCAGTGAGGATTGTTAGCACAGTATTACTGGATGTGTTGAAAAGGTAAAGGAATTCACACAACCGTATAATTTCAACACAAAAAAGCAATCACGATGACTGCACATAGGTGGTTAATGGTTTAAATATACCAGAGTGCTTTTTATTAGTAGTATAACACTAACATTTGTTAGCCGCGGCTAGTAGATTTTCACTTTACAGAAAATGAATTTCATATACTGCAAAGTTGACAGGACACTATAAAGGTATTCCTTTCAAAGGTACAGATATTTTTTAGGTTCTGATATTTCCCATTTAGATTACATCAGGTGACTGTAAGGGTCTATAGGTTCATTAGAAGCAATATTATTCTTAGACTTTCATACGATGCATGCTCTGATGATATTTGCCATCATTGTCCAAATGAAATATGGGAAATATCATCTATCATATATAACTAGTTCCAGCAGCTACTAAATAAATTTCACAATCCTTTTTTGTAGATCTTCATCATTCTTTTTACTGTAAGATCGTGAATGGAAACAAATAAAAAGCTAAGATTTTCGGTGCACAAACACACATATACAATTTTATTGGGCGTTTGAAAGTACATTGAGCAACCCACATTCACGTACACAGAGTTTATGGACAGAGGTTTTGTCACAAAAAATTGAATCATTAGTTCTAGTTACGATTGATAGTTCTTTACAGATTTACATATCCTTTTGCTTAGTACTTTTTGAGCTTCCTTAGCACATGTACAATGTCTTTTAAAAAGTATAATCACCTTCTTCTTTGATGTTTTTTTGCATGTTACAATCTTATTAAGAACATTGTCGACAGCCCTTATTTCTGAATAATTTCTTTACTATAATGCTTTTCTTTTCTATGTGTGTCACATAGTGTTGTGGAGCTTATTTTCAAGCTTATTTTCATACATTTTGGAAAAAGATACCTTGCAGAAGAAGCAGCACTCATTTTGCAATTTCTTTTATTATTCTATATTATACCATGAACATCCCCTTCCATCCAATAACAGAATTTTCTTAACAATATACATGAGTATATATATATATATATATATATATACATATACATATACAGATAACATATTATAATGATATACAGCTCTACTAAGATATTGATTTAATATTACAGTTATTCTCTGATCGAGATATATTAATGGAAACCATAGCGCAATGCACTGACCAGCACTTAAGATTCATTGATGCCAGAGAAGATTTGCTGATTAGTCGAGCAACTCAGTGGAAGAATGACACTGTTGAAACAACTAATAGGTGAGTGTACTTTCCGTTTCACCATCAGAATGCCCTATCAAATTTCTACTTGTCCTGTTTATTGTGTTCTAATAAATTTAGGCTCGTAAGTTCATATACTACATGCATGTACTCCATGTCCATATAGTTCACGTACTCAACTTGTAGGCTGGATGAGAATGAGACAATTTAATTTTTTATTTTGCTTTACCTTTTTTACCTGACTTTTCCGTCGAGTACTAATGATGGATACTATTAGTGCCTAAATTTGCACTGATTAAATGTTACCTTCATTTTTGATTACCTAGATATAATATATTTAATGTAATAACATAATCTAGAATACATACAGGTTAATAAATTAGAAGAGAAATGAAAAAATATTGTTTCAAATTTATACAATTCATAAGACAAATATCCAACATAATTAACAGTATGAATAAATATACGGTGAACATGTTCCATCAAACACAATTTCTTAAGAACGTTTCTAACAATTCAAAAATTATAATTTAAAAGAAGACAAAGTATTTGGGAAACCGTCAACAAAATTTGAAGACGGTGAATTGGAAACGTTATTAAATGAATTGAAAATTGTTAACTGTTTCCAGGCATCTAAGTGTAATAGGGATAGTCCAAAAGCAAGGGAATTGGGTACCGATCAATTGAAAGAGACAATGAACATGTAAAAATAATTTGTGAAATGTTGCTTCAAAGACAAAAAAAGGGTTTTTATAATGATACAAGTCGAGATGAAAAATGGATCTATTTCAATAACCCTAAATTAAAATCAGCATGAATGCATCATAGTGAACAAAATATTCACACTAGGAAAGTTACGGTGTGTATCCAGTGGGGTCAGAAGAATGTAGTACATTACGAGCTCTTACAACCAATTTAAAGTGTTACTAGTGAGTGCTTTCAACATAATTTGATGCATTTAAAGTGAACTCTGACTGAAAAGAAATCGAAATGAGAAAACAAATGTAATAAAGTTATTTTTCATCACGACAAGCCAGACTACAATATACGATTGAATCAATAAAAAAATACTTGAAAGAGCAGAGTGGAAAATTCTATACAAATCCAACAGATCACCATTTATTGCGGTCTATGTTGTTAGTACTTTAGAGCACCATTTCACTTCTTACAAGGAAATGAAAAATTGACGTGATCAATGAATTGCTTCAAAGTAAATTTGGACTCAGGCTTCTTCCTTTGTCCAAAGGAAGGTTGTAGGTTCAAACGGAGTATATTTATTAACAAATAAATTTTATTTAATTTATAAAAAAAGGGCAAAATCATATGTAACAACCAATACAAAAGCACAAAATATGGATTATCCATATAAAGAAATGAGAAAAAAAAGTCAATAAAAATATTTTTATTTCTCATTAACATAAATACTAAGTATTTTTATGTTCCATGAATCAATTAATTTGAAAATCTCTTTATAACAATACCATTGTTCTCTGCCATCAAAATGTTCACCAATTGCTTTCTAAAATGAATTATTATTTTCAAATAACTATCCTTGAAAGTACTTCATCACAGAAAAGAGGGGATATCATTGATAAATTTTTAAGTTTGTTGTTGTCCGGTGATGTTGACTGATTTCTTGACAGTCAATAAAAAATTTCACAGTCCCATATAACTGTGACCATACATTTTCAGCACATCTATATACTTTGTACTTTTAGGGCAGTCGATTCCTTTAACGTGCGTTTACTTCATGAAGTTTAAATTCGTATTAATCATATCACCCCATTCGACTTGTCATTATTTTTTAATACAAGGACATCTTAAATAAAGACCTCATTAATCCCTTGGTCCATAACATATACAAATGATTTATATCGAGTGTCTGTATGTGTATACGCATATAATTATTTATACCTAGACTATCTATGCCTCATAGTTTTACTTGCATAGATTTATTTTAATTATGACCCTTCCCTGCACTCATTAAACGCAACCGCATGATATATTGGTGAGAATATCTGAGATGTTCAGTCAATAAATAAGCTGGTCTCTTCCTCTACGTTCCACCGTTTAAATAGTGTTCCCCAACTCCTGTTACATTTTTTATCGTTGCTTTGCCCCTATGAACTTAGCGTAATAGCCACAATGGTAAGAATGTAAGAGGTAGGTATCGTATGTAAGAGGTCGCACATATTTCATATATGTAAGAGGTCGCACATATTTCATATATAGAGAGTATGTAAATTTTTGACATAATTTTTGCAAGCGAACGCAGAGCATATTTATTTTAACATCAGTCGAGCTGAGATTAATTACATTTTGTTGGATTTTAAATGAAAATATTATTGACGATTCTGTTGCACCAGTACTTTTCGCAAGTGCCATATACTTGATGTTATTATGGAATAAGTATCGATAATATGAATATGTTTGGAGACTGCCACCTTAATGAGATAAAAGTTTCGCACAGTTGAATTTATATAATTTTTCTACATATGACATCACATGATATGAAATGCCTGATTTCTTTTTCATTCATTTTATAGGATAGATTAAAAAAATAAATAAATTTATTAATGATAAAGTATAAAATATACGTAGTTTGAATAATGTAAAAAGTTCTGTTAAAAAAATAATTATACACATGATGAAAAAAATGTCAAGATGAAAACAATTTTGTTTTTCGACTCATGGAAATTCGAGTAAGGGCTAAACTTTTAAATTGTAAACATTTAATATTTTGGTCCTTACATCAATTTTAAGTCTGAACTGAACGAGTTGTCCTACTGAAATCGATGCTGTTAGATGCGCTAAAAACCTCTCTATTAAGGAGAAGTGGATAAAAGACATTAGATGGAAGAACTAGTTTGCTCAGTACCCTTTTTAGAATATGAGTTGATGTCAAATTATCCAGTAGAAGATTTATGTAAAAGCAGTTCCAATTTGTACTCAAAAGTGTTACCAAATTCTTGCCCGCTATGTCATTGGTGAAATGGCAATATTCTTTCAATTGTCCTTATGACAATTAAAAGAATAAAAAAAAACATTTTTATAGATATGTAGACATAGGCATTGGTTTGAGTGGTGACTACCTGGAAGAAGGTAAAGACACTCTTGTATTTTTAGTTATAAAAAAATTACAACCAAGGCTTTTAATCATGTTATTTCTAGACTTTACATAAGATATTTGATATATAAGATTATTTACGATTATATAATACATTTCTACCAGTATGAAGATTTTCCTTTAAATAATCTTGTAACCAATTTAAAGAAAGCTGTAGTGGGGAAGCACATTAATATTCGTTTACTTTCTTTATCAAAACACATCAATAAAAAACCACTACTTAATAAATATGTATAATTTTCCAAACAAATATAATCTGAATATTTCCTGAAATATTTTGTCAATATGTCTCGTTGCGAGCAAATAAAATAAAATTATTTTGGTCAATACGAACCTTAATTTGTTTGAAACTTGTTTGATAATCTTTGGGTGTTTATTAAATGCTGTTTTTTATGCTGCATGCAAATGTGCAAATGTGCTGGTATTTAATTAAATGCCGTTTTTTATGTAAACTTTCTTTATAAAAGTGACGTATATACATGTAAGATTTACAACAGTAAGATTTTCGAACATTTGGTGCTAGGAGGATAAGTATATGTAAATTAAGCATGCGGAATTGAGAATGCATTTAATGACTCCATGATGATTTTGAACATGGGTTGCTGACGTGAGCTAAAATATAATTGGCGCATTTTAAATTCGTTTGTTTCCAATTGCTAACATGCATTTTGCGTAGAGTTCCCCGATATACCGTTTCAATCTTGATTTATATTCTGTGGTGTGTGCCATCAAAAAAATGCAAAAAATATAGCGGAAACATGTCACCTATTATAAGTAAATACACTTTTATTTAGTTTTGTATAATGTATATTATTTGTATTTATTTAATCACCATTTCAAATTAGCGAAATGTTAAGTGACATACCCAACACAAATAATTTGAAATATAGTACTATATATTGAACATGATATACAGTATATAGTACAGTAATACCTCGACTTACGCTACCCCGACATATGTGAACCCAGAGTTACACGATTTTCAAATGTCATGGATTCGTCTTTTGTTTGAGGGTCACACAATCTCTCGATTAGTTCAGCTAATGTACATATTCGGACTTGGTGTGCAGAATCAACGCATAGCCATAATTTATTTTATGTGAAATGCATAGCCACAATTTATTTTGGGTTACATATTTATTTCTTATCTACGGAATGTGTGTTTATTATTACATTTTTATACCGTGTTTTTTATTTTATACCTACGAACACTTGAAAGACTACTAATATCATCCAAATGAAGTAAAACTGACACTTCTTTACCAAACAAAAAAAGAAAAACTTTATCTTTGGAATGTAAACTTAACATTATTTAAGATTTTGATACATATATGGTATAGTTTGATCTACCGGAATCAATGGTCCGAACAATTATAAAGGGCAAAGAAAAAATTCTCAAAGCTGTAAAAAGTGTCCAATCTTTAGATTCAACCATCGTTCGTAAACGTCACGGTATTATCTCTCCGAGATGGAAACAATGTTATAATTATGGTGTGATAATTAGGTAAATGTGAAAAATTGTCCAATTGATCAAAACATGGTGTGCTCTCAAGGTAAGCTGATTTTTGAGAGATTGAAAGAAAACACTGGAGAGATGGCTAAAAATGAAGAGTTTAAAGCTAGTAACGGTTGGTTTAGCCGATTCAAGTGTCGCTGTAATTGGCATAACATTGCAGAAAGCGGAGAGGCAGCAAGTGCTGATAAAGAGACTGTAGAGCCAGAGAAATTAAAAGTTATGATAGATGAAGGTGGCTATACCAACCAAACCATATTCAATGTAGATGAGACTGGCTTGTTCTGGAAGACGGTGCCTTAAAGAGCTTTTATCATACGTATAGAGAAAACATTTCCAGGTTTTAAGGCTGCCAAACATTGATTGACAGTGATGGTTGACGCGAATGCAGCTGGTGATTGTAAGTTAAAACCTCTCTTAGTTTATCGCTCAGAAAATCCAATGGCATTAAAAAATAAATCTAAATCTGGCTTGCCTGTGATTTGGAAGCCTAATCGTAAAGCATGGGTGACAGCTTCCCTTTTGAGGACTAGTTTGGTCATCATTTCATACCTGAAGTCGAACGTTATCGTCAATTTAAACAAATTTCATTTAAAGTGATGCTAATCATCGACATTGTACCAGGTCATCTTCCTGCGCCTTTAACTAGTTTTGACCCACGTGTGAAAGTTGACTTTTTGCCACCTAATACAATCAGCTTGCTTCAACCGATGGATCAGGGAGTCATTAAAATATTCAAAGGTTATTACACCAGACGCTCATTTGCACATTTTCCTGTTGCTATGAGAAAAAATAACAAGTGAACTCTCTGTTAAAGAGTTTTGGAAACAATTCGATGTTTTAGATGTGAGAATCATTGGACAATCTTGTACAAATTTTTATTAAGAAAACACTGAAAAAATTATTAAAATTGTATAATTTTTGGAAGAGATACAGTTTTTTTCGAGGCAAGGGTAAATGACATCAAAAACAAAAGATTTTTTTGGTATTTTTAAGTATATATGAGTAAAAAACTGGTTGGCTGTAAGAGATTGCTCTCGTAGTAATAAGTCCGCCATATGTATCGATTAGATACATTAAAGTAGATAAATAAATAAATAAATAAAAGACAATGGCAATAAAACGGTTAATGAGGTAATTTATTACTAAAAAAAATATTAATTAAAAAGGTATGAAATATATTCCGTTATACCATGCTATCAATGCTTTTATTTTTTTATGATTGTGCATTTTCAACTTTTCTTTTTCAACTGCAGTTTCTCCAATTATATTGATATTTACATATTTTCCTAACGCTTTTATTTCTATGATTATTATAATCCTTATATTTATTACTATTTGTAGGACTAATTCAATTTTATTCAAAGGTTCCCAAAAGACGAGGTACATAGAGAAACACGGAAAAATAATTTGACGCGTGATATTAATAGCTGGTATCCAATAAGAAATAACACGGTTTGCTCACAACATTTCACAACTTGCTGATTCATGATAGGTGAAAAATGATACAAGCTAATTTTTAAATAAGCAGTCATTTCGTTAAATGTATACCATTGAGGTGTATGCAAAACAGCTTATATTTACATACTATAAAACATATGCTATATATAATAATCACAACATTTTTATCATTGGTTGGTAAAGGGGTAACTGTATCTATCTTACTGTGATATATATGCTATCAGGTATCTTTTCCATTTTCTGTAATTAAACCTTTATCTACATGTATTAAATAAGTTGTTTTACTTTTTAAACAATACTACGATCACAAATTAATTAAAAAGTAGAAATATGTTGGTTCGTCCAATTTAAAATTTGAAATTTCTAATATGATGTCTTGCAGAGCACCAACAAATTATACTTCTTTTACAAAAATCTGTTCAGAAAGTTCAATAGCAAAAAGAGAATGTTTGATTAAAAATAAACTCTGTTCATATTTACAATTTCTTGATGGTTTAACAGATGGCAAAGTGTAACAGATGAATAGGTTGAGATTTCTAAATATTTGTATAAAAAAATGGTGAAATTTAAATAAACTCACTCCATCCAATATTGAGATATTTTGCGAATCCATTTAATATAATGTTTTTAAAATGCTGGTTTTTTGGAAATTTTGTTGAAAAAGCTTCAGTCTGTTTTTAAGACATTTAAACTGTTCAAAATTGAACAAAATGAACTAATACTCTTTTAAAATATTTAAACCTATTAATTGCAATATGTAAATTTATTCATCGTTTAAGCAATTAAGGATGGATATTTCCACTATTAAACTATATCCTTACCTACACGTCTACTTCTTATCTTTTTGTAAAAATAGGAATGTGGGCTATTTATTGGAGAAAGTCGACAAAAATATTTCATCAGCAAATTATATCACTAATTTGGATATCACTGTGGATTATCCGTAGGATATAGATATATGCCATCATGGACTTTTTTGTCGATATTTTTAAAATACACAATTCCATAGTACAACATTTTGATATATCTCGTAAAGTTTAGTCAGCGTTAGCAATGAAAGCGCCAACAATTTATTTTTTTACGAGACATTGATTTTTTTGACATTTTCTGTAAATATAACATGCATGTATTATACCTATAAACCATTCAGAAGAAATTATCTGAGTGAATAGTGAAAACTGCACCAAAATCCGTTGGGTAGTTTAAAAGATCTAAGCTTACAGAGGGACAGACAGACGCAGGAAGTGATCTTGTTTTATTTAAGGATGTTGATACTAATATTACAAAACAATGAAACATATTATGAAAATTTTTTGGAGAAATATATGTTGCATTAGTGATAAGTCATCGACGAAATTTGCTAAATTTTTGATATGCTATTTTTCATTATAAATATCTAACTTATTTTAAAATTTAAAAATTGTTTACTCGTTTAGTTTTGGTAAAAATTGCACAATTAACATTGTAGGAAAATTATTTATTTCAACAGACTTTTAATTATATTTCAAAATCCATCGAGCAATTTGTTTAAAAAAGTAAGTCAATGTAAAATGATTTTGTATTAACATTTAAAAAAAAAATTACCGTTAAGTGTTGGTAAAAATCACTCTTAGAAAATGTACAATTAAGATTACAGGATCTCGAAACAATAAAAAATCTGTATAGTGGCTGCATCCATTATCTGCACATGTTTTTAATAATATACGAAAGAAAAATACTATATTACAGACAATACCATATGGAACAAAAGGAATAAGCGAAGGCAACCTTATGCCTACTTTTAAGGTTGAAGGACAGATATACTAGACAGATATATGCTAGCTAACTCCCATCGACAGTTCAAAGTATCGAGTAAACGTACCGAGAAGTCGGGTGCGAGGCTGTCCTCTTCAAGGGCAGGCTGGCGAGGGAGCAGTGGCTGGTGTTAGGATTAGCGTGCAGCATCAAGTGACTTACCTGGGTATAGTCCTTGATGCATGGCGGAGCTATGGGTTTCGAGCTAAATAAAATATATCCCAAGAGGGGCCCTAAGACAACCCGGGTGGAAAAAGAGGGAAAGGTTTTTCGAGATCCTGTATTTTGGGGAGAATAACTTTTCCCATGGCACAACATATATCGTTTGATTCATCGCCTCATTTTTGCCAAACATTTAGAGTACTTCCTATAAATTTTCCCATTTTGCACATTTCTTTGCTGAGCATAATCTTAATTTGGTTCATAATTAAAAGTCAACTTGTTACCAAGGGCTAAAATTTTAATTATGCACTTTAAATGTGTGTGTAGACACGTGTAGACACTTTAATATGCATTTCAGACAAGCGTTCGGTGTAGAGCAACTCACTGGGAACATTTGCTGTTAGATTACCTAGCATGTAATCTGCCTTTATTTTTGTTGGCAAATAGCTGCGAACATTCAGTGCTAGACTCCCCAATATGACATATTCTAGTTGTCCTAGCCTCATCATACTGAAGTGTTGTGATCAATATCAACTTTCTGTCCACTGTTAGTGTTCCTAAACAGTTGTGATTTTCTTTAAGGCATGATTTCAAAACTAAATGAAGTTGTCACTTTGGGAAAATTTATGTGTCCAGGTCTTTTAAATTAATTATATACATAAATTTTATTAATTCAGCAGAAAGATATATACTGTTGAGAATTTTTTGTAGATCTATTTATATTCTTCAATTCTACCATAATTTATTTGTATTATCTTTTACTGTAAGGGCAGTGTTTGCCAGAAAGCCGACCGCTTCCATCACTAAAATTGTCACTAGTCATCTTTCTTCTCTTACAACC
This sequence comes from Druceiella hillmani, assembly GCA_039881145.1. Classification (NCBI taxonomy): domain Eukaryota; kingdom Metazoa; phylum Arthropoda; class Insecta; order Lepidoptera; family Hepialidae; genus Druceiella; species Druceiella hillmani. The sequence continues at coordinate 11,002,202 of JAYKKI010000081.1, read as the reverse complement.
CCATAAAATATAGTCTATGTTTATTCAGAAAGCCTAAGAAAAGGAAGATACGATCTGGGATCACTTTAGGATCCAAGGCCATACCTTCCTTTGGGAGTTTATGAGCAGATTTTGAGAGCAGATGACACGTGAGTCTGCTATGCTGCTGGACATATTCTTGCCTTTCTCTTAGGTACCTCTTGACCCTCGCGAGGTATTGAAATTTTGGAGGACTTGGGCCTGTGCTTGCTGAAAGATGGGTCCCTGGAAGGGTTCCGGTCCCATCAAAATATCCTAGCCCAACCGATTTCTCCTTCTGTTCCTTGACTCTGACATCGCTAGTCACTTGGAACATCCTATATGGATATTTCGGTAGTGACCAGTACCCTATAGCTATAACTTTTTTTATTTAAATTTAAATCCAATAAAAGCCCCCCTTTTCAAAAATGCGATCTGCATAGCCCAGATTGGAGAGGTTTTCGCTCATGCCTTAAAGTGAAAGTGAATTTCTCCCATCAGTAAATAACATTGAATCTTGTGATGGTCATTTTTATAAAGTGTATTGATCTGGCTACTGGTAACTCCATCCCATTGAAGAGGAATTCTCACAGCGGTAGGTCCTCTCCTCCTTGTGGGATAAAGAAAATATATGAATTATTCTGTTAAATGTTAAGGAAATTTAGTTAAAAAGTAAAATGTTAAAAAAATGAAGTGTTATAATAAATGTTTAAAGACATACTTTTAGTAAAGCACTTGTAGAAAAATTACTGTGCTTTTGTTTTGATTAAATAAAAGGGTTTTCCTTCATTGATTTTTTTAAATTTTATTTCCTCTGAAATGACAATACATCAAAAATATTTTTGAGGCTATGGGCATCTTACTGTGATCTAGCTTACTTTTTAATGTAAAACTTTTATAAAGACTATCTATCAGCCAAAATTGAGTCTCCTAGTTCACACTTAGTTCATAAAGTCTTTCGCTTGTTAAACCACCATAGGCACTAGAAAAATATGAAAATAATCTCCCTGGTATTGCTCCTACAAACACCTTCAAAGCATTATTATGTTTTTAATTGCTCTATAAAGCCATGGAGCATTCTCTGGTTTCTCTGCGATAAATTATGTTCTATGCAAAATAACACGTGCAGTTTTAGTATATTTTGTGATTTACTCTGACATAGAAATCAGTTAATATTCTCTTTAGCCAAATGTTTAACTTATTCCATACTTGACAAATAAAGTTGATCCACGTTATGAATATATTAGATATTGTTGAAGTGGAAATGTTAACAATTATAAGTTACTTAACTTAAATATTGTAATATTCGGAGATAATTTCATTATTGTTAGAAAAAACTCGTCTTACACAACTCATTTAAAACTTTATGAGTATAATATTTAATTTTTAAGATGAAATAAACCAATGAAAACTTTCACATGTTTCAAACCAGTATAAAATTGTATTGCTTTATTTTCATTTTGAAAATGTGATATCGAATCAAAAGTATGTTCCATGTCAACTTAAGTTGATTTATAATAGTATTCTGGTTCTTTCACTGCATCACTTTTATTGATCTTTTCAAGACCATCAACTTGAATTTATGAATGAATACCAGGAGTACAATCATTTATCTTTCTATAAAATAAATCAATGTCTCCTCATTCTTATCTCGCATTTCATATAGCAGCGATCTTTTTTATATGCAATGACTCTTAGATTTTATAAAAAAGAAAACTGCGAGAATGGCATTGTTCTTCAACATCTTTCTCTCCAATGAGAAACCTGAAATTAAGTGGATACAAGTTACAATTACTTTTAATATTAATTCATAAAATTAGTATTATTTAACCTACTTTACTTCATTTTATATCAGATGAAAATGTTTGCAAATATACCAATTTGACAATTAAAATATGGGTGGCACAAATATAATTCAATCAGTAGAGGACTACTCAGCAAACTCATTATGTTTTACCTATTATTTTATTAAACCATAGTACTACAAATACTAAATTAATTTAATACCATCATGTTAATAATGTTATATTCATATTAGTAAAATATCCGTATATAATACGGATATTTTACTAATATAAATTGTAAAATTTAGAGGAGAAAAATAAACAGCGCTAACAGTCAATCACAAGTCACCTGTCACTCAGAGGTTTAAAACATTTTGCAAAAATATTCAATATTCCGACAAGTATGATGTCCATATCTAAATATGTCATTTCCTTTACAATATTTTGATGTGAAATTATTTGCAATAAATCAGTTTTAATTTGCTTTAGATGATATTCGACTCCTTTCTAGCGTGACGCTTAAACTAGGCAGAAAAAGTAAATGAGACACAATATTCATGCCTTATAATAAACATGCATATATGCATAAATACAGGGTATTTGGCATAAGATAAGTGAAGAAAAATTGTGACATTTTATCTTGAAACAATTGTTAGTATTATTTTGCAATCCAGAATGCACAATTTATACATAATACATGGCAGCGTTTCTGTAATAGGTTTTGCTCTTATTTGACTATATTCTATGATTATTTTTAATGTTAAATATATTTATTTTGAAAAAAAACATCAAAAAAACTTTAATGTCAATATTTGACATTACTTATGCCCATTTCAGAATTATATTATACAATGTAAATACATATACCAATATTTTTCAATAAAATAAACATATCAATGTTTCTTTTATTGAAAATTACACTGTGTATAACTATTGTATTATGCGGTGTAAAACTAAATAAATCCATATTATATTACTAACGTAAATACAAGAAAAAGGTTTACATTACCTGAACTATCATTTCACTTTCTTTACAAACATTTTCTTGTAATAATCACTTCGAAAATTTTAAACAACATTTTAGTATTTGGCTGATGTGTACCAAGTACATGTCTCCACCTATCAGAAATATTTTTCTACTTTTTCTCACCATTCCCATTATACCATCTTGCCCAGATTACAACTAACTGCTGTCCTGTGCGTATAAATATGGTTGTTACTGTTTTGAGTCGGCTGTGTTTGTTTACATTGGTATTGTTATTAACGAAATTGTTAATGGAAATTTGTTGCAGCTTAACTTGGTTATTGCGCAATTCTTAAATCGTAACTTCAAAAATTAAATTATTGAATAGTGAATATATTGTATATTTGGAACAACATTACTTAAGTAAAAGTATATGGGTTTGGAATATCCCAACGGCTCGTAAATTTGTAGGGACAGATTTTTTAATTGTTGTAATCTCTATAAAATTCATTAAGTGTATAAGTAACAAATATATTGTATTGTATAGTACATCAAGTTCCTTGTAGCACTACCGAACACAGCACCTTTTACCCAAAGCGCTACACAGCTATTTTGGCACCCTCATAACCCAGCTCTACTAAACGCTGGAATTTCATAAAAATGTCAATTTCAAAGCAAAATCTCTCACTCACGCATTCACTAACCGATCATCAAAATCTATTACTTCCAGAGGACCTAGAAGTTTGTAACTTGGTACATATATAGTGTACCAAGTTATAAAATTCTAGGTCCTCTGAAAGTACCTATAGAGGAATAAATAAGAAATCTGTAAAATAAAACAAAGGTAATTATCAAGTTTCACACATACATTGGTTTCTATAGCTCTATACAAGTATTATAACAAGAGTAATGTCTTGAAAATTTTAAATAAATAAATCATTTACTTGGGATCATATATTTGCTTACTACTTTTATTCTGATGCTGAATGATGGTGCTGAATCCTTTTCAAATTCTCTATGGAATTGTTTGCAATGTTACAGTGGCGCGCAGTGCATTATACGCAATTGCACATAGCCTGCCCTGAACATTAACGTATATACATCACATATTTACAAAAATTTAAATATATTTAATTAGTGGTATTCAAGCGAAATCTACACTTCAATACATGATTTGCAGTTTGCACTTACAAAAGGAATGTTACATACAATTTTAGATAAAATGTACAAACTTCATTCCTATCAAATTACCAAAAGTCCTCGACTGGGAATTGGTCTATACTAAATTAAAATTGATTACGTCACTTCAGGCCATCAGTTCATAGTCCTAAGGTAAGATGGAATTAATGATATTAGTATTTTTCTGTCACTTTTATAAGTATCACGTTCGTAAAATAATTTTATATATAATTTTTCTAGTTTTCTAGTTTTTAAAGACACATATATTTTTTGTCTGTGAAATACTTTACTGCGTTTTCTTTGTGCATTAAAAGTAATATTTTGAATATTGAATATATTTGGCGTTAATTTTGTAGAAATTCATTATTCACAATTAAATGAAACTACGTGATGTAGTATTATTTCTACTTTCTTTGAGTTCTTTACCACGACCTAGGTTTCGTTGTATTACAACATCTTCAGATGGGCTATTAGCAAAGATCTTTGCTGTAATACAACGAAACCTGTTGTAATACAACAATACCTATATCGTGGTAAAGAACTCAAAGAAAGTAGAAATAATACTACATTACGTAGTTTCATTTAATTGTGAAGTAATATTTTATTAGTTTATTTTTTGGATGTGCATTTTCGTTGTGAAAGTAAACAACGACGACTATCGAGTGTTGCTCAGTTTGTTACGTGTTTAAAGTAGGATTTTCCAATTTATCTTTTAGTGAAAATAAAAAATAGTATAACGAAGCCAATTTTGAAACTATTCATACGTATTAAATCTAGTGTACGGCATTTTTACAGTAAATTTTACGATTAGTATTGGTGGCCAATCAGAAGTTGCATTTTAATTAAAATGTTCTGCTGGCCTTGTTTGTAGCTCGGAAATGAATAGAATAAAGGTGGTTTTGATAATCTAGGTAATATGACAAATACCGGTAAAAATATGTTAATTTTGAAAAACATTGATCGTGCACAGTAAAACTAAAAAATTTTAGCTTTTCACGTACAAAAATTTGTATCGACGGGCAACTAGCTATTGCGAAACGGGAACATAATGACATAGAAATACAAAAAATATAATAATACAAATAAAATATTATTAATAAAAATATAATATAAATAAAATATTATTTTATTTTCAGGTAAGCAAGAATTAGCCTTTTATGGTCATGGTTAAAGTCGTAGTTCAATAAGCGGGGGTAATTACGTCGACGAGTTTATTGTTATTCAGTGCCTATGATTCAATTATTGAGACACATTTTCAATCTATTACACCTTCTATGCTATTTTCAGGGCTATCTGGGGGGGGGGATCGTGGATGCTTGCATATTTGAGTGTTAATATAATGTTTAAATGTCCCACCCTTCGTAGCTTGCCCTTAGCAAAAAGCACTGCAGACCATTGCAATGTTGGCGATTACTTTACGGACATCAAACTTCTTATTTCTTACGATTTTTTATATCTGCAGTAGCTATTTGATTTTACACTGTGGCTTTGGAAAATGGATTTTGTTGTACAAGTAATTTTTGGTTAGAAACTCCAAATAAGTTATTATATTAATTGGAATTTTTTCTACATGATAAAAAATCTACTTATTATGAAGCCTTTTATCAAGGAGTTTTGAGTTTTTAGATCTCGGTGATGGTCAGCTGCCATGTGGCTTCTAGGCACATGGTCACCTGGTATGTGATCACTTATGGGTTATGTTATGTTTGATTCTCAAGAATAGCTCATGCTATTTCTTATTCTGTTTACGGGAGTAATAAGTACAGCTCCAGAGTTAGATCAGACATTTGTGCGGTATGTAGTAGATCAATGGAAAGTTAGCCCTAAAATGTGAAATAAAAGCAGTAATTTCCTTGTTGACCTTTGCTAGAAGAAGGTAGAGATGTGAGTTAAAACTTTGCGTCTATATACTGAATGTTATATCTATCACAATGTTGAACTTGGCTGCAATAAATTTTTGTCTCTCTCGCTTTGCCATATAATACGATCAATAAAATCATTATTTCCATAACGCTGGTTGTTAAAGTGATGAATATCTGAAAGCTGATCACAGTGGCCACATTCAATGTTGTGATCAACGATCTCATGTTTTGATAAACGCCTTAATAATGAAAATTGCATAGAAAAATGTTCAATGGCTTTCATATAAAAATATTATTTGTGTTTTTTATAAGCAAAACGGTATTCACATTCCAAGAAGGTCTCTTTTATTATTAACATGTTACATGTTCCATTCTTGTTGTCCTTAATTTATTGGAATAAAATAGGAATTAAACATGTATATAGTCATATTGTGACAAAATTATATTCATAATTTGCAAATATATGGTTATTTACATCATATATCGTATAGTGTAGCTAAACTATATTTTAACTTTCCCTGATAATTTTATAATGCAGGAGATTTTTGCAGTCGGATTGAATTCTTCACTCCTTTTCTTATGATTGAAGAGAAATATTTAACAAAGCTACAATTTGGGAATATCAACATACCGTCCACTAAAAGACTAGAGATCTAAAATGGTGCTGGGTTTTTTCTAAAGACAAACTCGAAATAAAGTATTTAACTTTTATTTTATCAAATGATATTTAATAAAATTTTCATCCCTTGGAGCCTTTTCTTAGTAAGTGTTTAGTAGAAATTACTGCAAAAAGAGCCTGCATACAAACTTTAAATTTCCAATTAAAAAAAAATGTCAGAAAATTTTCAGGTTTATTGACATTTTAATTAGAAAATGGTAATTTAAATTTGAATTACTGTGACTATTTGTGATGTCCAGGAATAATTGTCATTTAATATATTCACTATTAATAACTAACATACAAAAAAAGCACTGGACATTATTTCTCAGGAAAGAAAAATGATTGACAAATCCAATGATTAAAAATTATTTCTTTGGGTTTAAATATATTCCAACCCGTCTATTGAAGATTGAAGGAAAATGTTTTTTCTCACAAAATACAATTTTTCTAACAAGACTCTATAGATAGGTCTTCCTATGTCAAAAAAAGTGACGTAACAAAAAAGAAATATGTCGAATAAGATATAAAATTTAGGGAAGGATATATTTCACATAATTTCCTTTGTCGTTTGTTTTACTGTCAATAGAGACATTTGATTTTAATTAGTACTTGGGTTTATATTAATTCACCTATTATTGTACTCTATGTCGAAAAAAGTGACAAGCAAAGAACATGCCAGATAAGATACAAAACCCAGGAAAGGATATATTTCACATACCGTTACTGACTTCATTTTTTTGCTTTGTTTTACTGTCAATAGAGATATATCTTTTTAATTAGGACTTGTGTTCACATTAACTCACCCAATATTTTACCCCATGTCAAAAAAAGTGACTAGCAAAAAAACATGTCAAATAAGATGTAAAAGACAGAGAAGGATACATTGCATATAACGTAGTTGATTTCACTTGTTGCTTTGCTTTATTGTCATTAGAGACATTTCTTTTTAATTAGCATTCGTGTTTACATTAATTCGCTCACCATTATACCCTATGTCGATAAAAATGTCTAATAAAAAATACGTCAAGTAAGATATAAACGCCAGAGAAGGGTATATTTCATACAAAGTAGTTGATTTCATTGTTGCCTTTGTTTTAATGTCAATAGAGACTTTTGTTTTTGATTAACACATGTGTTTACATTAATTATGTCATAAAACATGTCAAATAAGATATAAAAGTAGGAGAAGGATACATTTCATATACTGTAGTTGATTTCATTGTTACCTTTGTTTCATTGTTAATGGAGACATTTCTTTATAATTAGTACTAGTGTTCACATTATACTATTAAGATAGTAACTATTTGCTTCGAAGGTAGATAAGATTAAATTTTTATAATATTACAGAGATGAAATTCAGCGTAACAGGGATAGAATATTTGAAATAAACTACTTTATTGACAATCAGCGAGACGAATGGACGGCTATACAAATGAGGTTGTTATGTGTCTCCGATGCCGAAACCGCCGCACTCCTGGGAGATGATGATTGAGCATCATTGATCATTGACCATAACATTCATGGTATAAGCTGAGATTAATGTTGAGTTTAGTAGCGCTATTTACCTATTTCTGAAATAAAATCTTTCATTATACTAAATATATTGTGTAACTGCCTTAATTGGCTTCGTCCCTATATCGATGGCATCATATATGTCTTTAGTACGATGTAAACTTGACATTCTCTATATACAGCTGTGGATTCAGAAGGTGGAGTTGGCATCTTAATGCAATAATTTCCAATTCGTAAGTATATATAAAACACACACACACACACACATATAGCATATAAATATAGATTTGTTACATCAGCAGGTCTCTCTTATTATTTGCAAAGAATGCTTGTCCAAAATGGATGGTTCTGTTTAAATTACTTAGTTATATTTCTACAACCCATCTGAATATCAAGATGTTAAAATCGATCCATTAGTGATATTGACATTTAAGGTTTACCCAAGTGAACAATGTGAAAAAGAGTATAGAATTTTTCGAGGGTGTGAATGGTATGTCTTGGTGTTTATTTATTCCTGTAGCCTGACCATTGTCAGGGATTTTCATGTGAGGTGATATTGGATCTGTCTTGGCTTCACTGAATATATGATGGTATTCGAAATCTAACATGGATTGGGAAAAAAAAGGTAAAGAAACAAATTTTTGAAACATTCTCTTCAATTTTAATTTCTTCAAACAATGCTTTAGGTGATCCTATTGCTAATAATAAACTGACTGTAGATCGTCAAATTTTGTTTGCAAATTATTATTTAAAGAAACATTGACCGTATTTATGAAGCTGTTGTGAATCACATTAGGTTTAAATAACAAATTCTGCGGCCATTACCTACAAAGTACTTAGCTATTTGAATTGCATCAGAAGTTAAGAAAACTTTGTAGTCTTAATAACTTGAATATTATACTATTTCTACATATTGAAAAATCACCATCGACCATCAACCATCATTTAGCTTAACACTGAACACATTTATAATTATTGCATTTATATTCAACATCTATAATTTATCTCTAAACTTCCAGATTTTATATGCCGTTACAGATTTTCTCAGAAACTCTATTTTCGTTTCTTAAATATTCTTCAATATGCAATGATTAATTTCTTCACAAAATTCGGCAATAAGTTAAATATTTTCTGAAATATTTTGTCATATGTCTCATTCTGAGCAATTAAAACTAAAATTATTTTGAAAATATGAACTTTAATTTGTTTGAAACTCTAGTAAGCCTTAGAAATTGACAATCATATCTGGCATTTTTTATCTAAACTTTATTCCTTTCTTTTATTATTTATTTCTATTTTATACCTATATGTACATATTATCACTTTATTGTGTATAATGCAGATAATAAATATTTATTTACGGCTGTAAATATCACAATTTAAAATTTATTTTTAAATAAAAATAACAACTAACCGATATTATTACACCGCTTTAGTCCAATACCATGGTGGACAGTCGAATGGGTAAACAACAATACAATTTTAGAGCATTTGTTGCGAGCGGGATGAGTATATGTGACTCAAGTGTGAGAAAAGTTAATGCATCCATTACGATTTTTGACAGGGGTGGAGTTGTATACCGCAATGTAATTGGCGCGTTTAAAATTCTTTTGTTTCAAATTGGCGACATTTGTTTTAATAGTGTTCCTTAAACATAGCACTTTTATCTTCTTTATATTCTGTAGTATTGAGGGAAGCTTTATCCGTGAACTACCAAAAGGTGGCTCATTCAATTGCATAATGCAGTTATTTTGAGCTAGGGGATGATTTAAAATCAGGTAAACCTGTTGAAATGACTAATGATAAATATATGGAAGCTGTGCGAAAACTACAGGTAGAGAAGTGTGTGACAATCGAGAGACTCTCAAGTTGAATGCATAAGCAGTTCATTGTATTCTACATGATCATTTAAAAGTATATAAGCCTTGTACCACATTTCATATCCGACGAAATGAGGAAGATAACAAAGCCACGATGTAAATAAATGTTAAATTTGATAAAGAGCATATTCCAAGAAAGTGATAGAGCAAGGTGTTGGTGAACTGTGATGATTCTTCAACTAGAAACAAAAAATCTCATTCGGTAAAAAAAGGAAATGATGGCCTTTTTTTGAATTTGGACAAGTATTTTAGCCATTGATGTTTTAGACCGACAAAAGAAACAATGAAAAATGTCTCCTTAAAATCACGAAAGCATTAAGAAAGAAACATCTAAATTCAAGACTTGATACTTGATTTTTGCATCACGATAATGCACCAGTGCATAGAGAGAAAAATTATGGACTATTTAATAGAAATAAATATCCAGGGCATCCTTCATATAGTCCATATGTTAATCCAGGCTGTAATCGATTCGTATACCAAATGTCATGTAGATTTGCTCTGAAAATATCAGAATTATATTCTGAAATATTGGTGCATGAATGTTGAAAACTCAAAAAGTACTGAACAAAACGTATGTGATTTTCATTAATGATACATATCTGTTTCTCAAGTTAGTAGCTACATCATTTTCGACGTGAAAATCAAAATGTTTGTCATCGCTTTCTATATTTTCCTTACAAAGATTTTATTTTATTTCTCCTCGTAATAAACAGGTTTGCAGTAAAACAAGTTTATATCTGACTCTCTTCACTATTCACTTCTAAATGACTTAATAAGTATCCATATTCACAATTAAATGAAACTACGTGATGTAGTATTATTTCTACTTTCTTTAAGTTCTTTACCACGACCTAGGTTTCGTTGTATTACAACATCTTCAAAGAAAGAAAAAAATATTCTTTGCTAATTGCCCACCTGAAGATGTTGTAATAAAATGAAACCTAGATCGTGGTAAAGAACTTAAAAAATGTAGAAATAATACTACGTCACGTAGTTTCATTTAATTGTGAATAACGAATTTCTACAAAATTAACGCCAAATATATTCAATAAGTACCCATATGTAGGTCCATAAACAACTGTTGATAGCGATTGATGACTTATAGAATATGCAATGAGCAGAATTCATCAGAGGTGCCTAACGAGCATACTTGGAGTGAAATACTGCACATCGCTAGTAATTGATGGGCACACTTGGAATGGTTAATGAAATTAAGCAAAACTGAGGAAAACGTTTGCAACAGACAAAAAAATAAAAAATTATTAGATTTCTCGTACATTCAAAAGTTTTTGAGTTTTGTTATTCGAGGGTAAAAATAATTGTGGGAAAACTGGCACATATTATAGCACAAATATAAATGTTTCAGTCATTGCGATAGGTTGTGTTTTTTTAGTATGAAAATAATGAATAGTATTTTACTAGCGTTTGATGATTTAAGGCAAAACACTAAATTTGCAAACGTGTATAATGGTCACATCAAAGCAAGTACAGAAAACTATTTTAAAATAAATCAGTGAAGCGCAAACTTAAAAATTAACATCAGAAATCATCTCTGCAAGATGGTGCGATAACATCAGTTACTTGAGGTAAATAAAAATCATTACAAAATAGTTTCATAACATATACTTTATTTATGTAATAACAATATATTAAATTTCGTATTAATTTTAAATTCTTCAAATATATTAAAAATACTGCATATATTTTATTATAGTAGAAAACAAAAGTATTAAGATTTAAATTAACATAAAAATATTTCTACAAATTTTACTTCTTTTACTGACTTAAACATAGTCAAAATAATAATGCTACAAAACACAAGTTAACTTTTTACTAAATATGTGGGAATGTTTTTTAAATAAACAATGATATATCATGTAATAATTTAATTGTAAACAAAATGACGATGTACATGAGGCTACCAAATCATATATATCATATTAAACAAATAATAAATAGTAACATCTTTCCATTTCACTAACGGCAAAATATTAATATTTTTTTGGCAACCACACCTATATGTTCTCCATAGTCTGTCCTAAATGCACAGACACACAGATTTGGAAAATACAGCATTCGGAACTAATTGAGATTTCAAAATAAATTGATTAAACATCTATACAAATCAAATACCATTCACCCTATACTTCTACACAATATATATTAAGAATTATTAAGATCGACTAATATCAGGACAAGAATACATTTAATATACTTAATAGTTTTATGGAGCCTCGAAACCTTGAACAAAAACATAGGATTAACAAACTATTATTTTTCTGCGTACAACAAAGTTTACGAAATGTAAAATCACATTTTCTAAATACAGCGTAATATTGACAGACTTTCAGTTTGTAGGCACAAATGAGAGGCCAGAAACGTTTAACATTACTAATTAAATTCTATGCATAAAATCAAGTAGTATTGACAGTTGTCGACTTACAAATGAGACCTCTATGGAGACCATCCCACTGGTTGGGACTCTGCAGGAAATACTTCTTCATGGCGCTGCAGAACCGTTGCTTGTAGAGCTGCGGTGAGACAATAGTTGGCAGGCCTGAGCCCAGGCCTTTTTTCACTATGTGCTCGAGTTTTTTGTCCCAAGTGAAAGTTCTTATATAATCTGCAAAAACACCACAACAAAATATAAATCATATAATACTTGTCCAAATTAAATGAAATAAAAGGAAAATGTTTTGTCTTATATAAACGTGACGTAAAAGAACTAAATAGACAGTAATATATTAACAATAGTTTGAATATTCTATATAGACACCACCTGGTTTCTATATAGAATATTCAAACTGCTGCTGAAACCAGATTGTATCATAAGGTTGAACCAGGAGGTACCATAGGTCGATTTTTTGCTAGAAAATGGCTTTAGGATATTCTTGTTTACCAATACCTTCCGTGTTCCAACTGAGTTCTTGTTATATGAAGCAAGTGTTTTTTTTGTCTTTATCGCATATTTGGACTCATAAAATCATTTACATCTCCACGTGTAAGACCGTTAGTGGTCAAAAAATGTACATACCAATTATGCCGATGACCAATTCATTATTAGTCTCATCGACACCCAGCAGCAGTGAGTAATCCATAACGTGGTGGTCTGCTAGGAAGGTGGAGTCACGCTCTATGGCAGACCAAAGTACAGCGGCGGAGTGCGCTTGCAAGTACAGTGGCGACTCCCAATGCACTGCAATATTGTTTAGTACAGATTTAAGATTTTTTCAAAAGCAGTTACTTGGAAATCAATGATGTTCGAATGGCTGATAAACAACAAAGGGACACATTGTTTAATGAGGACATGCCGTAATAAGTTATGGAGTGGACACAGACTTTTCAAAGTAAGATTGAGGATTTTCCTCTTCTATAGAAATGAAGGTAATCCAAAAGAAGTTTATACTACAACACCTTTATAGTTTCAGCAGATGTAGATCATTTGAGCTGATCCTGTTGGAGTTTTTTAGTGACGTACAAAAGCTACAAAAGTTGACACTAGCTTTGCGCATATGCAGTTATAGATTTTTACTATTACTGAAACTACATGTTATTCAGGATTTTACCATTCTGGAAAGCCAAGGAAAAGTTGGGCAGATCTGACGAGTCAGGTAAAAATCAGAGATTTCACGAAGTTATCTGTACAGATTTTTGGGGCAAGTACCATAACCAATTATTGTTGATGTGCTAATAAATTATTTTTTCAGAGTAATTTAAGTGAACTTACTCATTACAATAACATGGTAGTGGTAATAAATGGAGTGCACATTTAATTGACAGTGGTTGAATCCCCAACTTTATCCAGATTGAATATATTGAATACCAATTAATAGATATTAACCTATGTGAATTACAGATTATCAATGGAGCTATTATGACTAGTCACCAGTATGTCAATTGGAAATATTTGATTTTTTTTAAGACTTGTTTGGAATACCGGCAAAAATTCACAACTATAAGATTACTAGAAAATGGCTTTTGTATTGAAAGAGCATTGAAAATTTTCAACGACTTAAGCAAATTTGTCTATGAACATAATAATCACAATCCATAAATATTAAAAATATGCCTTGAAAAGACTTCTTGCTCAAAACACTATTTGTTACATTTAATACTATTATTTCTGAGTGCGAGTCTTTTTCGAAACAGCTTCAGAATTATAAATCCCTTTCACCATTGTTTTAATCTGCCCTTTTGAATGTTATTAAAAGTCTCATGGAAAAACTTTTCAAATTACAAAAGATTTCCTAACCTAATTTGATTGCTAATATTCTGCATTTGATTTAAAAGGTTACAACAATTTAATTGTCTCTCGAAAAAGTTAATAATCATTCTGAAGGTAAAAGTTCAATAAAAGATTTAGCGTTAAAATTCGGTTATTGTTTAAAAAAGATTTTTGGAAACTATTATAAAACTCAGAGATGAAAGTCCTTTAAAATCATGTTTTGTACGTGGTCTGACATTGTCTGATCACAAAATAATAACATCTCAAGCCGATTTCTACATTATTGGAAAAGTTTAAAAACTTTTCCAATAATGTAGAAACTGGAGTTGATGAGTTTTACTATTTACTTATTGGAGAAGACAAAGGTTATGTTGATTTGTTTTCTGTATTAAAAGTGTACCTGATTTTATCCATGGAAATGCTTTGTTGTGAGAGGTTTTCCTATGTATAAATCAGTATTATTGGGGAATCTATTTAGAAGAGTTCCTAATAGTTCAGAGATAGTATACGGCTCAATGAAAAGTGTAGATGGAACCAATTTTTATTAATTCCAAAGAGTGTAATTATTTTTGTAAGAAGTTTTCTTTCAAGCATATTTACACAAGAAAAAAGAGAAATACACAAGAAGAAAACAAAAAACTCAAGAAAACATAAACTGAATTGCAATAGAAAGAAATTGAGGTGGAAAGAAAGGCATAAGAATATATCAGGCAAAAAAAAATATGGTAATTAAAAAATTAAATAAAATGTTGGAGGGTAAAGTATGGAAGTGTTTATTAATAATAATTGATCTCTACATAAACAAATGATCCCTTATCATTTTATGGTAGTTACATCACTTCGCTATATATTAGTGACTAAGCTAATATAATAATAACATAGATAGATATTTAAAGAATATCTTGTTATTTTGGAGACAGTACCCAATACCAAAATGTTTAGGATTTAAATTTCTCTTCTATGCTTAGAAGACGTATATATTTTGAATTGATCTCTACATAAACAAATGATCCCTTATCATTTTATGGTAGTTACATCACTTCGCTATATATTAGTGACTAAGCTAATATAATAATAACATAGATAGATATTTAAAGAACATCTTGTTATTTTGGAGACAGTACCCAATACCAAAATGTTTAGGATTTAAATTTCTCTTCTATGCTTAGAAGACGTAAATATTTTGAAATTTTTTTAAAAATTTTATTAGAAGCAATATTTTTTCTATGTTATAAAATATTTGAAAGGTAAAAATATTTACGTTAGTAATGATCCGTACTCGTACATTATAACTTATATAAAATTTTATCTAATTTTTGGAAATGAAAATTTTGGAAATTATTATTAGTATATATACTATTTTTGTTACACGTTCCGGTACAAACGGTAAACAAAATAATATCGTGAAATCTTATTTACGTTGGATATGATCACACGATTTGTATACCGTAGTAATATAATTATTCTTATAAATTTACATCAGCATGAGGTTCAATTGCATGAATTACCTGTTAACTTTAGTTTTGTTATGTTTATTCTGTAAGATGTAACTTTTGCACGTTAGTAAATAATATATTTTATAAATATTTTTATTGTGTTTTCAATTTAGTTTTACCCTTGGCCTTAGTCATACTGGTACCTATCCTATTTATGTTCATGTGCCAACCAATCGGAGAAACTTTAAAAAAAAATGGTCAGTGAAAATGATGCTGAGTAATAACTTGTAACAACATGTAATAACTTGATTAAAAATGGAAACATGAAAAAAACACTTTTTATGTTTTTTAATATGAAGAATTATAATCGTCCCAAGTTATGCACAAGGAAAAGGATAATTCATCTTTGAACTTGCTACGATCCACTGGTTAGAAATATTACAGTTTTACACGACGTTAGTTGTTGGTTAAGGCTTCTAATATTAATCAGCTACATGATCCTACATACATTATATTTCTTACTGCATTTGATATTTTTATTTTTTCACCAGCTATTTGTTATATCAATAGCAGCTCCATTTCAAACAAACAGTTTGTTATTAAAGTTAAATTACACTCGTATAGGTTTTATAGGGTGCAGAACCAACAACTGTTCGAAAAGGAAGGTTCTTGAATGAAGACGATGTTACCGGAAGATACAGAATGGGACTGCCTTCATTAGGTGGACAGATGATCTGGTAAAGGTTGCGGGAAGCTGTTGTATGCAAGTGGCACAGGATTGATCTTTGTAGGAATCTATGGGGGAGTTCAACGTTCAGCAGTGGATTCTTTCAGCTGATATGATGATGATACACTTGATCTTATGTTTTCATTTTTTATTCTGTAGCTTGGTTGAAATTATATACGTGTATGATATTATTCTTATACATCACGATAATAACACAATTAAATATAACTACGTAATGTAGTACTATTTCTACTTTCTTTAAGTTCTTTACTACGACCTAGGTTTCGTTGTATTACAACATATTAACAAAGATGCTAATAGCCACCTGCTTTGCTAATACACCGAAACCTAGGTTGTGGAAAAGAACTTAAAGAAAGTAGAAATAATACTACATCACGTAGTTTCATTTAATTGTGAATAATGAATTTCTACAAAATTAATGCCAAATATATTTTCAATATTCAACGATAATTACAATTAACTTGCTCCATTTCTACCCTTTATATTACAGTATTGTTATACATTTTTGTTCAATTACACATGCACTGTTCACAATTGAGACTATTCGAATTATACAGCATCTCCTTACAAGTTAATAAATTTTCATCCATAAGAACGGCCTCAGGCTGAGCAGTATCTGGTACCAGTCGGTTTCTTCTGGTACCCTTCAAGTCGAAGCGATGCTGCAGCGTAGCTCCTCGTCCATAGAACAAGTTCTCCATAACTAGTACACCACCTCCAGCTCCGCCCACACTGTACACACCGACTATGCGACCTGAGGAGTCGTGTATGATTGTAGAAATCAAAGGTATATTAAAAAAATACATTTTCATACAATGGCATATATATTTCATCTACACAAAAGGAAAAATACTCTTAAATTATAAACTGTTGATAAACGATTTAATGTTTAACTGACAATATGTAGTACAGAGTTCCGAGTAAGAATTGATAGCAGCGAGACATAAATAGCACTTCTTTAAAATTGTGATATTTAACAATACATGTGCTCACCTACATACACACATTACTAGTTTTTGGTGCAACAATCAACAATCAATAAAAAAAAACTAGAGAGAACATAAATTTAATTGCAATCAAAAGAAAATGTGGAAGAAAGGAAGACATTAGAATATACCAGGCAAAAAAAATATTGAAATGAAACAATTACTGATATAAAATAGTATGGCTGCATGGGAACCTGAATACAAAATGAGATGAATATAATCTATAATATTTTCATGTATATGTATTTCATCCTGTTCTCAACATATTCACTGTAAACTAAAATGTTATATTTTATGAATGCTGGGTGTTGCACCACACGATCAAAGTAATTTGAGTGATGTGGCAATTTACAACGATCTCCTAATTAGGATTGCAATATTCAGCAACACGGGTATTACTTCACAGACAGAAATATTAATTATTAGGTGTTGGAATTAATTCGTAGCGTTTTTTGAGAGAACTGCCCTGTAATAGGGGTTAATAAAAATACTGCCCATCGCTTGCCACTACTTTTTCCCATCTTTCAGGCAGGAGAAGGATACACCGTCGAAAGAACGCTTCATCCTTGAAGGCGAGCCGTGAATTGACCCAATTTTTGCAATCTTCATAAGAAGTGTATTTCTCCCCTGATAAACCGTGAGCCATCGATCGGAACACGTAGTAGTCCGAAGGGACAATATCTGGAGAATATGGCAGGTGGGTTGGACTTCTCATTTATTATACTTACTATATATGTTATTTTATATTTACTGTATATTTTATTTAAATAATTGCAACTTGTTGTTATTAACAATTGAAAAATAAGATCTGTCTTAAAACTAACACCTGATAAGAGCTGATTTACGATAGATTTGTTTCTGAAGGTAAAACAGAATACAGTAACACCCACGTCATATCTCCTAAAACGCTACGTATTAATTCCAACACCTAATATATAGGTAATTCCATGTTTTCTAAGTATTTTTTTGTCATGGAGGTGAAAATAGTTTTATATTGAAATTAAACTATTTTTCTGTAATAGGGGTACAAATCCAAAAATGCTTTAAATTATTTTGCTCATATATTTTCCAGAAGAATTCAAAAAACAATTCTTATTAAAATAATTAACCAATACTCTATATTTGGGACAGAACGATGGACATGAAATAATCTACCAGTCGGTATTTCATCGCCACATATTATTGCCAGCTTAATAGTAACTGCAGATAGAGACAGCATTAGCAGATGTTTGAAGCAATTATCAAGCACATGTTACAGGGCCGACTTCGAAAGAAAATGGGAGGTAACAATTTCATAATTTAAACCTTTCATAATGTTGTGCAAAATAATTCAAACATGTCATTCAATATGATTCTAAAAAAGATTTTCAGACTCACCCAGAAGCGATGGTAACTTCTGCTGTTGACACGTGGTGATGTAGTTAAAGTAGTGCGGTGCTAGCTCAAGGAATAGCTGCAACTCCAGTTTTGACATTTCCTTCAAGACGTATCGATCATCTGTACATAATTCATTTTCAATAAGAATAGTTATTTTTCCTATGTGTTCAAATTTTGTGCAAAAAGAAACATTTGCACACCTATCATTAAATTTGTTTATATATGAGGAGTATTTGCGATTTTTTTTCCGTCGTGTGCCACTGTAAATGAGGATCTATCAGTTCCTCTATCTCTCTTTAATTTTTCGCAAACGTATCATGTCAATACTCGTTATTATTTGTATTATATTTTAATTTTACTTATTGTTTTTTTCGTAACATTGTGTATTTTTAAGTTGAATGTATTTTGTAACAGAATAGATTTACTACAATCTTTTCCACATAACTAAACTACCAAAATTGAACCATTGTGTCTGACTGAAAAAATTGTTCACGGAACAATAAATGCACCATATTTATTATGTGCATTTCTTATATGTGTATTCATTACATGTATATTAAAGTTTGAAAATAAATAAGTGAATATAGTGGCGCACTACCAGCGGGAATTTTTAATATGAATCACAGATTTCTCATTCACTAAATAAAAGAATTGTTATACAGAAGGCAAATGTTATTATCTATTCGAATCAATGTTATCAATAAAAACATGCAAAAAGTTTGATAAAATGTCAGTGTAGCTTAGTGGTATAAGCGCTGGGACTGTAATCAGTCCATATGTTATCATTTCACTAAGTATTTCTGACATCCCTTTAATAATGATAAAGCTTAGGTATTTTTTAATGGGTGTTTTATGTGTTCTGTCCATATAAATAGGTATAATTTTTTTTCAGTGTCATACATAAATTGTTAAAAACAATTCAATTTTATATATTAATTGGGAGTTTACACATATGCTTTGCTTTATGTACAATGTCTTTTAGAGACATGCATGACAAGCATGCAGAAAAAATTAAGTTGTGAAAATGAGAAACGTTTAGTAAAGTATTTTCTCTTTAAAACTTTTTTTATAATAAAAAAATAACAATTGACATCATCTTTGCTCCTTTTCACTTAGATTTTATATTGATTACAAAAAAATTGTCAAGAAAAAATTACTCACCTTTAGTCTTGCAAAATGTAGATCCAGACTTGCCACCACGCGCGGTCCACGCCACACAGCGTGAAAGCGAGCGTATGAAGCCCTCCTCTACCTCGCAAAGCGTGCCGCCACTCCGGATGTTGCCGTCGCTCTTGTTTTTCACGTGTCGCCCCAAGCTAGTCGTCTCCGTGGGTAACTTTTCCTCGGGCACACGACTCGTGTCAATTATTTCACCTGAGCTGGCTATTTGATTATTGTCAGTTTTGCCAGCAAAACTATCAACTATTTGCGTGTTTAAACTGAGTTGTGAAAGAAACAGGGCACGCAATTTTTTAAATTGCACTGCATGATAGACACGACAGAGAAGACCATCCTGCAAAATGAATTAATTTCATAAGCAGATATGTAATAATTCAAGCAAAATGCATTAAAAGTTTTTTTAATTGTAACAACTATTATGTAAAAAATATCATATTAGTTATTACACATTGTGGAAATTACAATTTGGAACAAGGACATTTTATTTATGCTAAAAAACTAAAACTGAAAAAAGACTACTTATTCCCTTCTTCTGCTAAAATTTTCAATTATTCTCTATATGTATAATAGTAAATCAAATATTATTCAAAAACTCCCCATGCTGCTGAAGGTACAACAGTAAAGGCGATGGTGTGTCAGCGAGCAGGTAGTTTAGGGCGTCTGTCAGCGAGGCTGTATACTATTTTGTACTGGACGGTCTTCATTTTCAGAATAGGGACTAAATCTTTGTGTGCAAAAAATAGGTTAATACTTGCTCACGTAGGGAATGGAAAAGTTGTTAACGTATATTTAATGTTCCTGTTAGACGTTAGTTAAAATGGATTGCTGTTTTATTGACTTCAAGGAAATATCACCGAATGAGCGAGGAAATATGCTTGCACATTACGAAAATGTTAAAAAATCCTTTAGTTGATTGCAAAGGAACAGAACCTTAATAAAAGGCCAAAAAACATTAAGAGCGGAACAGCTTACATTAAAATATAGTATAAGCTATTCAACTTTCACCCTTTGCTGTAAAAAAACTCGTTGAACATTGAATTGCCATCGTTTTAGAACCAAATTTCCAAAAAACAATATAAAAATTTGTAATATTCTAATTTAAGAACTTTAAATGCATTCTCTTGGAACCACTTTTTAGACGCTATGGACATGTTAACTTAAAGTTTTCAATAAACGAGAGATAACATTGCAAGTTATTAGAATATCAAAAATGGAAACGACTAGTAAGTTAGTTATTCATTTATTGATTTTCAAAATAGTCCCTGTGGTTCTCTATTATTCATGAGAGAAACAATCAGCCCATTATTCCTTGCATGTCTCTTTCAAAGCCTTTTCGTTGGCAGTCGTCACTTTTTCGGCATCATGGAATCGTATTCCTCGTAGTTAATATTTTATTCTAGAAAATAAACAGAAATCACATAGTGCAAGGTTGGGGCTGTATGGCAGAGGTGCCATAACTTTTATCCCCGACATAGACAAATATTCGGTCTTTCGTCTACTGCGTGTGCAGAGGCATCAATAACCCATCTGTCTGAAGAACAAGACGACCATCTTTTCTCCAGCACTTTGTCCTTTCTTCACCTTTGTAGGCAACTCTTCAGATAGAAAAAGCTACTACATAGATTACTTGACCTCAACAAATAGAGAGTGTAAAGCTCTTTATAAAGAGAAAAAGGGCTGACTCCGCTGGGAGTAGTGCTCTCAATGCAACGAAGCACACAGCAAATCTGCTCATAGTCTGTAGACTGATCACACGATAATAAAATATTAAAAAAAACATAGATTACCTCTTAGTTTATTCAACGGTCATCACCTGTAACGGCGTCAAATACAGCATTTAAGTAACCTCCTAAAGTATGTTTCTAATATTTCACGAGACCAATCAACGCTGTGGTGTTTTAGAGATAAAAACTGAATTATGTTTCTCTAAAGTTTTTTTCATAGTGATTCTGTTGTGATAGTAATCTTTTTAAATGTAATATGACATAATATCATCATCACCTGAATTATTTAACACTGTATTGCCATTATAATCTATATTAAAGCCCCAATCAAAGGTTAATTTGTATAAATGTATAAGGTATATATAAAAAGAATACTAATTAATTTTTTCATATAAAAAGACCCAATATGGCCCAATAAATAAAGGATATATGTAAAAGGGATAGATATATTGAAGACGATGCAATTACTTTGTCTTTTGAGGAAAATTTTTGGAGTGCTAATGTTATGTCTATTTAATACAACGTCACTTGATGTCATATCAAGTGACGTTGTATTAAATAGATTCATAGAAAATAAAAACAAAATTTGTATTTTCTTATTCTCTTACCTTAAGTAAAACTTCAATATGCTCAGTGTTTTTGTTACACTTTGCCTTTCCATCACTCTCTGGTTTTTCTTTCGATGGCTCAGGCTCGTCCTGCTCGATGACACTACTATAAAAGTAAAAAATGTAAAATACATAATTACATTATAGCATAAGGATCTTTGTTATGTTACAAAACAAAACATGTCGTAACATATAAATAAGCAAAACTAAGCTACATATGAATAATACAAAAGAGAACAAAATGCTTGATTATAAATCTTCACATGGTTGAGAACAAGGAAATTAAGAAACAAAATGAAATTAGGAAAGGTAGGACAGGGATTATGAGAGGAAGGACTTTTTCAGACGATCTTTGAATATATTTAAGGAGGGTGAGTTCCTGGTATCCGTATCTAGTATATTCCAAAATCTTATAGCTTGGATAGCGAAGGACTTTTCATAAAAGGTGGTTGTATGTTTGGGAAAAAGAAGACTGAGCTGGTTTTCAGAGCGTAGCCCTATACCGTGTGCAGACACGTAACTAAATCTGCTAATAAGATAAGTTGGATAAGTAGCATTATTCAAAATGTTATAGAAAAGTGTAAGGATGTGAAGATTGCACAAATTACACATTTCCGTCTCTTTAAGTTGCGCTCTGAATTGAGATATATGATCATATTTTTTTGTAACCAGAAAAAAAAAGGATGCACAAATTTCGTAGGCATTCTAATTTTGTAAGGCGATACTCAGCGTCTGGATAGCATACATCTCCGTAGTCAAGCAGTGGCAGTAAGAGTGTTTGACAGAGGTGAGCTTTGATTTGAACATATAGAAAATATTGAAGATGCTTGAGAGAGTGCATTCTGCTAATCATATGACGACTAACATCATTTACTTGAGGTTGCCAATTAAGATTTCCGTTGATCAGCAGACTCAAGTCTTTAATAGTTGACGTCAATGGAATTGGTGTGTCATTTAATGTTAGATACGGCAGATCTGATAGCCTAATTTTAGAAAGCACTCTTTGGTTACCAATTATGATAGCTTGAGACTTGGTTGGATTAACTAACAGACCCATTTTATGAGTCCACTGACCGATTGAAGCGAGGTCTTCATTGATAACCATTAAATAAAACAATTGTGAACATATACTTGGATTAAAGTGTATTCAATTAAAATGAAAGTATGAAAGAGTTTATCTCAAAAAAGTACAGTATACAATAGTGCGCAGTTGTCTTACCTTTGTGATTGTTGATGTAGAGCCTGAAGCTGTTGATGATACTGGACGGAGGCGAGGCCGGCTGCTACCACTGAGCCAATTTCACCTGCAAACACCACCACTGGAACCAGGCCCCCAGATATAATCATACCGTGCTGGAATTACATACAAACCTATGTTTACTAAACAAAGTTGCACACATTCTCTTGGAGAATACCTGAATTTATTAATTCTGGTTTTATATAAGTCCACATTCATCCTTTGAGTACTTTGTGTAAATGGTTCCTTTTGTAATGGTTTGCGTTCAATACTAATTAGCAGCAGATTATTATATTTTTGTTGTCCAAATTGGAGAGATTTTTGTTGCGTTAATAATATTTGTTAATTTTTTATATATCGGGCCTGAAGGCCTCAGGCCCTATATCAGGCCTGAAAATAATATTCATACTTTCCAACATTTCGAACGCCTTGTAATATTTTTAAGCAATATTGGATGTATGTAGTACCATACTGTTCAATTTAATAAATTATTGCTACGACTCAATGGTAAACATTTATTACTGAAATTGGATGTCGGACATTTCTAAATTACAAATTTGTTGCTGTAAACTGTAAGTAGTAAATGAAACAATAAGCAAGTTAAGTTGTTGCAATATACATCATATTGTATATAAAAATAATCTGTTTTTTATTAAAAAATGCTTATCTCCATTGTTTTAAGAAATATCCAACAATTCACTCAATTTATAAACTTTGAATTCACAAATATTTTAGTACGCCAAGAAAAGATGGCAGTATTCACTTCCGAAGTAATTACAATAGTAATATTACTTATTTGGAGTGAAAATAATATAGTTTAAAGTTTATTATAAGTTTTGTGATAAAGTAATAAAAAAATATGTTTCCAACCAAAAATTTAAAAATATTTCATGCTCTCACTATTGAATAAATTGTGTATCGGTTTACCGTGTTTGCAATAATTAATTTATTTCATTTGTTTTGCAGTAAATGTGATTTCATTGTATCTAGTACTAATTATAGATATATTGTCAATATTTTCACAATAATATAAAAACATGTTTACCTCATAAAAAGATTTCAAAAAATGTTTTTTCTTTAGATATAAAGAAATTTTGGTTGTGAGCATATTTTACAGCTTAGAAAATGAAATAATTTGATAAAAATGAGACATATAATAGGTAATATCTTGTTTATAAGTCACATACACAAATTTGATAAACATTGAACGCCAAGAATTATTTCCGATATATATTACATCAACCGATATACATTACGTCAATCACAGAGGAATATAAAAGAGAAGGAAGAAACGACGGCATCTCTTGTTTTGTCTTGTTCGAAAAGAGCCGCAGCCATAAGTCATTTACCGTAAATCGGTATGTTTTTAATGCTGTCATTTATTTGACACTTATTCTGTCATTTATTTTACAGTATACCGTGACGCTTAGTAGTATTACAGTTGTATTGGGAAATTTTGTGGCCGCCACGAATCTAATCCTGCAATAAATATTACAAACCATTATAATGCCAATAATATAGCCAATACTATAAATTTGACTCTACTAAAAAAAACTTATTTCAATATTTGTTGCCAAATCATGACATTGTCATCCTAATGTTTCATACAGCTGCGTGGGAACGCCGATTAGTTGATATGTAAATAAGCAAGCTTGTTTAGAAGTTATTACTTCAAATGCTATATTTTACTTCTTAAGACTATTGAATAATTTTTGTTCGCAAGAGTCACTGTGTATATGTTAAATATTCGTAATTATGAATAATCTCTTACATTTATTGACAATCTATGAATAAAATGGTTTTAAAATTGAATTGAATTTTACTACTCGTTTTTTGTTAATACTATTATTATGTCCACAAATAAAGATTTTCTTTAGGGGGAAAGAAGTAATTTGTTATTAATTAATTAATCTTGTAAATAGATAAAAAAATATGATTTTACATGAATATCCTCCAAAAATATTTTTTTTAACATAACTTGTATAAAATGTACCATACACAGACCACAGTTTACAATTATTTATAGAATACTCGCATTAATCAGATAAATGTAACATTTTTTTATTCTTTGTTTCGGAGATTGTGTATGTATAAATAAAAGTATACAATTCGAATAATAAATAATATTTCACCCAGTTTTAGAGACTACTATGGTAATATACAATAAAATAAAAAAATTCAGTGCATTTCTTTTTATATTATAATTTATCGTTTTATTTTCACGAAAATTGTATCAGTTTTTTTCAGAATTTTACACCAAATTCTATGAAGTAAATTGTAAAAATAAAACGTACTTAATTTCACTGCAACAATTTTTTTCCATGCGCGACCAATGACATCAATTTGACACACCACTTTTTTCACAATGATTATGAATACTTCCATGTAATTTAGATTTACATAAGTTATGCCATTTTTTTTAAACTTTATTTCAGATTATTATGATTGAAAAATTTGTTTTTTTTTATCTGCCATAACTCACGAAGTATTGTCAAATAATTGAAAATCAGGCAAGAAGTAGGTCTTATAAAAATTTTTTAACATTTTTTAATATCTCTATGAGTATATATAGAGATAAAATAAAAAAAATTATTTCAACATTTAGGACATTTCATAATCTTTTTGAAAACGTTTGGTTGTTTTATTTATGTTTGAAAGTTTTTATTTATGTAATTTCAACAATAAGTTGATAATCAAATTTTAACGGTGCAGTTGCCTTCAATTTCACTTGTGTGGCCGTTTTGCATAAATTCCCTTATTTGCACCCTATAGTTGGATAATTTGTTTTCACAATTATACTATTAAAAGTTTTGTAGAAACAAAAAGTAAAATATTTTAGTGATATACAATATACATAATCAGGAAAGAGCAAAATATAAAATTCAATTTATCATCAGAATAGTAACGAAGAAAAAAATGTCTTCGTAAGTGTGCATACATTTAATAAAAATAAGAGTAAAAACCTAACAGAGTACATAATAACTCTTTAGAAAAATAATGTATGTCTATTGATTTAATAACTTAATTTAATTTTCATAATAACTCTTTAGAAAAATAATGTATGTCTATTATTTTTAAATTTATTTATTACCCGTTATTTGTGTTGTAGACATTGTACTGTAGATATTTTAGTTGTATTTTTGTGCGAGTGAATGTCTTCAATGTGGCTTTTTGCAATGATGCTGGTGTATTTCATGGTTTCTGATGTACCTAGATTTGTTAGTTCTGTTTGTAGATAAGAGAGAATTACTGTTTGCAGAAAGGGGAAAATACAGGAATCTTAGTTTAGTTACCTGGTTTGCAGGTTGGGAGTTTGAAAGTAATTGAGATAATATGGCTCGTATTGTCTTCTTGTCCCCTTTTTCATCATCCTCATCGCCTAGATAAAAGATATTGAAATGTTAAAACTCAGAAAAGTAATATTGTTCACGATCATAATTTTTTCAAATGTTATCACTCACATCCATGTTCATCAGTTGAATTTGTCACTTTTGTTGTGTTTTCTGAAAAAAAAGAAATATTATTTTGTCAGTTGTTACACCTAATTCAAGAAATTACACTTGAAAGTTTTGAGATTTGCACATGGTATCGAGGCTCACAAAACTTTCTCAAAGAATACTCTCAGAGAATACTCTCAAAAATGTTGTTTCTGCACTACTACTATAATTAATGGCATAAGATTTTTTTTTAATCTAAATAATTTAATGGGAAAACTAAACTAAAGTTTACATGAAATTTGGTCTATATAGGTGTCCTAGACGGCATTAGCAATACATGTGGAACGTACAAATAGGTACATCAACAATTTTAAAACAATACCTGCCAAGAAATAGATTGCTAGGACATAGAAATTAAGAATATTCAACTAACAGGTGTGTCCTGAACAAATTGGAATTATGGCTTCTAATTAGTTTCGTGCAGTTCCCTACGAGGGCTTAGGGCATATGCAAACGAGATGAGTAATAGCCCCTGGGCGGCTCTAGGCATATGAAACAGTGGCTTGTTGCTCTATATTGTCATATGCTAATCTTCAAAAGATTGTTTTCTTTTCTACTTGACCTTCATGCCAGTTATGAAATGGGCAGCATAAGTAGTGCTGATGGAAAGCTGTACTTCTATAGTCTGGTATTCATTTCACTTATTCACCCATTTTAACATAAAATAATTTATTTTTGATGTTTCTTAATTGCCATCTTTACAGATAACAGATAGTTAGATATGCTTCTATTTGATTCACCTATGTCTTTCTAGATCGTTCACATTTTGTTTTTCTTTTCAGTTCTTTTATTTACTCTATGTTAGAGGTGTGCAATATTTTTTGTACTAGGTAACCCCATTATGGGTATGTAAAAATAATAGGCAAGTATGCCTGCTAGGCTGTATGTTAATGACATACAAGGCAATGTAGTAATGACATACGAGACTATTAATTTTACGAATGGTGAATTTCAAAGTTTACAATTGTAATATGTACATTAATAAATGACTATCTACAGTACCTCGTAAATATATGTATATGATCACTATATACAGCCTTTCAGTTATTTGAATTTAACTAAGGAAAAATTGTAAAAATAAAGTCAAATGGTTATTGTATGAAATATAATTCAAAATTTTAAAATCGCTAAATAAAAAATTAAAACCTTGAATATTAAGAGACTCAAAATTTAAAAATCACAACAAACAAAAAAAACCTTGAATATTAAGAGTTTTGCTGGAAAATTAAATCTATGTTAACTTTCTTTTTATTAAAGTAAAAATTATGAGTATATACTCATCATTTCTATTCTTTTAAAACCTTTTGTCGTGGCCTTTCAAAGACTATGAATAAACATATGTGTGCCAAATGTCCATTACGCAATAGAGATGAACTGCAGAATACCTGGTATGAAGCACACAGTACGGAATACTGGCTTGCCCAAGCATTTGACAAATTATGAATATGAGCCTATGAGGTGTAATATTTTATATTTCATTCTTTCATAAGAATGTATTTATGTAAAATTTTATTCATTTTTTTGGTATGTCATTCTCATCAATTAATTATATTTTTAATTCTCTAACAAAAACCTTTTCCGTAATGGTCTTATTCCAACCGCATACAATGAGCTTCCCTCCTTATTTGGGGTTATTTAAGACTCCGTTATCCCCAGTACACCGTCACATTTAGCAACTCTTGGTTTTCTTATTCCTTAAAACTTTCAGAAGAGAATTATTGAACGATGTTTTTAAAATAGCAAATTTCCAATTTATTCACACTACATTGCTCTGTGAGAGAAAAATAAAATGTTATTTAATAGCACTAACAACCTACCGGAAACTTCACCTGTGGCTTGTTCCTGTTGATGCAAATCTTCGGTTTCCAGCTTCTCCTCACCTGAATTTTAAATACAAAATTAGGCGGGCAATTTTATCCTGAACCAAATGGTCAATTGTTGGAATGAAATGACATTAGCAAGTGATAAATATAAGCTTGTTTTACACATCTTTGTCTAACTTACAATACTTCAAGAAAAAAATTTAAATAAACATAAAAAATCTTCATTTTTCATACAGTAAAACAGATCAAGATGTTTACACATGTCGTGCATGAGGTATTCTTGTCGATTACGTAAAACATAAGTACTGTAAACATATCCATTTGTCATATATTATGTAATGGACAAGAACATACACAAGGATAATTTGCACAAATATCTTGATGGCAATTGCAGTTGTAAGATAATTAATAACTAACTGTTATTCTATCATTCAATAATTCACCATTTTAATGCATTTAATTTAATGATCCCAAAAAAATTCACAATTTTTCATCCGGATGGTATTCTATTTAAAATTAAACAGCTTTCTTTTTCATAATTAGACATTAGTTTTTATCAAAACTTATCATTTAACTGCATTCCAATACAGAAGGAATGAATTTTTATACAAATAAAAAACTTAGTAAAAAAGCTTTTAAAATCTTTTTGCTCTTTTGTGATTTTATTTTACGAAAAATTTTTATTTAATTAAATTATGATATATACTGTCTATATATGTATGCTGCCTTGTTGTACCTGTACTTTCTTGGTTTATTTTACTGGATACAGGCTTCGCGGCAATGGGGGGACTCGACCATTTGTCAGCTGCGTCGCGTAGCAACTTCTCGCCGGCTATTAAACTATCCGTGACAGCCCAAAGGCTGCGCACTACACCTGTCAGACATTTTCCAGATAAATAATAGATGATAATATCAGACAATTTCTAGGAAAATTGTTAAAAGTTTTTTTCTTCATCTTGCTGTTACTGCAGAACAAATAATGAGAATCAAGAATAAAATAAAGTCAATTTAATAAGAGTAGCCTAATCTCATAAATACGATTTAAAATGATTACATAAATACAATGTCTAATCACACAAATATGATAAAGATAATGTGATTTTAGATCATGTGAGGAAAGGTACTGTGGGCGCACTCGGGTTCAATTTATTTATTCTTATTGCCGGTACACTAAAAATATTCAATATAAACTTCTGTTGTGTGTTGAGGTATTTTTGTTTTCAAAGTACAATTCTAAGTCTTGTAGTGACAAATGTAGATTTCAACATTACAAATCAGAAGTATGGAGAGTGAAGTTAAGAAAATGAAGTTGTCATTTAAGGGCCTGTATTGAATTAATTTGTGGTAGATACAGAAAAACGATAAAAAAAACCAGTTCTCATTCATGAACTTCAAGTAGATTAAAATAGGTACAATAAAAAATTTGGAGAAAACGAACTTTGGTTTTTAAATTGGGTGACAGTTTTGAAGCCTTTACAGAAGAGCACATCAAAAATATCTTTCAGATCTGATGTCATTTAATTGAGTATGTCAAGTGAATTAGTAGGATGCGGTTTTTTACTATAGAAGAAAATAAAATCATTGTGTTGTTGGTAATTAAAAGAATATTTGTCAAAAATCAAAATTACTCGATAGTGCAAATTTTCTTTAACAAATGTTCATGTAAAACTTTTATTGCCGTTATGCAAAGCTTTGAGCCAAAATATTTAGTCACAATTGTGACGTCACCAACTTCACAGTTCCTCACCCAAATAATTAAATTGAAAAGGCGAGATTCTATCAGTTTCACACACTTATATACAGTATGTAAATATTCCAGAGCGCGCCACTTCAACTGCTTGTGCAATTAATAAAGTGTAATTTGGTTAACCCCATTTTTTTACGTAAATTATCTAATTTTTAAAATAATTGAAGTTTAAATTTTATATGAAATTATAATTATACACCTGTATAAATAGCGTCAATTATCAGTTTGGCAATGTGTAACATTTTATCAAATATTGCGATGACAGATGAATTGTCGTTTAACTGTTTAAACCACCAATAAAATTTTAACAATAGTTTACTCATAATTTCATTAGATCAATTTAACCATGTTAAAAGTTTAAAGTCCAAATTAGTTTTACTGGCGGGACTGAGTGATTTAACACTTCTCTCCATAGATTAAAGGCAGCAATAAGGCCACTTGGCTATCAGCTGTTTAGGCATCGGTATATTACTGAACTTTCATTTAGTAATCATATTATATCTGTCGTTGTTTACAAAATTCATTACAATATTAATATTGTAAGTAATGTTATCATTTCATTTGATAAAATAATTGTATTATTGTTGAATGGCCATAACAACCGTTTCCAATGCCCATGCATCATTGACGTTCACAGTGTGCCATTACCATAGATAGGAAATTAAAAGCGTATTCATACAATTCTATAGATTTCACCTCTGTGTTAAATCATATAATCCTGCCATTACCATTCAAAATTATAGACACGCCCAGTCTTTTCTTTTACATAACTTTCTTTTGTACAATTTTGGGAAAGAAAGGGATAATTAGAAAAGTCACATACACGCTCGCATCCCAAAAAAGCTATTTATGTAAGATTTCCACCTTTCTTATATTTAGCGAAATAAAAGATGTAGGTTGATTGAGGCATTTCCAAGTTAAAAGCTTATAACAGTTTTTGAATTAAAAAAAGTTATTCTTTTTGGAAAAATATGTTTACTGTAATCAGCTCATGATGCACCGATACGGATTAAAGTGGAGTGCTCACGGAAAATTGCATACAGTATATATACAGCGTCATTTTATAGTGATAGAGAAATATTGTTTGTGGAATTTTAATTTCTCACATAATTACTTGAAGTTAGCCAACTACAAATCTCGGTTTCGTGTTCGGCTGCATATTTTAAAACAAAACATAATTTTTTCCTTAAATCATTAAATGAAAATATTTATACTCAATTTATTGCAGTTAAATATTGTTAATCATCATTGTTAACTTGAAAACTATTACATACATTAGTCAAGTATTTTTTTATATTCGTTGTAAATACCCTATTAAAATAAGTAACGTGTATATATATATATATATATATACTCAGGATATACATATATGTAAAAATCAAGAGTTTACAATTAAGAGTCATCATATATTAATAAAAATTCTTATACAAGGGGTTGCATTTAATTCCTTCATTATATTTTTTGTGCATATTAAAGTTTTGTTAAGTGCAGTAGGACATAGCATTTTTCTCGTGTCTTCTTATTAATGTACTTTGTAAAAGGAATACGTAGACATATTAGTGAGAAGAAAAAGCATTAAAAAATTAATAACTTTAATAGAAAATTTGCACCGTAATATCTTTATCACTTAAAGGGGACAAACAAATTTTAGTAGCTTCATATGTCCTTAGCCTCGGTTTCCAAGAAACAAACATCAAAATAAATATACCTAGCAGTTTGTAAATTGCGATAGAAAAAACATTAATATTTAGACCTTAGATCTAAATATCAAAAGAAAAGATATAAAGACCTAAATATTTAGACCTTCAAACGCCTCTCCTGTAAAAGATAATAAATGAAAATTAGATTTACCTGCAATACTCTCTTGGGTTTGGAGGTGTGACGACGTCAGCGCCAGGTTTATTTGCTCCATATGCTGTTTGAATGCTGCATAGTCCTTTTCAAAATCTCCCTCACTTAGATTGGTAAACAGCTCGTGACCTAAATGGGAATCACTTATTAAATGACCAATGCATTTAAGACTACAAAATATTCTTACACAAGGCATAAATATGCAACATCTTTAATAACATTTTATTAATAACGTCTTAACTATTTCAACATTAAGCAATTTGCAGTTTCATAAGAGTGGCCTAATCTCATAAATACCAAGATTTAAGTTTTATTTTATTGCAATACAATGTTTACCTTATAAACATTAATCCATCCGTCACATCTTCAATCTGTACTAGGTGAACACGGATATTGAAAGCCATAATATTAATAGCCTTATATGTTGAAACGGTAGGAAATATTTTATAGTTCACATTATAATACAGTTCACATATTGAATATATTCGACGTTAATTTTGTAGAAATTCATTATTCACAATTAAATGAAACTACGTGATGTAGTATTATTTCTACTTTCTTTAATTTCTTTATCACGACCTAGGTTTCGTTGTATTACATCTTCAGGTGGGATATTAGCAAAGATTGTATCTTTGCTAATATCCCATCTGAAGATGTTGTAATACAACGAAACCTAGGTCGTGGTAAAGAAATTAACGAAAGTAGAAATAATACTACATCACGTAGTTTCATTTAATTGTGAATACAGTTCACATTAAAGTTAAGAACCTTTACATTTTAACATAATTTTTAAAACAATTAAATTACAAAGCTTATTATGTCGTCAGTATCTAAACAAATATATAAGAGTGTGTGCATACCTTTCAGCATAAGATCGTTGACTTGATTAATGAGCGAGGTGCGCATGCTCTTGGTGTTGTAATTAGTAGAGATGATGGCGGGTGGGAGGGTTATATCCCACGATTTTATTTTGCTGTACCTGTTACATTAATACACAGTTGAACATTCTATCTACTCAGTCATTTGCAAGTAAATATATTGGTTGTGTTGCTTAATCGAAATAGGTGCTTGATATGGTGGTAGCTTTTTCCAGTTTTAACTTGATTTTTATGTAGTAGCAGGTAGCCCTGGGGTAGTTATAGGATTCACTGTATTTATAAATATCCCATCCAATATTGAATGCATTTCTCCAAAATTTAACGATAAAAGTAAAATTTTATGTAAACAATTTTAATATATAAATATTATTTTGGTACTTTTATGTATGTAATTTTAGATTTTTTATAATTCTATTCTCTTAAAAATTCTTTCATGATGCATAGAATTTATTAGCTGATTAATGAATTTTCAGTTTATGTTTTTTTTGAGAAAACTATATTATATATAATAACATATCAGACAGAACAGGCATTTATAAATTCTATTTTGATAATTTTGATAATAGCCTGCTACAAAACAACACAAGTATGACAAAAAAATCATAAATTTACTTAAGGTGAAAAGTTGTAGTTCATTCTGAAAACATGGTACATTTGTGATAAATTGAAAAAACATTGATAAATGCACATAAATAATATAAATTATCTTCAAGCAACCACAATGGTTACTTACCATATAATAGTCTGGCACATACAAATACAGAATAGTCTGGCACATACAAATACAAAAATAACTTTCATCGTTTCACAGTGTCTAGACAGTATTAGACTTATGATTTATATTTTTTATCATACGGGTATACCTGCATGGGATTGTCATCCAGTAATGAGAAAATTAAGTTGAGGTAGATAGTTTGAGGTAAAGTGAGAATTTTAATTTATACGGAAGAAATTAAATTGCTTCGACTATTATGCTAGTATCATGTACCATGTTATTACCTGAAGCAGGCTGTAGTTGTTCCTCTGGCAAAGTAGTGGGCATGTGCAGCGTGCAGAGAGTGGGGGCAGGCAGAGGAGCGCGCATAGCGTGGGGCACGCAGACGTAATTCAAGGTACTTAGCGAGAGATAGCGAAAGTGAGTCTCGTGCCAGCCGCACGCTGGCTGATGCCGCACCACGTGTGCACACCGTACACCGGCACCACCACATTATTGACTGTAAATGTATTCCACGCAAAAAAATGTTTTACGTGCTTGTATATTCACCGCTTTGATTAAAATTTTGCATGTCCTGAGATAATATTACAATGATTCTTAGTTTTAAAAAAGTGATCAAGAATGTGTTATATAAAATAAAAAAGTTTATATATATATATATATATATATCTTATATATATATATATATATATATATCTTATATATATATATATATACATACAAGAATTGCTCATTTAATAGTATAAGATATATATATATTAAAACTTAAAGTTCATGTGTATTGGACAACTAAAAGAAAAGTAATTCGTAATGAGTCGATTGTCAAATAAATGTTCAAAACTTCAGTTAAGCTTGCCGGGATTGTAAATAACAAAGACTTGAGATTAAAATCCTGGCACATACATGATCACTGTGGAAGTATCACATGTGTCATTACGACTTCCTAAGAGTAGTAGTAGCAGAGACATTGCGCTCATTTTATCATTTATAGATTAATGTTATTCACGTCATTAGCAAGCATAATATAAGAATGGACACTATGGGTCAGCCATGCTCCAAAATGGAAGCGTTAGGATTGAGATATCTATGAAAATTGCAGAATGATAGATATTCTCCGACTTTTAAATTTCCTGCATCTCATCAACAAACCTAAGGATTTTATCAACAGTGCCACACTTTATGTAAAAACTGAACTAACTGACTGAAAATTAATTTATTTTCAGATATTATTGGTAAGATCCAAAAGAAAAAAATTTGAGGGCAGTAATTTAATCAAATTTGAGTACTTTTCTGATATATGTACATTGAATAGCACCCAATATTCTTTTTTTGTTAAACCTTTTCTTGCTGCCGTCCATTTTCTGCCGATATCCTTATTAAAGGTTTTCTCCACTTTGCTTTTCATTAGTAGATGAATTGTAGTGAATTCTGTGAAATGTGACTGCATTTTTTCAACAAAACTTCACCCACACTTATCCAAAGCGATATGGGAGCAGGAGTAGGAATGAAATGTCTATAGTGGATACAAGTACCGCATACTTGTGAGACCATTGAGCGTCCACAGCGCAACAAAAAATTAGGCTCAAGATTTATTAATACATGCAACTTCTATATGAGAATCTTTTATATGATACATTAAGTATCATATAAAAGATTCTCACGAAAGTGTTATTTTCAACATATTTGTATCAGTTAGAGTCCCTTGATGTTTTTTTCTCCATCAGGTCACACGGATAGGTAATTGAATCTAGAGTTATTTTAATTTCGTAATAGACTTACGTGGGAAATAATTCATACATACATAAATGTAACTTCTTTACAAATATGTAAAATAGTTCTATTACCAACTAGTGTTGGAGTTGATTCGGATTTCTTTTACACAATTCTTTTTACATACAGATTAAGAGCTTTATGCTGCATTTATTTTTAGAACAATATAATTCATAACAGATTTTTAAGTGCATAGGTGTGCATCCAATTTGTTGAGTTATATATTTTGTTGAGATCTGAAGGTTTAATTTATTACTAACTGTATCTCCTTCGAATCTAATTGAGGATACTAACATATTTGTAGACCTGCAAAAATTGGAATTCTTTAGGACTTCCTAGATTCCTTCGCAGAAAACTCATTTCCATTAGAACATTGTTTCCTAGAAGTGTGAAAACCATAGTCAAATAACTATTACAAAAATAGGTTATGTAGTCATAGTGATTGCAACTCACATCTGTACTAGATGTACAGACACAAAAAATAAGTATATAAGTATAAGTAGGCGTAAGAAAAACGTGTCTATTATTAAAACAGGCTATTTTGTGTATAGCAAGTGTTACTGGACGTTTATGTATTTTTTTGTGTTCTTGGCTTATTCCAGTATTCAATTATCTGCATATAAACAATTCTTTTGTTTGGTTCTGAAACAGATGCATAGCAACAATATTATCTTCAGTGACTACCATTGCCATATTGACACTGACGTGAATTTGGCCAACATGCATTGATTAAACTAATTGTAAAGAGGGGGCAGGTTAGGTTTTCATCATCAAAAGCTACTAGTTAACTGTGACCATAGCAGAATTTTTATCTATTGAATATTGAATATATTTGGTGTTAATTTTGTAGAAATTCATTATTCACAATTAAATGAAACTATGTGATGTAGTATTTAGATCTTTGCTATCTTTGCTTATAGCCCACCTGAAGGTGTTGTAATACAACGAAACCTAGGTCGTGGTAAAGAACTTAAAGAAAGTAGAAATAATACTACATCACGTAGTTTCGTTTAATTGAGAATTTTTATCATGGCACAGACATTTTCTAATGGTGGACTGCTTTTATTTTTCGCATGATGTACGTGTTAATGCACAATTTTCAAATTACAGTCAAAAGCAATTTTTATCTGAATTGTTATTGACGTGAAAATTTTCTTTGCTATAATATTTTTAATGTACACACAATAAATCATTTACTTTGTTCCAAAGCCACTTGCCCAACGTACAGCATGGTGTGAATACATTGAAAAAGTTAAACATCACATACAATAGTTAAAAAAAATAAAATAACATTTTTAACTTCCAGCTGCATTACTGACCTGTCGGGAATCATCATCAGTTGGTAAAGGCTTGTTCGTACTCATTCCAACCGTGTTGCAGGTTATAGTAATACAGCTGTCCGCGTGGACGAATCTGGAACAACAATTAGATGACAATCTCCGTTATGTTCATAAAGGACCATAATTTTTACTTCTTAACAGTTAAGCGAAAATGATATATAATATGGTTATTTCATTAATAATATTTTATTTCTCGTTACGTAATTGATATTACAATATATATTGTTTTGAAATAAGGTTTAAACATATATCTCCTCAATGTGGTAATCTTCAAAGCATGAGCCCACATACAAGAGAACTTTGTAAAACTTTCATAGCATGTGGTTCGTGTTAAGTACTGTCACCACATTTTGTGCAAAAATGTTTCAAAGTTTTCATAATAAGTTTAACTGTTCATAATAAAATCATACAAAATACAAGGTCAACCATCTCCTAACCAGTTCAGACTTCAAGTGATGGAATTAAGTATTGCATTTTGTAACTGCACAATGATAACCTAGCATCAGACTTTGCTAGAAATAATATGTACTAATATGAATCCCTATTAGACGCAATAAACAAAAACACACATTAACAGGTGACTTTCTTCTTTCTTTGACACTTCAAGTGCAAAAGAAGAGATAGTATGGTTGGGTGTGAAACATACCATATTGATTTGGTGACTACTAATAATTTCCTCGAAAATCAACAAAAGATTTTGTTAATTTATTAATGTCATTATGTTTTTCTTTTATTTTCCAATACTAAAACTTTTTTCACAAAGCAGAGCTTCATTCCTGATAAGGAAATATTGGTTGTAGTTACGTCAATTACTGTGATGAGATTTAATTAGAAAATATAGTTTTTTTTTATAATTTAACATATACCTTCTTACATGCTGAACCATTGGAGTCTGGCACGTAGGCGAGGGGCACTTGTAATCTGTGTTAAAACAATACCTGTCCAAGAAATTGCCGAGCGATATATCATTGCTCCCATACATTTCCATACAGACAATCCTGAAAATTAAATATAGCAATGAATACGTATTTAGATATTAACAATTTTGCTCATTCTTCATATGGGAAAAAATTAGGTTATACTTCACATTTCTGCATCTTCACATTTTTATTCACTGGATTACATTCGGGTACACCTTAGTGTCTGATAAATAGCAATGACATAGCAGTTACTAATATGTAAATGTAAATGTTTTGTTAAATCACAGGCATTAA
Organism: Druceiella hillmani; assembly: GCA_039881145.1. Lineage (NCBI taxonomy): Eukaryota > Metazoa > Arthropoda > Insecta > Lepidoptera > Hepialidae > Druceiella > Druceiella hillmani. Next base: position 10,964,005 of record JAYKKI010000081.1, on the reverse strand, counting down.
TTAAAACTGAAATATTATCATCTAGTGGAGAAATATGAAACTACACATTTACGATGATTGCTTAAAAAAGAAACAGGTGTCGATGTAAATTAATCAAACAATAATAGAGTTGAATCTAAATAATTTCTATTGCATATGTCGATTAAGCCTCTGAGGCATAAAACTGCAAAGTTCGATAAAATCCATCGAATTGTTTTTGCGGGATGCACGCTTAGACACGTTGCGTTGCCATATTATCATATCTATATATTATGTTTTCAATTGCAATACATTACAATTTTTCTCATATAACTATATGTTTAGAATAATTGATGTAAAAATATCTGTTTCGAGAATAGAATAGAATTTTTTATAGTAAAATGAAGAGAAACATTTACGAGCTAGCCCTCAATCCTTAACTATCAATATTTTTAGCTAACACTTTAATTTGCAGGATATTCATTATGTACAATATAACCGTGAGTGTTTACCTTGACTAACTTTAAACATAAACTGAAATTTAAAATGCCAGTTCAATTTTGTAACAGCGAACTGCTAATAAAGTAATATTGTATCAAATATATTAAATAACATTGTTAGAATTTTTTATAGTAAAATGAAGTGAAAAATTTACGAGCTAGCCCTCAATCCTTAACTATCAATATTTTTAGCTAACACTTTAATTTGCAGGATATTCATTATGTACAATATAACCGTGAGTGTTTACCTTAACTAAATTTAAACATAAACTGAAATTTAAAATGCCATTTCAATTTTGTAACAGCGAATTGCTAATAATGTAATATTGTATCAAATATATTAAATAACATTGTTAGAATTTTTTATAGTAAAATGAAGAGAAACATTTACGAGCTAGCCCTCAATCCTTAACTATCAATATTTTTAGCTAACACTCTAATTTGCAGGATATTCATTATGTACAATATAATCGTGAGTGTTTACCTTGACTAAATTTAAATATAAACTGAAATTTAAAATTCCATTAAATGCCATTTCAATTTTGTAACAGCGAATTGCTAATATTGTAATATTTACCAAGGATTAACACAGAAATCAGGTGCGTTAGCAGAACGGTTGCTGTAGCTAAAGAAGAGTAAACTGAGCCTCTGGTGGTTCTCAGGAGCGAGCGGGTCCATGTCGGTGGGTTTAGCTTCAAGACTTATATTAGGATTTGATATTTGCGTAACTAGATTTTTTCTATCCTTATTATCAGTCTTAGCATTGGGACAACCAGCTGAAATTAAAAAATCGTCATCACTTATTTGACTGTTAAATTATGTTGCCATAAAAAGTAAGTCAAAAAGTAATCCGTCTTAACTTGTCTTATCTCTTATCTTCTCGGTAGCATATATTTATATCTTTATTTATTTATTTCTTGAAAACCCCATGCCCAACTTACAGTATTACCCGAATTGCTGAGCATGTGGAAGAACATACAACAAAGAGATATATGTGTAAAGTTCCAATTGCTTGTCATATAAGTATCGACACATATTTATACACATATTCTTCAATGTATTCAGTTCTTTAATGTTTGATATAAATGAAATCAATTAAATAATTAATTGAGAGCACTCACCAAAAATTAAACACAAAGACTAACCACAAGTCTGAATTTGAACTATCAAGTAAAAACAATGACAGTTACTTTTGTACTGTGTGCGTGCAGTTTATATACCCTTTGGTGCTCTATTTGCTAACAGCACATTCAGCATATTTGATATGCAATTGTAATATCAATAAAATTCTTGAAGATTCTAAACATGTCATTTATTGCCAAATGTAGCACTTAACACTTGAAATGAAATCAGATTTTTTAAACCATGCCTATTTCGCAATTTTTGAGGAAAAAAGGTGAATAAGTACTAAACATATCAAAAGACTTGCATAACGTAATACTTTCAGCTAAGATTACTGGAGAACCATTGGAAGCAATCTGTATGAAACTTTCGAATTTTTTTGACTTAAAAACTGTACGAGATCGTGGGCCGAAGTAAAAATTTCCAATTTCAACAGAATGCATTATAAAAATTTCAAAACATTGTCCTGACTGTGTTCTATTCAAAATCAATTTTAATGTTGCCGTCCATGGGAGTCTGTTAATATATTAAAAATTACACCTCCAAAGGTTGAAAACATCTACTTGAATCTGATTGATAAACCTAACTTACCTGAAGTAAAAGAAAGGTATCAGTCTTAGTAAATTTTTCATCACAGTAAGTCAGAACATTTATAATGATATTCAGCAACAGACAGTGCACTGAAATTGTTAAATTATTAGAATTACTATGTGCTAATACAATTTTCATTCCAATCGTTCCAAGTACCATAGCATATAGAACATCTCTATTTTCTATTGTAACCATATAAAGCTCTGTAAATGGGAAAACTATAAATAAAAATATATCCATGCAAAAACTTTTATTCCTCAGTTATTTTTTTGATAACATTAAGAATATAACTGAAAATATGTAGTATTCCAGTATTAGGTTTAAAATGTACCACGCAATAGTTTCAATAGTTGCCACAGGTCGTACTGCAGACTCGAAGCTGCATATTCCTTTATGATCGATTGGTGGGATTATCTTGACGGAATTGACTGATGTAATAACAGCTGGTTAGATTTTAACAAGTCGAGACGTTTCAAATCAATATTTAGTCGCCTGATCCATACCATTCCTAAGACTGGGCTGAGATTTTCAGGAACCACAAATAACAATTAATTTGAAGTATGACCTTCATGTTTAGTTGAAACCATGACATAGCCAAGAGGTTAAAAAACATTGTGAGACTGAAAGCACACATCCATCTTTTCTATCTCTTCTTTAAAATTCATTGTTTTAAAACGAAGATACTGAGTCTATTTTGAATTTCTGGTCATGTTGTTGAATCAATCAGGTGTGTATAATTTTGCATTACCTTTCAAGAAAAGTTCAGAACTAGCCACAAAGATTTTATTCACATCTACTAGTTTGTTTAGGTAGTTTAACTTGGCTATGTCTTTTGAATATCTTTCGACGGATTTGAACCTTGAGTCAATATTAAAAACTGGCAATGTACAAAAATACTTTTTGTACATTGCCAGTTTTTGAACAACAATAATTTTCATTTGTGATAAGGTGCTCAGCAATTGTTAGACCTATGGTTCGGCTTAGAGCATTGGAAGCAAGTTTTCTTAATGCTTAAGATTTTAAATTGAGTCTGGGATTTTGACGCATATGTGATGATGAACAGCTGTCTTGACTGGAGTTATGGCGATTGAGGGTGAGAAATATAACTGACTGTTATATTTGTAAAAGTTGACAATTGAGTTGACATTTCTGGACAATTTATTTTTGTAGCTTCGTACTCTCAAGACCCATTCAACTACTTTGTCAAGTGTTATGTCTGACAATTGCATAAGTTTTTCATGAATATTATTTTATTTATTCGTCAAATAAATTGTGTCCTAAAGAAAATATTTGAGACATTTTTCCCCCATTCACATTCAAAATTTACAAGCGGATGCCAGTTGATGGAATTCAGCTATTTATTGACTGAGAGATTCGCCATGTTTTTGCATTCTTGACAAAAATTGGTATTATGGTTCAATAACATTTGGTTTGAGATGTTCTTCTAAATCATTTACTAGCTTGTTATACATCATGTTTGCGGGATTTTCCGGGGCAGTGATTGAGCACAACACGGCCTCTAACTGGGGACCAACGTGAAGTAAGAGTTCTTCGACCCAAAGGTCCTTGTTATACTGGGTTTCATTGACCTTGCCCGATTTTTCTTTTCAGACCCGCCAGCTCCAGACAATGTGAGAAGCAATCAATCAGTTTTTTTTTTATAAATGTTATTAATGCAATCTGTTTCGTGTGAACATTTAGCATAAGGTTATGAATTTACGTATTTTGTCTTGAAGGGCAGTCAGTCCAGCGACTTGCACCCTTTATGTTTAACTATCCCTATAAATCTCTAGGGGACTTTCTTTTTAGCCTTTTGAATGTTAAAATGTTATTCATTAAGTGCATAGTCAGTATGTTTGGATGGTTTTTTAGTCTATTCCTGTAGGATTTCATTGAGTGTTTGATCTCTTCTTGGACTGTTCTGATTTCAAGGTTGTGGTGAAACTGTTGGTTTGTTACAAACCATGGAGAGTCTGATTATCCTCAGCATTTTGGATTAGAATCTCTGGAGTATTTCCAGGTTTGAGTTGGTAGCTGTGCCCCAGAGTTGGACTCCGTAAGTATAGATTGGCTTAAGGATAAACTTGTATAATAGCAATTTGTTCTCCATTGACAACTGTGATTTTTTTCCGAGTATCCAGTACATTTTTCTCAATTGGATCCCCAGTGCTTTTCGCTTGGTGAAAATGTGTTTCCTCCAGGTGAGACGGCGGTCTAGATAAAGCCCAAGGTATCTGGCTTCATTTGCTTGGGGTATCTGTACTCCGTTGAGCTTCACAGGGGGACATGTATCGCATCGGGTCGTAAAGGTCACTTGTATTGGCTTGGTTTCGTTTGCTTTTATCCGCCAGGTAGTTAGCCATTCAGTGAAGTTGTTTAGAGAGCGCTGTAGCATGTTACTTGCTTGTGCTGGTTCATCATGGGCAGTTAATGCCGCTGTGTCATAAGCAAAATTACCAATTACGGCGCCATCAGTTGTCGGCAAGTCTGCAGTGAAGACCAGGTAGAGGATCGGGCCAAGCACACTTCCTTGTGGTACTCCCGCGTGGGCCCTGTGCAGTTTAGTTATTTCTTCCCCTTGCTTAATGTAGAAAAATCTGTTAGCAAGATATGATTTTAGGAAAATATAATAGTTTATTGGGAGTTGTTTTTATATTTTGTATAATAAACCTTTGTGCCAAACTCTATCAAAGGCCTGGGATATGTCTAGAAATGCTGCACAGCAATATTTCTTGTTTTCGAAAGCCTTATGTATTTCTTCCACTAGTCTATGCACCTGTTCAATAGTGCTATGATTTTTTCTAATACCAAATTGGTGGTCAGGTATGATCTTATTTTCTGCTATTACGGTGTTTAGTCGCTTTAAGAAAAGTACTTCCATAGCTTTTGACAATACAGGCAATAAGCTGATCGGTCTGTAGGACGATGTATCTTCAGGCACTTTACCAGGTTTAAGTATCATTTTAATTTCGGCTACTTTCCATTGCGGTGGGAAGATGCCTCTAGTCAGTATGCAGTTGAATAGGCGCGTCGAGAAGCGTATTGCTATTTCAGGTAATTCGTGGAGTATTTTTGCAGTAATCAAATCGTATCCCGGGCCTTATTCTGTTTTAGGTTTTTAATTGTTTCTATGACCTCACACATCTTAATCCTTTCAACTGGCAGGTCAAGTTGGTAAGGTTGACCAAGGAAGTCAGTGAGTTCTTCATTATTGGTTTTCGATGGGTTTGGTAGAAAGACGTTAGCTAGATAAGAGGCAAAGGCTTTACCCTTCTCCAAGTCACTTCTTGCCCAGGAACCGTGCCTTCTGCGTATCGGCGGGTTGGAAGCAGTGGGTCTTTTGAGTCTTTGGGTTACTTTCCAAAGGGAATAGTCACTAGCAGCCGTGGCATCCAGATTACGTAGATGGTTCTTTACATTTTCGTTCCTTTCTGTTTGAGTTAGTTTTTTAAGTTTAGCTGTTAGGTAGTTCAGCTGTTTTTTATCTCTGTTGTATCTAGTGATTTGCCATAATTTATCTGCCTGTCTCTTTTCTGCTACTAGTTCACGGATGGTCTTCGAGCATTCTGGTTCTGTCTGCCATGATATCCCTTTCTGTTTTAAGGGGCATGTTGATAGTAATCTTAGATTTTACTATGGACAGAACATATCCCAATTGGTCCTATGCTCGTGCAGCCGTGCTATGGGTTTAACACATGTGAATTTCTGAAAAACCTCTAGCAGAACTACACTCTGATCTGATGAGAGATTTTGTAGGGAAGTGCATTTGAAACAATTTGTGGGAATCCCCTTTACAACACCAAAGTCTACCAAGTCTGGGACTTTTCTTGGGCCAGTAGGCCAGTAAGTTGGTTCCCCGTTCGATATTATATCCAGGTGTAGGTCATTTATAACGGCCTGTAATTGGCGTCCTTTGGGGGTTGTTAGTCGCAAGCCCCAGTGAGTGTTTTTGGAGTTATAACCTCCACCTGCTATAAACCTTGGTCCTAGGGTTTTGAAGAAGTTGATGTAATCTTCTTTTTTGATCACATATTTTGGGGGAGAATACAGTGCAGTGACAGTCAGGTGACCCTGCCAATCCTCAACAACAACACTTGTGGCTTGTATCTTAGGAGTTCTAAATGGTTCGACCTCATGGTGTTTGATGTTACTCTTAATAAGAATTGCGGATCCTCCATGGGCCGTAAAATCTGGATGCATGGTATGGTAGAATTTGTAATTGTTGATTCTGAGGTAGTTTTTATTTGTGAAATGTGTTTCAGACACTAGCAGGATGTAAATTTTGTTTATTTTTAAAAATGTCTCCACTTCTAGGACTTGTTGTGAGCGCCCATTGGCATTCCAAAGGGCTATTTTTAATGAACAGAATTTGTCAGTTTGGTCATGATTTCCATTAGGAGATTTGTCATTGTGATTAGTTGTTGCATTAATTGAGTCATAGTGTTCATGATCGCTTTCATATCATTGTTGTTTGTTTAGATTTAGGTTGATTCATTTGGGCTCTGCTTGCTCGCAGGTGTGGGTGGGTGTAGGGATTTATTGGACATTAATGCTTGCCTGTATGATGGTTGGTCTTGTTGCCTAGTAGTAGTTTCTGTATGGCTTGGGTGATGTATGTGGCGCATTATCTGTCGATATTTTGCTGGTTGAGTAGGATATTTAATTTTCTGGAGCTCCTTATATACTGCGCAGCCATCTTATATACTGCGCAGCCATCTGCAGCCTGCTGCAGTTTGCAGGATGGTTGCCATCGCAAAATATACATGTTACGGAATCTGATCTTTCTCTACGTTCGCATTTTGATGATTGCTACATTGTGGAATCTCCCACTTGGGTCTTGGTGGTTCGAAGATAACTCTACAGTGCAAAAGACTTTTGATGTTATAGATATGTTTATTATTGCTATTGGATTCTATTTCTATGAAGTGCATCGGTAATGATTTTTTAGTACTCCTTTGTTTGACATTCCAAATGTTCGTTACTTTATGTCCTTGCATTTCTAGTTCAGCTTTTATTTCGTCTATATCTATGGTGGGGTGAAGATTTTTAAGTACTACCTTGAAACATCGCTTGGGTCTGTAAGTATAAAATTCTGTGTTTTTCTCTTGCAGGTTTTTAACTATTTTTGTATATGATTCGGTAGACTTGGACTGAATTCTAACCTGGTCATTATGAAGTACTTTTAATTCATAGTTACCTGCTGCTATCTCATCAAGCATTTTTAGTAATGGTTGTATATTACTGACCCGGTCAATATATAAGGGCGGAGCTTTAGCAGGTTTTTCAACGGTGTCTTTGGTTTGTGCTATTTGCATGTCATCGCTTAGGTCGGAGAATCTATTCGAGGTTGGTATAGATTGGCTTAACCAGTAGGTGTTAAGTTTTTTTTGCTTTTGGAGTTTGTTAATTTCAGGGCTTTCACGTTGTCTTTTTCTTTGAGGCGCTGTTCTCCATTGATCGCCATCAATTGCTGTAAGCGTTTCTAAATCTTTATCAACTGGTATGACGTTATCGTTTATGATGGTATGACGTTATTGTTCAGTGACTGTGTTCTTGTCTTGTTAAAGAAAGATTTGTAGAAGATCTGTTGCGTTTATATGTTACTTTGGGTTTTTTCAGGTTGTGAAGAGAGAGGTTTTCTTTTTCTTTATTATCCATGCGGTTTCCACGAGTAGTGTCAATTAAAACAGGTCGCACACAGGGTAACGTCCATTCCCATGTGAAGGCACTATACAACAATGTGAGCCAGGTCCATTGAGGTCGACGCTCTCGGCTGATAACCCATCAGTTATTCATCCTCTTGACGCGTTTTCCATCGTAGGATTGGGGTGAGTTTTTATGGAGGCTTTCTACCTCTCGGCCCGGGCGGCTAAGCCAAGGCTCCCGATTTCGCTTGGGTAAGTGGAAGCAAGGTTGCAGGTTGCATAGGTCATTTCCTACCTTTGCTGTTATACGATCGGGTTAGTTAACCTTCGCCCAATACTATAAGTTGACCTTTTACGGTTGGTTTGGTCTTTCCTGCAGCAACCAACCCTCCTCCTTTTTCATACGGGTTTGGGACCGTGAAGGGCGGAATTTGCCAACCAGTTGAATACACACTCATTTCGAGAGCACTTAGCTAGCCAAATCGAATGATCATTGTTGTCCAACGCCTTCCTACCGAGGAGGAACCAGTTTTGGCTACACCTGAATCTGAATTACCTATTGAGTCAGGCACCCACCGGCAAGTTCACGCCAGGAAGTTATCCGTTAAGAAGTTTACTTGTTCACCAGCTTATTGGAAGGATTCTGTACAGTGATGAATCTTGATTGAAGACTATATATGTTTCTAGAATTTTATTACATTTTAAAGTATCAAAATTTCTAATGTTAATTGTTTTAATTTATTTACGTCAAACTGGCAAACTATTAGGTATTGTAAATTCTTCCCAAATTCATTTAGATGTTAATCTTGTTCTCTCGTACAATTTTAGACATTTTTCATAGCGTGGGAGGTTGTAGTATTCAAGTATTAGGTTTGAGATATAGTGCACAGTAGTTTCAATAACGTGCTGCAAGGTAGTGGGTGTAACTTAGTAAGTTGTCGACGCTTGGTTAGGATGTGTGATATTCGAAATATGATGATCGTACAAACAATTGCTAATTGTGTCAAAAATGAAATAAATGAGTAGAGTTCAACCATTAATAAATTTGCAAATAAACTATTCTCTGTTTGGTGCGTAGGTGTTATTCTTACTTCCCATCAATGTTACAATACAATATCACTTATATTGCCCCCCTGAAAAATTTATCAAATGGCACTTGAAACTTTTCGAATTTCTACTTTTCTAATAATTTCAGTATTAAAAAAATAACATTACAAATTCGTCTACTACCAATCATTACTATTGCAGTGGGTGGTGAAACATTATAGCACAAAGTAGGGAGACGCTGGTCATCATACTAATGACATCCTCTTATTATTAGTTAAATGACTAGAAAAGGGATAAAGAATAGATGCACATAGGGACACTGTGGACATTATAATCAAGTATTTGGAATTTTGTATTAATTTTCTCTTGGAAATATGATATGCTTTTTCTTAAATAAAATTTTGTTATGCACATGTATAAGGTGAAAATATTCCTTGACGACAAATAACAATTCTCAAATATTCGAGATTTTTATAGAAGGGAACCATTGACTACAATTACATCTAATGTTTTTGGAGTCGCCAGGACATGCAGTATTAAAAGTATATAAACCGTACATGCGCAATAGAAAGGTGACTGTTATGTTATTGTCGTTGCTATAGTGATATTATTTTGACTGTTTGAGATTTGTATGTAAATGTTGGTTTTGAGTGCTTTATTTCAAGTATTTGTTGCTTGTGAAAAATTTTTCTTCAATAATTTCTTTATTTACTATAAAGTACAGTTGTTATTTGTAAGAAACCAATATGGCGAGAGGCTTATATAATGATATAAACTGTTGAAGGAAGTATGATAATGACATTTTGCAAGTTTGACATGTACTTATAGACAACTGTTTCATTAACATGATATAACTGATTATTTATTTCCATAGTACCGTATCTATTAATTGAAACTAATGTTTAAATTTTGTCTAGAGATAACAGACAGTGCTGCAAATGATTTTTTATCTAAAAGTGAATTTCTGGATGAGTACCCTAAAATAACATCCAATTTAAACACGTTAATTACATATTGAAATTGAACATTATTTTAACCTATGCGGAAGACATTGAGTAAACAGAAAGGTCCTTTATAAATCACATATTTCATGTCATCATCTTTCAAGATATCCCAAAGCCGATTTTGGTTCGTATAATGATAAAGATTGGAAATTTGTGGTCTGCATCACAATCTTGATAGGCACACTAGCTATGAGCTTGTGTGCCTGTCGAGATTGTGATAATAAACCTGGACCTGAATTGTAAATCTGTAATGCGATAGTAAATACAAATAGACATACGCTTATGATCTGCAGCAAGCATTTGGCCACCGGTTGCCCGGTAATGTGCCAGCGATGCACGAACTTGTACGTCTTCTATATTCTTGCATAGGGGCTGAGTGATGAAAGGATGCGGCTCCTAGATGTGCAGATGAGACATTACTTTGTATTATTCAATCACCTCAAAGACATAATTTACTCTATCTCATCTGCATAATTATAATCATTATATGGTAAAAATGTTATACTCTCTTCAAATTATGCAATTTTAAAATTTACTTAACTACTTTACTTCCAAATATTCCACCAATTATATTCATCATTCATCTCTTGCAGCCAACCAAAATGTCAGTCTAGCCCTGCTTGATAAGCAGCTAGGAATTAAAACTGGAACCTTATAGTACACTGCGTCATTGAAGGCTGTAAACCTTTGATCGACCCAACACACTGTGGCAATGACATGATACTCTTTCTTCTTTTATTTGAATATTATATCACATTTTTAGGGTTCTGTATAACAAAAAGAAAAACATGCAGCCCTTGTAAAATCAATAATGTGTCGATCCTAGCGTCATAGATGTTTAATACATAAAACAATTGGTGTAGTAACAACAAGAGGTGGGGAATCAAGTAAATAAAAAAAAATATTTGAATTTCCTAGGTCATTGAAAGAGCAATTTATTACTGTATTGAAACTATTTTTTTAATATTTTATGTGAACAGTTATTGTGAAAAATCTCCTCCCCCCGCCCTTTATCTAAAAATACTGCCAAAGTCAAAATTAGGAAAAGAACACCTTTCTTAGAAATTTACTTGAAGTGTGCCAGAAAACTGTAGTAATGTTTCTTAATCTCATACGGTTTGAAAAATGCACAATACTTTTACGCTAGCGAAAGATATATTAGACAATATATTTACATGATGAGAAATAATATTAATATTTATAAATAGTTTAATACAAATACTAAAAACCCTCAAATATTCATTAGAATTCTATTACTATTACTATTCAAAAACTTATGCCATAACAATATTTTGTATAAACATCCTTTTTCCGTCTGAGTTCTATAAATTCTTGAATATTATTATGAGGTAATATTTTTGGCCACAGGGTGATGATACATGTCCAAGTTCAAAATGCAGATATTCAGTTGTGTGCTTCTCATTAAAGTCAATTCAGGTTGTGAAACAACTGCACAATTTTGACATGCATCTCTAACTCTTACTTTATTTTTTTTATCCAGAAAATTTTGGTATCCGGACAATTTCTTCTTTTTTTTAGACATAATATAAACTAATAATTATAAGTAAATAATCAAACTGATGAACAAATGGGTGCTTGTACAAAACTCGACAACGCAGACTTTTCTTAAAATATTTTCTCAATAGAGTTGTTAGTTAATTTAACGATACATCAAATAACATTAAGAAAACTAACAAGTGATATCTACTTTCGTAATTTAATAATGAAATATCGAATAGTCTCTATAAATTTACAACTATGCATCTTAAGGTTTGCGAATCTCGGCATTCACACTTGGCTCGTAGTATTTAATTTTATATTCCGATAAATATTTTTAATTTAGATTATTTTTGACCTTTTCATTGAACTGGTTTGGGTACCATTGTTTCACATATTTTGGTTGAAATAAAAAATTTTTCACATTACCCTTATTGCTGATATCAGAATATTATCTAACTTGGCTTTTCAAATATTTCTTTAATTTGCTAAAAAATGTATAAATATTTATAAATGTATAAATAGTATAAATATTTTATTATATATAGAAACTAAATTTAAATATGCAAAAAATTTGCCAAACTTGCTGAGTAGAATAATTGCCAAGGTAAAAGTTATGTTTTAATTAATTTTTTAAAATAAAACCTTTCATTTAAAGTGTCAAAATTTGTGAGATATCTTATTTATATACAAAAATTACATTCAAATATAAAAGCCATGACTCTACTCAGCAAGAACATATTTCAATTTATATAAAATTTATTTATTTTAAAAGCCTAAGAATTAGTTTACTTAGTTTTAATTCATTAATTTTCGAAGAATTAATAACAAAATTTCATTTGTTGGCATTAGAGAAAGACTAGACTTGTAAACCATAAGGTTTACAAAAAAAATTATTGATATGAATCTGTGAAATTTCTTCGTTTCTTGCTACACAGCATAAATTTAGTAATTAATGTTGTCACATAATCAAACACTATGACCATAATTTCTTTCCTTTCATTCAAGAACTTTTTTTTTAAATACAATGTTACAAATTTAATACCCGATGGTCTAGAAAATTTTAGAAGAGTCTAGAAGAGTTGGAGATATTTGTGATGTTCTACTTGAATTAAGTAAAGGAAATTTTAAAAACAATGCGCTTAAGTGTGTCGAGAACCCTTCGAGAACCCTTGCAGGGTGAGTTCTGCTCGTGCTTCACAAGTTAATTTTTTCTAATGATATTATATTTTTCATAAAAGTTTATCATCAAGGGTATTACCAACAAAACGATACTAGTTTTGTTAAAGTTAACCCCTATAGGGCCCGTGCGCTAATTGGCAAATCAACACAGTAATTAAACACAATTAAATCAAACTACGTGATGTAGTATTATTTCTACTTTCTTTAAGTTCTTTACCACGACCTAGGTTTCGTTGTATTACAACATCTTCAGGCGGGCTATTAGCAAAGTTCTTTGCCCACCTGAAGATGTTGTAATACAATACATGGAAATAACTTTGATATTTACAAAAATATAAAGAGATGTCAAAAAAAATTGTGAAATTTTTGAAAGACCAATTTTTTGCCCGATTTTCAATTTTTTCGCAATGTATGAAGTATAGCATGTAAAAAATAATATTTCTTTTTAAAGAATCTCAAATAAGTTTCCAAAAGAAATGTTATAATTACATAAATCCAAATTACATACAAATACTTGATAAAATTCCATGTGTCGCATCAATATATCGTTGGCTGCGTGAACGGAAAAAAATTGCTACAGTGATACTAATTATCTTTTTATTTTACAACTTACTTTGTTTAATTTAGTATAAGAGTATGAAAAGTGATTTAATTTTCGTGAAAATGAAATGATAAATTATACAAGAAAAAACACAGAATTTTTTTTTATTCCTTTATTACCATATTACTTCCTAAAATCGGGTGAAATAGTATTTATCTTTCAAATTGTATACTTCCATTTATACATACATAATCTCCGAAACATATATAAAGAAAAAAAAATATTATGTTTGTCTGATAAGCGCTAGTATTCTAAAAATTATTAAGTATAAAATGTTTTTTCCACGGCACATTTTATGCGAGTTAGACTGAAAATTTTTTTTTTCTGAAGTAAATTATTAAAATAAATTTTTTTTATTTATGAGACTATTTTATTAATTAACAAATTTCTTTTCTCGCTAAAAAAACGTTATTTTTGGATGTAATTAAAAAATATGCAATAAAATTAAAATAAAATTCAAAAGCAGTTTATTCAATAAATATAACAGAGATTATTTTTAACTACGAATATATAAGATACACACTTTGATCCTTATGACCAAATATTATCCAATCCTTGCAAAAATGATTTCCAAAATTTCCCTTTGTCAACACAGGACGTGTTTGTTTATATAAGAAATCAATTGTGCGCTGTTGTTTATAAACGTGCGGCTATTTAAAATACTTGGGTGACACTGATATAAAATACACACAATGATTCTTTCGAACAAGCATTATAATAAAATAGCACTTGCAAAAATAAATTCTAAGGGTTTTGTAAAGATGTTCATTTGTTTGTATGTAACAAATCAATCACGCTATTGTTTACTAACAATGGTGCAGCTGTGTACACTTGGGTGACAATATATAAGATACACACAGTGATTCTTACAAACAAATATTATTCAATAAAGTAGCACTTGTAAAAATAACTTTTTAATGCTTTTCTAAATATGTTCCTCTGTTCATATAACAAATCAATCCTACGACTTCAATGTTTATCAATTTTGTGTATGCAACTTATAAACAAGAGATAGGGATATATGAAATTTTAGCTAATGCAATTTTGAAGACAAATACTATATAAATATATCACATTTTTAATAAAATAGGCTATTTGACTTGATTTTTTAAATTGTTTTAATTTGTTCTATTTTGCATTATAAGCACATTATATTTATATTTCCAGAATATATGCCGTATTTTTTATATAAATCATTTTTAAAGTTTGAATTTTTGAACTCGCACTAAAAATGCAATTTCTGTGATGGCGGCTAGTGTGACGTCATACGTCACCTGCCCGCTGAAGAGGATTATTATTTATTTTCATATTAAAATGGTGTGTATTGACACAATGTACAAATACGTCTATAAAAATCTACACAAAGTGTTTGTTTCAACACCAACGAATCCTGAAAGACAAAAAAAGTGGCTGCAATTAGCCCAAAAAGATCGAAACAGAATTGTAGCTCACTCAAATGTTTTTATGTGTGAAGATCATTTCGATGTAATATTTATGTTTTAAATATTATTATCGATATCAATGTCTATAAACCAAAAGAATAAGAATATTTAATTTTGGTATGAATGCGTTTTAGTACCAATGATATTTTGACAATTGTTAGTATTTATCTAAGTTTAAGTTTTCGATATGATATGAAAGAATATACATTAAAAACGATATGTTTAAAAAAATTCTGGATCAGACGATCATTTATTATAAAAAATCAATTTAAAACATTTCATACCTGATGACTTTTGTTTGCGAGGGAATACGTTTTAACCTTTTTCTCCAGTTAGTTCACTTTATCTTTTATCGCTAAGCACTTATTACACAATTAAAAGGTTATTAATTTCTTACAAATTTTTAGGTATTTATAATAAAAATATAGTAAATTTAATTATCGAACTCGGATACTTACTTAACCTGTAAATTTTAACAATAACATATTGTTTATCCAACATTCAGGACAAGTCTATTTTTTAGGTTTAGACTAATATTGACTTCTAACAAATAACAGGGCGTTTGCGACGATGATTGAATTTCAAAAAAATGTGATTTCTTTACGTTTTTTTACAAAATATAAACGTATTCTTCTGAAAATTAAAAGCAATACACTTATTTATTTTACAATCTAATAGGACGTCATCGAATTGTGGTATATTTTTGATGTTGTCAAATAGCCAAATCATTTCCCAAATTATGAAACATGCTCTCAGCCAAATTGACTTCGTATCTACATAGATTTTTTAAAATTTTTTTATGATTTAAACATGTTTTTATGCTATTGTGAAAATATTGACAATGTATCTATAATTATTAATACATACAATAAGATCACATTCAATAATGGCCGACAAGTGATTTCAATAATTTATTTTTGCATTTACCTGTTGCAATAACGCAATAAAACAAACTAATATGGTACTACAAATACCTACACTGTGCAAAAAAAACTTCAGTGTCTACCATTAAAATCGTTTTGTTTTTTTGTTAGAGAACTCAGCGGGTATGACCTTGAATTTTGGATCCAATATCAGACCATCGGGCCATCAGTGAAGATTTATTTTTGGGCTTAATATCAGGTCTCGGGCTGTCTACCGGTTATCAAAACTAATTCTCAGTTATGAGAATATAAATGGTGGTAAATAATTCCTTTCTGAATACAAGGATTGCCATACAGAACTACTGCAGTAGTATTCCCTTATAAACCATGGCTAACATCAACATAAATATATACTAAATAAATAATTAAGCAATGTATATCTTACACCATTAAAAAAATATAGGAATTCTTTTGCCATGAAAATAAACTAAAGAAAAACCTTAAGTAAACGTAGATCAGTATCCTGAGGTCGACTCAACTTCCGCCTAGTGGACTTGGGCGTGAGTACGGCATGCTGCGTGACCGTCGGCGGGAATAATGGTGTGCAGAAGTACTGTCGCAGGTGGCACTTCCTCCCGAGCTCTGTCTCCAAGAAAGGAACGGTTACCTTAACATGTGGCGACATTGATAACACAGTGTCTTCCGTAGTCCACCTGAAACACACATTGAAAAGTTTAAAAGAACACTACTCAAAAAAGTTAAAAAGAGCATGAAAAATTTTAAAAATTTTTGCTAATGTATACATTAAGTAAAGTGAATAATACAACTTAGGGCTGATTGTAAGGTAAAACAAATGCTAAAACATATAGATTTCATATAAAATCATCAGTTATGGTGATTTCAATAATCTTTGAATAAAATGTGAATTTTAGTATTTATTAGAATGCTTATTTTGGAATAAAAATATTATGATTACAAAACCATTTTAGGTATTTGAAAATGCATTCTACATTCTCAAATGAAGTTCACAAAACTTAAAAATGGAGAAAATCTAACAATGTGCTTAGGTACTTACAAAACGGAGCTTAATTTCATAACAGATCCACAATGACAGAACAACGACAATAAGAGAATTGAATATATTTGGCGTTAATTTTGTAGAAATTCATTATTCACAATTAAATGAAACTACGTGATGTAGTATTATTTCTACTTTCTTTAAGTTCTTTACCACGACCTAGGTTTTGTTGTATTACATCTTCAGGTGGGCTATTAGCAAAGATTACCTCTTAGGAACATCCAACAGCATTTATATGGTTCAAGTACAATAGCGGAAGCCTGGTTTGTGTGGGTTTTCCCACTGGTTATGTTAGTGAGTTTATTGTAGGGGAGCGGTGTAGGTTTTATTATATTTCCGAGAGTTACATGACATACCAGTATTTTAGTGAAAAAAATAGTATATACATGCTGTTTAAATTTTTTCATATCTCCTTTATTAAAATCATTTAAAACATGTGCTGAATTTACGTAACGCCTTAAAATTAGCATGTGATCAACTTGAATTCGACTTCCATGTTGTATTAATACACAATAAAATATTCACGACCTTCACTCTTAAGCCAAAAGTTTTTTGTTCTTTAATTTTAGTTAAAAGCTACATGTTAGTTAGCAACAGAGGTACATCTGCTAAAATAAATTTCTGACGAGCGGCAGATGGACAAACGAGAGCTACAATACAGGTTTCATTTTTGACATTTTATGATAGAGAACTATAGACTATTTTGCATTACAAGTACCTTGTGATTCTCTCTGTTGCGATAAAGAACTCAATTATTTCAATGTGCAGGAGGTTACGATTTTAAAGCAAGGAAAAGATTTAAGAAACTGGCTATATTAGATCTGAAAATTCAGGAAACTGAATAATGACCTGGATAAAACTAACAAGTGCAATGCTGCTTATCTTATTTTGGAGAAATAGTACAATTAAATAGAAAAATTTACTAATTTCTCCATTTACATCGCAGTAATATTCCATTAAATTTAGAGATACATTAATGGAGATGAACTATGTCTATACTAACCGTTTTCCATGGCTATCGGATGTCAACTGTGTATCACATTTTGGTAAAAAAACCTCTTCATCGATGGACATTTGCCTCGCGCGTAGCGGATCACTGAAATCACTAATGGGCACTCCACATGAAGGCGTTGAATTGTTCGATTTGCGGTTCGCCTGCAAAGGATCTGTTTTTGTTTCCCCACTCATTTGAGACCTGCTAATTTTACTCGTTCTTGGCTTAACTGCATCAGTTGTCTCTTTTATTGGGATATCTTCATCATTCGACTGCACTTCAGAATTTTCCATTTCTTGATTATCTATACTCAACGATGGCTTATTTATTTGCATTTTCTCCGATAGTCTTTCACCTGTATCTTCATTGTTTAGAGTTTCATTGTTCAGATCTTTGGTATCTTCGACAATATCACGTTCACCAATATCGGGCGAACATTCTTTCGAACCGTCGACAAAACTTATGCCCCCGTCGGGTAAAGTGGCTCCCGTATCAGTGAGGAAGGATTGTTCTAGACGCCAGTTGTAAGCAGCGAGCAGCATGAAGCGAACTACTCTCTTCACTCTTACTAACTCAGCGAGGGGTGCTCCTCTAAGGATGATACAGCAGCCGAGCTTTGATTCAGCACAGCCTTCTAGCATCATTAGCGTTTTACTTTCATCTGTGACAGAGTATAACAGATATGGGTCACTCGAATGGTTACATAGAAAAGGAGAATTAAACATATCGCTAATTTCTACTGATTGCGTATAATGTATAGAATTCATTTCATTTTTCATTCATTACTCATAATTAAAATCAAGTGAACCATTCGATCATTTATAAGTCTCGGTAGGTCACACTTTTGTTAGAAAAAATTGTCAAATTGTCTCTTTTATTTTAGCTTGTTTGTTTCTACACATTAGAATGGCCAGTTTCAATATTTTTTGGGTTTATCTAAACTGTTTTAGTAATTTTGACTGTCCAAAAGGATGTACCATCTAAAGTTAATAATATGTCAATCTAAATAAGTATTAGTATGCAAATATTATTATGCTTAATTTTTTGAAAGGGTTGGCTCACTTATTCGCTGCCATAATAAAATATACAAATGTAAAATGAAATTCACGACTATGTTTTATACCATCTTCATACTCACAATTCTTTACATAAAAAGATTTGCAATTTCCCATTCTAGGTGTGGCGATGCGCGAATCGATGGAGGCTACGACGTCGGCGGCGACAGCACGTGCAACACGACGGAGAGCACGTGAGCGCACACGCACTGCGAGTGCGACACCCGCCGCTCGCAATGCGTCCTGTGCTGCACGTGCCACTCCACCGCGCACCAGCACCACTGCAGGGCGCAGAGCGAGGATACGTGCGGCGCAGCGGGCGAGATACTCTTGTTCCTTTAATTTAATATATATTATTTTTGAAATGTGAAACAGAAACAAACAAAAATACTCTGGTTAATTTTAATTATTTCAACCTAAATTTGACATCCGCATGTGTAACTACATTATCAAAGTGTAAACTAGTACAAATATAGTGTTTGAAGAATAGCTAAACAAATGACCAGGATGATGAAAAAATTCTATAATATCTAATACATGAAGTAATTTTGGAGAGACAAATAGCATATAATGCAAACCTGCAGATATATCATAGGTAAAGGGTATGTATCTTATCCTAGTTTTGCAGAAGAAGGTTATAATGTTATAACTTTCTTATTTCAATGGCCACTAGTCTCATTTCTACATAGAAAGCAGTAATACATGTGTTCTATGTACTGGTGAGAACAGATTTATTTTAATGTCATCACGGCATTTACGCAGATTTCATTTTGACTACTTATCACACTAATTTATCAAAGTGAAATCTAATATAATAAGTTCTGCAGTATTGAAATCAAACACGTAAATCAACAAATATTACAAAATAATCAACAAAACAAAACATGTCTTACAAATCTGCTCAAAAGCTATATCTGTTAGAAGAACAAAATAAAATAAATAAAACGAAATTTTCTCTGAAATCTCTTAGAAATATAAACATCAAAAATAAGATAATATGAACAGCAGCTTAAGTAACTCTTAGTCGGTATCATCTTTTTAAATGACATTGTTAAGATTAATAATACACATTTAAACTTATCAAATAATAAAAAAAATAAGAGCTCCTTCAGCTGTAAAAATAAACGTTGTAATTAAACATTTATGACAAATTAACATGAGCATATTTTTTATTAAATAAAACATTATTTGAAATGTTTTGAAATCACTCAACTACCTACCAGGTCCATTATAATTAGATAATTTAATTATTCTTATAAGGTAAGTTGTCATAGAACTCATGACAATCTATGATTATAACACTTTTTAATTTTTGCAAATGTTCATATTTTTTTAAGATTGGCAATCTATCAGTCATGGACCTAATAACCACTGGACGTGCCGTACTTGGGCAACCCCGCTAGCTATAGGCTTGTAAAATCCGACATGTGTGCTATTTTCGAAAAATCAAATATATTACTTCCTGCCCTACTTTTTTCATTATGCACTAGGTAATTTTCTTTACTTAAATTATACTTCTATTTGTATGACTTAGTTTTGTCTGTACATTGGACAAATTTTATCTTCATCAACCCTACATTCAACCATCCAACTGCACCAGTTCCTCAATCAGGGTGGATTGAATTGTAAAAGAGGTTAATTTTTTTGATTAAGCTGTTAATACGAAATGGAGGTAAAAGAAGACATTGTGCTCATCCTTATAATTTTTATTGTTCACGCAAATGTTGGTAATTTGAAAGTTGCTACAAAATTAATAAATGATAAAAAATGAAAAATTAATTCAATTTAAAAAAATTTATATACATTAATATTAAAAAAAATTCTTATTATCTACAGAATGTATTTAACACTGAGTATATATAACAACTTCAAGTTCATTAAAATTATTATTAGGATTAGTTGGAATAAGTTTAAAGAAACAAAGTACAAATAACAGAGAATAATTTTCGATATTACGGTACGCAGCTTGGTAAATAAATACTACAAACAATGGTTTATTGACATGTGTCCATGGCATTAGCCAATCAGAGGCGATTATGATACCCTTGTCAGTAAAGAGCTCTGGAGGAATAACTGGCTCAATTTTTTTGGCCTTTGAGGCAAGGATTGAAATTCATCATTGTAGTTAAGTTTGTGTTCAATCGTACCATTGGGGCTATACTTAATAATCTGATATCAATCACACACTTCGCACCAGTTCCTCTATCAGGGTGGATTGAATTGTAAAAAAGGTTAATTTTAAGTGTGGTCTATCGTAACTACTTCATATGGAAATGGATTCAGTCTTGTTTCTTTCATTCACCGAGTGAATTGAATCCACCTCCATTTGAGTGTGTCCTTTCTCTAAAAATTTCTGTTTGAGAACTGCATTTTTTTTTAGAATGGACACATTTACACAGTTTGCAAATTGACAGTGATTATGTGAAGTGTTTTATTTTGTGCAGCTTCTTTGTCGAGAGTGTTTTCCTTTCTAGAGTTAAATCTCTTCGTGATACATGTTGTTGATATTCTTCTTCTGTAATATTGCCTGCTTTATATAAACAGCATAGATCCCACACATCTTTCGGTTGGAACAAAGCTATGTTATCATCTTTCACTAAATCTTCGAAGAGTTTTCTGGAAGCCCTGTGCATTATCAGTTGCATCTTTAACATAGATATGATTGAGTTCACATTTTGACCGTATTATGTGGGTGCTAAATATAATTTTGTACTTTTTTTCTGCAGTAGTGTGAAGGCAGCTTGAGTAGGGCTCTTAAAAATGTTTGTATTCAAACTTGTAATGTAGGCAACGCAGCATTTCCTCCCTGGTTTAACATTGTTCTTCATTTGGTTTCATTCCTAGCCTTGCTGTGCACTCTTTAATGCCTGATGTTTCTAAGAACGTCTTTAAGCATACTTTCGTTTTTTGGTCATTTAATTTTA
The DNA here is from genome assembly GCA_039881145.1 of Druceiella hillmani. Taxonomy (NCBI): domain Eukaryota; kingdom Metazoa; phylum Arthropoda; class Insecta; order Lepidoptera; family Hepialidae; genus Druceiella; species Druceiella hillmani. Next base: position 10,942,502 of record JAYKKI010000081.1, on the reverse strand, counting down.
AGTACTTTTGTAATATTTGACTCTGTGTCAGCCCTATGTACGGTTTTATTTTTTGTCAGTTTTGTATCTACCAAAGAACAAACATACATTTTTTTCACTATCCAGCTCATCTCCCAGAATTTCTTCAAAATATTTAATCATCTGTTTGCTTGAATTACACTTCTCTCTAAGTTTTCGGGAGTCTTATGAAAATTTTTCATCGCTAGTCTTTAGAAAATCTATTTATTCCTGACCTAGCATTCTCAACTTTCTAATTCTAAACCTTTTTGAAAACATTGAAACTTTAGGTTCCAAGTCTCTTTCAAGAAACAAGTCATTATTACCTTCAATGGAAATTGAACTAATCGATGCAACATCCATTATTTCAGAGAGCTATACATAATTTGGGGCACTAACAGTAATCTAATGAAATGACGAGTAGATTATTGATATTTTTACCAATGAGGAGGCTCCTCAGAAATTCAAGATATCAAGTTCTTAGTTGAACTCATAGTAGTATTGGAAACTTTGTTATTTATTTCTAGATCATCAATTTCTGGCAGATTTACTAAATTGGAAATACTGAAAGTGGTTGTCTCAGTTAGCTAAAATCAAAATTTCTAGGGTACTCTCTTTATCATCTTTCACTTCAGCATAGTTTATATTAGGTAGATTTTCAGGAATTGGCAGTTCTTTAGAACTTTCATGATCGCTTGAGCAAAATTATTTTTTCAACTCTAACAATTGTTCACGTCTTTTTTAACCAATGTTGTAAAATGAGGTGTTTCATCTTCGCTACAGGAATAGCCACCACTATCATTCACTATTTTAATCTTGAAAAAATAAATAATATTGAATAAACTGAAACCCCCGAAAAAACTCATTTTAGAACTGATACGTCTTAATTGGCCTTCTGAATACAAACGGTTTCCCCTGTTTGGACCCTACAAGATGACAGACGGACAGACACATGCCCACAGACAGACAAAGGCTCTAAGCACATAGCACCCCATATTTTCGGGTTTGATTTTATATAAAATCGGCATAGGTTATTATTGTCATTTCTTTACACAGATACATTTACTTTGTCACGCCATAGTTATGAGTAAAATATTAATAAGTAGTAATAGGAAAAAATCTAATTTAATAAAACACTTTCAATACGACAATACTGCGTATGTGCACTGAAGTAAAAGTAGACACAAGTTATAACATGATTTATAGAATTTGTTCTTTTTTAATAACAACATATTTACTATACTTCAATATGTTGCCTTTTAATATTCAGTTAAATTTTTGCAAAAAATCGAGTCATTTAAAAGATTAGGATAGAAATGAATTTAAAAATAACTAAGAGTTTTAAATGCCAATATTTAATTGACGATACTTAATTTATGTTAACACTTACCTGTTGTTTCAATGATTATTTTAAAATTAATACCGATTTCAACAACAAAAATTAACCCCAATAAACTCTCGTTGTCACCTAATCACAAGTATGCGGAATCACCACTTGCCGGCGGTAGACGCACAGTATTGTTAATGGACAATTCCTGGCTTTCTATTGGTCGATCGCAACAGGCGTTAAAGAGGTGGGTCCCAATTAGGATTTTATATGCACTGCTCAGATATGCGAAATTATCTAATGCTAGTTATGTGTGTTTACATTATCCCAGACTAAATCATTAATATTCTCCCTCCTCCCAAATAAATTATTTCTCTGTCATCCTAAATAAAAACTGGTGTTTTAAGAGCTATAAATATATAAACATACTAAAAACTATGAAACAAATTTCCTCCCCATTCATAATTCGTAAAATAAATATAAATATAAAAAGTGGACAACACATTTTCTGCTATGTTCCATTATAATCATTAGTAACTCACCCGTAGTACTACTTTTGTAGCTCTGTTATTACTGTTTAGCAATTTTTATATAATTATATAAGTATAAACAAATAAAACATATAGACTAGCAATAGAATAGCTCTATATGCTTCCTCAGGCTCTAGGGAATACAACAGTGAAACACCCAGTAGTTTCATGTGATTTGCAATCAAACAGACAGGCAGACAAAACTTCCAAAAAATACTACATTGTATTCTATAGTTTATTTATAGACTCTGAACTCTTTCTTAAAAAAATAAAGAAAGTTTACGTTTTTTTTAGAGAATGTTTGTTAATTGGTACAGTTATACTTATCGGATTCCTCTCGAAAATATATAAGATGAAAATCTATAATATTTTTGATTTGAGTCTTTATTAGTGAAAAATAATTTATTTTTCAATAACAAAATTTATTTTATCTTCAATATCTTCTGAAACATATTCAATAAACAGAATTTCCATAAAAAAATGTTAAGAGAACACTGAACTACTGATAATTTACTTTTATAATAAATTTTTCTTTTTGCAAAATAATGTTCGCATCTGTAAATGAAGCAGTGTATCTCTAGAACAAGATTTGGTATCTTGAGAACGAGATAGTGTATCTCGAGAACAAAACAGTGTATTTCAAAAATAAGACAGTATGTCTCGATAACGAGATAATATATCTCAAAAACGAGATAGCGATAGTGTATCTCGAAATAGTGATAGTGTATCTCCAGAACGAGATTGAGTATCTCGGGAATGAGATGGCATATCCTGGGAATGAGATAGTGTATCTCAAGAATGAGATATCGTAGCTCGAGAATGAGATAGCATATCTCAAGAAGGAGATAGTATATCTCGAGAACGAGATAGTATATCTCGAGAACAAAATAGTGTATCTTGAGAACGAGATAATATATCTCGAGAACAAGATGTGAAAAACATTTTGTTTTCAGGAAACCATAGAAGCCGGCTTGCCATACTAATTCTAAATGGAACGTAGATCGAACGTAGATCGCACTTCTAAATGGAACCGCCACTCTTAAAAAACAATTGCCAGATTTTGATTGATTCTGATAGAAAAAATGTGCTCTTTCAAATTGTAATTATATGACATTTCTATTAGGTTATTAAATTGAAATGTTTTTGAGTAAAAGGTTATACAGCACACCTTTTAATAAAGGAATCAGTCAAAATCTGAAAAATAATTTTTTCAGAGAGTAGCGGCTTCCATTTAGAAGTGTAATATGTCGTAGTCATATTGCTAAAACTATTTTATTATAATAACTCCAGCAAAATTATAACAAAAAACAAATTGTTGTCAAGTGACAATATTTTTAACTTTGGGAAAATTTCAGTTTATTGTAATTTCGCTGTCCACTCTTAGTGAAATCATCAGTAGCAGTTGCGGACGGGTGAGAATGGGTGCAATGAGTATATTGGTTAATTTTTTCGTATGCTGACTACTTTGTACCATCAGCTGACTACCTTATACCATCATACATTATAACTGTTAAGTGTCTAAAGCAAAACAATCAAACACACTTGTGGCACCGGCAAAGTTTCATGAACTGTGTCATAATTATGCTAGTTGAAAAAATAATTTATGATACTTGATTGAAATTTTAAGAAAATATGTCATTCTCTTTACAAGCATAGGATGTCTTTGAAGTGTTGTCATTTTTATTAAATTTGTTACTTTTTTCTCACTTTAGTTTTGAGATTGATGCGGCACTTAAAAAGACAATATAATTATTACCTAAAAATAAACTATTTTAATTTTGAAGTCTATCTTCACAATTCCCCTAAGAACATATACTGAAATTATAAAAACTACTTTCACTAGGATTATTATTATAAAATAGGTTTGACAGTATTGCTGCGAGATATACATGTGGATGAGGCTCAGTTGGCAATTTCTTCAAGTAATAAATTGAAAACTTAATAATTACGAAATTAAAAATATTAACAAAATAGTTGAACCGATCGAGATAGTTTTTTCCTTAAATTGATTAGCGAACAGGGGAGAATCAAGCAGTGTGGAGCAAAACCTGATTAGAATTAAATTCGAAAATAATATATCACAATGTTTTTTACCCTACCCTTTCGCTACGTACCCCGTATAAGTATAACTATGTATTATACAGAACCAATGTTCTGTCTCGTTTATTTCTTCTTTATTGCTTAAGCGTCACACTAGAAAGTGAGTAAAATATCATCTATGTCAAATAAAAACTGATTTATTGCAAATGTTTTACTTCAACATAATACAAAGTAAATGATGTATAATGATAAGTAATATATAACTTCATACAAGTAGAAATAGTGAACATTGTTACAAAATGTTTTGTACCTCTGAGTTTTGTGTGATTGACAGCTAGGTTTGTCCATTTTTCTCCTCTATATTTTACAATCCATATTAGTAAAATATCCATGTAAAGTTCATATTTACAACACCATTTAACACGACAGCTTATTAAATTAATATAGTGATTGTAGTACATGATTTAATAATATTGTGGGTGAAATGCAATGAGTTTTTGAAGAATCATCCACTTATTAATTACATCCACGTACTAACCATATTTTTACTGTTTACCTGGTTTGTTTACAAACAATCTCTTCTGGAATGAGAGAATATAAGTATGTACAATGTAGACTAAAAGAAATGGTTTTCTATGAACATTTCACCCCTGCATATTTATTAAACGAATACGGACCTGTAATAGAAGGGGTTCTAAGCTGACGACCTTGCCTTCGACACGCTGATAGGCTACGGAGCAGTCCAGCAGTAGGATTGAGGGCATGGTCAATTGCTGAGGCATGCCACGATGAGCGACATTCTTCGTTAGCACCACCCCATTCACCACGCAACAGTCTTTTGGTGAGCCATCGGGAACTTTCTTTATCTGCACATAGGTCCGGATGTCCATGTCGCCTGAGTATACGTCTGCCGAGTTAGAGTTATATTTCAGGTATGGTTTTTACCGGGTAACAGAATAAACAATTTTTTAAAAGCTTGTCATTAAAATTAGTGATCATTTCCTAAATAATATAATAAAGTTTTTAACGTCTAATTGAACCACGATGTTGTTTAATTCAAGATTCATAATCATAGTCAACTTAAAGATATCAAATATTATAACTGATGATATCATGAAAGTCCAATTTTATGATGCAATAACTATTTTTAAAAAAATTATGAATTAAATAAAAGTTTTAAGAATAAGAAAAAATAAAATTTAGCTTTATTACATACGTTGCAAACTTATTTATTATTATATGTTTCTGTTTACCTTCATTTTATATAAAATCTTTAATTAATCATACAGATGAAATTGCGTTGATATACTTTTTCAAATGTATACTTTTTTATAAAAATTCAATTTTATATAATAATATATAAATGAAACAAATTGTCGTAAATAAACCCATTATATCTTGATTATTTACTGACATATATTGATTGGAATGGAAGATATCAGGCCACTGCAGCCTTACTTACTGTTTTACCCTACAAAAGTAAGAGCAAATGGCTTCGACGATCTGCAAAGTGCTTTAGTCCATTTGAATGTTTGTCAGTGAATATTCCTGATATAACAGGTTTATGTAAGTCAATTCATATTATGTTTTTTTTTTTCAAATAATACACAACTTTTTTTACCAGATATTAACAAAAATATATTTGAAAAAGTAAATGAACAGAATTTCATGTTTTAATAAACTTTTTAACAATTATGCTATAAGTTTTTAAATAAATATTGTAATGATCACACTTCAGTTGTCATTATATTTTTGATCTTGGATTCGTTGTGTTATTTAATTTAAGCTATATATTTACTTATTGTTTATTTGATTATATACTTTAATTATTCTTTATTAATTAGATTACAGCCCAAAGGAATCTTTCAATCTATTTACCCTATGCGGCATTTTATATTCGCCTACTGTCTCAATACAGTTTACACTCGGTAAACTGTTGTAGTAAACATTTATTTACTATTGACAGGTAAATCTATATGGTATAGCCAACGGGGGTGTATAAAATTGCAAGTGGTATATAGCGAAACACAAAATACATTTGCTTTGGACGTTTAATTAAGTTCAAATAGGAAAATGAGAATATTTACACACAATATTGTATTAGACAATCTAGGCTCTCTGAATGCACAATGATATCAACACAATTAACAACAAAATTAACGCCAAATATATTCAATATCTGAATACAGACAAATCACATACATTGATATAATTGCTATATACATTACAACTCATTCTACGCAACCAAAATATCTCCAAATTTATTATCTAATGTAAACACAACAAATACTGTTACCCGGTGTAGTAATTTCAGCACCGTGCAGACAAAGAGGCATGAGTATATCGAGCCAGCTCAGGTGGAGTGCCTCTCGTGACAGGCACTGCGTCATCAGCTGACGTAGATGCTCCCGTCCCGCTTCCACTACGGCACTGCACCACTGCGGTGACGCTGTGCTCTCCGCTGCTGTTACGTGGATGAGTCAGATTTTTTTATTTTTAATAAATTTCTTTTGTAACACTCATATGAAATTATATTACATCACAGTGTTTCAACTACTGGAGATTTTGTTAATAATAGCAGCAGTAACATTTTCCATTCTGCTGACAATGATCAGGACTTAGTGCTTGTATTCTCTATATTCAAACTCCAAATCAAGTTCAGGAATGAAGGCTAACAGAAATTACGTAGGACTCATAAGTTTTAAGAGAAATTCACATTATCTCAGATGAAGCCGCAGTGTAGAAAGTTTATACTAACCATCAGTACCGATGAGTAGATGACCGTCCTCATCACTGCCTGGTGATAATTTCTTATCTTCTGTGAAATAAATGTAAATTATATTATCATTCTATTATATTCAACATCGAGAAAGATAAATTTTTACATTTTATAGTGGTAAAATTAGAGATTCATTTAGTGGTAATAGAAAAATATATTTATATTTTTGAAACTGTCAGTTCTTTCTTTACGTATCAGTGAAAAAAATTTAAATCATAGGTGTAATCGGTTTTAAAAGTTTACGCTTTGAACTAACTTTAGTTAAGCGTCGCCTCCAAATTGAAGTCTGTTTTATTCTCTTCAATATGATGATTAATTGAATAAAAACAAATATTTACAGTCAATTTATAAGTGTGTTACATGCTTTACCTAGCTTTGGTGATCGGATCAATCTAGCAGAGCTGTCATCGAGATTGAGATCAAGGCAAAAGGATGAAACACTGCCTGTTAGCCGATTACTTGGTGTTGGGGCTGTAAAGAAAGCAACTGCCAAATCAATATATTCCAGATCTAGAATTAACTCAGTGTTGGAAACAAAAATAAGGAGCGTTAAAGCTTAACTCGAACATCACGTATTTATGTTTTGATTTAAAAATTTATAAATATATGATACAAACATAACATTAATTATATTACTCATTTGTTGACAGAATTACTTACAATTCTCATCAGATATCGGTCCAGTGGGTATGATCACTGGTCTGTAAAGCATGTAATCGGCGAATATATTTTGTTCAGTGACACATTCAATGAAGCCCTCATTCAGCAACAGACGACACACCGCATTGGCCTGTGATCTGCATATTAAATAATTGTAGAGAGATTGACAATGGAAATGATTCTAAAGATTGTAAATCTATGTTACAATTACATGCAATATTTACAACAGTTATCTGAAATTCTATGAAAATATTTGTTTAAAAAATTTAGTCACCGTTCTTTTCTTTTGTGCAAAGTTATGTAGTTCATGTTAAAAAATTTATTCAATTTGTTTATTATCTATCTAGAAACTACCAATTCTGGAAAAATTATTTAGTCATGTTGAAGAACATTTAAATAGTAACCTGCCGCCAAAAAATTATTTATGTGGTTTTATAAAATGCCGTAAGTAACCAATGTAAATAAAATATTTAAAATATCATCGGACATCATGCAATACTGTTATTTTATTTCGTCTATCGCTAAAGTAACAATAAATTAATCACTCACCTTGTGCTATCGCTTGTGTTTTCCATAATCCACTGTACAATATCGCTTCCTCTCCACACGCCATTATACCTTAACAAACGGTATCTAAAATACATAAAATAAATAAAACTACTGCTGCTAATTTGGATAAAGTATTCACAAACATTTTTATCTTTAAAAACTTATCATCATATATATTAATACGCTAAGGTTTTAAGATGTTACACTCCCTTTTTAGAAAAAACCTCACAACTAATCCACATAAATTATATATAATTTTATAGATAATTGCTTGCTCTACCGGCATCCACAACTAAAAAATTTATTATTGCTATTGTTTTTGCAAATTAATTGATTATTAAAATTATATACACAAAACAGCAATGCTGCCATCTAACGGCTCAACGTCAATATGATTGACGGTCGGTAAAATTTTTGTTTAATTTCAAATCCACTCACGTATAAATAAAGTGGCGCTTTAGCTCAATGCTTTTGATACTTGCGCCTCTATATGTCAATTTTAGTAAAATATTTGTTTGATCTGTCATCTGAGCTTCATAATGGAATAAATAATTCGAAGACTTCGCACGGGTCATGCTAGTTTAGTAATATTTCAAGAAAAACATAATGAAACAAACCTTTGTTGCTGCGTAGGCAGATGAGTATATAATTGTCTGAAGAGGTCCTGTAAAAGTTCCTTATTTGAGGTTCTCAAGTATGGACTGTTTGTTGCTCTATCCAGCATGAAATTGTCTTGAGGTGTCACCGGAGTAAGAACTGCTTCATCCGGAAATTTTATCTGACAATGTTACATGGCATTAGTATAAAATAATTAATTAGTATTTATAGTAAATTTCAATTTCTCTTTTTTTTCTTTTAACCGGTAGGTGACCTGAGTGTAATTGGGCCAATATTGGGATAATTGGGCTAAAGCACAAATTTGCGAAGATGGCCTGAGAATGTATATAGGGCCTGAAATTAAAGGTAGCAAGCATGGGCGTTTCAAATGACTTTAAGCAATAAATATGAATGAAATACACCTCGTAATCTCTGTTATACTAGATAAATAAAGTACCACATTAGTCAACTTGGCACTCTTATTGTTAGGGTGAAGTGGTAAAAATAAATATTTGAAATCAGTTGACCATTATTTATGAATTGTGTGATTTATTTTGTAAGATCTCTGCAGGAAATGAAACAATTAGCGTGGTAAGTTTTGAAATATATATATTACTATATTTGAAAATAATCTGTATTCATAGCAGATTGTGATTATTCACTTTGTTTCTTTAGATATCCAAAAATTCATTAAATTTGCATACATTGAATTCACACGTATTCGAATGCAGAGTTGTATTAATTCCTGAAATAATTATAAATAGATTACAAATTTACAGCGAGAACTTATTTTTTCTGGAATCAGTTTATTGTGTATTGTCATAAAATGATAAAAAAATATGTTTTCCACCAAAAAATATATTTCATACTCGCATTAAATATTCCATGGAAAGAATAAAGTTTATTTTTATTTTTAGAACACTTTCACTTATCAGATGAATGTAATATTTTGTTATTCTTTATATCGTTTCAGAGGTTACCTATATATAAATGGAAATATACAATTCGAGTAATAAATACTATTTCACCCAGTTTTATGTAGTACTATAGCAATATATGACGAAATCAAACTTTTTCATTCGTTTTCTTGAATTATATTATTTTATTTTTATGAAATTACACCACTTCTTCAGAATATTCCAACGATATATCAATTCGACATGTCGCTTTTTTCCACAATGTTTATGAATTTTTTTGAGTATTTTTATGTAATGTGGATTAATATAATTTACAACATTTCTATTGAAAATTTACTTGAGATTATTTTAAATGAGAAATTAGCTTTCTATCTGTCATATTCACAAATTATTGTCAAATAATTGAAAACCAGGTGGTCATTTCAAAATTTGATAACATTTTTCGTTATCTTTTGATATACTTCTAAATAAAAAAATAATCTTTCATGATTTAGGAAAGAGCATGGCAGGATAACCATGGGGTAGCAGCCCCAGACGAATTTAGGGATGCCATTTTTTTTTATATGAAGGTACTCAAATAAAGAAGTTTTGCAAATTTACCAGTCATTACGTGCACTATTTTAGTGAAAAAAATATTTAAATTAATAAAAAAATATTAATAAAAATAAGAATTTTTTTTTTCTTTATTGGCTCCATATATTTAAATGGCTGTGGTATATGGGTATATGTTATGGTCGAGCTAAAGTTCTATTATATTACGGAATATACACGCCACCTTTTAACATTTTTTTTTACTTTTATGTCCCGGTACACCAACAATCTTTTTATTAATAAAAACCCTTAATTATGCCTTAACAAATATATTTTATTCGGATTATTTCGATAAGTGGAAGATGTAAAAAAAATATCGAATTTTATTTTATTTCATTATATTTCTATTTTAATTTTTAAAAAAATTATCAGTTTTATTTTTTATTTATAATTATTTCCAATTAATCATTATTGCTAACCTCTTCAATGATCGTGACAATATTATCATCTATAAAGAGTTTACTGAATTGCTCAAAGGGTCGAGGAATTTTAGATAAGTATCGTCCATATGATAAATAATAAATAAGGGCTGTCACATGTAAGCAACCACCTACAGTTCTGCTATAAAGAAAAAAAAAATTTTTTTTTTCACTAAAATAGCATGCGTGACTGGTAAATTTACAAAACGTCTTTATATGCTAGACGACTGGTAAATTTACGAAATGTCTTTATTTGATAGTACCTTCATATAAAAAAATTGGCAACCCTAATGACATCTAAATGATCTTTATGATCTAAGAAAATGCTAGTAAATTTTATCAAGTTAAAACTAAAACGTTGACAATTTATGCATTTTTTATAGCCATGTTGAATGAGATACACTTACAAAAGTTTGATGCGCCTATGAAATCTATTATAAAGAGTTAGAAATCAAATTCTAAAAAACTGTTAGAGTAAGTAACAATATAAAAGAAAATTTAATATTTAACCATATCACATACTGTTGCTTTCAATTGACTTATCATACCACCTTTCAATTCTACATTTTAAAATTGTTACATCAAATTGGTTTTCATTTACTTACCAATTTTCATACCGGGAGGTATGGCTTATAATTTTTTTTACAATTTTCTTCTTCCATATTGATAACAAACAATACTAAAATTTAATTGCAATAAAGATGCTTTGATCACCTTGAAGAAATTGCTATACAAACATAGTTATCACAATGTATGCAATTAAATACACAATTTTTTTTACTTATTTATTTAGAGGAATAGGAATTTGATTAAATGCAGCAATATATTTAAAACTACATATCACAATTGTTACCTGTAAGTTCTCTTGCAAAACTTGTAGGTCTCCAGATATTTCACTGCTCATATCATTTGTACGTAAATAGCTAAGAACAACCTTGCAGCAGTACGTACAGACACGGAGGCCACCAGCACAACCGCATATTTGACCTGTTAATAAATTCACTTGTAATATTATTTCCTGATATCTAAATGAGAAAATTATTTTTAACTTATTCCATAGAAACAATAGCACCAACCTGGTACACGCTGTGAACAACATCTAGAACAGAATATCTGCCCGCAAACTCGGCAATGATGCCTCCGTCGCAGGGTACTGAAGCGAGCTCCACATTCGTAGCACTCTTTGGACACGTCATCAGGCATCCAATATTTTGCAAGCTCAGTATCAGCATAACGTGTACCTGACTTGAAGTTTCAATTTTATAAAGAATAAATTACATTTAATATGGAAACTACATATTGAAACTAAATTTACATTCTATTCCAAAAAAAACATGGACATAGCCAGGCTTTTGTGTAGGGCTGAGACAAGTGGTAGGACGGGATGGGGTTTCCAAAATGTTTATTATAATACCAAAATTTTAATAATATGTTATTGATAACAGAGGATTGCAAACATAAATAAATAATTTTATTTCTAAAAGATCATTGATACAAAATAAGGTTTCAGTGAACAACAAGTGTGTTTAATATTTTGATGATATAATATTTAAATTAGTCCTTTTTTTTTCAAGACCACTGTGTATTTGCAATAAGAATATTAAGAACATTTAACTGTTTTGGGTTATAGTATATTTCACCCATGTTTTGACCCATCATAATATAAAAAAAGACCTTTCAATGTTGCTTGTATGCATGTGGCTGTGCCAGACTCCCAGAATTGATTTTTCTGTAGTCAGAGGAAATGTTTCTTTTTCCAGTAGATTATTTGGAAAAGCGACCAGAGTTGATTGACAATCATTATATGCTAATTTTTCATTTTATATAACATGTTCATAGAGATGTTACAATTGGATTAGCATTTTTCTGTCCATGAACCAAGGGGGAGGAAAAGCACAATAGTCTGTTTTTCCCTAATTTGCAATCTCCAGTTATTAAAACGGTGTGGCTCAAAAATTAATTTAAATGACTTATTCAAACATAGTAAGGTATTATAAAAGCAACCATTTTTATTATTTTTAGGTTTCATTATACAATTCTTCGGTCGCTACTTTGCATATCTATATATTCTACTGAGTTTATTTTTGTTATAACTAAGAAAGTGACAAATTGAAAAAGATTTTGTTTTAATGAGCGCATGGAGAAAAACATTTCTTCTTGAATGTATTCAAATTGCGTATCAAATTAAGAATACATGTAAATTCCAATAATTATGCAACTACATATATATTAAGAGCTATTACGTAGAAATTACTTTCAAAACAAGATGTCTTTTTTTTAAATTTAAATGTTAGCCATTACAGTGTGAGTTGAATCTATGTTTTAGTAAAATTAAGTATTCAATAAGAAATCTTTACCCTAAACTATATACTTAAATAGAACAAGCACACTTACACTGCTACCCAAGGCGACCAAACTACTCAAGCGCCTTAAAACATTTTGTAGGCTTCGACCTTCATTCAGGTCGACAGAATAGCTGTTGGTCTCACTAGGCGTCTTACTTTTTTCCTGATTCTCTTCCAGACTACTTTGCTTTGAATCCTCTTGTTGTTTATCACCGGATGATGAATTGGAATTGTTATCATATTCTATTCCGGTAAAAATAGGAAATTTTAGGAATTTATTAATGAGACCGGTTACACCACTTTGATTTTCTTCGGATTCTAGTCTAGGAAATTCTGTAAGTTGAAAAAGACTATCATTGCTTTCCATTGTAATAAAACCTGGATATGCAATGATAAATATTTTGACACTCAGCTGTCAAAGGTGACGTCTTTCTTTTTAAATATTTAGTCTTTGATAGATTAATTTATCTCAAAGAAGTTTTCACATAAACATGATCAGTTTATATAAATCATTAAGTATTTCAATTAGTACCTTCGAATTATTTTCAATCTTTAAATCATTTTTTTAACTATTTTCTTCTAATAGTAACTAATTGATAATAGGGAATATTTTATAAACTTGAGCAAATATCATTTTTTAATCTTTTATTGGTATGAATAGTAAATGATTTATTATTTTCATGTCGTTTAATTTTTATTTTGATTTCATTAAATACTTAACCTCGCTATAATAACGGTCGTTACTAATTATGTACACACACCTTACTAACTATATTTTCGGCTAATAGTTTATTTTAAAATGGATAAATCTTTTAATAATCGATGTCCGTATTCAATTCTTTACTAGGATTTTAATAGTATTAAATATGCCATTGTTTTTTCTGTATTATAATTTTCTTGCCAAAAATATTTACCAATGGTAATAAGAACATTAATCAAATTTATTTTTCATTTAAAATTTAGTTATAATTTGCAGCATTTATTAACAATAGACAATTAACGGACTATTTATGAAACTTGATAAAAGAGTACGGCACCAGTACGTATTCCACAATTCGTACGTCATAGACAACTTGGCACTTGGAAAGTCAAGTCTCGTCTACCTGGTTTTGCATATTTCCTTGTCCTGGATTTCTTTCGTATTTTTTAGATACTACTAAACTAGAAAATTGTAGTGTCACATATTTTGAAAAATAATATGTAAGTTAATCTTTGTTGAGATTTATCTTCGAAATCTTGTAATTACGGGAAACTTCTGTCACCATGCCGCCGAAACCTAAACCGGGGGCTCCAAGTAAAAAAACGGAAGCCAAAAAAAAGGACAAAGTCATAGAGGTATTATCTTCAATAAGTTATGTTGATGTTTAAACTACGATTGCCCTCAATTCGATATATATATCAAGTTATAATATTATAGGTTAAAGAATAGATACCACATAGTAAAGATGACAACATTCTTGCCAGCCCTTGATAGGCTCACAAAAAAAATATTCTAAAGCATTGAATTGGTTCCCCATGACAAAAAGTCTACGTTTTGTAAATTTATTAATGTATGCACAAATTTTACGCAACAATAGTAATATATAAAATGTTTTGGATTACTGCATTAGAAGACTTTTTTGATCAAAGTTATTATAATTTGGAAGTTACCATTTGTCAATAATTAACTTTCTCGATGTGATAAAAAACACGAACTTGCGTATTCTGCTGTAACAAATATGTTATATCTCTAATAATATTAACCCATTGGGCGCTACTTACAGATGGCAAACTTCCTTCCCAGCCTATGTGATTTTAGAGGAAATTACAGAGCCTGGTCGTATCCGATAGGACATTAGACAGCCTGGTCGTATCCGATACGACTGCCGGCAGAGGCCAAGTTTGGCCCCGTCATATCATGTACGACAGGCACACCCAATGGGTTAAGGAGGGAAAGTGTTTTTATTTTTGTCTTTGCTTATATATACCTACCACAAATAGGACTGAACTGAGTTTATAGTTATTAAATTTTTTAGAAGCCTCTTTTCTCATGAGATATAAGTTGTTTAAAAGTATGCTTTTTTAAATGTGCGCGAAGAATGCGTAAAAAGCCAAAAATGTTAATAGTAAATGGGAATCTATCCTGCATGTAGTTAGTTAACTAAGTTGATTTATGCAGACTTATAATATATACAATAGTCCATGAAAAAATTACTGAATTCCTTTTAGAAACTTATTTGTAAGGGCTCAAATTTATATATATTCCATAGAAATTGTACTATATCTAATAACTTCTTAATCTATAAAAATTTTTAAATAATTTTTTGTAAGAAATAGAATTATATTATAAATTGAAATCTTGAAAAAAGTTGTGAACCCAAATAGCACACATTGGCCAGATTCACACTGGTCGGCACTAGTATGGGTTTAGCGCAAGCCTTTTCCACGCAACGATACAACCTCGGTTTGCCATCGTCTTGCCATCCTGGTTTTAAAGAGCGAGTGAAGCTAATAAAATTAAGTTAGGAAGATTATTATTTTTCAGTTGCGCAATGTTAATATAACTAGTAAGAATTAAGTTAAAATCATGTCACAAACTTGTTTTTCTCTTTTCGTTTTGTGACATTTCTTAATAACTTGAGAAATACAAAGATTTATCATCAGTACTTGGTGGTAATCTCAACATACTCGATTAAAGTGACAATATCATATTGAAATTTAATTTTTAAATGTATAAAGATGAAAGATGTCACCGTAATTACTCTTGTGCACTCACTCGTGCTTACACTACCACGGTTTATGAAATTACGTAAGACGTGTACATTTTGGCCACGATGACAGCAGTAGAAAGCTTGCTAGCACTGGCACTTGAATGGTGCTGGAATTGCCAGCGCTGTGCTGGTGTATAAACATCCACTTGATCTTTAATAAAAATATTACTGTGAACATTTACTAAAGGGAAGAAAGAAGTAAAGTAAAAGTATGGAAGGAATTTTAAGTAAAATTTATTGTTTGCAAAACAACATTCTTTTTAAGACACTGAAATGATTAGCTGATGGTGATAAGGTGTTTTTACCAAAATACATATGTGTGTTTACACAACTGGCTGCGATGACATTTCACGATAATCATTTCAATTAAGGCCATTGGTCACAAACTAATTATTTTACAGGATAAGACATTCGGTCTAAAAAACAAAAAGGGTGCAAAGCAGCAGAAATTTATTCAGCAAGTTGAGAAGCAAGTTAAAAGTGGCGGTGTTCACCCAAATAAACCTGTGGATGACAAAAAAGCGGAAAAGGAGAAGAAATTAAAGGAGCAGAAAGAATTGTCTTTACTTTTTAAACCTGTTCAGACACAAAAAATAGAAAAAGGTAAGCATTTTAGTTTTTAGTAAAACGTAATCAGTTTATTTTTGGGTAAAATTAAATTTTTAACTATCTATTTGTAAAGATTAAAACTGGTTGATATAATCAGGTTGAAACCTACACGCTTAAAAATGTTCGCACGCCATAAATAATAAAAAATAAGAAATTTTGGTTACAGGTTTGTCAACATTAGTACAGTATATTCTTTTAAGACTGATAAATTCAGTTTTCAGCTATTTATAGGAAGTACCTACGAGTGAAATAAAGAAACTTCTTGCGAGTGGTCATATCACTAACGGGACCAATTTAATTATTAAATAGAAATTAAAATTTCTATTTGACAATATTCGCTAATGTCAATTACAAATATGAAAGTTGCAAAAGAATGTGAATTATTTAAATTTAAATAAAAAAAGAAAGTTTATTCTGAAGGAAAATAGCAATATTTCCGTTGAAATAAAGACTTTGATATATGTGATTTCTATGCTTGCGACAGAAAATACTAAATGTCACTGAAAATAAAGAGGTTGTTAAGAGTGAATGTGAGATTTGATTTTTGAAAAACTAAATATTGTATTGTTTTTATGAATTATTAAAATGCTTTAATGTAGTGCATTACACCATATTTAGAAATTATTAATAATTTTGATTGAATATAATATGTACGCTATGGCCGTGTCTTGCAATGCTTCATAAGCAATTACACGTAGCTTGCTCTGAACATCTGACATACCTTCTGATTAAAAAGTACCTGGAATTGCCCATTCAAACAAACCGCGCTTGAGATATTGTCAAAATTTTATTTTTTCTAGGTTGGTACATCAGTCATCTGATGCTCAAATATATTTTTGAGCGCCATCTGTTGGAAGTTTGTGCGTGATAGCTTTGTAAACAAGTCAGTGTTTGTTCTGTTTTGCGAATTTCGCAATGTTAAATTTAGTTGAGCAAAGAGTTTGCCTGAAATTTTGTGTTCCTAACAAAATATCATGTGTGGATGTGTTGAAAGTGTTAACGGTAACCTACGGGGCTCATCAATGTTGAAAACACAAGCGTGCAAATGGTACAAAGAGTTTAAAGTTGATGATTTGCCTCGTTCCGGTCGTCCATCCACCAGTATCACTCAGGAAAACATCGAAAAAGTTAAGGAAATTATCCTCACATATCGTCGTGTGAGCATCAGGGAGATAGCAGCCGATCTTGGTGTCTCATTCAGATCGGTGCAAAGCGTTATACACAATGTTTTGTGCATGAGACGAGTTGAAGCGTAGCTTGTGGCGAGAGTGCTGAATTTGTTGCAAAAACAGCATCATATTGATATAGCTAAAGAATTGCTTTCTTTGGCCCAAAATGTTATCGACGGCATCATTACCGGTGATGAAACACGGGTCTATGAATATGAAATTGAAACTAATCATCAATCATCGGGATGGCACTTCTCAGATGAGCCAAAACCCAAAAAACTACGACAGAGTCGATCCAAAATCAAAGGTTTTATTGACCATTTTCTTTGATTGTCATGATGTGGACAACACTGAATTTCTTCCGTCAGGCCCGACAGTAATAGAAGGAGTATTATGTGAGCATGTTAAAGCATTTAAGGGGAAATCTTCGTCGCAAGAGGCTAGAATTGTGGGGAAACAACTCGTGGTTTCTTCACCATGATAACGCACCAACTTATACATCTCACGTTGTATACAATGATTTGACCAAAAACAATGTTTTTACCATTCCGCAAGCTCTGTATTCACCTGACATGGCTCCTTGTGACTTTTTCCTAATCCCACGACTCAAGTTACCACTTTGCGGAAAATGTTTTGAGACGATTGAGGCAATAAAGGAGATTTTGCAGAAGGAGCTGAAGGCGATTCCTAAATCGGCCTATGAAGAGTGTTTTGAAGATTGGAATATGCATATTGCTTGCAATAAAGATTACTTTGAGGGGTATAAATGAATATCGAATAATAATTGAACCGTTTTCGTTTTATTGATGAATTCCGGGTACTTTTTGATCACAAGATATATATACATCACACATTTATGAATATTGAAATATATATTATTTATGGTATTTGAGCGAAATCCATAATTTAGTATATGATCTGAAGTCCAAATACAGAAACTGAACGATACCAGTCCATACAATTTTAAATGAATTGTACAAATTTCATTGTACTCAACGAACTTATTAAGTTTTATTTGTATGACATTACATGCGTGTTGTGAAGCGAATGTTTTCAATAAGTAAGAAAATTGATTACGTCATTTGTAGCGCAAGGGCAAGCTAACAGCCAAATAGCTTGCCGCTTATATTCAGAGTGAAGCGATCCCATGTATTATTCTATCTGTGCACAATATGTAATGGTAATTGTGCTGTCATTCACTGATTATCTGTCATTCAAAGTGAACAAACTGAAAACAGAGTAAAAGTAGCTAGTTTTTCATTTGAAAAATACATCTATTAAATGTGACAGTCAATTTATTATATTGTTTTAGATATTGTTTCCTGTTTGTGTTTATTTTATTAGTTTGTTATTGTGAATGTCCATTTTCATCATGACAGTGAAGTTTGTTGCTCTGTGGAATGAGATTATGAAAAAAAAATAATATAAGTGAGAATGAAAGGCCAAACTCAATTCTAAAACTAATAAATGTATTGCCATTTTCATTTGTCATAAGTTTTTGCAGTTAGCCGAGAATTGCATTTTGAGTAAAATGTTGTGCAGGCGCTAGTGATAATTTCTTTTTCTGCAAATAAATCAATATATATATATAAATAACAACATACTTAATAAAAACATTTCGCTTGTGATGATCTTAACAAAAAAAAATTGATTTGAAAAGTGTTTTTACTATGAGGAATTAATCTTGCTTATTTAAATTTTTTAGTTTATTTTTTTCATATAATTTGTGTTTGTATTATTCAATGTTTAGTATCACTAAGAATGGCAATTAAGTTGAAAAAAAATTAACAAACAGTTTATTGCAAAAAACACAGTTCGTATGGAAAATATTTTTCAAATGAATTTTTTATTAAAATAAATGTGATTTTTGTTAAATATGTAATTTTTAATGTATATCTTTTCCTTTAATAATCAACACAGTCAAATTTCCATTTGTGTTAAATTAAATTTGTTCCAATTTTAGTAATATGACAAATTCCCAATTAAATGAAACTATGTGCTGTAATATTATTTCTACTTTCTTTAAGTTCTTTACTATGACCTAGGTTTCGTTGTATTACAATATCTTTAGGTGGGTAATTAGCCAAGATCTTTTCTAATAGCCCACCTGAAGATGTTGTAATACAACGAAACCTAGGTCGTGGTAAAGAATTTAAAGAAAGTAGAAATAATACTACATCACATAGTTTCATTTAATTGTGAATAACGAATTTCTACAAAATTAACGCCAAATATATTGAATATGACAAACTGATAAGTAGAATTAAAGCAGGATATTTCGAGAAATAGTTGATCACATATTAATGCAAAACGTGGAGGTAGTCATCTTCTTTATGTGCTTTGTTTTTGGCGTTTGGTTGTCGTAAATTATGAATTAGTAAGAAATTGCAGCAAGAACCATGAAATTGGTAAGAATTAGATTGGTATTTTTTTTATATGCCTCCCTTAGTAACTTGCCCTGCTCAAAATCACTGCACGCCGTTGTATTATGCGTATTCACATGAAAGTATGACATAACTGTAATGAAGTCTTCATTTATTTATCAGCAGAAGGTACTGTTGCATGCTTCACATTCCCTATACTAGAAAATTTTTACAAGCGATTTCTTTAGAAGTGAACCAAAATTAATTATGTCTTCTCCAATAGCTTATTAATTTATAATTTATTAAAATTTAGGTGCCGACCCCAAGTCTGTAGTGTGCGCATTCTTCAAGCAAGGACAATGTGGAAAGGGAGAAAAGTGCAAGTTCTCACACGATCTTACCATAGAACGCAAAGCAGAGAAACGATCCCTATACGTTGACATGAGGGATGAGGATGGAGAAGGAGACACCATGGATAATTGGGATGAAGAGAAATTAAAAGAAGTTGTGGAGAAGAAGCATGGCTCTGGTAAAACTATGCCAACTACCGATATTGTAAGTTTCACATTTGTTTATACTGTAGTCATATATAGAAAATTCAAGCATGCCTCTTTAAATACTATGGATAGGCCTCGAGCTTAAGAAATATGTTATCACTCACACTAAAACATAGTCGTATAAAGACTTGAGAATATGCAATATTTCGTATTTATCATGGCTGCTCTGTATGTGTAGTATACTTTTATTTTTATTTATTTATAGCAATTAATTTAGTGAATTAATTCTATACATAATTAAATACTGGAACATTTTAATAAATAGTTGATAATAAATTATTGCAAAGCGTGAATGCAGTATTGTGTTTCTTGCACGGTCCATACAGCTTAGAATTCATTTTAAATTTATTTAATATTGCCTAATTTATCACTAGTGAAATACATTTTGCAAATTGTTAAGATATTTTCTAATAGATGGCGCCATGGAAAATTTTACACAGTCCTTATGCTGTACAGTTTGACATATCAATTATGGGATTGTTATAAATATTTAGTGTTTATTCTCCACAATAACTGTATGCATTATTTTATTGAAATTCGCGTATTTGTTTCATGAGTAAGTAAATGGACTATTAATAATATATGTGCGAATGAATAACATCTGTAATGAAGTTGTAAACAAAAGTTACTTGGGCCTATAATTATACTGAAAGAATAGTCATATTCTTTTAACCTGAAGATTGTATGATCATGGATATGATTTATTTATATATATATATATATATATATATATTTTACAGATACCTGTCAAAGCCTTAATTTTGCTTGAGTTTTTTAAAATGAAAGAGTCATTATATATTTTTGAAAATTAACATCTGGTTTATTCAAACTATTATAATATAATTTTTTTTTTATTTATTCAAAATGGCTGATGTACACGAAATTCATCCAGAAAGGTCGCAGTGAGACTTCTCAATCGGCGGGCATTGTAGCATCGGTTCTAGTGATCTGAAAACAAAAACCAAAATTCTGTGTGTTTATTAATGTCATAATTTCTAGATAAATCTAAAAAAAAATTTAAAAAAAAATTCGCAGTATAAAATACTATATATAAAACATAAATTTTGGGCCTAATTTCTGATTTTTTTTGCTTCAATAAAATCGGATTTTCGGAAATTTGTAGATTCTTATAGAAAATAATATCATTCAAAAAATGTGTGCCAAATTTCAAGGAGATGGATCAATAACTTTTTGAGTTATCGCGTACGCCAGTTTGAAAAATATGGTTTCGAGTAAAATGTGTTTAAAGTTTGAATACATGAAAATTCAATGATTATAGTGACTTACCGATTAATCAGCAATTCCAGCGCCATATAATTATCCTTCTGTAGCCTCATAGAACTCATTTTGTTCAATTAGTTGCTGTTGACGTGTTTGGCGAGCTTCTTTAGTGGCTAATGAGGTGCGCCATTCTCTGTTCATTCATCGAGTCATTCTCTGTTCATTCATTTTTTCGGCGTATGATTTGCCAACTATTATGTCTGAACAGTTCATTATTTGTAAAATCGATGTATATCCTTCATTGAATAATCCAGCAGCAATGTATGAGACTATTTCAATGATTTTTGACCCCAAATGTAGGTGTTTTGGAGCGAGACGCCAAACGGTGGAGTTGAAACTCTCATTTGCGTTTTGCGTGTGACCACTCAAACATCTTTCAAGCAATTCATCTCGCAATAAATCTTTAAATATTGGCTCTACATGCTTTTGGATATCCGAATGTAGTTGTGCAAGGTGTTTAAAATCTTCTCCAGAAACTTCAGCGTTTTGCCTTTTGCACCACCTGTTGAGACCAGGCGGACAGTACTCATGTCTCGGCTTGTCATCCGTGGAGCACATATGATAGTAGGTGGCCATTACATCCTTTTTCATATCTTCGAGGTTGTTAATATTCCTACGAATAGCTAATCCGTAGTATACTGATAATTTGTTGATGAGAGCTTGAGTTAGTTTGCCTTTTTCTCCGAGTTTTTGATCTTTTGTAACTTTTCGGAGGCAAGTACCCATTCTCTTCTGCATATGGCCAATATACTCATTTTTTACTACTGGAAAATCGTCGCCATCTCCTATGTAATTACCGTATTTCACGCCAAACAATTCTTCTGATCTTAAAAACATTTCTTTAATTGATTCAACTTCCATTGCACCCGCAGAGCCCTGGTGATTCTCTTGACATTCTGACTGGTGTTCTTCATGCCATGCATCATATTCTTCAGTACCTTGTCTATTTTTCCAAAAGTTACACCCTGAACAACAGCTAGATTTTACTAGTACATCGGTAACTTTACCACAGTAGTATCCAATGAGTGTTGTAACACCATATAAAGATTTAAAGCCACGTTTTTCACTTTTAAATTTGAATTTGGCCTCCTATGTTCATTTTCTATTTTTTCTTCCTCCACAGCTTTTTTACAGCAAGATTGAAATACGGATTGCGTGGCGGTTTATAAATGCATAACAATTTTATTATATGCAGTTTCACTGCACATATCCATAAAATTACAAAATATATTAATCCCGTCTCTAGCGACTCCTAAAAGACTCATAACAAGTACAATCCAATAAAATTTCAAATCCATATTGATAAATGGCCCTGAGTTAATATCTCTATGACCGCAATGACATAATAAAACTATCTTGAAAGTTGATGCTCGATTGCCAGCTTCTTCAAATTTCACTGCCTTTTTACACTCGCGACACACAATAAGTTCTGATAACGCAGTGAACACCTTACAAAACTCAATAAATTTATAACAATGTATATTATCATAATTAATGTCCTCAGTAGTAACATTAGATAATTTTCTCGCACTTGCACTCGATTGTTCGGCTTCATCATTTTTAGTATACTGACTTCGATGAAATTTCCGCCCGCGTCCAGACCCAGCTGGTGTATCTTTAGCTCCTTTAGGATATGAACTCATTTTTATATTTATTCAATTTCTAAGTCGTTGCGTACAGAATGAGTTCCAAAACTAAACTGAATAAAACTAACAGCAAAACCGGATCTGGCCTGTACGAATATACTCTGTAGCAACTGTGAAACTGTCCTTTACTTGGAATATGTCAATAAAAGTATTTCAAAACATCTGTTCATTCAAATTTTTAACAATAGAGAGGTTAGAAGCTAAAGAAATTTAACCGACAGGTAAAAGAGTAGGCCGCTTAATTATACCTCTATTCTTTGCGTTTATTATACGACCCTATTCTTTGCGTTCGCACCCTGCGCTCCTCGCAAATAATAGGGTCGTATAATAAACGCAAAGAATAGAGGTATAATCATCGTCAATGTCGTCACGGCTTACACTCTATAATATAAGAAATATTTGGTGACGTATTCTTAAAGGATTATACTAATATTAAGGAAAAAAATTTTCATTTTTACAGGTATTTCCCCCCTTAAAAGAGAAACGTTACAACTGTCTTTCAGTGTCATTATTCTAAAGTAAAATAAATATATTGGAAAAAATGGAATTGATGTAAGATGAATTTGGTGAATTTTTACACTTATTTTTGATGACTCTAAAGTGAATGAGACATATAAAGAATATTTTGAATATATTGCATTATGATTTTATCATTCGAGCAAATTTAAAGAATTACCATTAGACTTTATTTTGAACTAGCTTTTCGCCCATGAGTTCGCTCGCGTAGAGGCTCGCGTAGAGTTTTGTAAACTTAACTCAAATTTTTAATTAATTACAAAAAGGAAGGTTATAAATTCGACCCAAATGTATTTAATATTATTAAATATAATAGTCTTTTATATAATCTTCTAAGTCTTTTAAGGCTTCTGAACAAAAATAAAATTTAAAAAATTTATGAATATTTGTCTACATGTTTTTCCACGTATTTCTCAGAAACTACTAATCAGATTTTAATTACTCTATTTTTATTGGCTTAAGTATCTTTCAACTTGGAGAATAGTGAAAATTTTATAAAAATTAGTTTTGTAGTTTAAAATATAAAATAAAAAGTCCGTTTCGTTTTTAAGAAGGGATTTTTCGATTCTAAATTCCTTCTTAAACGATGCATCCATTATAAAATCAACCCCTCGCCAAATTTCAAATTTTATCATTAGTGGATTGGGTTGGGAGTTTATATATTAAATGGGACATTGCCTTTTAATATACATAGATAGATTGTAGATATGGTATAGCACTTGTTGTTCAAAAACAGGGAGTTGGTTTAACTGTGTTTTCTGCAAGTTTGTTGCTAGACTCACTATTTTGCCAAGCTTGTCTCAATGAAATTAAACATTCCAGCGGTATTAACTGTGAAAGTACTTAAGGATCTTATGTATAAAATGAAAACATTGTTTCTTGATCTACAAAATAAATTTTAGGAATCTTTCGTATCCTAGCTAAAGAATTTACATTCATTACTCATAATTGGTATCGGATAATTTAATAATCACTTTCATATATTAATAAAACTTTTTTTTTTTCTTTTTTTCGCTCAACGCAGCAATCTGTCATGCACAATTAGGTGCTCCCTTGTCTGGTTTCTGTCTGTATATGTCATTTGAGCTGTGTCCATTGATCACCCTCACTATTCTTTTGGGGAATCGGTTAATAAGATTCAGAACACTATTCCTCCTTAATCTTGCATATTAGATACTTTCAGACCCCGATAAATTGCCAAAGCATTACGTCTTTGGTTAGTCTTTGCTGGTAGTTTTGGAAACAGATGGTGCCTTCTTGCTTCACGGTTTTAAGCCTCAGATCTTGCATGATGTGAATGCATTTTGGAATGTTGGATATAGATATAATAGCTTTGGTCTGAAACCTTTTCAGGATTTCTGTGTCACTGTTACTTGCTGTTCCCAAAAGTTTAATTCCGTATGTTCAAACTGGTTTCATTATAGTTTCGTAAATTGCCATTTTACTCTCATGAGATTTTCTACCAGAAGTTTTACATCCAATGTTTTTTATATTCCAGATTTGTTTCTGTCAGGTCAGTCTGCTATACAAGTGGATGCCTAGGTATTTAGCGTTATCACCATGTAGAATTTGTTCTCCATTCAATGTAATTGTTTCTGTAAGTTTGCTGATGCAGTTCCTGGATTACCATTTACTGACATAATTGCAGTATCATCTGCATATGTAGCAATGAAGGTATTGTCATGTGTAGGGATGTCAGCTATAAAGATGAGGTACAGCACTGGCCCTAGAATGCTCCCCTGAGGCAGACCAGATCTAATTTCGTACAAGTCCGACCCTACTTTATCAATTTTAACTTCAAAACATCTTTTGTCGAATTAGCTTTTTAATATAAAGTAGAAGAAGTGAGGTAGATATTTTTTTAACTTAAAAACATGCCAGACCCCATCAAAAGTTTGATTTACAACCAAGCAATATTTTTTATTTTGCGTGAGGCTAGTGGTATCAATCAACCTATTCAATGGTATCAATCAACCTACTCAATGGTGCCATGTTCTTGTCTGAATCCAAATTGGTGCCTAGGAAGAATGGCGTCTATATGAGGATGCATTCTGTTCAGGATAACTTTTTCAAAAAGTTTGCCAACCAAAGAGAGAAGACTAATTGGTCTGTAGGATGAAACTTCATCTGACAGGTTTAAGAATCATGACAATTTGAGCAAATTTCCATTGGAATGGGTAATGGGAGAGTCTCAGACATGCGTTAAAGAGTATTATGCCTTTCTTCAGTAGATTACTTAGCAGTATAGAATGTAGCAGATCATAATCCAGTGTTTTCTTAGGTAGCTATTTCTCTAGGACTTACTGTGTTTAGAGTGAAGTGTAACTCATTTGGTGATTGTAGGTAATCTGTTATTTCGTCATCCTTATCGAGGTTAATACAATTCAAAGGTGTGAAGATGTTTTGTAAGTGTTCAGCAAATGTAGTTGCTTGTTCGGTATCAGATCTTACTCATCTTAAAGGTGGGATATGGTTTTTGGGTCGCTAGAAGTTCCTGGTTGCTCGTCATAGCGAGTAATTAGTACCCTTGTGTGGGTTGAGGTGAGACTTCATGGGTCTTTCAGTTCTTCTGTTGTTCTGTTAAACATAGGTTTGTCAGAGGGATATCTAGTTCTACGCCATTCTCTTCTTAGTTTGCATCGTTCGCTTACTTTCTCAATTAGGTTTTTTGGAAATTCCTTTCGTCTGGTCTTCGTTTTTCTGTTTTTAAGTGTAGAGGTAGTTGTACTTTTTAATACTAGTCTCAATGTCATCATTTGTTTTCAGTGAAATATTTAGATCTATCTTACTTAAGATAATTATTCTATAAAGATCCCAGTTTGTATTTTTGTTGTAAATATTGGAGGATGGCTCAAGGGGTGTGGCTTGCTTGAATAAATTTAAGATGACTGGAGTATGATCTGATGACATATCCTCACATGTTTTAATCTTTAAATAATTATGTCCGAGATTCTTTATTATATAGAAATCTAACAGCTCTGGTATTTTATTGTGATCTGTGGGCCAGTATGTTGGCTTTCCGTGAGAAATGTATTCCAGATTAATATCTAGTGTAGCTTTATATAGCTGTCTGTCTCTTGGGTTGATCCGTCTTGATCCCCAAGAATTATGTTTGGCGTTCCAGCCTCCTCCACAATTAAATACAGAACCCAGTTGGTTAAAAAACTGCTTGAATTCATCATGAGTGTTGTCGTAGTATTCTTGCATAGTGTTTTGGTTGAAGTTGCTTGGATGTTTTTCATTTTGTAAGACTCGAGAGAATAATGTTTGATATTGTTCTTCAATATTACAGCAATCCGGTTACCGTTGCCGGAGGGGTGGTTTGTCCTATAGATTGTGTAGTTACGGAATTGTACATGTGTTATAGTTGGTAAGTCTTGTTTTTGATATCAAGG
Organism: Druceiella hillmani; assembly: GCA_039881145.1. NCBI lineage: Eukaryota > Metazoa > Arthropoda > Insecta > Lepidoptera > Hepialidae > Druceiella > Druceiella hillmani. Next base: position 10,915,465 of record JAYKKI010000081.1, on the reverse strand, counting down.
GACATCAATATTCTCAGTATTCATAAATAACTCGAGCTATTGCTGTCTGTCAGTCAACTCGTTGGCATTCAAGGTGATGATATGTATATTCAGTCCTTCAGCAGAGCTTAGTCGTGAGATAAGTTTGACCATCTGATCCATCATGTCTTTAATGATTGTTTGGAACCTGTCGAACATTGCATCTAATAAGCTAGTCATATTATGTTGTGTATGTTTCCACTGTGCGATCATATGATCGATGTATATTATTATCATGTTTGTTTTTTAGAACGTTAGTATAGCTATATTTTGGGTGTTGCATTGGTTTAACTGTTTCGTAAGCGCCCGGTCATGACTTAGTAGTAGCATATTTTGGTTTGGATGTTGTAAATTTTTTGAAAATTATTAAAATTTTGAGTATTTTTTCCTTGTACTGCTTATATTTATTGCAACCCTTATGTTTGTTTGCCTTGGCAGTTTGCGCATTTAGTATCTGTCTTTAGAGGTTTAGTACACGACGCTGTTGGAATCAACATTTTCACATTTAACACATCAAAAAGGTCTAAAATATTGGTTTTTGGAGTGCCCAAATCTTTGGCTTCTCTTGCACTGTAATACCTCTTCTTTCTCGGCAGCTTACGTTGTGGATATTTGTTTTTGCGCTCGGTGTTAAAATTGACCCTGAATTAACAGATGCAAATAAAATTTTCACAGTTTGCTTCTTAAGTAAGTTAAATGTGACAGCTATCAAATGTCAAAAGTACAAAATCGTAGCATCGACAGAAGTCTTTCAAAAGAAAATAACGCCATCTATTTGTGAAAACCAAAATTATTTTCTTGCCAAACCAATATAATAATTTAAAAATGAAATAGAGACAGAGAGTCTGTTGAATATTAATTACACGAGTGTAATTTTTTCTAATTAGGTATGGGTCTTTAAGACGAATGTTAGTATGAAAATAAAACACTGAAATAAAATATTATAAATTTCAGATATGCAAGCATTTCCTAGAGGCTGTAGAGAAATCAAAATATGGTTGGTTTTGGGAGTGTCCGTCGGGTACCAAGTGCATATATAGGCACGCTTTACCGCCAGGGTTTGTGTTGAAAAAAGATAAAAAGAAGATGGAGGAAAGCAAGAAGAATGAGATATCTCTGGTTGACCTCATTGAAAAGGAGAGAGCGGCTTTGGGACCAAATCAGACTAAAATAACATTAGAAACCTTCTTATTATGGAAGAAACGGAAAATAAGGGAGAAGCAGGTAGGTTTATGTTTCTTTCACAATACTGTGTATCAATTTTGTTATCTTCATTTAATTCCGTGTGTTAACAGCTCAAATTCTGCTTTGTTAGAAGAAGTCAAAGTACTGACAAAAAATGGTCCGGTCAGCTTATTGTTATTTGATTTGGTTATTGTAATATATTTATTTAATTTTCCCGTTAACAGCTTGAATCTCGCTTTGTTACAAAATTTAATTATCGGGACCATACAAAATATCATCAGTGCCATTTCGTGACAAATTAATAAATACTTGGTTAGCTTATTGTTATTTGTGTGAAATCCCGTAATTGTAATCAATCAAATTGAGCAATTACTTAATTTCCTTAATTGCTTATTGGACGCATTGCCCCATCTTAATTTGGTTTTCTGCTCTATTCACGACTTTAGAGTTAAGTAGGTAGAGTATTTAGGTGTTTTACAGGCGGGTTATCTATAACTATGTTTGTATTCATTATATTTTAAACATCGTTTTTGTGTATTTGGTTTATTTGTAAATTTTTTTTTTTTTTTTCATTAACTCGCTCAGTACATAACAGAGTTTTTAAACACAGAAGAATGTCAAGAAATTAAGATACGTTAATATTTTTGTCCTGAATGCTAGAGGTGCACAATCGAAAGCAGACAAATAAAAAAATTATGGATAAATGTTGTAAGAAAATATTGTCAACAAAACTAGTCAAATCATTTAGTAGAACATATAATAGCATTCAGTTTTTGAAAATTCTGTCACTGTTTTCATTTATAACAGTTTCTTTTAGGGTTATGTAGGTATAATTTCATCATGTAATATGTATGTGTGTTCCTCTATAACATTCGTCGTTTTTTAAGGTATCTCCTATTAAGAAGTGGGTATGAAACAATTTTTTATCACACAATTCAATATTTTTTATAGTTTATTATTTATTGTGAAGTACATACAAGTCACAAATGGTAAAGGCTGTATTTCAATGTAAATTTTGCAGATTTCTTTCAGACTATAATCATGTTTGTCAAATTTTTAATAGTTCATATTTATTTTGGGCGGGACAAAGTCTATGAAAAATTATAAAAATTTCAAGACCAACATTTGATTTCAACTCGATCTTTATTGTAGATACTAGCAATTATTTTGCCAGCAATTTTTGTCCATATTTGAGAATTAAATGCTGTCAAACTAAAGATGGTTTGCTTTAAATATTTTCTTCTTTTGTTACTCACACTTTCATATTTTGTCTATATTTATTGGTCAAAAACTATTGAATAAAATGTAATTTAAATACAGTTCAAAATAAAAATTAACAATCGTCTTTTAAATAGTTTATTTTAGAAAGTAGATCAATACAAAATATGACATTTATTTTATGACGAGGTACACGTTGGTTTTTACCCTTTGTTTTGTAACTGTCAAAATGATGAAATTTTTTTTATTGATTTAATAATGAATTTAACGTACACACTCAATATTTAAACATGAATTCCCTAGGAAGCACTTAAAAATTAATATTATTGTTCGAACATATAATAAAATATAACAGTGAACAAGGATCGACAATTAAATTAAGTGTAAAGTTAAATATTTAATAAAACATCTACATTCTTGTGAAAAAAGTAATTTTATCTGTAATTATCTGATACCACTTTAAATAAATAACAATGCTTGTTTACTCGACCCTCAGTATAATTTGCTATTTTTTTATTAATCTAATGGCATTATCTTATAATACATGACATTCAAAATCTGAAAAACTGGTGCGAGACAATAGATTAGGATCATTGAGCGCTGAGTTGCAATTTTGAACACTCCTTTAAATTCCTTTTATTACGTTTGCTCTTTTGCTGTCTAGGAAGCGCTCGCTAAGGACGAGGAACAGAAACGTCTCGACTTCAGGGCGGGCCGTGCAGCCGGTCTGTCGGGCCGCGAGATGTTCTCATTCGATCCGCAGCTGGCCGCCGATCAGGAGGATGAGGATGGAGAGGCTCTCGATACGGCGGCTTTCCGTAGCGAGAGTGAAGATGACGCTGAGCAGTATCACGAAGTTCAATTGGACCTCATCTCTATGGAGGAGGTGAGATAGTTATGTTTCAAGTTACTGTTTTGTTTTAAGTTACTCTTTGTATAGTCATGTGAGATATGGTATGACCCTAAGATATCATTCAACTTTTTTATGTAATTACGTATACTCAGATAAAATATTTCATTTTTTTGCCATATTAATTCTAGGGCCGGCAGAGTTGAGCATATAAATTGAAAAATGCCAATATATTTTTATATCTTTAACTTCATTGACTTCTACTAACTTGCCACCTGACTGAAGCACACAAGTCAAACAGATGTGTAACTTGCTGTATCAAATTTCTGTATGTGTTTTTAACCAATAATTTAAATGCCGACTAGAATTCTCGTAAAGTAATCTCTCGGTAAAGTAATCTCTCGGTAAAGTAATCGTAAGTCTTGACTTATGTTATTGGGAACACCTGAGACTGTTAATTAATGAGTGTATGTTTTTGTCAAAATGCTACATGAGGAATTATTTTATTGCTTAATTATTTTATTGTTAAGCTATAACTTTTTAGAAATGTAACTAAATAAAAAAAAGATAAATGCAACATTTGGATTAAAACTTTTATACAGTTCTTTGGTATTTCTATAAAATTTACTTTTTTCCTTGTATAGTTAGTTTTGGCGATCATACGGCTTTTACTGCATTCTCCGAACTGGCTGAATATAGAAATTGATAGTTTTAGATTTGGGGGATTAGTCTAACATTATTTAATATTTCTACTTCTGTAATTTATAATTACCAATCTTAAATCTTAAAAGGCTATAAAAAATTGTTTTAGTGGTTTTTTTATCTTTGTATGGGAGAATAAATAGCCAGTTACTACTACGAAGCTTTAGGATTATATATATATTTGTCTTTAGCCTTCGATTAATACTAAGTTCTCGTTAAACACACAGGCGGATGGTAGCGGCACGCAAGCTACGACGAACCGCCACTCGGGCCTCGAGAACGGTACATCGGGAGCGGACAGTTCACGCGGTGTCACCCCCGCCCCTGCCGATGACACGGGCAGTGCGGTACCCATTAACGAGAACCTCTTCCTCGATGATGAGCTCGATGAAGAGTTACAGAACCTTGACTTAGAGTAGTGTCCTCCTAGTACTGGTTATACGTGTAGTTCTATGTACGATGTTCAGATAGGTTTATAGTGTTGCACGGTCTCGCTTGAAACTTAACCTGACCTATTGGGAAGTTTGTTAATTCAATTTTTAACTTATATTTCTATTTTTTAATTTTTTGGAACGCTTACAGTGATGTTTATATATCAAGTAAAGACAAATCAAAAGATTTTTTGCAAGTTATTTTGAAAGAACTATTGTAATTACATTATATTTCTGTCTTTCTGTCTGTCTGTTCGCTTATAACTTGAGTTCTCTTGAATTGGTTTTGGTGTGGTTTTCTCTATCCTATAGATTGTTTATTCTGGAAGGCCTTTGTGTAAAAAATGTTAGTGTAGGCAGCCAGATTATAGAGCTATGTTAATATTTATGAGGTGTGTCTTAGATTAGTGCTGGGTAAGCAGGAAGCGCTATGAATGGCAACGGTAACGGCAGTGCAGGTCATCGGGGTGAGTCATTTTATCACTAAAGTTCAACATCACAATTGTTTATATGAACAGAACTGCGGGTATAAGCTAGTATAAATATATGCAGTAAGTAAAAATCCATGAGCGCACCATTTCAACCACTCGTGCTATTAATCATGTGTAATAGGCCAACCCTGTTTTTTTTTATGTAAGTTGTGCAATTTATAAAATAATAAAATTGAACTTTTGTATGAAATCATAATTATAGACCTCTGTGTAAATAGTGCCAATTATCGTTTGGCAATTTGTTAGGTTTTGTCAATTTGTCATGATTTTAAATCATACCATTCGTTCTTGGGCCTGTAAGTCCATTCACTTTTTAAATAATCGGAAGGGTGTAAACAACAGTTTGCTCATAATTTCGTAAGATAAAAGATACTTTCTCTCTACTTTACCTTTTGCAGATTAATCCGACTGCAATATGGCTGCTGGATATCAGCTGTTTACGTTTCTGTCATTCTACTGAACTATCATTGAGTAGGCAATATTATTTCAGTCATTGTTTAGAAAGTTCATTACAATTTTAGTAGGTTATAATATTAATGGAATAACATTATTAGTTATTACGTTTACATTATTAGTTAATCAAATTAAAATGGCGATTCTGATGAAGAAATTGTATTATTTTTGGACGGCCCTAACAATCACTGCCAATTTACATTGTCGACGTCCATAGCATGGTGTTACCTTAGATGGAAATTAAAAGCGTCTTACTGCAATCCTGTACATTTTACTCCACTGTTAAATTGTAACCTGCCATGCTGTTACCATTCAAAATTGTACAAACACGCATCTTATTCTTTTGTGTGACTTCATTTTGTATAATTATGCACAAGAAAGAGAGAACTAGAAAAGTCAAGTTCACACTCTCGTTACTAAGAAGGATATTTATGTAAAATTACCACATTTCTTATGTTTATCAAAATAAAGAATATAGATGATGCATTTCCACGTTAATGACTTATAACAATTTCTAAATGCAAAAAGATGTTACTGTTTTTGGGAAAAATATATTTATTGTAGATTACTCATGACACTTGGGCTCTTCGCTCATCTTGCATTTAATCTAAACACGATTAAGGCTTTTGAGTAAAGTGTACCACTGGATGATTTCCTTTTTCAAATTAGATTTATCCTCAACTAAGTCCTAAAAACATTGCCTTAATCATTGCCACACGGTTAATGCCACAGGCTTTATATTGCAGGAATGATTTAATGTGTTGGTCTTAGCATAGTACCGCTTTATTATGTTAACATGTGGAGTACCTTAATATTCGCATATAGGCGTCAAATCCAGCTGAATATTATGTCAAATCCTTGCCAAATATTTAATAGTCAACTTAAGGCCAAATATATATTAGTCTAATAATATATACATTATTAGAACTTGTATGTATATATGTATATCCAGGTTTTGATTAAAATTTTTTTTGTTTTTGTGGTAGGATTTGTTATAATAAAGATTGAAGAGATTTTAAAATAAAACATAGATTTTTATGTTCAGAATGATGCGAGAAGTCAGACCTGTCAAAATATGTCGTAAGGAGTAATGCACCTCTGTAATTGTCCGTAGTTCGAATATTGCATATCCCCGACGGTTATGTGTTTGTTTCAAACGAGACTGTGTAAATTATAAAAAAAAAACTTTATTTAAATTACAATATTTTTATATTATATAATAATGAAATAAATTAGTAAATACAATTAACTCCATCTTACATCATGTTTGTAAATCCATCTTTTGATGAAATTTTATAGGGACTGTGCAAGAGACCCTTGAGAGATAGGTCACTTGATAACTACAGAACTAAGAATTTTTGGTTACATATTTGTCAATATGATCGCAGTATATTATTGACATAAAGTAGTAAAGAGGTTATGTCACGAGCAAATAGTGAGATTAAATTTAAGAAAAAAATGAAACGGTATTGTTTTTATGAATTATTGAAATGCTTTTATACAAAACTCCATATTTAGGTATTGTAAATAATTTTGATTGATTACAGTTTACGCCATGAGGCTACACATGACAAAATGACAGCAGTGTAACCAAAAGTATATAAATTTATCACCAGATGGCACCAATAGCATCTTACCACGGTTCCTGTAGTCCAAAACATATGTGACATTTCAAACTTTAGTCTGTCAATGTACACGTTTCGATTAGCATTTTTCCCATATTTCCAAGATCAAAATGTAACAATAAAAATTTATAACAATAGTGAAATAAAAACTGTTTAATGTTAACGTAAATCTCAATTCGTGTCTATTTTAATGTTAAATATAGACATAAAAATAAATTAAGTGTATTCCCATAAGTCAACAATGACGAACTAGAGATTTGCAAAGGAATGAAACATGATAAAGGGAGAATGCAACCAAAATAAGAAAAATGGGTATTTATAATGTGTGAGAGAAAGAGACGTAGACACTATATTAAAATATTTTATCTTGGATCTATGTTTAGTAGAGAAAGTATAATGGGAACACGATAGTTGCCCGCTGTAACAATTGTACATACCGTTAATAAAATATGAACGATGGAATAAAGAAAAAGCATTTTTATTTTAAAAAAATTGTCGTAAAACTCCTTTGTCTCCTCTCGTCTAAACAACTCCAATTTAACCCGCAGCGACCGGAGCGTGCAATATTGGCCAAATGCAAATTTACACAGATGGACGAGCACCCGATATCTGCACATGTTGCACATGCGGAAGTTTGAATGACAAGATTAACCGCTAGATTAAGTGATAAATATGAATGAAATACAACCTGTAATATCTGTTACACCATACTAAAATAAATATTGTAGCCTCCTTATTAGCTAGGCACCGTTATTGGTTGGGTGCGGCGAAATAATTAAAATCAGTTATCGGTATTAGCGTTTTGTGAGACCACTGTCGGAAATGGAACAATTGACATAGTAAGTTTTAGCAACATAGTTTAATTTTTGGTTACCTGACAGAAGTTATGTTACATCACCGGTTAATATTTCATGATCGAGTATGAAATGAAAAAATCTAAATAAAAATTTTTTAAACTTTATATTATTAATGTTTTCTATTTTAAGTTTTAGTAATTTTTATGATGTGCTAATCTGTGCAGGACTCACCTATGTTTAATTGTACATAAAAAGTTTTTGTTGCAAATATATCGTGGGTAGTTATGTTGCCTCCCGATAAATTATCAATTTGCAGAGTACCAGTAATTATTTTAAAATCACTCGGAAAATCGGACAAAGCATTTGCACATAATTCATAGAAAAGTTATTTACCATGGTTGAAATTCTTGTAATACTATATTTATAAAAATGTAATTCGACAAAGTGGTACGAAAAAATGATGATATTTAACCCAGTGACAATGAGCTTTAAAAATGTGATAATTAATAATTTTATTAATGAAAGTTGAGTTAACTCTTGACTGTTCAATATCGTCTCATGAATTCTTAATTTTCCTAGTTATAATTAAATAAATAATAGCATTAATAGTGTGTCCCTCCAAAAGTTATTGTTAGATTACATATCCATATAGACGAGAATAACACTGAATATTGGAAAATAATCTGTTAACATTTATTTAATCAATGAAAATGAATATAAAACCAAGCGAATTGCAGCCCGCGCTGCTAACATATGCTCTGAAGCCATTCCTACAGAAACGGAGATTGTTGCATATGATTAATGCTTATATGCTGCTTTAGGTTTATGAATGTACATGACATACATTAATTTTTACGCCCTGTCATCATTACTAGTAAATTTATAAATACATATAGGCCATTCATCACACGAATACGTGACACAATTCTTATGAAGAGGCCTTTCATAGATTTCCCTGGAGAGATGTGTAATAGTCTCTGAACAAAGCAATCGCATTGTGTTTGTTACATTTCCAACATGTTTATGTTTGTGCCTAAACAATTTTACTGTTCATTTTTAGAGAATTCTTGCACTATAACTAGCTGTATGAAATGGATCTAACTGCTTCAATATATTCAGGTCTTCAATTACTCTGCGTTTTCATCCCCTTTTCTTCACAACAGGATCAGTTCTTCTGAAGTTCACAAAATGTAATACAATTAATTTTTGGTCAAGAAAAAGGCAGGAGGCTATTTGAAAGTGTGTATGGAGTACATGTGGTGTGGTGACAAGTGCCTTTGAATGGCAGCAGAAAGTAGTAGCAACTGAAAAAGTCTCAAAATGAACTTTTTGCTTCCCTGCATCTATCCACTCCGTCTCCGCTGCTCTCCACAGTTCAATCATGAAAATGATACTTATGTAGGTAATGGATCCTCTCCTTTAAGAAGAGAGTGAGAGTTAAGAACTTTTAATGACAAATAAAGTTGGTCTTAAACTAAAAACTAACTTGACCTCGCACTGTACACATACTCACATAAAGTCAGGGTCACATATAAACTTTTATTTCTATTAACTCACCACCATCAAAGGTTGGCTTGATGACTGGACATTTTAAATTTCCATTATTTTATTAATAGTTATCAAATGTTGCTGAAATTCTCAGTCGCTGGAGTTAGATCCTCCTCTCCTGTCGCAAAACATTCCACAAGTTTCAAGTGAGTATGTAATTTTTTAGATCTGAAAATCTATTATTTTTTGCAATGATTGTGTATATAAACATAATGTGTTTGAGAAGCCGTGAGATTATGTAAGAGATTAATTTTATTTGACATTTTCAAAAATACATTATTTCCGTTAATGTTTCAGTAGTAATTAGAATAATATGTTTTAACTTTTTTGCTTTTCAAATATTCTATTAATTATTCTATTCTATAATTATATTCATATAATGTAAAAAGTTCCAGTCCTAAGTTTTATATAATTTAATTTTTGAAATAAACATGTCAGTTTTAGAAAATACCAAGCGTAGCTTAAAAAATTAAAAACGGAAATTAAAATATTAGACTGTGTGTGTGTACTTTTTATGTTAACGGCATTATGTTAAACCACCTACAAATATTGATATTATTTTTCACCATCTAAATACATCGCCTAGAATATCTTTCACAGGAATATAAATAAGTATGATTAATATCTCAGAAACTATGAAATTTAGAATAATTTCTATAGTTTTCCAGTAAGCTTGTAGTAACATCTAGTAAGTCTAAAAAAAATTGCAATTTTATATAATTATCACTCGAGTAGTTTCGAAAGTAGAGATGGGGGTAGTGAAATATTGAGATATCTCTAGAACAATCCTATATAAAATTCTGAAAAATATAGTGGAAACCTTACAATTTCCTTTTATTTGATATCCCCACAAAAAAATTTTAAGTACACTATTTATGTCGTCAAAAATTTCCTTATCAGAATGCTTAATCATTATGCCAAATTCCAAGTTTCTACATCAGAAAAATTTTGTGGACATTTTTAGCAATAACTCTTAACACATACAAATCTAAAGTAAATAATTTCAGAATCCTTATGACTCTATCAATTGATATTCCACACGACACAAAAATTTATAAAAAAAATTTAAGCATTTCATTTGTCTCTTGAGATGTATGCGGGTTAATATGTTTTGAGACAATGCCTAATTTTGACTCCTCTATGTCAAATGGTTTCTAAAAAAATGGCTCCGATAGTCTGATATAAACATGAGTGACCCCTGAGTCCTGTTTTTTTCTTGTCGAGATATGGGACCCTACGAGATACGGGGTTTTAACAGTAAGTAATTTAATATCCATTATCTCACACTAGTGTCGAGAACAAGTTTTATAAAAATTATGTTTTAACAGTAATAAAAATCGTTTTAACGGTAAATAATTCAATATTCATTATTTCACACTAGTGTCGAGAATGAGTTTTATAAAAATTATGTTTTAACAGTAAATAATATGTTTTAACAGTAACAAAAATTGTTTTAACAGTAAATAATTCAATATCCATTATTTCACACTAGTGTCTAGAACGAACATCAGCTTGATTGTAAATGAATAATGCTCTCTGCAATATGAGAAAATTTAGCCTATATATTTTATGTTTCACAATACAGCTTGTACATTATTTAATTTGAAACTACAGACTATAGTACTGTTAAAGTTGTTTATCAATAGAATAAGAAGTTTTTTGAGTGAATTGTTAAAAAAACCAACAAAATTTTCCACTTCATACTATCAGCTTAATGACAATGAATCATTGCAGTAAAAAAAAATTATAGAAGTACATAATGTTTTATTTCAATATTAACACAATCTAAATAACAAAAGATTGACCATCATATGGAATCTATTGTCAACCATTTTGCTGGATTTGCAATAGTAATTTCATCAATTTGGCTTTGCGTAATCCCTCTATCTTGCATCATTGGTAAAATGTTATTCAATATATGAGAATAACCATGGCCTCCAAAGTCCATCTGAAAAAGATTAATTTACCAAATGTTTACACTTCTTGGTTAAAATATATTTAAGCAGTCTATGCAGCATGCGCCTTGAAAAATTTATGTGACACTAAATAAATAATTGTCAATGAAAACATTAAAAAACACTAACGATTGGGGTAGAATTTTCATGATGTTATATAAACAGGCTTTAGTGACAGAGAATCGAGAGAAAAGTGTTAAATTTCTTCCAAATTTTCACTGGAAGATTGCCATAGAAACTGTCAAATGAGTGAATAGGTTTTTCGTTGTCTGATTAGTTCGTTATTATTTTCATGGTATTCTGTCACTTTTATTGCAATAAGTCTCCTTTTTGGCGTTCTAAGACCCGACCTCTTCTTATCGTTAGCTTCCAAAGATTCAAATATCTCACTAACCCCGTTTATCAAAATTCCACTTTGCCTTTGCCTCTCTATAGTTTTCCATTTGATTTGGTATTTCACAGGCCAAATATAAATTTGTGTTTTGGAGTTGATAAGGAGTCCTAAAATGCCAATTCACTGTTCAATTCTATCTTGAATTATTTTTGGATGGATTGGACATGACTATATAAAGATGAATTAAAAGCTCTGAGAGGTGGCTATGTCGGAGCGTCATTTCACTGTTCAACCATCACTCATTCGGCATATTTCCGCCTTCTTAAGGAATGTTCAGTGTTTTCCGGGGAATGCTATGCTATTATCGCTTTGAAATATGCTCAACTCAAAAAGATTTGCAGGCTCCTTATCTTCTCCGATTCCTTACGTTATTTACAGTCCCTTCTAGCTAATCCTTTTTCTTCAAACTGTAGCTTCCTGATTCTCCGGATCAAGCAACTTACGCTTGATTTGGAGAGATTGAGATTGGATGTCATTCTTGCATGGATCCCTAGTCACTATGGCATAAAATAGTCGAGGCAAAAGGTTGGTTCATTAGGGTAGCAGGTGAATATTATTGAAAAAGAAAAATAATTTTGCATTTTTATTCTCACTCCTTATCCTCCATTGAAGATCTCCTTTCCCTGACTCACTCATTATATCAGATCACGGGTGTGATCTTTTATACTCTCAAAACCTTGGTTTTCAAAATTCACTCTCGAAAGAAAATCTCTGTGGGAACCCATGCGTTTGGGTCATTGTTCTGTTCTTGCTTATTTGGCTGGGCGGCATGTAGAATTAATCATTCAATATATAAGAAAGAATGACATTAAAATATAGGATCTTTCATATTTATAGTCTTAGTATTCATATTTATATTATTATTAGTGTTTATTTTTGTTTTTATGTTAGTATGTTTGTACATTCTTATTTAATCCTCTGTATATTGTACGAGAGGGCGTTTTTAAGTTCACGGAATGGAATGGTAGCCCATTAGTATTAACAGAATGATAGCTAGTTAAGTAACTCATTATTAGTATAAATACCAAGTTTTATCATAATCGGATCATTAGTCTTTGAACTATCGCCGAACAAGCAACTCAATGTGGAAGAAAGTCTGAACTACGGATAAAATCGAGTACTACGCTGTTATAAAGTTCCTTACTAAACAAGGAAAGTCAGTTCAAACCATACTGAAAGAGATGGCATCCGTTTACGGGGACTCTTGCCCACGTAAAACCATGGTTTACAAGTGGCATAATCTCTTTAAACAGGGTGGAGACTCACTTGAAGACGACCCACACCCCGATCGGCCGATCGAAATGACTAATCTGGAAATTATTGAAAAAGTTGAAAAATTTGTATTGGAAGATGCCAGACTAAAGAAGAAACAGAGATGAACTTGCAGAGATGGTTGGAGTATCAGATACAACAAAAAAAATTCTCCATGATCATCTTGGCATCACTCCGCCTCACACCGCTTGGAATGCTCACACCGTCTCAAAAACAACGCCACGTGTAGTGGTCTTGCGCGTTTTTGGACCTCTGTAGTGAAGACAAAAATAGACTATTGAGTCGAATTGTTACTGGAGACTAAACTTGGGTTCATCATTATGAACCTGAGTCCAAACAAGACTCAATGCAGTGGCACAAAAAAGGCACACCACCACTCAAGATGTTTAAGGTGTCACAGTCGGCTGGAAAAATCATGGCGACCGTCTTTTGGGATTCAGAAGGGATTCTGTTGACAGATTATAAAGATAAAGGTGTTTCCATAACCACAAAATGCGTCAATTCTAGAGAGGTCAAAAGAAGCAATCAAAGAAAAAAGAAGAGGAAAATTTACCAAAGGGGTCCTGCTTTTGCACGACAACGCGCCCGTTTACACGAGCCGCGTTGCGCTGTCCGCCCTGCAGAAGGTGGGCTTCGATATTTTGGGACCCTACAGTCCTGACCTGGCTCCCAGTGATTATTATTTGTTTCCAAACCTTAGAAAAGAACTTCGTGGAAAGTCAAAAAAAAAACTCGTAATTTTTGTTTCATTTTATTTAATTGTAGTGAGCCTCTTACTTAATTTTTGTTTTACTATATATAATTTTTTTAACTATAACAGAAATCTGAAATATGATTTAATCAGTGTTGCATAGCCTTTTTTCCACACTTGACATTGGCGTAGACTTTTTATGAGAGAACGAACTCCATATAATAAAAGATAAGAATAAAGATTTTTACTGTTTCAATGTAATTTTTAAACTAATCTATATAATTTCCTTAGTAGCTTAGATTTTGTAAGTTTTCTTGCCAACATTTTAAGTAGATGGATGTTAGTTCGAGTCGAGCTTGGGTGTAGATATTTCTCTAATTCCCATTTAATCTTGGAATTTTTTTAAATCTTGCTTCGTACAATAAATACCTAGAAATAATATAATCATAATTCATATCATAATTTTCAGTGTCTTTCTGTTACTTTCTATTTATGAATATCTATTATTGAAATGTATGAAATACCCTGTTCCCAATCTCGTAAGGGTTATCTATGCAAAGTTAAACAAAGAATGCAAGAGCATTTTATTAGAATAGGTTCAATAAATTTTGCATTAAGTTAGAATAAATTTAGTCTCGGCATTTTAATACATCATTATTTGATTGATTTTTGTATAAACCTGATTTGCTTAGGAATGTACATACACCTAGGACAAGAAATAACATTAGGAAAAAGAAGCATATACCTAGGATAAGAAATAATGTTAGGAAATGTAACATATACCTAGGACAAGAAATAACATTAGGATAAAGTAACATATATCTCGGTGAAGAAGTAACATATCTAGGATAAGAAATAACATTAGGAAGAAGTAACATATCTAGGATAAGAAATAACATTAGGAAGAAATAACATATCTAGGATAAGAAATAACATTAGGAACAAGTAACATATCTAGGATAAGAAATAACATTAGGAACAAGTAACATATCTAGGATAAGAAATAACATTAGGAACAAGTAACATATCTAGGATAAGAAATAACATTAGGAACAAGTAACATATCTAGGATAAGAAATAACATTAGGAAGAAGTAACATATCTAGGATAAGAAATAACATTAGGATGAAGTAACATATCTAGGATAAGAAATAGCATTAGGAAGAAGTAACATATCTAGGATAAGAAATAGCATTAGGATGAAGTAACATATCTAGGATAAGAAATAGCATTAGGAAGAAGTAACATATCTAGGACAAGAAATAACATTAGGATGAAGTAACATATCTAGGATAAGAAATAGCATTAGGAAGAAGTAACATATCTAGGATAAGAAATAACATTAGGAAGAAGTAACATATACGTAGGACAAGAAATAACATTAGGAAGAAGTAACATATATGTAGGACAAGAAATAACATTAGGAAAAAATAAGAGCTTGAGGTTAACTGAAAAGCACAACTAGGGGATCATTTTGAAATCCAATTTTCCCTTAAAACTAAAAGCAAAATTGATATATTCTATATCAAGTCAAGCATTCTCTCAGTCACTAACTATGACAGTGAAAAATGGGTCTGGAATAGAAAAATATTCAATAAATGGGAAATTATCCAAAGACTAATAGAACGAAAAATGCTAGATGTGACATTTAAAGATCACAAAACTAATGAGCCGATAACAGACAAAACTGATGTTGAGGAGCAACTAACAAGATGAATGTATATTCAAAGGGAATTTGGCTGAACACGTAGCCTGAATTAGTAAAAATTATAGATATGTCACTCATAAGTGAGAGATATAAAAGATGTAGCTCATATGTTATGATCATATCTATCACTCGCTCACATGAAATCAAAATGAATCAATATATCACTAGCTTGGGAAAGATCTTTTTCGTTTCACCAAATCAATCAATTCACTCACTCGTTGCATTGTGAAGATAGATATAAAAGTATATGTCTTGACGTTACATGAAAGAGAAAGAAAACGATCGAACTGTTTAGTCAAATTGGATCTATGTAGACAACGTAGCTACTCGTGATTGAATGTGAACGCTGTTATAAAGTATGGTATACTTTAGATCATTAGAGAAAAAGTATATTTTAGTTCGTTCAAAATATTTGCGTAAACAAACACTTTTTTTGTTTCATTTCGAAATTCGAATTTAATTATTTTTAAATACGCCAATCTATTCCAATTTATTTAATTACCATTAAAGTTATTTTATGTGTAATTTCAACTTGGTTGACAGTCCTAAATTCAAAACCTGCAAAGTATAAAGGGAAATCAAGTGGATACAATTTATTTTTATTTTCAAGCAATAGTGCATAATGTTCTGACATTACTTTTTATCACCACATTGTATGACCATTGTTCAACGTAGGCGCAATAAATAATTTCGTTAATAACTCGAGTAATGAGATAATGAGCTACTGAGCTAAAGGTAAATGAGTAATATATATCTTTCCTATCAAATGATATATAGCATACTTTTCTTTTCACTGATATATTTTGCACACCTTTAGTAAAAACTGGAGCTGAAAAGTGAAAATACTGAGTCTATGGGGGAGAGAAGATGTATTAATATATTCTAACAATACCACCGTTGTTAGGGTATATTCAGTGGGCTAATTGGTATCAGGTAACATGAAATAGAAACACATGTAAAAATGGCTAGATAGAAAGAAAAAAGGAAAAGCTGATTCTGTAGTTAATTTAGATTGTTCATGTATATAAATAAAATAATTCCATTGGAAAATTGATACCTGTGTAAGATACCTATGGAAAACCAAGAGGTTTTTTAATTTATTAAAAAACACATTAAAAACAAGAAGTTCATTATTAACAGTAAATGCAATAAAATCTATACCCAAATATTCTATCCTTTCTTTCTCTTAGGTATAATTTATAGCCTGCACATCTTATACACATTGTTTGCATCAAAAACCCATTAATCAGAGGCTGTAAGTTAGTCCTAAAATGGAAGATAACTCAGTAGTGATTTTTTCAAAATGCTAGCAGTATAATAATATCAATTTTATATGCATTAATGTAAACAGGGTTAGTATAGTGTTGTATTATAGTTACAGAATACAATAACGGTAAGCATCTTACAATTTTTGGAATGGAAAAAATTATTACTAAAACACTAATAGATGGCATTAGCAGTATCAATATCATAATATTCACCAAGTCAGGTTTTTTTTAAATTTTAATATAACAGGTATAAGTACCAGATAAAAAGTAATATTACTCGAGGGTATAAATTATTACCATACCAAATTTCATCAAAATCCGTCTAGTAGATTTCGTGTCACTAATAAACAAATAAACAGGGAGAAAGACAAAAATTCCAAAAATAGGTTTTCTGGTTTCTTTTATCATTCTCCACACTAAATCAATCCCTCATTTTAAAATATTTTCCATGTATAGAATTCACTTTCTTCCGTTTTATTATATATTATCTCCTTCCTCAAAGTGAACATTAATAATATACTATATACATATGTAACATTCATTATAAATATAATAATATTTAAAATGCAAAAATCGCAAATTGCTTGCATCTTCATATACGTGAAATATAACAGGATCCACTATTTTTGGACACCGGTAATAGGGACGAAGACATAGATGTCCAAATTCTAGTTGAAGTGTCTTACTATTTCATTTTTATTTTTGTGAAAAAAATAAATATCAAACACGAACATATACTTACTAAACGATGCTTCGTGTGTATATCGTGCGATATCAACACTTGATTTGTTCTGCATTCGTCCACGAGCAATTTAATTTTTTCTATACGCTGTGCATCCGATGGCATTGTGCTTTGACTGTTTAACTGGTAATAAGAAACTTCGACTCCGAAAAGGTCCCACTGGCAATAACAACCTAATTCTGCAAACTCCATCAGTTTTGCATCGTCAACGAGTGTTCCTGAAATCAGTTAATGCTATATTAAAATTTTGGAGTCTTAATATGCAATAATTATTTCTATTATGTACAATCTATTTTTACATTCATGCTATGTCGTTGGACATACTTCATCTAGTTCACTGTCACGCAAATCAACATATAAGCTCTCTTTCATAATTACATTACTTCTACTAAATTTGTATGATCTCATTTATTCAACTATAGCAGCATTTTTACTTTTTGTTTTTTACATAAACTATCGACCGAAAAGGTCCCACTGGCAATAGTAACCTAATTCTGCAAATTCCATCAGTTCTGCATCGTCAACAAGTGTTCCTAAAATCATTACATTACTTCTACTAAATTTTTATGATTTAGTTTATTCAACTATGCCAGCTGTTTTATTTTTTTTACATATACTCTCAAATTTATTTCTTTATTTACTATATTAAAAACTAAAATATATTTGATAAATAAAAGGTACTTATTGCTACAAGAGTAATAGCTTACCGCCAAACAAAGCATTATTAAGAGAATATACAGTGTTGTCGATATATAGTTTGTATAATTAACTGTAGTTGATTGTGTAAATTATAGAAAAAAGGGCACATACATATACAGGTATTTACAAAGTTATCAGTTCGTGCCACTTTTTTTTCAGTGATTTATGGAGTGTAAGCTCTAAAAAGTGTGATGTTTGATCATTTGTTCAGTTTGCAACTGAATTTCGGGTCAAACTGTTATAGAAAAACAATTCCATGCTTTGAGTGAGAAGTGGAAATATTCTGATTGGCTACTATGTGACGTCCCTTTAATTTCAGAAGAGGGTCGAAGTGTGCATAGACTACTGAAGTCCCACCAAGATGCATGAAAATTCTGTCATTGACTGTACTCGCCATATTCCTCACTGGATTCCTCACTCTCCTATTATTGTCCGTATTGCTCGCCGTCTAATTACTTTTGTGATAACAAATTTAAAGATGCAGTTTATTTTAAGGCTAAATTTGCCCAATTTTTCAGTCAAAAGCCCAAGAAATTCTACAAATAATTAATTTTATCTGTGCTTACATACTGGCGACAAGTTGACAATATAATATAATAAAACAACTCAATTTATACCCGGAGGTGGAGGCCTCCTCTATTGATGTTAAATGAAAAAAAAAGTATAAATGTAATGAGTAATTACCAGCTTTTTGACATGACTCCTGTGCATACTAACAGAGTATTTTGTATGTTAGAATGTAACTTATATAAATAGCTTACTAAGCAGTTTATACTTCCTGTATTTTTATTTTAACATACATCATATCTTTGTTTCATATCTTCGCTGTTAATTCTGTCACATAAATTCTGCCCTGCATGTATTTATGTTTAATGTTTTATTTTAAGCTGTTCTTATATACAATTGATTCAGCATAAAGTATCAAATAATTGATATAATATTTTTTAGCAAGTCATTCATTCTAAAAGAATTTAATGGTGAAAATTTACTTCTAAAAACAAAAATTAGAAATACTGTTTTCCTGCATTAATATCTCAGTAGTTTTCAAGTACCAGGTGTACAAATATGAAATGCGGATTTCAGACAGATAGATGATGTTCCAACGCGGTCTGTGTTTTAATCATTTGTCTCTGTGTCATTTTCTTGGGTCATCAACGAGTATCAGACGTGCACTGGTGCTAAATATGTTGAAATGTGCTATGTGCTATGTGCTCAATATGTCGAAATTTATTCCGAATAAAGAGCATTCGTGGACAGCATTAATTTTTTGTTTATACTTGAAGAAAACTGCTGCTGAATCATATTGATTACTTCGAGAAGCTTGTTGTGAGCATGCTCCATTGCAAGATACATGTGAACGATGGTTTTGGCACTTTAAAAATGGTGACTTCTATGTTGTAGAAAAAGAACATGGAAAACCAGAAAACATGGAAAAATATGAAGATCTGGAATTGCAAGCACTGTTGGACGAAGATGATTCGCAAACACAAAAAGAACTCCCAAAGCAATTGGGAGTTACTCAACAAGCTGTCTCCGATCGCCTACGAGCGATGGGAAATATTCTGAAGACCATTACATGGGTACCTCATGTGTTGAACGACAGGCAAATGGAAAAGAGCAAAAACATATGTGAAATTTTGCTCGCTCGGTACAAAAGGAAGTCGTTTTGCATCGTATAGTAATAGGTAATGAGAAGTGGATTTATTTTGAGAATCCTAAGCTTAAAAAATCATGGGTAGACCCAGGCGCACCATCCACATAGACAGTAAGACCGAATCGCTTTTACAGAAAGACAATGCTCTGTGTTTAGTGGGACTAGAGGGCCGCGGTTTATTATGAGCTGTTGAAACCTGGGGAGACGGTGAATACTAAATGTTACCAATAGCAATTAACCAATTCGAACCATTCACTACTTAAAAAAAGGCCAGAATACTGAAAGACGCAACACAAAGTTATTTTTCTACATGACAATGCTCCATCACATAAGGCAAAACCAGTTCACGGCACATTGGAAGTACTCAGCTGGGAAGTTCTACCCCATGCAGCTAACTTACCACTTACTTGACTTCTTCCGATTACCACTTGTTTACATCGATGGATCATGCATTTGCTGAGCAGCTATTTAGTTCGTACGAGGATATCAAGAAATGACTCGATGAATGGTACGCGGCAAGAATAGATAGTATAATTCATTCATTTAACATGTTTATATTATATAGCATACTCACTATCCAAATGTGACATGACAGCTTTCTTGGGGTCCCCACCTGCCTCTAAATAGATTCTCATAATCTCAAAGGGAGCGTCCTGAAGCCGGTGTGGATGAAAGCTGACACCGCACTTGATCTGCTCCTGCACCTCCCCTGTTGCTGCGATGGCGTTCTTTTCAAAGTCTGTTTTTAAAGTACAAAAAGGGTTGACTATTTCTTCGTTCTATAAAAAATAATTAATAGTTTAATATCAAAATGGCAGTGTACTAAAGTGCTTCAGTTTTGGCAGGTTAATCAGTTACGACATATGATTCATCAAAGGTTCTGACAAATTTTGAAATTTGTTCCTCAGTCCTTCTGTAAAAATGAGACAACGAAAAAAGTAAACATTTTAGAAAAGACAATTTTGGTTTTAGTATTCATTGAAAGTTGTTAATTTTTCATTTTGAGAATTTGTGCAGGAATTCACACGTTTTTCTGACAATTACGAGGGAGATCCAGAAGACCGCAGAACAGAAGGGTTGCAAGATAAACAAAACAATGAAACTATTTCAGGTTTGGGAACAAGTAAAAATCGCTGGGAGCTAGATCAGGGCTATAGGGTGAGTAAATGAGCGATTCAAAGCCGAGTTTGTGAACAGCATCCATCGCAACTTTGCTTCTGTGAATCAGCATGTTGTCTTGCAAAAGCAACACACCTCTAGCCAGTTTTCCCTGTCTCTTTTTCTTGATAGCTTCCTTTAGTTTATCCGATATGATAGCATAGTACTTTCCAGTGATAGTGATACCCAACCCAATAGAAATAGGTAGTAGTTACTTTTTTGCAATTTTTAACAATATATTATTTTGAATTATGGCCTGCCAACATTTCCTCATCCATTGATGTATTTTGTTAAAAGGTTAAGAGGAAATTATTTGATGCAATTTGTATAATTGAAAACAACACAACAACAACTATTGATACAACAACAACTATCGGAGTTGCTGCTTAGTGCCGCTTTTACTCCCTTTGTCTTGAACGTCTGCCTTGATATGTGATAAACCCTCATTCATTCTACTTGATATTTTCTTTTTCCTAAATATGATTTTATTACAAGAAAGAAGTTGTACGAGTAAGTGTGTTGTCAGTTTATGTAATAGGTTTTTTGAGCCGCATTTGGTCGAAGGACTGTTGTACATGCAGGAATGCTCTTTTTCTTCAAGATTTTGACTTATTTTATGTGCAACCTGTGGACCTGCCCTATTGTTGAATGGTTAGATCTGACGCCGAACTGATAGTTTTCTCAAATAATTTAGACAGCATTGACAGTAAACTTATTTGGCAATAAAAGCCACAAGTTGGGCTGGTTTCGTTTGTTTTAGTATCATAACAACATCATAAAACTTCCATACTTGAGGGTAATGAAAAATATGAATGATCGCATCGAATAGCATAGTAATAGAAATTACTAGTACTTCCGCTATTACAAGATTAAAACTTCGCAGCTTGTTGAGATTTAAGTGTCAGATGTTTGATCTTATTTCTTGTTGTGTGCAGCACTTTATAGGGAGACTTAGCTGAAGATCGCTTTGTAGGTACACTTGTATTTTCTTAGCACATTTCTGGTTGTCAACCTCGCTTGATTTGGATGCTTCTACCAACAATTTATCAAAGGCTTCCATTTTATCAGAGTCAGTTACAGTAAACTTTGCATTATCAATATTCAGTGGATTTTCTGCAGGATATGGTTATTGGGAGTTTTCCATAAAGAATGTTCTTTCGCTGGTGACATAGAGCCTGATCACAGTGTAGTGTTTCATTTTCAATTCCAAGGAAATATCTCTTCAGGTTCCTAGAAATTTATTGGAATGCTGTTATGTCACATTGGTGTCTCTCAGTTTGCCAGATTATTCTTAGTTGCCTTTTTCACTTTTTCTTTAATGTCAAGAAGTACATTTTGGTGGATATTTATTTTCCTTGGATTTGTTGGCGTGGGCTTCATGGGTTTAGTGGTGGTAAGTACAACTTTGTAGATGTTGTCTTCTATCTCGAAAGGGATATTTAAATTGATATTCTCATGGATATAATCTCTAAATGACTTCCAGTCTGTATTTTTGTTGGTCAGTTCTAAATTTTCAGTTTTTTCAATTGTTGTAGTGCTTATAGTGGCTAATGCTGGCATATGATCTGATTAATTGTTTAAGTAGCTTTCACATTTATTGTAATAGCCTGAAAGTACTTTGTAAGTGAAGCAGTCCAGTAGATTTGGTAGTTTATGCAGGTCCGTGAGACAGCAGGTATGTTCTCTTGTCATTAGTATGTATTAAGGATTATATATACTTGTTTTAAGTTCCAGTCCTTGTGTGGTGATGAGTTTTCATCCTTATTGCACACGTTTACCATTCCAATCTCCCTATACTATGAACCTTAGACCTAGATTTATGAAATACTGAGTAAAGGGACTTTCATCTCATTTAGGTTTTGAATGGTCCTACTAACACATTATTATTAGTATAGATGTGGAATTTATTTGTATTGTTTTGTATTCGGGTAGCAGGTTATGCTTTACATTGCTTGTCATTGTAACTGCAGTTCCAGCATGTACAGTTCCAGTGGTATGTTGCATACACTGAATATCCCTTTGCAACTACTACTTTACCTATTAGGTGGGTTTCCGATACCAATAAGATATCTATTTTGGTTGTGGAAATAAATGTTGCTATTTCATGTTTGTGCAATGTAAGACTTTCCACATTGCAATGCGCAATGAAATTGTTATGATAATTTATTGACCACATGAACATTAGGACGCACATTTGGTCTAATATTTTGTTTTGTTAAGAGTTCTTCTAAGATATATCTACTATTGTGTTCTTTTCTTCCTGTACTTGTATTACCCGCTTTGATATATAGGTTTGTATTTGGTCTTTTTTACCTGTTACGTGCTTGCATTTCTGGACAGTTGATTCAATGTATTACAATATGTCTATTTCCTTTTGGTGTGTTATGTGCTTATGGCTCTGGATGTTTGACTCATTGTCTGATTGTATGTCTATTTCCTTTTGGTTTTCAGATTCCTTCAGTATTATTATTAGTATATTTATTCCAGAGTTATATTTATGCTGAAGTAATTTAGATTTCTAATTTTGAATTTCAAGAAATATCTGACAGCCTTTGTAGTTGGCAGGATGATTGTCCAGGCACAGAGCAATTGTGCTGTTCTTCTATATTTCTTTTGGCATTTAGACATTTTGTGGGCACTAGCATATTTTACACATCGATGAGGATGCATACAATTACTTTTTGTGTGTCCATATTGTTGGCAGCACCAGGATTGGACTATGCTTTGCTTGTTTTTAGGATTTTCGATGTTTGGATTAGTATGACAAATGTATTTAATCATCATGACTGTATCATTATTAGGATCTTGCTCTACGTACCGCATGATTAGTTTTTTGTGACTATTGTATATGATCTGTAAGTACTAAATGTGTGAAGGACTGTCCTATTAGTTTTTCCTCTCTAATCAGCATGATTAATTTTTTGTAGGTGTCTATGCTGTTACACGTAATTTCAAGTTATTAAATTACTTGTAATAGCATGGTATCTTGAAATAGCATAGGTTTAATTTTGTTTAGGAAAGTCTCTATTAGTTGGGTTAGTTCCATTAAGTCTTCGATTTCCTAAGGGATAAAAGGTTGTGGTTTACTATGTTTCTCTTTCTCTTCTGATTCATTTTCAGATATCATATCGTCATGTCGTAAGCCGGAGTAACTGTTACCTATTGGGGTTGCACCAGTCAGGTGATGATGATTCATTTAGTATTTTTCTTTTAATTTCTCTGGTTATCAGTTGTTATGTAGTTGTTTTTGTTGACGGGTCTTTGTTTCATGTCTGTTTTTTTATTATGTGCATCATTGACTGATATAGCTTTAGGTTTTGTACAAAAGAGAAGAATCTTTCGAGGGATATTTGATAGTGAACACCTCTTCGCGAAACAATTAACTTTTCTTTGTAGCTTGTTGTCGGGATGTTTCTATAGTTTTCATAAAATTTTCATATCTATCCTTTGCCCGAGTTCCAGTGTTCTTACTCGTTTGGTACTACTCAAGGAGCATGTATAAGGTAGTGGTTAGATATGTCCTACGTGAGCAACAGACACCCTTGCTAAATGTATATTATCAAAACGTTAGAGGTTTGAAGACCAAATCATAGATTTGTATTTGGAAGTGATAGATAGTAATAGCGATGTAATAATGTAATACTGGCTGAAACATCTGACGCATTCTCCACAACTAGCTGGGCCTAGTGCCTCAATAATTAAGAATTGTAGTGATAGAAACCTTATTGCTTTTCTAAACAAACATGAAGTTTTTCAGGAAAGCTATATAGCACAGAGTCACTATAAAATCTTTAATAACAGAGCAATGTAATCAATAACATTCGTTATGAGTTTTTAGTAATTATGCTTTGGATATTTTAATCCATTTTGGAGTAAGAAATGTGACAAACTGTAACAAAATTACTGAAAACTCACAAGTAAGAAATGTGACTCACTGTAAAAAAATTAATAAAAATTTAAGTAAGGGGGTAAGATATAATTCTAGACCTAAATGCTAATCAAAACATAGACCCATGTCTATGTTTGTATTAAAATAAATTTATGAAATACTTTTTAAACGTACATCCGAAGGAAGGAAGATAAGGTCAATAAATATCTGACCTTGTATTCATTAAGTCCTAGAAAATTTATGATAGGAAAAGATAAGATTAATAAAAAATATAAAAAACCAACGGACAAATTAACAGTCAATATGTAAGATCATTTTAAAAAATGTATGAAATGTTATAATAATTATTTAAGTAACGTTGGGGTTATATGTGAAATTCAAATGCAATGTTCCATCGTGCGAAAATTCTAGCGTCTGAGGTGAGCTACATGGAGTAAACAGCTTCAATGGATACTTCTGGTTCAATCCTTTTTGCTGCGTTTCCTGAGAAGATGACATTAATAAATGTTTAATTAACTAAAAGTTTTTCAGTCAACACTAAAGGAAAAGTTGCCATGTTTTAGAAAGAGACAATTAAAGTATTCCTAAATTTGTAAGTACAAAAAAGACTAGGTGCTGACCGAATACCTACTACTTTTGTTAAAAATAGCACCGACAACCTTGCAATTCTGATTAATAATATATTAAATTTATCATTACGTACAGGCAACTTTCCGAAATATTGGAAAATGGGGCTAACGTAACATCTATTCATAAAAAAAGGTGACTTAAATAATGTAGTTAATTATCATCTTGTGACTATTCCGTCAATTTTTAATAAAATGTTCAAGTTTTCTAATGTAGAGTGGAAACCTTATTGCTGTTTTTAAAAAATATGACGCTACTGGAAAAAGTGGGCAGAAGAGCGATATAGAAGATGGTCACTATCAAACTTCTCACAGATACAGTGCCGAAAGACTGACACATTTGTGCGGGGCACATTGCACTACCCAGTAACGTATTTAGGTTCAGTCTCGCCTCAGGCCACTTACATGTGGCCGCTTTTACCGCCAGTATTTTTGCACATCCCACTAACATTATAAATATGCAGGTTTGTAAGTTTGTTTGTTTCCTATTTAATCATGTAAAAATGGCTGAATGGATTCAGATGAAATTTAGCACACAGATAGATGAGGACTGGAACAGGACATAAGTTTTTTATCCCGGTAATAGGTTTTTCAAAGCAGGCATACATAAAAATATTCGCAATGCAATATTTATATATGAATATATTTCGTTGATGCTTTTCTCGTGAATATTTGACTTAATTGGAGGACTGTACTAGGAGTGACGTGAAGAGTCTATAAAAATCCCCGAATATGTATACAGTCGTTAATAAAATATGCTTACTCAAACTTACTCAAACTTGCGTACTCAAAGCTGGCATTTTGGTGAAGAAAGAAAATTGGTTGTTCAGTTCTTTGTAAACACTAAAACTGGCAGCAATTCAATTCAGAATATAATCTATTCTTTACCATTTTATATGTATTTACCTGAAAATATTATTTTCCGGTTGAGACTGTATCTGTATCACCCTACGAACTCTCATATTCATCGAAATGACGTTTCGTCTTCTTCGTTTGTATGCATCGTTATAGTCAGTAATAGAAGATTTCTCGATGGCAATGTACTCATCATGATCATAGTTATTCCTTGTGCCCCCAATATAATTTGCCAGAGAATTGTACAGTTCTGAAGTTACACCCGAATCAATATCGATGGATTGCAGAATTATGTTTGTCGCAACTGTTAAACCTTTGAAGAATTTCTCCCCAAATTATCAAAAGGATGGCCGTTTCCAAGCGCTGCAGTTGCTGAAGATGACCAGAAGATTTAAACCTGGTAGAATGCTTTTCGGACTGTTCCTGTCTTATCCCTTTAAGAACTTCTATTACTTCCAATCTTTGTTTAAACTTTTATAGACATATGCCTGAGCTGACCATCGTGTTTGAGACAACTTTTTGAAATATGTCAGTACATTGGTAGGTTTATTTAAGTATTTTTGTAGTACGCTCCAGTGATGAATCGTTACAGTAAAAAACATTTTGTAGAAGAGAAAAAAAATTGGCTGATTCATCGCAGCAATCTGCTGCTCATTGTCTAAGTAAATTAAGAGAAGGCGCTGAACATTGGGTAAAGGTTGCCGTGGAGGATACCTCTTTTATTCTAGCTTGAAGGTCAGAATACATACCAAACATATTGGCAGCATTGTTGTAAGACTCTCCCCTCCATTTCTTAATATCAATATCATGTTTTCTAATATTGAATATATTTGGCATTAATTTTGCAGAAATTAGTTGTTCATAATGAAACGAAACTATGTGATATAGCATTATTCCTACTTTCTTTAATTTCTTTACCACAACCTAGGTTTCGTTGTATTACAATATCTTTAGGTGCGCTATTAGCAAAGATTAACCTTCAGGCGGGCTTTTGGAAAGATTAACCCTTAGGAACTTCCAACAGCATTTATATATTACCCAAAACAATAGTGGAAGCCGGGTTTGTGTGGGTTTTCCCACTGCTTACGTTAATGAGTTTATTGTAAGGGAGGGGTGTAGTTTTTATTACACTTTTGAAAGTTATACAATATACAAGAATTTTAGTGGGGGTAATGAATTAAATTGATGTTATTCTGTGAGGTTATACAATGCAAATGTTCCGGTGTATGTACTGATATTATTCTCAGTAATATTTTTATACAATAGCAAGGGTATTGTATAAAAATAGTTAGAACAATGTTATATCACTAATTATACATATCTCCCATTTTCTTTATTTATTTTTTTTATTTTTATTTCATTTTATTTTATTTTATTTAGATGTGTAGCCGGGCTGAAACAATTTGACGTGTACTGCAGTATCAATGTTGTCTAACTATATTATGTCTAGAAGATATTAAGTATGGGTGATGATATTATATTTAGTTGGTCGTTTAATATATCAACTTTGGTGTCTCTTTTATATCTGTTTATTTCTAATGTTTCTAGCATGTTAAGTTTATTGCCTTTAGTATTTATTTGTAATATATGGGGAGCATTGTCCGTATGAGGGTTATGGTTATTTTCAATGAGGTATTTTGCAAAGTGAGATGTGCCTGGTTTATTATGTCGGCAGGTGGCAATGTGTTCTTTGTATGTAGTACTAAAATCTCTTCCTGTTTGACCTATGTCTCTTTAGATACCACTCTTTTTATGTTTATCTATTTTTTCTTCATTATTAATAAGGGTTTTACCCAAGTTAATCTTTGCTAATAGCCCACCTGAAGATGTAATACAACGAAACCTAAATCGTGGTAAAGAAATTAAAGAACGTAGAAATAATACTATATCACATGGTTTCATTTAATTGTGATAACTGCCACGAATAAATCTTCTGCTTTATGCTCAACTTCTAGAAGAAGGCACAGACATTTTTTTACCAACCGGCTTTCTAAATTAATGTATCTGAATACTATACTGAGCTGACCTATATAAGTTAAATCTGGAGTGGAGTCGACAATAATAGAATAATATTTTGCAGATTTAAGTAAAAAAATATGTAGAGTAATATTTTTGCAGTAACTTTTTCAGCCATCAAGTTAATGAATTCTTCGTAGGTGAATGCGGATAAGTAAGATGGTCGACCATTTCCTGGATTACCGTATTTGTCAATATGTTGCATCAGAAATTAATCAAATTCAGCTATCAATTTCATGGCCATTATAAAGTTTCCACTATTTTCTGTAGAACTAAAATTTTTCCATACGTCCTTTTAATGGTAGCTCATTACATGCGAGTAATCCAACAACTGCAGCAACCCATAGCAAAGCATTACCCCAGTACTTTTTCTCTTAATCGAGTTGATGAGAAAAAATGTATCTATTCTCCCAAGAGAGCTAAGTCGCATTTTCGTTGATATAACGCATGATTTGTGATCAAACGAGTTTTCATGACGGGTTAATGCTTCGTTGCCATATTTCTAATCCTCAAACCTTTCTGTTACTATTTTAGTAGTTCCTCCAAATAATCGATAGGACAAAATCTTGAGGAAAATAAATGGCGTTGTTCTCGGTTACATCAGTGTCACTTTCTTTTTAAAAAGCACATACAGTTTAGCATTTTTTTTTCTACAATTTGCTTTGCCATTCAGTTTTATTCATATAAATTTTTCTGTGTCGTGTACCATTCAGTCTTTCTTTACTCTGCATGAATAAATCGTGTCGTAGCACTAATTTTATATTAGAAATGAAATCACTTAAAAACTAAATTATTCAAAATATTACTTGGCACGGTTCTTTTACAGACTTTGGAGTGTAGTAGACAGACAGTGCTGAGAGCACATAGGTCGTCCTTACCTCACAAACATCATATTATCATATATATATATATATATATATATATACATACATATATATATATATATATATATATATAAATATATATACATATATATATATATATATATCACTCACTCACTCCTAGAGGAACGGAAAACATTTTGTGGAGATTTCCTGAATATTAGGTACCATAAATAGCAGAGTAGAATGCGTTCGGCTTTGGAAGCACATATCGTAATAGTTAGGTAGAAAGGCATGTTCATATTTTTTTCTGTCAATCAAGATGTGTGTCACCAGCCAAGGCCGCTCCTATAATTTTGGCCATCCTGGGCAATGGCCCAATTGACCTATATGTAAATATGCCACTAGCGCTACCCCCAAAGTTGCTTGAGCGTTTTCTTTTAAACTTAGATAATGAACGCATTGCTAATCCAAATTGAGGTATATTGTTACTTGATCACTTTAATTTAAATAATTTAACGCAATATAATGAGATTTACAGTGTAATAAGGGGTAAAAGTGGTTTGGCACAAATAAGGAGTTATAAATTTTGTGTAAAATTTCTTAAAAACTTTACCAAAATACATAATTTATTTGGCTGGAAGAGATTGCTCATGTAGCAATAAGTCCGCACTATGTACTATACACAAAAGTTTATAAATAAATAAATAAAATAATTTAACAGACTAGGAGGACACAATAAACCGCAAACTTAGGAACTGTTTAAACATGTTAAAAGTCATTGGGAATGACTGATGATGATTCTCATCTAAGAAGACTATATCAACAGCTCCAAATAAATGATTTGGTGAGGTCAAATTGGTGTATAACAGTTTGCGAGATAGTGGAGGAGGTTGGGATGTCAGTTGGTTCAAGTGATGAAATCCTAACTGAAAAAATTAAGAAAGCATCGTAAGATTCTTAAGTTTATCATTAAACCTTACTTCACCCCCAATCTCAATACTCCATTTAAATTCTTCAATACTCTATTTTAAACATATATTGCAATATTGTGGTGTACGAAGTGCCTTTCTTAGATGGATTTAATCATATTTAGCAGGTAGGAAGTATTGAGCTACAATTAATGGGTTCTCATCTCATGAAAAAGAATCAGAATCTGGTGTAAACAAAGCTTTCCCACCTTGGACTACTGTTATTTGAAATTTTTGTAAGCAACAAAGTAATTCTTACATATAAATATCTTGTTAATGTTCACATATTATTTTAAAATTTACAAAATCATAGAAAATTATTTAGATATTAAGCAATTACAAAAAGATTACTGTATCCTATCGGCATAGTATTTTAAGAAAAAAAATCGTCTGAAACCTAATAAATATTTCTACTTACATTTTCTAATCACTACCAAACTTTTAATAGTCAGTATACCATCGACAATGTAAAACTTGTTCTATATAATAACATTAAGCACCTGAGTATAATTATAG
Source organism: Druceiella hillmani (assembly GCA_039881145.1). Lineage (NCBI taxonomy): Eukaryota > Metazoa > Arthropoda > Insecta > Lepidoptera > Hepialidae > Druceiella > Druceiella hillmani. Next base: position 10,884,912 of record JAYKKI010000081.1, on the reverse strand, counting down.
GTGATAAAATAAAATTTTAAAATATGCGGACCGTAATACAAATAAATTTCAGGCTTTGCTTTAAGGGCAAGTAAAGATTTTAAATCTTTTCAAATTTAGGAATTACACTGACAGCATCGAAATAATTCAAAAGATGTTTTTGCATTATATCTCTTACAGAGCAGAATTAAACAAGAAAAGACATAGCTATCTAGAGTGTATTTTATGTTTCAAAATGCACATTGCATCTACTGAAAAAAACACACCGACTGCTTTTCCATCAGAAGTTCATTCGCGACGCAATTAATAGCAGTCTACTACTTCAACGCTAAATTTAACATTCCCTGCAACAATAGTCAATCGCATATGTATCATTTTGTCTTTGTTTCTAAGTGACATACTGACGTAAGATTTTTTGATCCAACCAGTAGACTAAGTTGCACCCTTAATAAACTTCCTTCATCTGTGAATTTTTTTGGATTCTCAACCTCAACCTTTAAAAATAACTCTATTGATGACCTTATTAATCAATAACTTCAGATAAAGATTTAGAGTATTTTCATTTAAAGATTTAGAGTATTTTCATAGTTGTTTAGCTTAATTAAAATTATTGTCTCGTCCTAATTTTAAATTATATTATTTGACTATACATAAACTAATTCTGTTATTGTCCAGATATTTTATTTATTGTAATTTACTCAGAATATATTTAACTTGAAATTATTTATTTCAATTACTTAACCGTGCGGTGCCCACTTTTTTGTTGTTACAAAAAAATTATATGTTTAGTCTTGTTTAAGTGAAAAGTTTACAATAGTGATGTTACTGTTTGTAAGCCAAATACAGTAATAAATAAATAAAATAAATATTATTTACCTTTAACAGGCCAAACACTTGCTACTTCACCTATGAAGCCAGCTTTTATAGATTCATTTTCTTTGCATCCCATTACTATTTCTTCTAGCATAACTTCGTACATATTTTCCTTCGAAAGACCAAGAGATAAACTATCCTGAAGATCTGCTATGTAATATCCGGTGCCAGCAATCACGTGTACACCACTCTTCTCCGATACTGTTTTCATCAGTTCCAAATCTCTACCGAGGCCAGTTGTTGTGTTTTCCACTATGGTACCTGAAGTATATTTATTAGAACTTTGTAATTCAAATCTGATTTACCAAATAGTAGCTATAAAATGGTAAAAAATATAGTACAACTATTATGTCGAAATTTTGGCTATGAAAATTAATGAACAAATATTGACACCTATTGTCTGTCAATAAGTGAGTAAGATTTTATATTTTTAAGAATATAAGACAAAAGGAAATATTACCGCAATGAATATAATAAATCTGTTCAAAAAAGAAGACAACAAGTTTTTTTTGTTATTTTATAGGGATATTTCGAGCTTACATTTGCTAACACTACTTAGAGTAGAATCTAATTAATATTTTTCCATCACTCAGTGCCCACTATGGTAGCGTTTCTGCGTAGCGTTTTTAAGAAACAAGTATTGTTTGACGTCTCTTGGAAATTTTATCATGAGTAATTTGGTATAAATAGTCATAGTAAATTTTCTGTAAAACGTGTTAAAAACCTTACCAAAAAAAAAATAATTTAGGAGGCTTATGAGGAGGTCATTTTAAATCGCATACTATTATTATGTGTGGATTAAACATTTTAAGTCATTTCGTATTGACTGACGACGATTCTCGTCCAGGAAGACTATCTATATCAATAGCTCAAAATTAACAATTTTATGAGATCAAATTGATGTTTAACGGTTTACAGGATAATAGAGAAGGTTTGGATATTAATCAAGTGATGAAATCTTACCTGGTAAAAGAGTGCAGAGAAACCAAGCTCGTTTTGCAAACACAAACACGAAAACAAGAGCAGAAAACAAATGAGTAAAGATTCACCAAAAAAGGTATACACCAAATAAAGTATGCCAATATAACCAAACATTACTGTTGAGAATAATTACTGGGGATGATCATGAAGTGAAAACTGTGTCTCAGACTTTGAAATTTGGCATAGTGGTAAAGCATATATGTGAACAATATACATTGAAAAATATCCATATGAAAGTTTTAGAGAAGTTATAGACCTTCTCTAAATGTTTATTTCTGAAGTCACTTAAAATGTTTATTTTCTATTTCTTGTACAATGTGGGATATTAATTAAAAGATTTTAAAGTGTATGTAAAATAGTTCTGGACGATGTCTACTTCTATTCCTGAACGGTTTGAAGTTAAAATTTTGAAAAAATAGCATTATTGAAATTAACCTAATGTTAACCACAAAACTCTAGTGTGGATTCTAAATATCATAGTTTTAGAGATATTCACGACATTGTTAAAGATGGCTAAGTAGTATATTTACATGGTGAAAAATGATATTAATATTTATAATAGTTTAATAGCAAAATTAAGGCAGGGAACGGGAATGATGGATGTGGGGGAATCTCAGATATATGGATGTCCGCTAGTTGCCTATACTCTCACACAGGTTCAACCTCTACAGTCACGTGATAGTTTAGAGCATCTTTATCGCCACACCTGTTTTTAGATTTACTCTTTTCTGTATCCTGTTTATTAAATCAGCAGCAATCATTAATTTATTTATTTTACAGACTGCTTAAATGTATGGGGTAAATATGTAAATACGGTCATCCTCAATATCCCTGACATGATTAATAGATGGAAATGTAGAAAGGAAACATACGTTTTCAGATACATCAAAAATATATTGGACAGAAAAAATCTAGTCTTGATTTGGCTTTTTGCAAAACAATCGCTATGGAGAGTGAGGCTGGCATAGATAAAGAAGAACAGGGTGGCCTATATGTTGCGAATGGTTTGTACCATTCGCAACATATAGGCCACCCCATTCTTCTTCTTCGTTTAACCTAACCTAACATATATCCATACAAAAATATGCATGTGTGACAGTACGGTAAAACATTCATTAGATGAATTATTGTTCTATTTTAAGCTCCTCTCGTAGGTTTTAATTAAAAAGGCAATGTTTGACTGCAATTCTATACAGATATTTTAAAAAATCCTATAGATTAGAAAATAACAGTCGTCGCCATGGTGTGTTGGGTTAATAACAAGGCATGCGGCCTTTGATGATGCGGCGGGAACCTGGGTTCGATTCCCGGCCATTCGTCGAACGGGGCTGGACTGGTGTTATGGTTCGCAGTAAGAGATTGCTCTCATAGCAATAAGTCCACCATATGTATCAATTAGATGTATGAAAGTAGATAAATAAATAAATACATTAAAATAATATTATATTTAAAATAGAAATTATAATAAAATGAATACGTATAGAAAATTGTATTTAAATGGGCAAACACAATATAACTTTGGCAATAAAAATCATGATTACTCTAATTTTATCGCAGAATTTTTTAATTGGTGATTATTAAGTAAATTATTGTTTGGTTTTTAATTTACCTCCTCCATATTTCTTGTAAGCGATGACATCATTAAGCACAGCTGTTGTCGCATCCTTGTCACCAAACAAAAGATTATATTTGGAACTATAAGGATATTGGCGAATGAAGCCCACATTTTGCAAATTGATATTGTCAAATTTATCTCCTATTTGTTTTGGTGGTTCTCTATAGAAATGTGTGAAGTCCAGGGCAAAATGTTCATGAGTTAAAGTTCTACCGAGTTCATTCGCTGGTACTGTACCTAGAACTTTTGAATAAATAATTTTTTTTTATAAGTTTTGATACATGATTTGAAAGCATCTTTTATATAAAGGTGAGTTATGTTGCATGGTTCCATCACTTAAATTCAAAGTGTAATTAAACATTTTCTCTTAAATTCATGTACAAATCATGGGTGACAAAAATAAAATAATAAATATTACTTATGCAATTTTTGAGATGTCAAAATAACTCATCTGTAATGAAGGAAATGAGGTATACCTAGGGTAGGCAGTGCTACAATACATATTGCTTTAAATAGTATTAAAAAGACATATTTGTGTGTTTGAAATTGTTGCCGGGTTAATTTTTTCGGAAAAAGCAGACAATGCCGGTAAGAGCAATGTTTAAGTCTCTTTATTTTATAGAAATGTAAATTAGTGTATATGAAACATATTTAATTATTTTAATTCCAATCCCATATTTTTTAATTAGAAAGTTATAAATTAAAAAACAAGTAATAAGTTAAAAGACTCGAGTACTCTGTTGTTTTCTTTGAAATATTCTTTATTATAATTAATTTAATATATTGGAAGGCGTATTCCTACAATAACATTTTTTTCATACAAGCAAGTACCATATTTTAAAATAATAAAAATATAAAATAGGGTGTATATTGCACAAAGGCTCAAGACATGCAGAAGACAGCTGAAAACACTCCAATGAACTAAATGTAATTCAGTGAGAATCTTTTGATAAAAATTGTTGGAGGTTGTCTATAAGTAACACTAGGTGATATAATTTTAACAGAGGCATCACACAGCACTATGTCAGATAATGCGAAAGGTTTAACTTCATTGTAAGTAGATACCACCTGCTAATTATTATAACATCTTGTGATATTTTCCCTCTTAACCAGTGTTATTGAAAATGTTAGAAAGTCATTGTGTAGATTAATGAGGTTGATCAACAAACAAATAATTTGTGTTGAAATTGGATTAAAAAAATTAAAATGTCCATATTAATCAGTACATGTCTAACAATCATAGATTTAAAAAAATATCATTTATATATATTTTAAAAATATTATTATATGTGTATATATACATGCTTGATAAAAATCTTCCAGTTATTTTAAGTAAATAATATCTAGAGACTGACAATTATTCAAAGCCTATATTATGTGTTCCAACATGTACTGGCGGTTTTTTTTTCTTAATCGTTGCTATATTCATTATAATTCATATACTTTAAAAAGTGTGTTGGAAAAGTGTAGAATATACTTTATTTGACAGTATGCCTTGAAATTTGCACATATAAATTTTGTCTAATTTTTCTTTTATTTCTGGCTTTTTCCATACCAGTCAGCTTCTATACAAAAATATACATATGCCCAGTAAATGGTTTTTAAGGTTAGGTTCAATTAATACTAAATATCAACTTACCAGTTTGTACAGCCATTTTTCAATTGGGTTACTGTGGGAGCAATAAAACAAGAACAAGCGGGGAACATATACTCTACAACGTGAACAGGTACCTACTGTAAGATATGAACTGACTATCACCGTCCGTTATCGTAACAAACAATATGAATTCGTTACTGCAGTCAGCTGACTTTCAACTCATTGTTTACATGGACCGGAGCCGGGTATGTAAATAATTACATGTACAGTATTGTATAGTTGTTATGTCATTATAATAATATAACATAACAATAAAATACGTACCTACATACGAGGCATCACCTATCGCGCCACTATATAGGTTAGATAATATTATATACACATCGGTATTTTATATACACGTAGATGTTATACGCAATTTGTTGAAATATTCCGTTGAAAGTTAAAGAATTTAACAAAGTTGTAAACGATACTGAATGCATATTTTTGCCAGTCTCCTTTGGGTTTAATCCAATATATTAGAGATAATAATTGACCGCCTAAAGAACAACATCACACGCGTCGTTAGTAACATTCAGCCAATTTTATCTAAAACTGTCACTGAAAATAGGACATCGTGGACATGCTTTTTCACACTATATAGCCTTAGATCATATACTAAAAATATAGCGTCATCGAATGTACCAGAAAATATTATTTAAAACCTATCGCTGTCACAAATTATTCTATTCAAATTTAAAATATAATACCCTTACTAGATCTCACGTGAACGAAATCGTGGACACATATTTACTTTTTGTGTCCACGATTTCGTTCGTGTGGGCTTTTGGGTTTATTTAGACAGGTTATTTAAAAAAAATTATTTAAGGTAATATACACAACTAATTAAGGGTTTTGCAACATAGATTGTGTCCTACAGAATTTCATCGAAAAAAGCTTTTGATAATTGAGTGTTCGGCTACTGTGCGATGGATGGCGCCCTATTAAATTAATTTCTCTACTGCACCGTTGAAAGCACCGTACGGTATATAATGTAAAATGTGGATATCTTCCAAAAATATATAATAGAGTACCGTAATTATATGATTCCATACAGGAAGATTTTTAGATTCAGCTGTTTTCAATGCATTTTTGATCTGCATTAGGAAAACACCTTCAACCGTTCGTATAGACAGACAACTTATTTTTAAATATTAGATTGGTTTTAGTAACCTAATGCGAACAGAAGGTATTTAAAAGCTGAAAATTCGAAAACCACAGACAGATACTTAAATTTTATTTATCCTTATTGATTATGAGTAACTGGGACGATTTTTATAATCGCCTATTGCTCATAACGAATAAAAATACATTAAATTGAAGCCATGTATCGGCTTCAATCCGCAATGTATCATTACGTACTTCTCGGTAAACAAATTTCAAATGTTATAAAAAAATTAAATATCATGATTTCGCTACCGTGTTAAGCGATCGGCGATATGATCGTGAAATAAAACGAGAGGGTCTATTTTTAACCCGAGGTCAAACAGTGGACTACTTAGCGATCGGAATGTAATCAATATGTCTGATCGGGTAACTATAATTAATACATTCGCATTATTTGATAACATCGAACGAGCTCCGATACGATAATTGAATATCTTGTTTAATATCTTTACCTAGGTAGATAAACAGTGCTAAACGAATATATTTTATGTTTATTCTGGTATATAAAATTAGGTTTTATTTTTGACCAATTATCTAGCCAAAGGTATTTGCACTAGGAATAAACATTTTTTGCAGGAAAATTTTTTAACGCTATACGGTTTTGGAATTGTATACATATTATATTAAATAAGCGGATTGTGAAAAATTTGTTTTGTTTTTTGGTGTTGGAACATCTTCTCTTGTTATTTTGAAAAATGCCTCTCTGTGACTGCCTGCTCTTTCCGCTGTATCATCAATAATGATGATTTTTCAGGATAATCTGACACAGCCTCAGTCAAAGCAATTTCTGCAAGAAGACTAATAGGGGAAAACATAAACTTCACAATTAATAACTGACAGATTAGGTGAGGTGCCGATGCAATATTGCATAACTTGTTGCAAATACTCAGGCAAAGGACAGTAACTATTACTGCGTAAAGGGGCGATACTCGCCTCCCCCCGCCAGTTCAATAGCAGCCGCAGAAAAGGGGTACGATCAAGGGTACGCGTTTCTAGGTTGCCACTTGCTGCGTGCGCGTGTGATTTGTTCAATTTTGCAATATTTGGTCGAGTTTAAGTTGTGTAATTTATTCTTAATTGACAACTATTTATAATAATTCAAACTATTCTTAAAACTTATTGTTTTGTTCGAACGTGACGTGGTCCGAAAATGTATCCTGGTAGTGTCGACCATAGACTTTTTATATTGTTTATCGAGATATCTTTCACATGAAGCAAATTTTTATTAAGTCAAAAGTACAACGAAGACAATATTGCAATTTATTACATTTATAAATAAACAAAATATATTTTGATTTAAGATTTTATTCTGTTTTTAAGATCCATACACAGTACCTTTTTTCAAATTCTATCTTAATGTTATTATTATCAAATAACTTTCACACAATTACATGAATAGTGTAAAATAATTGTTCATATAATTACGATTTTACAAATACGTAATAATAAAGACATGCGAGTCGGTACAATGTTACTGAGCTAGCATGCTATCGAGACAGTCATTCGATCGACGATATTGGTTCGAAAGAGAAACAGCTATGTTGCTGACGTATCGCGTCAACTCGGTCGATTGCTTGCAACGATCGAGACTGATATGTAGTAATAGTAACTATTCTTTGCCTGCACGGTGCTGACAGCCCTACATTAATGCCCACACATACAAATGCACACATACAGACGGATACGGATAGCAATAGTGTAGGCAATTCAATCTGTTCGCTAGTATGGAGTGTCGGGGGTGTGATTGAGGTAACATATGAATATAATTTTGCGTGTAGGCATATATTGTACAATTTTTTTTATCTAAATATTCGTAATTTTTTTTGTAATTTTAGTGAGATTAAAAATGCTCACTTTTGATTCAGTATTTTTCAGAATATATTTTTAAATATGCAATATAAGTTATGAACTGTTTTTGGAGTTTACTCCTTAAGAATCTATTTTCATACATAGCGCCCGGTATAAAGTTTTATGAGGTGTAAAATCAGAAGTTCAGAGCGTACGAAGTTCAGAGCGTTAAAAAAAGTGTAACCGTTGGTGACCTCTCCGCGCAACATTTCTGCGCATCTTTAGAATGAGATATCAATGTGTTTATTTCGCATTTTCTTATGGCGTAATCGCAATGACGGAGCGTGACACACATATCGCTATTTTATTATGGCATAATCACAATGAGGGTGTGTGACACACATAATGTACAATCGTTCGCTTATATCAATATGTAATCATTAAATGTCGTTATGTAAGAATATTTGGTGTCTCCTATTCTACAAAATAAAAAGTCTATAATTTTAACTTCTTAGTCTGATGTTACAAAATGTTGTTAATTTTGTTGTAAAAATTTTATCTTGTTCATTTATGTTTTACTTGAAAATAATTATATTGTCAGTATTTTTTTACTAAAGAATTTTCCATCTATATTTAATGATATTGATATTTATATTTATATACAGTATTACCTATTTTATACATTTCAAGACAAACATACTTAAAGAGTGTCCAGTCTAATCGCGCGTCGAAGCTGATACGCACATTTTTTTGTATTCCTCATAACAAAACCCTTTCAAATTACAACTCAATTTAAATATAAAATTGAAAAATTGTTTTTTTTTTGAGTACGTTATTTACTTCCTGTTTAATTCTTATACGAGTCTAAAAGAACAGCTAGTGCAAAATATGTGGGTTTATAAGATGTATTAAAATGACAAATTTCAAATTTCTACATCGCATTAGTTTCGAGAAAATAGGCTATAATAGACGAGCAGACAGACAGACGCGTGAGTGATCTTATAAGGATTCCGTTTTTTAGTTTGATGTATAAAACCCTAAAAAAACAAGAAAAATACCGGAAGTCGATGAGCAATTACGCCAGGACAATTTTTATTGTGAGTTATTAACCACAGGATACTATAAAAGACAATAGGTATTTGACAATATTTTTTGTTACTAAAATATAAGTAATAACATTAAAAACGGTTAAAATAATTATATCGTACCTAGGATTTTTCATTACAAAGTTATAACAATTTAAAAACTGACGAATAATATATAATAGTCAGTCAGTTTTTAAATAACATTTTAAAAACCGACTATTTAAAACTGGCTTATGACGTCACTGACCAATATTTAGCATTCATTATGAGGGAGTTTATTAAATATCTGTAGTATCTCTTTAAATATTGCGTTTATATATTGCATATTATAATTTTGTCGTTTTTTGTGTAGAAACTAATCCACCTAACCTAACCTAAGTAAACCTACTCCACAGTTTTAAACGATTTTTACAAAAATATATCGACATCAGTCAAATACCTTATATATATATATAAATATATACATATATATATATATATATACATATATATATATATATATATATATATATATATATATATATATATATCATCATCATCATCATATATATTAATACGCTAAGGTTAAGATGTTACACTCTCTTTTTAGAAAAAACCTCACAACTAATCCACATAAATTATATATCATTTTATAGATAATTGCTTGCTCTACCGGCATCCACAACTAAAAAATTTATTATTGCTATTGTTTTTGCAAATTAATTAATTATTAAAATTATATACACAAAACAGCAATACTGCCATCTAACGGCTCAACGTCAATATGATTGACGGTCGGTAAAATTTTTGTTTAATTTCAAATCCACTCACGTATAAATAAAGTGGCGCTTTAGCTCAATGCTTTTGATACTCGCGCCTCTATATGTCAATTTTAGTAAAATAGAATAAATAATGCGAAGACTTCGCACGGGTCACGCTAGTATATATATATTCAAATACAGTCTCCACTAAGACCAGAAGAAGACAAAATTAAATAGAAGAATCACTTCTTCCAACAAAATTTTATAAACCGAATGTTCTTAAAAGGTTCTTGAACTGCTACCGAGTAAGTAATTCACGGCAGCGAGCGATGTGATCTTCCATTTATTTTCTCGCTTAAACGTGTCCTTGACACCTAGCATTTATTTTCACGACTGCTCTACCGCAAAATTAAAAAGTGGGCGTCATTACTGGGCCCTATTACTCGCAGTGACCCTATTTTCCGTTAGCTATAATGAAATATACGTATATAATTTTTGCTCTGAATATTTGCTTATTTCCCTTTTAATAATATTCCACGATGATAATTCTGCCAAGCTAACAATGATGCTCTAGAAGGTGAAACTGAAATTGTAACTCCATTGTCTCGACATTTTAATTTTTTTTAAAGAAAAGGAGGTCTATGACGTGTATATTTACATTTTGTGCACGTAGATGAAACAATTGATGCTTTTTGAAAGATTATCTCTATAGTTATTTTGAACGTAGTGAAACTGGAGCCAATGAGGTACTTCCCTTCTCTTCCCTAGTACGTGTATAAAAAACATTATAAAAACACATAATACGATATTCTCACTAAATAGCTTATTTACATCAATAATATTTATGTATATATGAGCATAAAATAAATATTTGGCAACTCGGGTTATTTTTTAGATCAATCACCTGCCGTATTTATTTACTCGTAATGAAGAAGACTGAAAAACCTTTCTTACTACAAAAAAGCTATCTTTGCAGATGTGACACAAAATTAGTATGGTTACTCTGTGTCACAATCACCAATATTATCAAAGATCAACTGACCTTCTATAATACGGCGCGCTGGATTCAAACGCGCCTGAAATCTACTACAACGGGTCTGTTTATACTTACCTTATTGAGAAAATGACCCCTGAAAATGATTCCTTCAAAATATTCACGCAAGAAGAAAGACGTTTGACGTTCACTTAAATCACTTTCCCCTGAGAAATATGATTGCGAGCCGTCATGGACGCCTGGCAAAAACATATAATTTTTTTATATTTTTACACTGAAATAATTTTATTTGATCGAATTGAAAATGAAAAAAACAAATATTTGGATAGTTGTTAATAATAAAATATTAATTTCATTTTATTTTTATGAAATAGTTAATCACAGAAATATTTCTTAATAATCGATTGAAAATTTATTTTTAATTTTATAATTCTGTTAGCCGACAAGAAGCGAAGCAGGCCGAATTAAGTTGGAAAGAGCCGACAAGATGCGAAGCTGGCCGAATGGCACATCGCGACGTGCCATCAGATCTTTTAACTACCGTCCAAATGCGCTATTAGATGTTTCATATAAAAAATACTTGCCTGTGTTTCCGCGTCCATTTATACCAATAGGAATTTTTAAACATTTTGAAATACTATATTTTTAAACCAGTACGATATAACCAATTTAACTTTTCTCTATGATTTAAGATCGTGGTTATGTCAAGGCTATAGTAAAGTACCGCATAATAGGATTTAGATTAAACTTTTTAAATGCACAACAAGGATATAATGATTCCGATTTAAAACTATGTGAAGAATTCATCGCCTCAATAGACTCGCCTCGCCAAAAACGATGACAATAGACAATTACACAGGAGTTAGACAATGAAAGCGCAAACACGCCGCATTGTCGCGTACGAGCCAACAGCATTCTCTCACCGCAACGCCGCGCGCATTGGCGCCATTCTAACAATGGATGAAATATTGTCTCGCCTTTAAGGCGTCCCGCCACAATGCAACATGTCAAGTGCCAAATTGAAAAGATTTGAGACTTTTTTTATTTATTTCTCGGTCCCCCATTGAATTAGATGCGCTGCAGCGGAGTCTCCATTGCATTGTTGTCGCAAAATGTGCCCGCACGAACAAAAGAAACCACTTGTACACCAGACTATTGGAGAGACGTACGCACATGTCAAAAATACACGAGATTTGTATTATTGCTTACTACGAAGCGCTGTGGAGTATTTGAAATAGCGCGGTGTTGCCGAAATAAGAGAAATGTCTGTGTGTAAAAGTTTATTTATTCTCAATTCTAAGGAGAATATTAAAACTTTCTTTTCAGGGATCCGTATTTCAAGATAAAAAAAACTTACCGTATAGAATTCATCACGCATCTATCGGTCCGTCTGCAACAGCGGTTTTTCTCAAGAACTGTAGGATGTAAGAATTGGAAATATGACATAAAAGGTTTATGTAACCTGCGTATACATATATAGTTAACCTTCAAAACTATTTATGTAGAAATTTTAGACGGGGCAAATAAAGTATTCGATTTTTTCGCGACTGACTTTACAAGTTATTTCTTCTTTTTGTCATTTGGCATAGTTTGTACAGGTTATTGTCTTTCGATAATTTGAACTGAAAAGTAAAACGACTAATTTTTACAGTTACGTTATACAAATTATGTTTAGTATTAAATTAGATACTAACAAATATCGTATACTAACAAACGTCATATGCTTCTTCTCAAAATAATTATATCACAGTTGCGGAAACGCCAATAAAGTCCGCACTCGAGAATTAAGGAATGTCCTTGATTTTAACAGCTTACTAAATAATACTTCCGACTCTCCAAAGAAATACCAAAATTTATAATTGACATTTTGAGACCGATCTTGAAAGCGACACATCGAATAAATATTACTAAAACAAAAAACCTATAAAACGCGTTTCCAGTCATTCATAGATAAAGTATCGAACTGTCGTCAGCGAAGAAATAGCTCCGTCCTTTTCTTTCTACTATTCTTTTCTCGCAAGCCAAAATATAATAATAGCATTACTGTAACGAACAATAAAAGTTAGAATGAAGCCAGCGCGATACAACATGCCGATTTTTAGAGAAAACGTTAAGACAGCCGCTATTGTCGTGCGTTAGCTAACGTATACGTTAAGTTAATGCTACAAAATAGGGTTGAATATATTCATAATATTACGCTTCGCGCATACTTACTAAATTGAACGCATGCGCATACGTTTTAAAATTAAAACTGAATCGCTTTAGAGGAAAAGTAAGCCCACAATAAACTTCCGGTCGCTTCGGTAGGCTTCGGTAGGCATTAGACGCGTTGCATCGTGTACTGCTTTGAGATGCCGCGCGGCGCTCGGCGTGTTACAGGACGCTTAGCCCTTTCAGTAACGTTGAAATAGTATTTCGAAAACGGTATAAAATACGAAAAAAATTATTGTAATTGTCTTAATTTGTACTCAGAAACCCGTTTTTTGTACTTGGCTTGCTATACCGATTTGACGATCTAAAGGCGCAAAATGTCTCGCTTCTGACGTTTTTAGCGGCCAGGCACCAGACACACTTTTTATTTTATACACAAGATTATAATGGACAGAAATAAATCCATAAACCTATTGAAGTATTATTATAGATTCATAAATAGGTTGTCATTATTATTGTAGAACGTCAAGGGCAGGGGAGTTTCCGAAAGAGGAGAGTTAGTTTGAAATGATACGTTCCTGGAATCGGTGACAGGTTTATTCCGTAACTAAGCGGCGTGAAATTATGTAATTTCCAAGAGAACAGCCCTTCGTTAAATATTACCGGCGGTTTAATGAAAATTTCAAGCTATTTGTCTTAGAAAAGCTCATTATTAACTTTTAAAAGTAAAGACGGACTTCAGGTGTAACGTAAAAAGTGCTTGAGTTAGAAATTTATTACTTTGAATATAACTCAGCGCCAGTTTTCATATAACTTTTTATACATAATATTATAATAAACGTGGGTTGGAAAATCCGATGAGTAAGGCTCTTTACCTTCAATCAGAATAAGGATGTCTGATTTTTTGAAGCCAGTCAGATATTAAGGACCAGTTCCTACAGGCTTGCGACTTATCTTTAGTACTGTGTGTTGTGCGAAAACACGTCCACACGAAGCGAGACTAGTGGAAGTCAGGTAAAATAAACGTGGGGTAAAATCATGACCGATAATCGAGTATGATGTTACCGTCAACACGCGCATGCGGCGGTTGATATTCTCGATGTATTATCAACAACTGCACGATCTGTTCCCTGAAGAAGGCCAAAAAACTTTTAGATAATAATATTAAGCCACGTTTAGACTACGACACTTTGGCGAATACACTCAGTGTATACATCGAGTGTCTGTGTGTGAACACGACTGTCTGCGCTTGCGATATTTATTATGAGATTTGGTTTAGTGTCGCGACACCGAAACGACCTTATGTGTGAAACGGCTTTATGTGTGTCGCAATTAGTATCGTAGTCTGTACGGGTCTTTAGAATACCGTCGCCATTTTTGATAAGTGAGCGTACTTTACCCCGTGTCCCGTTGGTAAAAGTACAGTTTAGGCAAGTACAGTTGTTCATTGTTTTTCTTTTTTTTTAATCAAAGAATACTAATGAAAACAAAGCATGGAAAAGGTATAAAGACCGCTCATGATTAATTTAGTAAAAAAATCTATTGAAAAAGTATACTTACCTTCTAATCACAAACGGCTATCAAATGCCTAATTTGAAATGTTTTTAGGTGATTGTTTCATTTTTTTAAAATTTTTTATGTTTCATAATTTACGTTTTTCTTTATTAATCAAGTGTCTATTAAGAAAACGAATTAATTTCAAAAAACCGTAGCAAATAAATTCTTGAAAAAGATAGTAACGCATTGAAAGTGTTAAAAAAAGACGGTAAAAAATTAACACAATTTTATTCGGTTGTCAATTCAATTATAATTCAATTCGATCAGTTTTCATAAAAACCGTAGATAACGGTCAATTACTAAGAAGCTATGTTTTGAAAATTTACTTTCATTTAAAACAATGGAGAGGTACAAATTATTATTAGAGAACAAAAAAAAACAAATGTACAGATGAAATGTTTAATCTCTTATTTTTATCTGAGTTTTAAAATACAAAAGCTTTGTTTTTCAAATTTATAGCAAATATCAAACTGTACATGAATATTCTGGATTAGCATACAAATCAATGGATTTATTACTATCGAATTTAGACTGAAACTGAGTTAATCAATTAATGAGTTAATATTGCGTGCGGAAATATGTAAAACTAAAAATATTTAGATAGAATTAACGTAAAAATATTACGTACAATTTGAAAGAAATAAGTGATTGTTTCTTATTAAAGTAATTTTGAAGAAAGGCATTGTGAAAAGTCATATTAACAATTAAAAGAGCAAAAAGGTTAAATTTTCTTATTAGAAGTTTCATATAGATTTTATTGTGTAAAAGCAAAAAGATAAAGTAAGCTTTAACTACTAAATAAAAGCCGGAAGGTGGTGACAGGAATGTCTCAGCAATGAGGAGTAAACTTATCGGCTTTAAACTCGTTTGACTTGCTTTAACACAAGCGAGAAAATAATAAAATAAATTGGCTGATAAGAATATATAGGTACATACAAAGGAATGAAACACTCAAGATATTAGTAGGTAGGTACGTAAGTATATACAGATATACACAAAGGCATGAAGCAACCATAATATTAGTACATATAAGGTGTGAAGCACTAATTATAGTGAAGCCAAAAGAGAAATGTTATCAATATGTTTGTATGTATACATACATATATTTAAATATGCGTCTACGTATGTAGGTATGCACGTATATGTATATTTATTTTCATTAAATGTCATAATTGCCTAGTTCGATTTCGATAAATGAGATAATATCGAATTCTTCGTGAGTTCGTAACATTTCGCATAACAGGGATGTTTTAAACACTAAAAACAGAAAAAGAAAAATTAACAAAATAATTAAACGGCTTTACACATCCTCTTCATAACCAAGACAATGAAAAGTATTAAATAATAAAAATACGATTACCCATTTGGAACTTTAGGAGTATGACATTATTTCTGAATATAAATAAATTTAGAAAACACTACCGCCGTAGGAGATATTTAGAGGCGGTTCCAAGCTGAATGTGGCTGCTGTGTGTCAGCACCGATGTGTGTCAGTGTATAGGTGTGTATATGCGTTAGCATGGAATTAATGGTGAATATTATTTATTCTTTACATTAATTTGTCATGTGTTCTGTTTACGTGAGGAAGGTGAGAGAGACGTCCACTCGGCATCGACTCCTAAAATTTTTAATAGATTAGTATTTTTTTTCAATCGTTCTTCCTATACTCGATTATGGTGATATCGTATACGTCCCGCGTTTACTTTCAAAAACAGTCAATATAATGCAAAGAATTCAAAATTCATCGCGCGTTTTTTTCGGCATCCCACGGCGATCCCACGTATCACCCTATTTAAATGAGCATGGAATGCTCCGAATGCACAATCGTCGCAATTATCACACTTTCTGGTTTTTGCGTAGACTTTTAACAACAAAGGAGCCGAAATATTCTTATGACATATTAAACTGGTCCGACAGTGCTCATCGCCACGTGACGCGGGCCAAAGACCGACTTCTCTTAGTCCCGGAACATCGCACAACCGGTTTTCGGGGTAATTTCAAGTTTGTTGCAACTTAAATTTGGAATGACCTCCCTCCGATCCCGTCGGAACTACTTTTAAAAGGTCTATCCGTAAGTGGCTTTTGACCCATCAAATGCAAACGGAATAAATGAAAAATATCGGCACTACGAAATTAGTTGATTTAAATTATATTTTGAATATATTTGGCGTTAATTTTGTAGAAATTCATTATTCACAATTAAATGAAACTACGTGATGTAGTATTATTTCTACTTTCTTTAAGTTATATATAAAAGAAGATACTAATAATAAATATAATTTACAATTAAATGAAACTACATCACGTAGTTTCATTTAATTGTAAATTATATTTATTATTGGTATCTTCTTTTTTCTTTTGCTTTTAGAATTTTGGTTTTTACTTCTTTTTTTGTGCTATGTCTCCTCCTTAGGCAATAACGTGTATGTAGTTATATGTCTGTATATATATATATATATATATATATATATATATATATATATATATATATGTACGTGGATGTGTATGTGTGTATGTATATATATCTTCTTTTCAGTCGTGCTCTCTTGAGAGAGTGATCGTGGTTATTCCGATGACTTAGGTACTAGCTTGAGGGTGCTTGTATATGTTTGTTCTTCATTCGGTCTTCCTGGTCTGAACTGCCTCCTTAGCATTGTCTCTCCATATCTACCAGTTCGCTGCGCTGCCAGAGCACTCAGTCACGTTATTCATTTAATTTGGTCCGTCCATCGACTATGTGATCGGCCTCTAGATCTCTAGCCCTCTACCACCAGTCTTTCGATTGATTACTCGTTCCTGAATATCTGGCCAAAGAATTTTAGTATTCGCAGTTGCACAGTCGATGAAAGTGGTTTCTTGACCTTGAGATCTTTCAGGATAGAGTTGTTAGTGCGGAAAGCGGTACAACGGATCTTCGGTATACGATTCCAATACCACATCTCCAAGGCGTTGATTTTTCGGCGATCCTGTAAGCGCAGGACCAAGTTTCAACTCCATAGAGAAAGATTGAGAAGACAAGACATTTCATGAGTCGGAGCTTAGTATTTTTGGTTATCCTCCTATCCTTCTAAATCTTATTGAGCTTTTCAACCGCAGATCGTGTAATGGCGCATCTTCTCTTGGTTTCTTGCTCGCAGCCGCCTGGGTTGGATATATTGGATCCGAGGTATATGTAACTTTGAACAACTTCACAGTATCAATATTATAAATGTTCGTTTTGTTTTGTTCAACCTGGTCCACAATCATCATTTTTGTCTTATGCCTATTGATGGTTAGGCCAAATTCAAGACTGTTTAATTCTAGCCGCGATAATAAGTCTTCAGTATATATATATATATATATATATATATATATATATATATATATATACACGTGTGTGTGTGTATTTGTGAATGTATATGTGTGTGTATATATCAACAGGTGCTGGCTGTAAACCGGCCGTATCGGTGATGCTTATAGCATAACTGCGCAAACCGAGCTACTCGTATTTACTTAAATGTTTACATGTACTGAAGTGTATACAGAACCCTCGTAGTGCGAATCCTTATATTACTCGACGAATCTTATCAGTGTTATCAAACTTTCAGATCACCCAGTGCTTATACATACAGATGTTTTAGACGTACCTGCGATTTAAAAGAACTTAGCATTGAATACGATACGGGGCGACAAGTAGGTCGGCGAACGATGTGGGGAAGCGGAAAAAGGAAAACGACCAAAGAAAGAGCGGAGCAGGTCGCCAGAGGATTCCTTCCATTTACAGAAGGGCAAAAACACTTGACACGGACAGTGAATCCGTATATTGTGGATGTTGTTTTGTTTACGATTTCGGAGAGATTTCGTGACCATTGTTGTTTATTATATTTCTTATTTCAAATTCTATTATTACATTTATCTCTGGCAGGTTAATAAAATAATAATTAAGTATATTATCATAGATGTTTGACCACAAACGATAGTATGTGGTCAAACAATCGCACAGGATAAGTATTGTCACCAAAGAATTTTAAAGTGACTTGACTGGATGAGCTTCACGTAAACGAATTTATGCGGTTTTCACTGATATGGAGAATATTTATCTAGGAATTTTTTACTTATAAACTCTTAGAATAGATGTACAGAAGCTAACAGCTTACAGACTTATCTTATAATTTGTGAGACGTCTCCTTGAACCCTGCCACGAAGAGCTATAAAAACATAAAGACGACAGCTGTATCGGGAAGCAGCAGAAGTCGTTTTGTCAGAGAGAGGTTAAACACAATCATCAATCGCGTAACTTGTGAATGAGCGAAGAATCGGGGAAAAGCAAGAAGTTTATGAAACGAATACTTCCATCATTAGAGGGCTCACAAATGTGCCCGAAGCTAAATCGTACGTTGTAGTTTTATAAAGGCTATAAATAAAACGTATCTATTATTTATACAGCTGATTATGTGCAACAAACTGAATAGAAAATTTAAAAAAAACTATATGACAATTCCCAACCGTTCTAAAAAATGGCAGTCAAAGTTGCGATTGATACGATAAAAAATTTGTCACGTTTCTGCGGAAACACGCTTGAAACACATTCATTTCGATGCATCGGATAACCTTTATGAATTATATATACTTTCTCTGTTATATTCTATATAGAGGAAGCTAATAGCAAAAGAAAAAGAAAGAGGCGAGGATGAAGTAAGCTGTGGGATATTCTAAAAAATGTGCGCGGGTTCCGTAGGAGCAACGACCGTTGAGTTTTAGACGTAGAATAGGTCGCGCGACTTTTGGGCGTTGGGTGGGCGCTACAAATTGGATGTTGGGTTGGTGTTATAAACGAGCGAATGCGTAGACTTTAGGTTTAGAGATTTGCTTACCTATTTATCTTTCTTTTGCTGGCTTACAGAGGATATTGCGCTGGGAACGATAGTGTTTATAGATAATGACTCACTTATTCTAGACTGAAAATGGTTTGTTTACTACGCACGGGTCTATGGACCAATTAGATATATATCAATATGGATATATATCTATATTTCATATTGTGAATATGAAATATAGATATATATTTCATATTTACAATGCAAATGACACCTCGTGGTATGGCCGTCAAATTGCGGTTCCAAATTATACTAATTTTAAGATGTAACCTTCTCACCACAAAACGGCAGACACAGCACCGCCCACCACTGTGTCATATAAATTTATTCGTTACTTTAATATATACTTTAAACCTTCCGTTTTTAACTCGATTATTATATTTTTACAAGGGTCACTAGTTTTTAAATTTTTAACAGAAATCTAGAGTTTATTCGAATTTTTATCGAGAGGCCCAGTACTGGGATTAAATGATAGATATATTCTATACAAAAAAGGTAAAAAAGGAGATAACTATGGATGATTCTAAACTGAATCAAAATATTATTTCATATTGTGCAACACAATTTCCTTCTAACTTAAGAAAGTTTGGTGAAGGAAATTTTGGCACTTTTAGGCCCTGATAATCCTCGTTTCCTCCTCATACCGAATATGCAATGCGAGCATCAATAATCTTTGTCCAAACATTATGCTGATATGAAAAGGACGTTTATAAGCAGACAGGTGCGTACAGGAGGAAAGATTCGCACGTTATATTGAAGACGAGGCAGATTCTTTGGTAACTTACGTACCACAATCGCGCACGACGAAAATATAATAATCTGAATTCTCTTCTATTTTTCTGAATTCTCGCCAATCGGATATTGATGAAGACAGGTTTGTAAATTTTGTCCTGTTCAAAGGGGGAGGGCCTAGATTGAGATGGGAGTTAGGTGGTACTGGAGTATAGTTAAACTATTATTAATTTTGAATATATTTGGCGTTAATTTTGTAGAAATTAATTATTCACAATTAAATGAAACTACGTAATGTAGTATTATTTCTACTTTCTTTAATTTCTTTACCACGACCTAGGTTTCGTTGTTTTACAACATCTTCAGGTGGGAATTTATTAGAATTAATTAAAACCAAGATCTTATGCTCAGTCCTCAGTTACAAGAGTGGTAAATATTGTTTATGTAATTTTTGTCGTCTGTGAAAAATACAACATTTATCATTTGAAAGATATATATATATATATATATATATATATATATATATATATATATATATATATATATATATATATACTGTTTTAAGGTAATCAAAGAAGATCTAAAAAGCTCATTGTCAACCTTTTCTTTTCACGACGATGCTGCAATGCAAACGCATCGGCGTTTCGTGCCTCAAAAGGAAAAAAAGGAAAGTTTATAGGATCACTTCGTTGTCCGTCCGTCTGCCGAGACCCTTTTTTTCAGGAACACGTCGAGGTATCATGTTGAAATTAATATCAAATATTTAAGTTTGCGGTCCCTTAGAGCTGTAAATCAAGCTTCTTTAAGCAACGCAATAAAAAAAACCCTAAAAATACAGTCATCTATGCCACATTTTTTGTCACTCGCAAATTAATCAAAACCCTGTTGGCCTAGAATCATGAAAATCCTGTTGACCTAGAATCATGAAAATTGGCAGAATGCGTGGTCCCACAGTAAAAGTAAAGAAAAAAATTCGAAAATCGTTAATTTGTTATATCTCGTTAATATTTTTTTAATATGCGCCTGTGAAAGATTATCGGCTGTTATCGGCCACCGACTTAGCACCTACAAAAGTCGTTCGTTTTTGTTGCGCATTATTGTCCGAACCTTCAAGTTTTAGATTTGATTAAAATTATTTTTTTTCCTCTGAACGGTTTTCAATTTTTGGTCTTTAAAATGGTTTTAAAAGTTTGGTGACATAATTTCTAGAGGAGCAAAATATAATTTTTAATAACTTAAATTATTTGTGGAAGCAACTTTTTATCCTGTAAACCGCTCCTAAGCATAGGAGAGAAACTCTCAAGAATATGACAATTTTGTTAATTTTTGCTCGACTCGTACTCTTTAATGCACATACACACGTTTATGAAATTTCAGAGACTAATGTTAAAATATTGCTTTGAACATAAAAATACTACAGGTTACATATAAATTTGAGGAGAAAAGTTTCATTGTAATGAAAAAACCTTTCAAGCATAAGTGGAACTCGCACTACGAGGGTACATCATTTAGGTATTTATAAACATTTAATGGTACATATTACTACTATTAAACTATTAACAAATTTAAATTTTTTGGAACGAAAATATATTGCCTACTATATCTTTCACAAGCGCATATTAAAAAAAATTTAACGAGATATAACTACAAATTAACGATTTTCGAATTTTTTCTTTACTTGTACTGTGATACCATGCCTTTTGCCAATTTTCATGATTCTAGGTCAACGGGAAGAACCCTATGGGTTTTGATTCATTTGCGAGTGTCAAAATATGCAGCGTAAATGCCCGTATTTTTAGGGTTTTTTTTTGCGACTTTATTTTCAGCTCGAAGGGACTACAGACCTAAATATTTGACATTAATTTCAACTTGATACCCCGATGCGTTCCTGAAAAAAGGGTCTTGCCAGACAGACGGACAACGAAGTGATCCTATAAGCTTTTTATTTTTTTTCCTTTTGAGGCACGGAACCCTAGAAGAAGTAGGTTATTTTATTCTCATCTTTTTAGTGTCTTGCATAATTATGTGAATCATATTTTTGCAATAACGAATTTTCAATTTTTTCGATAAAAATGTTATACAGAGAACAACTAATGGCGGCCACAGTCACCAATAATGGAAGCTTGGATACAGTTAGTTTTTTCGAGTGGAAATGTTTTATTCAGCCACCTTAGGTGGTCAACTAGATTTGAATTTACTCTGTTGGTAAACAAAAGAGATATAAAATATTCGTAAGTTAACAATTATTTTCTTTAAGAACGCTCGCTTTGAAATTAAACGCCTCAGTTAGTAAATCACAAGAAAAAATAATTGGCAACACCGTCTAACCCTTGCACCTTGCTGAATAAATGTACATAAAATTATATTTTCTTCTTGCGAACTTTTTCGTCGTAACTTCCATTGCATAACTTGCTATAATCGCACGAAAAAGTCAGCCAACGCAGCAGTATATTATGAATCTCAACGAATTTAAGTGGGCGAATATCTCGTAAGCAAATTCGCGTTTTTAAGTATTTTTTTCCTGTTTTACATTTACTATTTCGAGAGTATTAGAAAAAATTGTTTTTCAAGGAAGCTGAAAAAAACTAGGAATGTCATTCAACACTGAATTTATCGATGCGAATAATCGCGAAAGTATTTCCGGCGCGCTCCACTCTGGCTCCGAACCGAGAGTTTTTTTTTTCTGTCCGAGTATCCTAAACGGACAAAAACTTATTATCCCGCAGCGCGCCGGCGCGCACAATGCACCTCACTATATTATTTCCAAATAAACGTTCGTTTAATAAAGTGCAAAAGTTAACTTGAGAACAGGTCGTTTTGTGTGTGTGTGTGTGTGTGTGTGTTGATAAATTGTCCTTTTTTTGGGCCAATTCGACTCGTCCGAAGCATTTGTCGAGGGGTACAAAGGGACAGCAGCGAGCAGGTACATAATGACGCTCGTTCCAACTAAATCTTCTCGCATTTGTTTTTGTTATCTGACGATTTAGCGCCATCTATTGACCGCCGTTATTATGTATGTCCATTCGAGTTTTTTTTAACATCAATCTTCCAATAGGAAAACATTTTGCATCAACGTAATGTTCGTAAATTATTATCTTTATTATCGATGATGAAAGAGAGGAGAACGTTGCAAACGAAGAGGAAATTTGCATAAATGTAGATCCATCCTTGATCGGTACGAGTACATCCACTTAATTGACTAGAAATTATTTCGTTCAATTGATTTAGAGCTTTTGTATTTAGTTAGAATACATTGAATATCCTTTTTTGGATAGTTCTGTAGTCAACTAAGGAACCCTTATAACTTTGTCATTTTGGTCAGTCTCCAAGTATGTACAGTTTCATCAGGACAACATTTTGTAAGTGGATGCATCCTACGGGGGAACTGGGCTTCACATTCTATGTCACAGAACTGTACTCTAATATAATTAAGTACGCCTTCCCTCCTTAACTAATTTTTTGCCCATTTTTCAGTATATCTCTAAAGATGTACTGTCTACAATTACGAAAATTATTTTTAAGACCCTAATATCTAGCCATTTGAAACAATAACTCACACCACCTTCCCTTATACCTAGCCATTTGAAACAATAACCCACACCACCTTCCCTTATACATAGCCATTTGAAACAATAATCCACACTAAATATAAGGAATTGGAATTTTTTACGAGAACTCAATTTGCTCCCCTCTCTATAAAATTGATAAGTAAATATTTTGGAACGTTAGGCATTGAGATATGTGCGATTCCTGCGCCCAATATAAAGTTTCTACAGCAAGCAGTTTCTGGGGAAGTTGTAACAGACAGACCGACATGAGTAATAAGAATTCCATTTTTCCTTTAGAGTTACAGCATTCTAAAAATTAAGATAATCTATACTATTATATACTACTAACTTATATGTATATTAAAAGAGGTGTGTATGTATATGGAATATATTAAAAAAATCAGTGGAATACACTATTCAGGCTTCTCCGAACACTCTTTTTGTCTGCTGTCTGTCTGTTCGAGTGTCACGCGAAAATCACTAAAGCGATTTCGATGGGATTTTTGATTACTCGATATATGTATATACAAACGCACACCGTTTGGTATAAACCATTGGGTTTAAAATCAGCAAAAAATGATCTCCGCTAGTGATACTGCGGGGTACTCCAATGATACTCTAGTCTCAATCTTCAGTTTCAGAAACAAAAAAATAAGGCACTTAATACTAAATATCTTTAGGAATTCCATGAAGTACTCACGGGAATAAGAAAAAAAAATTCCGAAAATTTGACGTCTTTTAACGTATTTTTTTTCAATTTCTGGTAGTTGTTTCTATCAAAAATTGAAAAAAATCGTGTATTATTAATTTTAGATCTCCTTTTAATAATGTACTATATGCTTTTTTTTAAAACATTATAAAAACAAAATGAAAACATAGCAATGTTCCAATAAAAGATAGAATAAGCAGTCCATTATACGCAATTTGATTGGAAACACGACGCTAGATTGCGTTACGTGACAATAAAAACGAACGATGGTTAGACTATTCGGGAAATAAATATATATACGATTTTAGAAACTTCCCGATTATTTCTGGTAGGGTCTATAAAAAGCGCGACGTTCAATTCTTCAGTAAGTAAGCGAGTTTAGCCGAGTAAAGACCAAACGAGATATAAAAAATTCATGAAGAGAGCTTAGATACTAGTGCTTTACAAATTCCGTTTCGTGCAATATAGTATACGACTGGATTGTTTTATTACAAAAATTAAATAAGTAATAACATTAAAAGCGGTTATGATAAATATATCGTACCTAGGACTTTCCATTACAAGCTGACGAACTATGATTCCCGCGAAAACGCCCCATGCAAAACACAGCTGGCTTATGACGTCACTGACTGTTATTTAGAATTCATTATAAGGGAGTTTTTTTTTAATATTTTTAGTAACTATATTGATAATAACGTTTTCAATTTAATGAATTATTTTTTTAATCTCAAGGTTTTTTTCCAGTCAAATCCCCTATAAGCGAGCAAAGTTCACAAGAAATAAGTTCAAGAAATGAGTTCACACTCTCCCTCCACAGTTCACGTCTCGTGTTGTATTGGCGCAGTCGTGTTTCGCGTCGCACGAGGAAGACCAGACGATATAGAACCAGACGATATAGATATATGGTGCCACCATCCAATTGTAAGGCAAATACTTTTTGTAGGAACCCACAGTTAACTCATGAGTCAGTTGCGACGAGATAAATCGAAATGTTTTCATTAATTTCGGATGTTTGTTTTGATGATCTTCTTAAACGAATGGAGACTGAATAAAGACTATACTGAGATAAAGCGGAAATAATAAAAAAGTACATTGGTATAAATAACAAAAAATACGCTTTATAAGGCCTTTAGGATCTTTTTGTTGCGTAAAACTTTAAATACTGAGATATGTAAACATTTAAAACTTTAAATGTTTACATATCTCAGTATATTATATTATATTCATTTTGATACCTCTGGCCGTTTCTGAGAAAAAGTGCTTTGACGACGGTCAACAAAATTATATTATAAGGGTTCCGTTTATTTTTTGAGGAAAGGAATCCTAATAACGTACCAGCACGGGGAACAATGCAATGTTTCTAATAACAAACATAAATCCATTGCAGGAAAAGTTAGTCGTATAATAAAAATAAAAAAAAATATAACATACAAACTCCCTCTTTTCCACCTCCTAATTTCCGTTCATCCCTCTCTAGCATCATCCCCTCACGGTCTTTTTCGCTTTCTCGCCCATAATCTACCCCTCCCTCTTGCCAAAGTAATTTAACGGACTTCAATTAAATTAACGACGACGAGGTTTAAATCTGTTTATTATTGATTTTACAGTCAAACAATTATTTTATAATATGATAAAAATTTACACGTCGTCTAGAGAGCGATTTAATTTAACGCGAAGTTTACCAGACGAAAGTCAACAATTGAAAGCCTCTTTTTTGTTTCTTACTATTTTATATAAGCAAACACTTGCATACCAAAACCGGACTTAACATTAATATTAATAGAATCAACCGAAACTCGCATTAATTTTTGTAGAGTCCACTAAAATACCAGTAACATTGTATTATATCTTTCATAGAACAAATGCAGCTTCGACGCTGTTAAGTGTTTTTGGGAGATAATCGCAAACTTTCATTCTCATGTATTACGTTAATTTTTGAAGATTTCATTTCGATATTAGAAATATGATATTATTACATGGACCTTTGCAGGACAAAGGGCTTTCACATTTGAACTTTTTTAAGTGGATGATGTAGATCATATATCAGTACTGTGAATTATTTTCGAGAACATTCCAAATAGAGATAATCCACGAGTACTAAGTTCAGTTGATACAGTTCGTATGATAAGAAATAAGGGAATAACGAAAACTGAAACACTTTTTTTAATGGCAGAAAAATACGTATATGTTTCACTTTCCGTTATTCTCATTCTCAATATAGGAGCGCACGATATAGGGTTTCATTTCACTATATATGAACTCGTACTATTGCGACAAAAGGAGTTTAAATGCAATAAATACGTACTGCAATTGTTTAAGCCATCAACAAAATGTTTTGTTGAGAAATTAATTGTAACATTTATGCGCAACGCAGGATGGTCGACAATAATCGGTTCATAATAATCGGGAAATATGATATTTGTTACTTTAACGTACATGATCCATAAAATCGGTCCAATAAAAAAATAGTGCGATTGGTTGAATCCAAATGTTACAAGTTAAAATACGTTAAGGGAGAAAAAGACAGAACATAGGGCTGAACATGCGCTTTACGCCCGTATGTGCCACATAGAGTCGGACTCTCAGTCGGATTGACTGATAGTGAAACACCTATTTTGTGTAGATATTTAAACAATTGGACCGTGCAATAAGGCACGGTCAGTAAAGTAGACTCTTGTTCCGGATCGACTGACAGTTAAGGAGAAACAGCAATACGTTTTTAACTATTAGTAAGTCCGACTGACAGTCACTACTGTGTGTGGTGCATATGAGCGTTAGCCAGCAGAACGCACGTCTTAACTTGTGTTTTAAGTCGGTTGAAAATCAGTCACCGAAATTGTCCCATAAAAATCGGCAGTTATCGGCCGCCAACTCACCACTTATAAAAGTCATTCGTCTATGTTGCATGTTACGAAGTAAATTAACTTTGTCCAAGTACTGGGCAGAGTAAAACAATGGGTTAATGAACTACAAATGAAACAAAGACAGGGTAAAAGGTTGGAAACTAAATAGTAATATACCATACGAGCTCTACACATATACACGCTTAAGTAAAACGACGTAGCGCAAAATTTCAACGGATTTCCGAGAGGCGATGGGCCAACGATACGAGACGGGCCGGGCGCACGTAGGAGGTGTAAAGTAGTCGACTTCGCGCTTCCCTCCCGCCACCTCCCCCTTCTTCGCCCGTACGAGGAAAACACAACGCATTATCTCCAAAGGCCGACATTGTAAGCGTAAGTAAAGTACGCGAGCATACAGGCGCGCGGCGCGTACCCGCCGAACGCTGTATGCACGTGCGTACAGACTACGGTATTCCTAGTAGAGGACGACGACGAGACGAGACTGTCTGCGGCCGGCGACGACGTATCGCTGTCTTGCTCGCTCGCCGACTCGCCTCCACTTGTTGATACGGGAATACGCCCGGCGGCCAGCGGTGGCTCGTGACCTCTTCGCACTCTTTCAGTTTCTCATTTACATTATCTCCACGATTTCTACGTATTTTTGATTATATGCCTATCTATGTGTAAAGAAAACTAACTTCATTAAGTTTGCGTCCTATATAACGAGTCACGTTTTGCAAATCCCCTGTGCGCAGCTTTCATAATTTGTTCATTTTTATTATGGAATTCAATTATTTTCCTTCTAATGCATCAATTATTTAACTTTTTTTGTCATCTAACTCGCTGTCGCATGTGACGAAACATGTGTGCACTAGGTAGGATATAAAACGATGAAGTGTTAAGGCAAAATTAATTTAATTATGTGGGTTCAGTTAGTATTAACCTGGATCCAATGTTAAACCATACGAATTTGTAATAACTTATGTTCACATTTAGAAAGGAGTTTTTCGTCAATTTTTCGACTATGTACAAAATATTTAAGCCTAATTGTTAGCGTTAATTTCTATAATGGATCACTCTTAAATATTTTTAACGATTTTTCCATTAATCTGCTAAAATTATATATTTCGTGTACAATTTATATTATATTGTAATTAAAATTATTCGGTTGTTTATAGTTCCAGCGCTATAAACAACCGAATAATTTTAATTACAATATAATATCAATTATACACGAAATATATAATTTTATAAAGTTGAATGTCTCTCTAATCTGACACATTGTGACAGATTTGTCGGATTACAGGATGTTCAACGAAAAAGAAAAGTTATTACACAGTGGACATAAATAACAATACTGTACTAATTAATTGTTGTAGTATTTACAGCAAAAGCTCATCTTTTACATCGGTTTTTACATAAGTCTTTTTTTCTTGCCGTGTCACATTTGTAGTCGAATTATTTGATATAATGGATCGGTGAAATATGGGGTTATTGAGACACAACTGTATATAAAAGCTTGGTGCGTCTCTAGGACGCTTCAAGACGACCTGGAAATATTTTCGAGTACATATTCTCAAACTTATATTGAATATCAATCTCCGAGATTAGTGAACAATGCATCCTATCTCCGAGATTAGATGAGTGATCGATTTACCGATGGGGCGATACATTTACCACTTGAGTTGTATATATAGCTTCCTTTTAAATATATTGCGCTAGAAATTAATAAGGTTATCCGCAAAATCTATATACTAAGGCAAGATTATTTTTACAAATATTCGTCTTTAGGGTTCCGTAGCCAAATGAAAAAAAAACGAAATTTTATAGTTCTGTCATGTCCTTCCGTCTATCTGTCCACTCCTGTCTATCACAGCTTAATAGGTGCTACAGTTGTAAACCTATGTACACGAAATTTTGCAAGTGGACGCTTCATATCGAGATCTATATACATATGGATACAGAACAGAACATTAACAAAAACTATTTTTAAAGTACCAAAATTTTTTTTCGCCCTTTTCATCGAGTGAGGTATCATGGGATATGTTTTTTTAACGAAAATTAGGTTTCGTTTACTATTTTTCATTTTTAATTAATGATTTTAAAGTATTGAAAGGGGCTCTCTAATTCAGTCCATGTATGAGTTTGAAAAATGTGAAAAAATTCTGGAAACTCGCATTCGATTAGAAAATTTAAATAAATATTGAAAGCAAAAATATTTAGAACATTAAAAAAATATATTTTTCGTCAAGCACAATTTCGTGAGATATGGACATCTACGGGATTCTACTTCGTGCGCGTTCGACACGCATTTTGTGCAGTTTTGTAGAAAAATTAGCGTAATAGCTAATGCAACAATTTTGGTGATAATTTTTTAATAACCAATTGAACAAGACGTAAATTAAAGTTTTTTTTCTTCATTTTGCTAAAGTAAAAGCTTTATTATTAACGTTCGATTACGTTCTGTTATAACTTTTTTCCTTAATTCCTTTCAGCTCCAATATTCTTCTTAAATGTCATATCAAAATCGAAGTTGTTCGTAGCACGCCATGATTATATCGATTACAATGTCACGATATAGTATGTATACAATAAATAAAGCAACGCGCCGCCCTTGTGCGATGGTAGTGTGCCGACGCGTCCGTCCTGTAGTACGCACGCACCGGCACGCGGCGACGAGCACCCCTCCCGCCCGCGCCCTCACCGCCCCGGCGGCCCGCGACCCGCCGCCGCGCCCGGCCCAGCTATTTGTGGATCGGCGCACACATCCACACCGAGCAATACAAACAATGGACGAAACATAACAACGTAGACGCCCGTATTACCAACTTAAAACGCATCTCGGTAAAGGGTTTCCACTTTCTGGTAATTGATTTTTCTCGTTTCTTTTCTCTTTGTCTTCTTCGTAAACCGACTTCGTGTATGGGCGTTTGGAATTTCGGAAGTAACCGTATTTTTATTTTATCCCCGTCGCTATTTGTAAAAATACATTAATTTGCGTTTTTTATATAATTTTATAAATACATAGCGACGATAACAAATTTTTTTCTTTTTTTGTATTAGTATTATAAAAAAGTAATCATATATTAATATACTTATGTAATAAAATGAAAGTGAATTTGTTTATTTGTTCTATTTTCACGGCCCAACTCTTCGTTCGATCATTATGAAGTTTGGTCCACGTATAGAATATCCCAAAAATGGATATAGGATACAATTTATCCCGAAAAACTAATTCTACGTAAGCGAAAATGCGGGAGTTAATGTCATATTAAAATAGGTAGCTATTGATATTTCTCCCATTTACTGCAAAAATAACGTATATTGAGGCAAATGGGGACATATTATTTTATATCTCTGACAACTGAACTCTTCAAGCGCTTTACAGCGGATATTCCGAGAATAAAAAAGTTTAGTACATTCCACCAACATTTTTTAATTCAACCTTTTTTAAAAAAATATTAATACAAATTGATTAATTCGATAATGAAATATGAAACCAATCAGACATACGATTCTCTTAAGACCCGTATAGGCTACGACACTAATTGCGACACAAATGTCTGACACTAATGTCTGGCCGTGCACACAAAAGGCGGTTTTGGTGTCACGACACTAAACCAAGTGTCGCAATAAATGTCCCAAGCGCAGACAGTGGTGTTCACACACAGACAATCGATTAATAGCTGAGTGTATACACCAAAGTGTCGTAGTCTAAACGTAGCTTTAGACTGTAAATAATAAAAAGTTGCGTGTATGCTGCTCTCAGATATTTAAATATAGTTTCCCCACTAGCTTTTCTTCGCGGCTTCATTTGCGTTCACATACCATCCGCAAATTTACCTTTTGGTCGAAATATGTAGGTATCGTGTTAATACACGCAAGGATAAATTATTAACTGTATAACTACTAAACTATAAATGATATATATTGTCAAACGAACTTTTGTAGCTACATTTACTTGCAAACAGTAAAAATGTATTTACATAAGGATTAAGAAGTTTTCACAATAAACATTCATGAATATAGGGTAACAATACTAACTTTTAGAAAACTAAAAGCGGTGAGCTGGAAATCACGGACATTTATTTTGTAAAGCTGGAAATCACGGATATTCATTTTGTTATCTCTGACGCTTAAATATTTTAGTAAAAGCTCATATGTTA
The DNA here is from genome assembly GCA_039881145.1 of Druceiella hillmani. NCBI lineage: Eukaryota > Metazoa > Arthropoda > Insecta > Lepidoptera > Hepialidae > Druceiella > Druceiella hillmani. Next base: position 10,853,492 of record JAYKKI010000081.1, on the reverse strand, counting down.
TTAAAGAATTAAAAAATCAATTCCAATCTATATTCTTAATTCAAATCCGAAACTTAAATCGATATATAAGACTAATTGTGACCAAGTTTAAAAATTAAATTAGCAATGAAAATAAATTTTGGTTGGGGACGTATCATTTTATATTATTGTGACTAGATAATGTTTTAAAATTCTTGACAAGTCATTGTAAATTTATGTTTAGTTTTAATAATTTGAGATACAGTTTCAGATTTTTATTTATTAATTCCATTAGTCCATGGATAAAATTATAGTATATCTAAATAGAAGAAAATGTCTTTAAGACCACAGGCACGTTTCAAAAATCCTCCCCCCCCCCCTGAACGGTCTTGAGATTTTTTTTAAAGAGAGGACGGTATCTGAGGAAGAAAGGACGGATGACAACCCTATATGGATATGATGTTCAGCAATAATAATTGTTTTTATTATTCACCGAAACCGTAAGGGTTTTGTATGTTATTTATTGATGATATGAATATGTAGTCGCCATTCATATAGCGTCACGTATCGAGAGCTTAGAAAGTCAAAGGAATTGTCGAAATATTTCAATCAGGCAGGTAGCATATATTGTTTTTAGTTTCTAATATGCGCACAAAAACGATGTGACTTCACGTTTATTTAAAAAAAATATTGTAGAGATAATAAAAACAAATCGGGGCAACCAGAATATTCTATTTCACACATTTGATTCCTTGTTTGAATATCTATGTCAATGTCGGATTAAAACCAATGATATTTAAAGCGATGGAATGACAAGAAATGCAATTTATCAATAATCATAGTGTTTCTAAAGAATATTTTTAAGCTTTTAATTAGTTTGCGATTCGACGATTCACCTCGGTGGCTAGGGATTGAAAAAGTATCGATATTCTTCAAAATAGAGTTAAGTTTTTATCCGGTACCGATATTTTTGTATTCGATACCTTTTAATCGATACTTCTATTCATATGAATATTTTACAGTAGTTATCGTATCGAAGCTTTCCTGTAATTCTTTTGAATTTCAACTGAATGTTGGCAATATAATATTACCATATAATTGTCATGTTGGCGACACTTCATACTGTGATTGTAGTTAAGAAAAATATCTTTGGTTTGTTCTTTTCAAAACAAAATAATCATTTAGTGCTACAGTATGTTTCAGAGCGAAACGACTGGACGAAATATTATTTTTAAGTGACTATAGTCACAGTATATTCAGAGGAACAGTAGGAAGTTTAAAATTTTGTTCAAGTTCACTTTGTAAATGCTTCGTTGATCTGTTTTGTGTTTTTGTTTTTTCTTTTTACATTTGTTTTTATCGTCATTTAGATAAAAACATTGATTAATTAAATTCTTCTATAACCTTTATTGATTTGTATTAAATTTGTTATTTACGCGAGCGTAATTTGTGTTGTATAGTGTAGAGAAAATGTTTGATACATAGAAGTTATAGAGGCAGGGACAAATTTGTGTAAGAATTTGAAATATGGAGAGTATATTATTTATTTATTTATCACCTTTTATGCATAGCACATATGGCGGACTTATTGCTACTTGAGTAATCTCTTCCAGTCAACCATAACAATTGGTGTTGAAATTTAGTCGATAGACTGTAAGAGATTTTACAACGAAAATTCTTTATAGTGCATTTGAAAAAAAAATTTTAAAAATACAAAATTATGAGCAGTAACAGCACAACGAACATTCTTTATAGTGAAAAAAAAATTTTAAAAATACAAAATTATGAGCAGTAACAGCACAACGAACATTCTTTATAGTGAAAAAAAAATTTTAAAAATACAAAATTATGACATGATTTAGGATGAGTCGACCCGAACGAGAGGAATATAGAGCGTCTGAGTTAATAAGTATAGATTATCTGAGATATCTGAGTTAATAAGTTTTATTTTGTCACTTGACTCGCTGAATCATTGATGCAGCAGCAAAGCATTGGATTATGTACGGAATGCGACAGTTTGAATATCGATGGTTGTATTTTATTTTTGAAGTGAAAATTTCTTTAGCATCGATGTGATTTGAAAGTCGATGAAATGAAAAAGCGACAGTAAAAAGAGACAGACACATAAATTCATAAGATTTAACGTGGGAGAAAATGAGATAGGAAGCATTATACAGTGTGTCTTATGTTCGTGGTTCTCTTTGTGCTCTGCTTCGTACCCCCTCCACTCGTGTTTATCAAGGCATAGCGAGAGTTTGCTTGGGTTTCAGCGTTGTACGTGTGTTAATACGTGTTTATGCGCGCAATTGAAAATGATATTGTGAATAATGATTGTAAGTACTTGTATGTAAATTTTCATAAACTTTAAATTTCTGTGTATTCGATCATTTTCTGAATTAAAAAAAACATAGATGTGCAAAAAAATTAAATAAGAGATTAATTTAATTTAATTATAAAATTAGATGAAATTTATCAATTTTATTTACATATTATTAATTATAAAAACGTTTCTAATTATTTTAGTTTTCATCAAAATTAAAAATTGATATTAAACTTAAAAATTAAAATTTAAAAGTTTCATTTCTACCACGTGTGAATTGCACACATGATTTTTTTTTCTGTTATTTTTTATGAGAATATTTTTCATTAATAGAATTCAAATAAAAATCCCTCTCTCCGCGCTTGGAGTATACTCGGCATATAAAGTCCACGTTTATAATGACGACGTATATTTTCTCTTTAAAAAAATGTATTTATTTATTATGTGGTGCATTTTGTAAGCAATGGAAAATTTAAAAAAAATATTTGCATTGATATATCATAATTATTATGATATTATTTGGTTTCATAGGATAAAATATAATCTGTTGAATGTGCACTGCACTATTTTGCTTTGTACACGTATCTCCGTGAATTACTATTAATCTACCTAGTACACGATTACTATTAATGTTAAATATTTTTGTTTTTCAATTTTCGTATTAAAATTTTGCAATATACACAGTGCGATTATATTGGTTCACTTCTACAGTATGGTCATAAAGACACCAATTTTTTATGAATCTATTCACGAATAAAATATCGATACATTTGATTCGATACCGTGTCCCCACCCGTGTAAAATAATATCGACGCGCGCGCGCGCGTTATATTTATAATACTACGCCGCCGCGTCGCCGCGTCGTTACAACAAAACGTAAAGAAAGCGGACATCTCGCGTATCGTCTCGGAATGCGGCCGGACTCTGCCCGCTTACATTTATGTATGAAGGCGCATAATATAACTAGACGACGACACGACGGGCAATTGGCGTAGTCGGGGTGCTATTTCGCGCGCTCCAGATTGTTTCGCTGCGACCACGCGAGAGGTTGAATAACCTGATTGCTCTCTCGTATTACATTGAGTAGAATAGTGCACGTCGCAGCGCCGCCGGGCGATATGAGCCGGGAACGCGGCCGCGCGGGGCGCTGCGGCGGCGGACGTTCACGTCGGCGGTGCAATCAAAGCTCCGCGCGTTCGCCTCCCGATGAACGAAATATAAAATTTCCATTACGCAATTCAAAATCGTGATATCACGTTAGCATGTATCGTTGTGTCCGATATGGATATTAATTTATTTCGACTGAATTTTCGCATGGTACTTAAATAATGTGTTTATAAAATATGTTCCCGAAGTGAAACTTCTTTCGTAGGGGAGAGAGGGATGAGGGAGTGAGGAAGATAAGGGAAAGGAGGGACAAATTAATAGACACACAAAGTGAATGAAAAACTATCGTTAGGAATTTCTTCGTGTTATTTTTGTACTGAAAATTCTTTTGTATGGATGAAAAAGGGAGGAGGTAGTAACAAAGAGAAGGGAAGAAGGTAAAACAGATAGATGAATAGATTAGTACTGGCACACATAAAGTGAAAGAAAAACAGTTGTTATGAATTTCTGCGCGTCGTTTTTAAAGTGAATTTTCATTCGTAGAGGCGGGAGACGAAGGAAGGAAAAAGGAAGAGGGTAAAAGAGACATATGAATAAACTAACTATGACACAAAGTGAACAAAAGACTATCGTTGTGAATTTCTTCGGGTTATTTGTGAAGTGAAACTTCTTTCGTAAAGGTCAAAACGGAAGGAGGAAATAAGAAAGAAAAAGGAAGGAATAAGAGAGAAAGACGCATAGACACAAAGTGAACTAAACGAGTCGTTAAGAATATTTTCTTGTTATTTTTGAAGTGAAACTTCTTTCGTATAGGAGTAGTGGCGAGAGAGGCAGGAGGGAATATGATGAGAAAGGAAGCGGACGAGAGAGACAGATGAATAGATCAGTACCGGCAATGACATACAGAAAGTGAACGAAAAGCTATAGTTGTTTATTTTTTCGTGTCGTGTTTGAAGTAGTGTGAGTTCGTTTGTTGAGAAATCTTATTCTAACGAAAAGATAGGCAGTGCAAAGAGCGGAAGATGGATATAGTTTCCTTCTTCACGGCCAATTACGGGGACAATTCAAATTGAAAATTTACGTATGTTTTCTCTCAATAGCATTTTCTTCTTTATACAACATGATTAATTTAAAAGTTTTTCCCTTTGGAAAAATAATTTGTAAATAAATCAATCAACACGGTAACATATCTAACGCGCACAGCGCTGAAGCACCGTTTATTAAAAACCTTTTAGTTGACTAATCACTTTTTGTAAGAAACTTATTACATTAATTTTAATTCCCAAATTTAAAATACTTTTATGGAAAAATAAAAAGTTAAATTAAACAATTGTTTGAAAAATGTCCGTGAGTGGTGGCGGCACGATTTTTGTAGACATAATTATCACTGTCATCATCGATTAAAAAAAATGAAAGTATTTAATGTTGACTGCAATGTTAATTAATTTTTTATGTAAAACTCTCCTTATCAGCGATGATTTGACCACAATAATCGTAAATATACGAGTACGTAAATAAACTCGTAATTAATTAAGGCAGTTATTCGAAATTTTTTTATAGTCTTTACGTATCGATTTACATGCGCGAGTCCGTTTTCTTTTTGCGTTAAACGATGACATTTTTGACAGAGTTATTGCGAATGTAAATTTTAAATTAAAAGTGCGATTTTTTTGCTTTTAAAAATAATCTTTAGTACATTTACTTCTTTTCAAGTTATTTTTTTACGCATAATGATAATAAGAAAAAAAAGATACTCATACGAATCTGCAAATTTATTTTTGAATAACTCGTAAAAAACTATGTACGGCACTATTCGATTTCGGTATTTTAAACTTTGCTATTAATTTCAATATCTATTATAAACAGAGCGCTATAGAAAAGAATGATAGATCGTATCGCGTTAACGAAATCTTTATGTGGCGTAATATTAGCACGCAGGTGACTCGAATCGTAATTCATTAGGCGTACGTTCGTAATATATAAAAAGCGGAATTATACGAAAAAGGGTAGTATGGATTTTACTACATAACGATGATCAATAAAACCGTAGCGTGTTTTGTATTTTAATTGTAATACGTCGACTACAAAGTTTACAATACCGTGAAAAGAAAACGCAGAGATTAGCGGAGCAATTTCTTCTAACTAATTTTATTTCTGTTACTAACGTAAACGGAAACTTTCGTAACGGAAATACTAACGTTATTTCCGTTACGAAATTCCGTGACGCAACCTGGACCGATTTATACAATTTACCGCTTAAAATGAAGTTTTATTTAGTCAAGTTACGCCTTTTAACGAGAAAAAACCCGACAACGATGATAGCAAAGAAATATCTCAAACGCGACTGGTAAACAAGGGAGAACGTAAAAAATATGCAGTTTTTGCCTTGGAATGGATAAAATCGACAATTAAGTAGATTTTACCTAACAAAAATCCAATAGATTTTATTCAGTACAGAGAGAGAGACAAAAAAAAACGCTAAATACCGTAAGAACTTTGTGTATGAAAATAAATATCGACCACGATATTTCTTTCTTAGACAAAAAATTATTTTTGTGTTGAATTCAGAATGTTTACCTTCTCATTTTTCTTAACATTATAATTGGATGTACATTTCATATGCTGAATATACGCGGTGTCCGGGAATAGATATCGGACAAAGAAATACGCTATTCGTTGGCTGTAAAGGAATTAATTGTCGTTGACATAAAACGCAAAATACGTCCCTGTTTCAAACTGAATGAAAAAATATTACACATAAGTCTTTTCAACACATTGCCCGGAATCCGGTGTTTCCCCGCAGTGGCGATATCTTCGCAGCTGTTCGCGGGTTATTTCTCCGAGCGGCGCTGAACAACGTGCGCAAGTATCGTGTGTATGAAAAAGATGATAAATAATTATGAATATTATTTTCAATTTTTTGAAAAAAAATCATCTTTTCAGTCAAGGAATAACGACTTTCTTTATCCGACACTTATTCCGGCACACAGTGTATATGAAAACTATGTAACGTATCAACCGAACTTACACCCGCCAATTGTCTTTGTTTATATTGTTCTCGGAAGTAATGTTTCGCAGGGCATTCACTTCAAAACGTAAAACGTAAAAGCTCTCGTTTATGATGCCACAATATCGATTGCCTATAGACCCTACAAATTTAATGTGAAACGTATAGATATGAAACGATCACCTGAAATACTTCTGCAGTAACAAAGCTGCACCCAGCTTTTGTTCTATGGAAGCTATAATCTTATAATCAATTCAATTTCTCGTGTTTGAGTGGACTCTAAGAATTAATTTGAAACATATGTGAATACGAGTTTAGGTTCATCTCCCAAAACACCCCAAAGCGGTGGCAGTATCTTTATTCTATGCCCCTTTGAGCAATATGATACATATTCGTATTTGAGTGGACCTTACAAAACTTAACGTCACGCAGGTCAATACAAGTTCGGGTAATTCTATAAATATTAATATTAACCTCATTTTTTTAGAGACATTTCGCCAAATTAACTACAAGTTTAATCGTTCTCTTAAACGACATGTAAATTTATAATGATATAATTATTTCGTTAAAATTAAATATATAATAAAACAATTCGAAAATGGTAGTCAACAAACTTCACTAGAAGTCCATTATAACTATCACAAATCTCATTTCTATCATTGAGTTTGAAATATCGCATTTTTGAAAGGTTTTTCTTTATAACCCGTCATAATCCAATAATTTTTTTTCTATATAGGTTTTATTTTTTAAATATTTATGTCTTTTAAAACTCTTTAATTGATATTTTTCATGATAAGTTCAAATAAATCGTTTTTTTGTTATTATTACTCAAAATGTTTATATTATTTAATATGTTTTTGAAATGGTCTTTAAAAACGCATTCATTTAATATAAATCATGATGTAAGAGAAAGTCGTATGTAGCGTCTCACTTTCGCCATATTGGATTTTATAATCTAAGTTTCTTGGGTTGTTAATATGAATTGAACGATATGCCATTTGTGAAAATCGGACTGGTGGTTTAGGAGTTATGGGTGAATCTATGGTTCACCCATATACATAGACAATTATGTATGTGTAATGGCCATACACATTTATGTATGTATGTGAACATACATACATATATACATAAAGTGACAACACTTCTTTTGGCTTCACTGAACCGGATAAAAAGTAGATAAACATTTATCAGCAACAAATACATTCGGAAAAAGATCGGAGAAAGTATTATAAAAATGAATATTTTTCTTTTTGCATATTAACGTATAAACATTTAGATGCCACATAGGGTTATAAGTATATTATGGAAAATGTGGGAAAATGTGGAGTTCGCACAATTTTTCATTCTAAATTAATTTAGCATTAATACGCTTATTGTGGAAATCTCGACAGTTGAATTTCGAGATGATTTCATTATCTTGATCAATCAAGGTATAAAGTATATATGTACATAGTACATGTACATATATACTTTATACCTTTGTGTTGAAAAAAATAATGCATATAACCAACAATTAATCGAAACTTAGGAAAAAGTGTAATTTTTTTTGTTCATTAAATTGAAAAAGTTGTTATATATTTAGATTCCACGCAAAAAATGAGAATATTATAATATGTAATGTATGACTTAAACGCAATATTTAATGAGTTATTAAAAATATTTAATAAACTCCCTTATAACGTATTCTAAATCACAGGCCAGTGACAAAGACAGATGTGTTTTGTATGGGGCGTTTTCGCGGGAATTGTAGTTTGTCAGTTTTTAAGTCGTTATAACTTTGTAACGAAAAGTCCTAGGTTCGATATATTTATTTTAACGGCTTTAATGTTATTACTTATTCTATTTTAAATAAATAAATGTAATAAAAATATATAGCCAAATGCTCTATTGTAGACTCTCTGGAATCTATATTACTTATTCGACCGGAGTTAAATTTTGCACAAAGAGCTTAGTTCAAAATTTACGTTAAGTTTGAAGTTGAACCATATTAGTACAATATTTCTAAAATGTTGGTGATTCGAAATGTAAAAAAAATTTAAAATTATTCTTATAGCAAAAGTACACACGACTGACTCATTGTTAAAAAGAATTTGTAAAATACTAAAACTACTTTTGTTTAAAAAAATGTTTCCATTTTTTATTGGGAAAAGAATCAGGACACTTAACGGTATCTCTGTAAAACATACCTTCATTTGGATAAATATTTTATTAAATACTGTTTGTGTATTTAGTGTTAGCGAATTTATTAAGGATAACCTTGTTAATTAATTAATTCATATTTATTTTTTCTCATTTGGCATAGGTACATGCGGCATAGGTACATACGGCATAGGTACATACGGCATAGGTACATACGGCATAGGTACATACGGCATAGGTACATACGCCATCTAAACTAGTCGTACAACAAAATTAACCCCTTAACAAGTTTAAACTAAAGATAGCGTTGTGTCATTTATGTAATATAATTTAATTTGAATTTTAATAAAAAAACTAATTAAGTTTCCCCTAGAAGCCTACTCGATGGGCCTGTGTTTTACTTTTATAATTAATTTTTTTTTAAAGATCTGAATGAATTAAAAATGGATTTTGATTTAAATGCAAAATATCTGTGTAATAACCTCATACACTGTTTACATATGTAATAAAAATACATTGTGATAAAAACTCTAGGTTTACATTTCCTGGCTTTATTTTAAACCAAAAAAATATTAAGTAAATAGTGTAAAAAACTTATTTAAGAGTATAAAGTATAAAGTAAGTAATTTATAGAAAAAGGTCGAGCTGGCAAAATATTCTATTACTGGCAAACGGCTGTCAAATTTCAAGTCTTCTCATGTTTGTCATGTCATGTTTTGTTTTTAATTGTTGTTGATTTATTTCGCCCCTTTACGTGTTATTGTTTCGTTTTGTGCAGTTTAATAATTTGTGGCAAAAAATGGGAATTAACTCGAACAAATAATAACTGCAATTGATACATTATTCATCACAATAATATAATCATATAAAATAATTCCTCGCGACGATTTTTCAATAAAATTAATCCTGAGTGGTCTTTGCGAATATTCAAAAAAAGTTTAGCGGTATAAATGCAGTTTAACACCGATGATGATTTCCCTTTTTTCTTTTGAAAGAACATACAATATGTATTTATTAAAAAAATTTCTGGTCTCAATCATTTTATTTAACAAAGCTATTAAAAATGGTTTTATTATGCCAAACGTCAAATTTAAAACATCTATGTGCAATCTTGTTTACTGATTTAAATTTATGGGTTCTTTATTTTTTCTTCAATTATAAATTCGTATTTTTATGTCATAGAGAACGTCAATTAAACGGAAAACAGGTCATTGCAAAGACGCAGTTTGTATGGGAAATACCTTTCAAACTTAGATTAAAACAAAAAAGGGAATGAAACGGCACACTCTTACTTTATGTAAATATAAAACGGCCATAGGTACAACTACATACACACAAACTCTCACAGCTGCACATACATCGCAAATTGCCTACATGTAAAATTAACCGAAAGAGACAAAGCGATGCATTGCGACTGTAGCGCGAGTGAATCAAGGTATTACAGCAAATTAACAATTTGCACCGAACGCACTGCTAGCACCATAGTTTTTCACGGTGCGGCGCTTGCGCATGCGCTGTCATTCAAACATGACAATAATAAAAGAAAATAATTTTTGAAAACTTATAACATGTCTATGTAATTACGCTTGAAAAGTACATACATGTGTCCCGTTTATGTTTTGTGAATGGTTAATACACATAGTAAAAGCACAAGAAGGCATTTTTGGATCGATTTGACTGAAAATATTGGCAATTTTAATTTCAAGAACCCCGCATCTATACGATCCGCCGATCTGCGTACGACCGAATTGAACAAAATAAAACCGTACCGGACCGCGTACCGTTAAAGCGTGCCATATCTTCCCTTTTTTTCTTTTAATCTAAGCTTTCAAATAAATGTTTGTAATGAAATAATCGCGACTGGAAATTATTTTTATTAAATGCAATTGTTCTGGTTTAGTATGGATTTTCTTCCAACGAACTTATTTCATTCGACTGTGAAATTGAGGAGGACTATGAAACATTCACTTTCTCGAAACTGACTCGTACGTGTTTCCATGGTGAATATTAATATTAGTCCATAATCGAAAGTGTTGCGAAGATGGGAACGTAGAGTGATATCTGATAAAAATTTATTCATTTTTAGTTTTCACGTCGTACGAAAATTAATATTTTTTAGGTTTCGTCATGTGCGTCTATGCGTCTGTCCATTGGTCTGTCCGTTTGTCCATTATCAACAACCTATAGATTCTATTTTAGGACATATTTTAGATTTTATATGAAATTTTATAGGTAGGTTGAGATTTCAATTATAACGTAGTTTTGCAAATATGCCTATGACAGGTGAATTTAAAGGAAATTTAAAGCAACATCAAAAATTTAAAAAAACTTGATTTATTAAATTAAATAAAAAAAACTTTTTAAAAGCGGAAATCTTGTAGTTTTAATGCACTTATTGAATATTTTTTATGTTTTACTTCCATATAATTATGGGTGTCATTATAATTAAAAAAAAACATTTAAAAAAATGTAAAAAAAAATTTCTTAGCTAAAACGTCGCTTTAGTTTCATATTTTTTCATGAAGTCCATTAATTGCTTCATCAAGTGCAAGTGATTCCCATTAATTAATTTTGTTTGTTATACAACTAATGAGACTAACATTAGATGGGAATATAAAATTGTTTTTTCTTTCTTAAAAAATATCAATTGGGCAATAGGAAAGTAATATGTTGCTTCAATCTTTTGTTCTGCCGGATCGAGCTCCCTTGGTTCAATACCAAAAAAATGTTCTTTAGTCATCGCAATGTTGGTCTGATTAATTCTCTTCATAATTTCGAATGTTTTTATCGTTCTTTAATCTGTATCTCTATTGAAATAACAGATAAAATATTCAATAAATGTATTTAAAAGTACAAGATTTCACTTTAAAAATTTTATATCAAAATAAAAATTAGGGGAATTTAAAAATCCTCAAAATTTTTGGAAATTTTCAGTCCTCTCGAAAATAAAAGACGAAAACAATCTGTAACATTTCTTGATTTGGGCTTTTGTTACTGAGAAATCGTTTATATTTTAATAACAATTTCTTTTTATTTTCAACGTTTTCTCAATCATAATTACATTTAAACGTTTCATTATCATAAACACAACCTAAATTTTTAAAAAAATAAGAAAAACACCCAATTACCAATACCATTTTTAATTTTGCGAAGTAATTCTCGTGTCGTGCAATATTCAAGGCCGAATAAGATGTTGCGTGCGTCGCGTCATATATTGCTTTGATGGCGCCGCGCGACGCTCGATGCACGTATATTGCAGGACACTTAACCCTTTCGGTAACGTTTAAATAGTGTATTTCGAGAGCTGAAGAAGATACAAAAAAATATTAATTATAATCCTTATTTTTTACTTAGGAACCCATACATGAAGTATATTTTCTATGAATAAAATTTTCTGAGTTATATAACGCATTATCATAATATTTCACATGTTTTCCTTCAGTATAATAAAGTATTAATGTTTCTTTTATATCGCACATAGCGGCCACATTTCCTTGTCGATTTTGTTTTTGGAGTTTAATCCTTCTGAATTGATTTTCTTATGTAACGCCCTGTATGATTTTGTATGACGAGTAAAATCAGAAGTCAGAGTGTTAAAAAAGAGTAATTGTTAGGCTCTGATTGTACGAAGTACAGAGCATGAAAAAAATATAACCGTTAGGTTAAAAGTATAACCTGCTCATCTTCAGAAAGATTTAGATTACGCCATAAGAAAATGCCAAATAAACATAATGATACTTCACAAAACAAAACCAACAAAACTTTTACGCTAATTGTCTCAGTATGATTAATATATAAATATGAATATATGTTTTATTGCGACCGAGATAGTAACGAAATCTGAAGCAACCTACTTCACTGTCGGTCTCCTGTTCACCAATACGCTGAGTGACTGACGGCAGAGAGAGGAGAGGGAGGGGGGGAGGTCTTTCGCTCTCTCTCTCTCTCTCTTTCCATTATCTTTTACATAAGAACTTACACTACAGTGACAAAAAAACGTTTCAAGAAATAAAAATGAGAGAATTTTATCGATAGAAAACATTTCTATATCCCTTGCTCGCTCCCTTCACCCAACTCTATAAATTTATGGGATACCTATGTGTTTAGCAAAGCGAATATTTTGATAAACAAGGTGATTTAAATTCTATGCAAGATGAGTGAGTATTCATCAAGTTAACAAGAAATAATCTACCGAAAAATCGCCATCATCCTTATTAGCTCTTGTGCAACTCCTCAAACGATGCAACTGGACAGTTTTTTTTATATTTGTATAATAACATCATTTCAATTATTTCACTTATAGTGATCCCAGAATTAACTAGAGTGAATGATAATTATGTAATAATTAACTATTCCTGTTTTCAGTCAGAAAAAGAAGTTTCGAAAATAATCAAAAATATGTCTGTAATTGCAGCATTAGAGGTGTTGACAAAATCGTGTTTTCTATCTTAATTCTAATTTGTTTTCTAATAAAATATGTAAATATTCCCTATTAATTCACTTTTTCACTTACTTGCTTTTTGAAATCATTAATTAATTTACGTCAAGTATGAGTACATCTCCGTACAGTTAGACATTCATAAAAAAAATAACATTTAAATGTACCTATATTTTAGTTTACAAGTTATTGTATTTGCAAATATAAAGGCTATTTTACTATCTAAAATACCTCGGTATTATCTGTACATATAATACAATTGTAACAGAGTGTTGAATATATTTGGCGTTAATTTTGTAGAAATTCATTATTCACAATTAAATGAACTACGTGATGTAGTATTATTTCTACTTTCTTTAATTTCTTTACCACGACCTAGGTTTCGTTGTATTACAACATCTTCAGGTGGGATATTAGGAAAGATGACTACGTGATGTAGTATTAGATCTTTGCTATCTTTGCTAATATCCCACCTGAAGATGTTGTAATACAGCGAAACCTAGGCCGTGGTAAAGAACTTATAGAAAGTAGAAATAATACTACATCACGTAGTTTCATTTAATTGTGTAACAGAGTGATTTTGATTTAGAATATAGAATGATAATAGAAGACAGAAAAACTTTTTTAGAATTTTTGTCTGTATGTTAATTTAAGTGGGTGTCAAGCAAAATCTACTAGACCGATTTTGATGAAATTTGGCATTATAATAGTATAACAAATAAGAGAAAAAAATATAATTTTTTTCCTATTTACAAATTAACGAAGTCGTAGGTGCAGCTAGTTACACATAAATTGTTTAACATTTTCCTTCTAGTTCTCTTCAATATGTGTTATTTAAATATAGAACATAAGAAAAATGAACTGAATAACAGTTTCTCATGTCATTCTGGCAATTTTGATGGATATGACTTTTCATAAGTTTGTAAGTCGTTGATTGATACGACCTGAGTGTACAAAAACGCTATCCCTTGCCCACTTTCCCGCTACCGATGTGTTTTACTTTTCACCACGACCTTATTTCTCAATATACAAATGATCGTTTCAAAAGAAATTTTACTTAAAACATTCCACTTGCTGTCGGTAGTTTATTCACCTTTGTCGACACAAAGAGTTAAAGTTCTGGTATTTGAAGTTGCAACGTGTGTCACGTATCTACCTAACATATTCATTTTAATATAATATTATATGTACCTGATATAATATCAAATTGAGTGTCAATTAGGTCCGATAGTACAATTATTATGACATAAAGTCGTTCATCAATTTACTTGTCACGCTTACGATATTTATTTGCTTCGGCAAGAAATAAATTAAGCACAAGTTAATTAATGACTCATTTTCTGCCCTAATAATAAGGTACCTACGATAAATAAGGCCCATCTAGCATTAGAATATTTTTTTTGGTATAAATATCATTTTAAAATTAAAACACTTTTTTTAAACGTAAATGTTATTTTATAAAGAAATAAACAACACTCAAATTTACGTATTTATACATAATTTCACGTTTGAAATAAAACCGTTATATTGATCTTATTTACCTATGGACTAACATATAATAAAACTGGTGAAATAAATTAAACATTTTTATATATAAAAACAATAAAAACCTTATGTTTACATGGATCACCCAAGAATCGAATTATTTTTTTTCCTTTAGCAAATTACAGCATACACATTTAGACTATGAAAACACGTTTTGTGAAAAGGTTAGCAAAAATCGCATAAAGTGAGAATTACCCAGTGGCATAAGGGGCCACATATGCAATTCGTATAACTAAATAACCTTCACTTTGTCTTTATAGACCTAGAGAAAGCCTTCGATCGAGTTTCTGAAGTCTAACCATTCTAGCAAGTCTAGCTATAAGAAATGTACAAGAAAATAACAACACGCGTAGTCGATCCCGCTGAGACTAGCGATGGTTTGAAATCAAAGTCGGTGTCCATTGCAACACCACAGACAACGAAGTGATTCCATCAGTGTTCCGTTGTGGCAATTTTTCTCAAAATTACTAGTCCAGAATAATCGAGTCAAGAACGTGCCGCAGGTTCGTTTTTAATTTACAATGAGCACATTTCTTATTAAAAAATTATGCCACCTAGAACCCTCGCTGTGGTTCTGCTAACAACTTTTGTGACGGCTTCTAAAAGCCTATATTTTATCATAATTTTAAGCTGATTAGTTTTGGAAATAAGGAGGGGTGGGAAACATATTTTTTGCATATGTTATACATACTGGATATGTCTGAAGATACAATATAATGTATACACGAAAGTGTAAAATTATTTTATGCGCGTTTCGACATGTACTTGACCGGTATTATTTTCTTGTTTCGTTCTGTATTTGTGAAATAGTGACGCTCTATCGATTTATAATTATTTATATTGGTCTTGGTCCAACTTCACTCGGGTAGTATGTTGTTATCGATTGGATCACTTTTAGTAAGCACTGATTTATTTTAACTTCATGGTAAACAATTACACAATATGATGACTAAAATGTTATTAAACCTCAATGAAATTATTGTGACTGTTTAACAAACATTTGAAATAAGGTACCAGAGGCATATAAGGCCCACCTAATTTGGAAGTTGAATATTCGGTTTATTTAATAATAAAGAACATGGAATTATGTATTACGAATGATATATTTATCAAAGAAATTCAAACTTAAATTAATTTCTTTAACAGATCAATAATAAAGAAATATTAAAGTTTTTAAAAACTTCTTCAATGGGCCTTATTAAAATACCACAGTATAATAAGGCCCGAAAAAAGAGTAATTTTTTTCTGAAAATAATCTACAGAATCTGTCCGTGGAAATATAATTAACATAAAAAAGTCAACAAAAAATATCTTCTAAAGCAATCCTCATCAAAAAACTATTTTGGGCCTTATTTCCCGCCTGGCTTTATAAAGACGTGGGTAAATAGTCATACTCTTTTGAAACATAACTAAATAAAATAAAATCAGTCTTCATTCTCATAAACTATATAAAAATAAAAATTATTTATTTAGAAACTTTGGAGTAATTTAAAAGAATATAAACTTATTCACAGCCTAGGCAATAAACAATTTCCCTACCTTCTTTTGTCAGCCCCACACATTCTTCGTGGTACCATGTTTTGCACTGTCTACACTGCCGCAATTCAGAAATACGTTCTTCTCTAGAAGCGCAGCAAATCCAATTTCCTTCTTCTAATAGTCCCCCTCCCCTTTACTGATCCCACTTTTGGTTTGAGATTTTTGTCCTTTTTTAATTTCCTTAATTGTTTTCTGGATTCTCTTATTTTCTTTTCCTTTTCGTTAAAAAGTTCCCTGGTAATTCGCTGACCTTTGTAATTTATTGCTTTTCTCTTTGGTTTAATCTTTACGGTAGCGTAGTTGGGAGTCAGCAGTAGTTCTTGGAAAGGAGACATGTTTGCCTTACCCTTAAACCTAGCTAAAGGTATATTATCATCTGGATTTAGAAACATCTCTTTCCTCTTAAGACAAATAAATATTTGTTCTACTCAGTGACTCGTTTCCAAACTTACTCAAAAGCAGCGATTATTGTTCAGTATTCATCTCAGGATCTGTCTCTGAATCAGAACTGTAAATAATGTGTCAAAAATATCGAAATCCAGTATTTCATAAAGAAGTTGAAGGTTTTGAAAAATTTATTCAAAGATATTTAGATCAAACTGCAATTCTTTTGCCTAAGAAATTAGTAGGGACTTCACAGTCAACAACCTGTTCAGAAATTGGAGTAGGTAGGTATCTGAGGTTCTAGCTGGTCCTGAGAGGCACACTGACATCTTTCTTTTAAAATTGGTGACAGCAATATTTTGTGGCTGAAATTCTATTGGTCGAATAGTATTTTCATCTTCTAAATTATCAGTATCTGAAATATCAGTAATAAAGGGTTGTACTTGAGATCTGCAGTGCGGGTCATCTTCGAAGTTTTGAGCAGCTATAGATATTTCAGGATGTGGCCTTTCAGTTAAAACTCTGGTACTAAATCCGGATTCAAAGGGAATAAACCTGTAGCCCGGAAGCCATTTACAATATTTACATGTCTCATACATTTTAACCAGACTTTGGAAAAAATGGCATTAAAACTGGTTTTCGTGATGTGTCTCTCAGGATTTTGATACATGTAACTTAAGTTTTACTGATCCCAATAATGTTCAAACGACATATTTATGGACCATCGAGAGGTTGAAGTTCGTGAGTAGTGTTGCTTGGCAGGCAGTAAAGGATAATATAGTGTTTGTCAGCCTCTTCAAAAATCTCGGAATCATCGAAAATCAACAATGATTTTCTTCATGATTTGTATTTTGATAAGTGTTTTATAAATTCAGTAAATAAATCCGTGGTCATACTGCCCTCCGGAGCCATTTTTACCATACGTCCGGTCGGGAAATTATCGCTATATTCAGGCTTTTGTCTCTTTCCCTTAAATAGAAACATCGGTGGTATAGCAGTTCTGACAGCGTTCACACACATCGCAATTGTGACATTCTCGGCGTGTTCAGGTGCAATCGAATAAACATGGCGAGCTCGTCTTTGTGCCAGTACAGTTTGCTGATGGTGAACTATTAGGCGACAGCCCTTGTCATCAATATTATAGAGGCATTCTGGGTGATTAGCAATGTCTAATTCTTCGTATAACTTTTTGACCTCTTCAAAGTGCTATTGGACAATCGATCTATTTAATTTTTGAGCACGTGCAGGATTCATAAATTGCGCCTTCCTTTTACCAATGTCAGGATTTCTTTTAAAGAACATTTTTAACCCGTTTTTGCCGAGATCAGAATCTTTATTAAAGTTGTGTTTTAAATTATATATTTCACAAAAAATAAAAGCTTGCCTGCGTATAGTTTAAGGATGTAGCGACTTCCCAATATTTGCAAATCTTATAATCCTCCTCCTGAGGTAGAAGACCTCTGCAACAGGTTCCGTAGATGAACGCGACGGTTGTTGATTAGATTGTTGCACGAACGACATGCGATCCCTTCGCTATCAGTATATTGTCCGTTAGATATTATGCCGAAGTATTAAACAAATCAAACTTTTGGAAACGTGTTTTACCTGTCTCATGGGCCTTATTAAGCTGGGCCTTATTTGCCGCGTGTACCTTACTTTCGAAAATAATAGGCATTGGATTTCAGTAAATGTTTTGACTATCCCAAACAAATAACCTAAGCCATTATATTTCCCCAGTGACCGAATTTGCGTATTTCTCAAGAGATAATTGGTTTGTTTCCAATTAACTTTAATTTCTGTAATTGGCATTTGTCTCATCAGAGAGGCAAAGATCAAAGCTAAAAAATGAAGAACAGTTTAATAAATATAGCTAATTTTCGAAAAGGTATTGATAATATTCTTTTATTTGAAACTAGGTAAAATTTTTCAAGATTGCATTGATTTTCTTCTAACGGGACTGCAGAGAGAGTGAGCTCGTAGATAATTGTGTTTAGTATTCAGGACAAATATCACTCGTGTAAATAATTAAATTCATCAATTTTGTATCCAGACTCATTGTAGTTGACTAGACAAAAGAATTTTTTTTTCAGCTAAAATATTTTGCCATGAGTAGGTACTCGAATCCTATCTTCAAAATCTTAAATTGTAACTTTTGTAAATGGAATTTTTCTGATTTAGAGATGGATTTGGAATCGGACTATACTGACTGGGATTTCAGTGATTATACTACGAGGTTACAACAACTGAAAAACTGAATCCCATATCAGCCTCTTCATTTGGTAACACATAATTAATAATCGGTCAATATATGTATATCGTCGGATGAATGATTTATAAAAAAAAACTTGTGAGCCTTCACGGGATACCTGGCAGATGTGAAACATCTAAATTTTTATACATATTTTATATTGAAATATCTTTATTTGAACGAAGTAAAAACGAAAAGAAAAACGAATATTCAGATAGTTCTTAATAATAAAATATTAATGCAATTTTATTATTTTCTTTTTAGGAAATAATTTATCACATAAATATTTCTTAGCAATCTAAATAAACGCTTTTAATGTTTTAAGACAGTTTGATACAGTATACCGATATAAACGAGTAAAGTTGTAAGCGTTAGTAAATAAGAAATGCTGACTTGAATTAAGTCGGAAATAGCTGACAAGACGGGAAGTTGGCCAAGTGGCAGACAAGAATTGAAGCTAGGCGAATTAAGACGGAAAGAGCCGATAATACACGAAGCTGGCAAGACGCGTCTTGCCATCAGAATATTTTAACTCCCACCCAAACGTGCCATAGATGTTTCACATCAAAATATTTCGGCTGTTTTGTAGTAGAATAAATAGAAGTAGAAGCTTGTAGTAGTAGAAGTTAGCAACCTGATGTTTTATTTAAACGATCCTATGAGAAAAGAATTGGATATCGATAAATCTTCAAAATCCTATAACGAGTCCCATTTAAAGACCTCGCAATTTAAAAGTAATTCCAATAAGACTATATTCTATCCCAAAAGCAAAATAAGAGTTACGGCTTCTGATCGCTTAATATACTTAAGGCATGTGATATGCAAGCACTGGCGGTGGATGGGGATGGAACGATGGACGGCCGTAGACCGTCCGCCACAGCCGCCTGTCCTTAATGCCTAGATGTTTAGTCGGTTGACTCTTGATGATCATCCGGGATGATTAACTGGGAAGGAAAGAAAAAATGAAGTCGCATTTGATTACAAGTAAAATAAATTGGTTGCTTTACTTCAAGATGATCTCGATCGTGCTGATGAATGAAACTGATTTGCATTCATCTCGCAAAAGAAATGGAGCAGTATATTAAAAAAAAAAGTTGATGGAAAAAGGAGTCGTTGGTGGGTGAAGAATTGAATTGCGCAAAGCAATATCAGGGGGCTTGTGCAGTATTGTTGAAGAAGTGGTTTCAAGAAGATGAATGGATGCTCAAAAGTCATCTCCGCATGATAGAAGGATGATTTGAAGGGTTACTTTGTAAGATTACACTACTTACTCAAAAGCAAAAAACCAACTTGAGAAGTAAGTTTTCCTTCAAATTGAAACATTAACGTCTCAGGTCTCACATTTAGTTTTGTACGAATATCCAATATAAAAATTGTGTTCTTCTTGCTACTTAAAAACTATTTGTTTAATAGTCTTTTAGAGCAACAACAAAACAAAACAATAATTTCTCTGGATGAATCATCCGAGTGAATCGTCAGAAGTGAAAGAAGGACATGTCAGTAGAGTACCCAAATGATCGTTAAAAGTGATCCGACCAGACCCGGCAATATGTAGATATTTTTTTCTCGTGTCTTTCAATTTCCGTACAGGCCTTCCTAGCCTTAAGTTGTTCAGAATTTATCAAAAGCCATATTTATAACATACCGTATCCCATAATTTCATCTCAGAAATAATATTCCTTTCCCAAATTTCGACATAAGGCTGAATCAATTTCAAAAATAAATTCTAAAAATTGTAATAAGTATATTTATTTTATTTTATGTAATTAAATGTAAATAATTGATACAAAGGAGGATTACAAAGAGCAATCTCTTATCGCCAACCAGAACACCATTCCAGTCCTGACCGATAAGCGGCCGGGAACCTTGTGATCCAGGCATACGGGTTCGGTTCCAACACACCACGCAAACACCAGCCAGTCGGCTCCAACACACGACGGCGATGACGATTATATGTAAACGACGATATTTTGAAACTCGATCGACATTTAATTATCTATTTATATATAAATTTTAAGTAAAATTTGCTAAAAGAGAGACCACTTCTGGTCAATCAGAAAAAATGGGTGGGAAAAATTACTTAAAAGTGTAAAACATCTTGTATATACAAGTAAATATCTAATTATAATATAGAAACAAATCTAAACACGTAATATGCAGACACAATAAAATATCAAAAGGCAAAAAGACAGATTAAGTATTTTAACAATATTTTTATCTCACCTTTAGAGTAGACAACACGCATATATTCAAAAAGTTAGCGTTACGAAATTTAGCTTGTTGACTCTCTACTGTTTTGGCAAATTATAACGCTCAATGCAGACGACCAACAATAATCAGCCCAACACTCATGGGGGAAAGCAAAAAATATGTCATTTAATTCTTTGACGTACACGTCTCACAAAAATCGGTCCTACAAAAAATCGGAGTTGATCTGGCCAACTTTGGACAATCCGAACGTTACGAGTTAAAATACACTAATAGAGGAAAGAAGAGAATATACGACTGAACACGCACTAATAAAGACACTATTCCCACCTTCCACCCGGGTTGTCTCTGAGCCTCTCCTGGGACCCGTAACGACCCACCTCATACGAAAGAGGCGCCATCGTAAGTCCCCTAATAGTGTCTCGTATCTAGAGTCTTAGTGCTTCCACCTAAAAGGGCTAGAGCCTGTCCCTTCTCAATAAGACATTTAGTACCTCCATTTTTTCGTGAACGCGTTTAACGCTCTAAATGACACAAAGATCGGTCCATTCTCAACCAAGTCTCGGTGACTAAAGATACCACGTTCTAAGGCTCCGCGTGATTCTACGTTACTGTTTAGACGCATGCTCTCTAACAAAATCTACGCGCATCATCGTGCTCATTGCAGTGCAACAAAACATGACTCATGTCCTGCGTCTCAAATCAGCAGGTACATGCAGGGCTATCTCTGAGGGCGAACCTATATAAACTGGCATGAAATGCGCCATTTCCCGCTAAAAACTGTAAAACGTTATAATCAGAAACGAGCCAGTTCCTATGCAACCGCTCGGACACATCGGGGAAGAACAACCCGATCGTTTCCCCCTTGGAATCAGGGGAGGACTACCTGGACTACCAATGAGCAACGACGATCTCTAAGATATCTCTTTCTGTCAACAAGGGATTTGTTGTATCACTAATGGAGACTGTATGCTACATTTTGTCTTCATTTATGGGGTAAGTCGGTGGAAAATCGGGCACCGACCTTCTCCCACAATAGTCGGCAGTTGCCGGCTACCGACTAACTACATATAAAAGCCCTTCGTCTATTTTGCGCGTAAATGATATATTCGAGATCCTAGTGTCCATCGATTATATACTTCCTTATTGAATGATACAGCTATATATTTTTACTCTTTAACAGTAATTAATGCTATAAAATACAATTAAAAATAACCCCAAAAATACTTCGATACATATTTTATTTTTTATATCACCATCCTATTTTTAAATCGAATTATGATAAAATTTTAGAATTAGGTTAACTGTGAGGAACAAAACAAAACACATTGATTGCATTGTCAAATTAGTTTATTTTGTTCTATACAGGCAGATGCCATCATATCCACGACACCCGAGGCCGTGTATAGGATATAGATTACCCCATTTTTTTCTGGAGAAAAAGAGTTCGAGGACTATATATGAGCTTTAAAAAATATCTATAAATTTTGGAACTTTTGTCTATTTATTTATCTATTCCTTTCGCTGCGCGTCATATACAGGTTGTCCAGTGGCAGATTTCAAAGTTTGAACAAACAGTTTCTGAACGCAACACATAAGAGGGGGGCGGGGGTCGTCGTTAGAAGCGCAAGCGGTGCGAATGTTTTAGTAGCCATGGAACAGTGGAGTGGAGAGCACCGCGCTTTTGCCGTCGAGGCGTACATTTCGAGTGGATTTTCGCTGTCTGTAGCACGCCGTCGATTTAATAATCGTTACAGTATTCGTCGATTACGTGATGGGCCATCGATCAACCTCATTCAGTCATGAGCTACAGGATCAACATTAAATAGGCCCAGGCCAGGACCTACACCATTGGTAGCCACGTATGAAAATGTTGAGCGTGTTATGGTTTCTGTCGTTGAAAATCCCCGTTTATCACTGCGTACACTTTCATCGATATTGGGAATTCCGAAATCAATTTTACAGGTAATAATGCGAAAAAGCTCAAGTTCCATCCATATAAAATTGAAATTGTTCAAGATTTACACGATTCTGACTTTGAATTAAGAAAAACTTACGCCGAGGTGATGTTGTTGAGATTTCGTACTGCTACCCGGATGGGCAACATATTCTTTAGTGACGTAGCTCACTTTGACATTGGAGGATATGTGAATAAGCAGAACTTTCGTTGCTGGGATGTCTAACAACCCAAGACAAATGCATCAAGAGCCTTT
Organism: Druceiella hillmani; assembly: GCA_039881145.1. Classification (NCBI taxonomy): domain Eukaryota; kingdom Metazoa; phylum Arthropoda; class Insecta; order Lepidoptera; family Hepialidae; genus Druceiella; species Druceiella hillmani. The sequence continues at coordinate 10,830,386 of JAYKKI010000081.1, read as the reverse complement.
ACATAAGCCTAAAGTAACAGTCTGGTGTGACATGTCTTCATCTGCAATCATAGGGCCTTTTTTCTTTGAAAATCAACGTGGCCAAACTGTAACTGTGAATTCGAAGAGATATGCCCAGATGTTAAATGACTTTTTCAGAGTAGAACTACAGAATAGTCCATCCTTCAACCAAAACACATGGTTCCAGCAGGACGGGGCCACAGCTCACACTTCTAATGTGTCCATGAATGTAGTGCGGCAGTTATTTCCAGAAAAAAACATATCCCGAAACGGTACCGTACCGTGGCCACCTAGGTCACCCGATTTAAGCCCATGTGACTTTTTCTTATGGGGATACTTAAAATCCGTTGTTTACAAAACAAATTCGAGCACTGTGACACAACTTAAAGAAAATATTCGAGCCGAAGTCAGTAGGATACCCCAGTCGCTCTGCAAACGCCTTTTTGAAAACATACGTGCTAGACTCGAAGAGTGTGTCAGACTCGATGGCCGCTATTTGGAAAACGTGGTTTTTAAAAAATGAAATCCGCATTTGTTGTTATAAAGTTAAAATAAACCTACTTTGTATTAGAGGTGTAGTTTTTTTTTACAATTTTTCAAACATTGAAATCTGCCACTGGACAACCTGTATACCTGTGTAAACATGTACAAACGAAGGTTTCATTGTTGGGTTTACTGGTACAGCCAGTATGTCTTGTTTATCTGTTTTATTTCAAAATTATTAAGCAAATTAGAACTGTAACACAATTTCTCATTGTTGTAATTACAGACTAGGAAAGAAAGTGGTATATTTTCCTACGGCGTCAAAAATTTGAGTTATAAAATTGTAAAAAAATATAACTATTGGTCGTAATCAATAGAAAAGTTTACTTCAATCTGTGATCTGTATAAAATGCCATTGACTCCAATACATGAAGTTATTTCGATGCAAATATATTTTTCCCGCTAATTGTTTATAAGGATTTATCTGCTTATGAAAATAGATCATAAAATAAATAAAACGCGTGCGAAAACGCAGAAGAGTCTTCGATAATCAATAAATAAGCTAAAATGTATTATAATAAAAAAATAAAAAGCACACTTTTCTAACCAAAGGACCCATTGAAATAAATAAAATGAGCCCAAACTCGATGGTTTTAATGTTAACCATCTAAAAGTTCCCAAGGTCATATCCCTCCTCCGTCATCAAACTCTCCTGATTACATATACAACCAAAGGGCTCATTGAGACAAGTGAATCCAGCCCAAACTTGAATCATCGAGAGGTTGCCATGACCACTTCCTTCGGTGGTGTATTATTGTTTAGCCACCAGAATTGCATAAGTTTCAAATCGATAGGACGATTAGAAGTATACTGAATAGTTTATAAATGAAATTTAACATTAGGGAAAGGAAAATACAAGAAGCCAGCAGATCTAGACATTTAGTAAGTACGCATTGAAAAAAAACACAATCCGTCGCAGGAAAGAGATTAATTACATTACTGCCATCGTTTAAATGAGATTACTATAATTACGATTGTCGATCATCAGTAATCAATAAACCGTTAAACTGTTATCAATAATCGTTTAGCGATTATCGATGTTCAACCATTATCGATATCAGTCGAATATCGACTGGTAAATAAGAATTGTTGTGTTGTTGAAAATTCCTGTGTTAAAATATAGTTTCAACTTTGACAAATTTTTTGAGTAAATAACAATTCATTAAAATTTATTGCTTCCCCTGCAACAGCGGATGGCGAGAAGTTGGTATCGAATGCATTCTTTATTTTCACTGACGTTTATTCTTAACAGTAGTATCCTGTTATAGTACATGCACCACGTATACCAGTTCCGTAGGTGACTGATTGATGAGTTATTTATTTAATTTAAGGTTATATTTTAACCTGGCATGGACTTTTCCTCTTGGGACGCTGACGAAACCCTTGTTGATATATAAATTTTAATAGGTATTTGAAGTGAGATAGTTATTTAAAATGAAAATATAACGCAAGTTGTTGTGAAAAAAAACGATTAACTACATGCATATAAATAAAAGGACAACATTGAATAATGTTAATATTAAACTGACGCTTATCTAATCGATAAGGTAAAATTCTCTAACAATTTATAAAACTAGATTAACTTGTTAAATTCATAGAATCAAGTTTAAAACTTTATGAAATTTTTCAGTAAAATAAACGAAAAAAATTATAACCATGTGGAGTTTTAAATAAGAAAATAACTGACTTAAAAATGAATCAATGTTCGAATTTAAACTAGTTATTAGATTTAAATGATTTATTAGACAGCGTTTAAATTGAAATAAACAACTCCCAAAAAACTTTTCTGATAAACAGAACTTGCTATCTCCACGCAAGATCAGTAAACAATCTAAAATTTGTCGAAAATCAAAACGTCCTCATGTGCAGACATAAATTAAATGGGTATATAAATATATGTGTATATATATATATATATATACACACACACACATATATATATATATATATATATATATATATATATATATATATATAATAAAAAAAAGTTTTTAGTCATAAAACAAATTTCATTAACTTCAATTCCTGAATACGAGACAAGATGTACAATTTTGGGACTTTCCCAGGTTTCACGGACCTTCGGCCATATTGGGTGTCCTTGAACGCGACAGCCAATATTAATATTGTACAAATTTCGCTTCATAAATCAATATTGAAAACATTAGGACTCATTTATTAATTTATTCAGTGCTTAATCATAAAGCAATGAGTGCTGGTAACGTACGAATTGAGTGTTGCGTACCTTAATAAATACAGTGGACTTAATAAATACGCGTCTGACGTGGTCAAAACGAACGCCATGGTAGATATTTTTTTCACTCTGCCATGGCGTTCGTTTTGACCACGTCAGACGCGTATTTATTAAGTCCACTGTATTTATTAAGGCAAATATGAAGAACTGAGACAAACTAACAACTAACAATAACCGTTTAAATAAATAAACTCAACGCGTCCGTTAAATCAATCTAGCGGATGACGTCGGTTGAGGTCATTGAAACAGGAATATTTACGTACGCGTTTTTAAAATAAACGTCAAAAACATTGACAACCCAAACACGGTTACAAGCTTATTAGGGTCCGTAGTGATTGGGTAGTATTTATCACCAATACATATTGTAAAATAATGTTCCCGCAGCGTCACCTGTCTGTAAGTACGCGATTTTCTCTGGAACTACTAAATTTAAACGTATTTCGTTCCAGTATTCGTTAATAGATGGATTAATTCACGAGGAAGGTTTAAATGTATAAATTATAAATAGTTAAAATATAAATAATAGTTAATATATAAATTATAAGGTAAAGTTGCGCCGCCGAAAGATCCGAAGATGGTCGACGAAGTCGGAAAAAAACATTCGTCAGAGACGTATCTTGGCGTGCGCTGCTTAAATCTTTAAAAATACATGGAAACAATTGTTCTCTCAAAATGTATTATAATATATAATAAAGTCCTCGACAGAATATGTGTATATACTAAATGAATTCCACATTAAACGTAACTATTCAAGAAAAACATAATTTTTCTATTCAATTTTCTAGAGCTTATTGTGCAAAATTCTTATCAAATTAAATTCTTTTAACGTTTGATAATTTTTATAAACATTCTTAGTTAATGCGCAGATTCACCTGTATGAGTAATATACACTTTCTTTGTTACATCGGTATATATATATATATATATATATATATATATATATATATATATATATATATAGAAACATTTGAGAATTTTTATAAACTTTTTTAAATGTTTTTTCAAATTTCTTTCATGACGTGGCACATGGTACACAGTCCTAAGGCGGGCGGTAGCAAATAGGTAATTCGGAAGTAAAGCGATATATTTATATTAAAATGATTATAAATGATAAAATATAGTGTTATTTACTTTTATTTAATATATTATACACTGATATTGTACCCGAGATAAAGCTTGCAAAATTGTAAAATAACAGTCAATTAAATCTCTGTTTAAACCTGTGATTTCGGCTGAAACAGCTGAATTCAAAAAGAATTTTCTCGTGGTATTTCCGTCGTTCGATGTTTCGCTTCCGCCACATCTCGGTTTATCAATTTACAATTAAACTTAATCAGGACCTAAAATCATTTTGAACACACAATTTCTCATAGGCTAACATTTTTTTATCGTCGTCTGACCTAACCTGCCAATTTTTTAAATCTATTGTACAAGAAAGGCGAAGGAAATACTCAAAGAGAATGTAGAGGTGACAAATCGAATACAAAACAATATCCATCACTTTCTTTTTGCAGCACTTATCAGTGTCATTGATTTATTTGAGTGTTACTTCACAAATATAATACCTAGCAAATGATTTTTCACTTAACGCACTACAAACTTTACCATCGATCATAGTCAATTGCAAAGAGTGCTGGATATTGAAAACCCGTTCATCTAATGTAAATGTTGTCGGACACAAGGGACCTATCTTTTCTTTAAAATAAGATTCCTCCTTAGATACAGTATTACTTTCCTTCACAAATGGGAAACACATCGGTCTATAGTCTACAGTATCTCGTAGAAGGCAGGGATTTTTCTACAAAATATTGGTTTCACTATCTGAATTTGTTACTAACTGCAAGTGAACGTAAGAAGTTACAAATAAACTGCTATCATCATCTAAGCTAGAAACCGTGAAAGACTGTTTGTACTTGCTAAGATCTACACTACTATTAAAACCCCATTTCCCAATTAAAGTTAAATTAACTGAATCTACTGGAATACTATTTAAAACAATTTTCTCTAAGATTCGTAAAGCTGTGTCATCTAACAAACTGCAACTCGATCTCGGTTTTAGATTCCGTAACTACCATATTGCTAGGATAGCACTTTTTCTTAGTTTTCAAAACACTCTGATACTATAAAACTTTACGAGAAGTTTCATTATCAACAAATATTTATATTTCGTAAGCTTAGCCTCCACAAAAAGTGATAAAACTTCATCCGCACTAATATTTGTTGATATTGGGGCATCCGAACTGTTAAGTAATACCCTAAGTACTGAATCGTCACCCTGAGATAATTCCGTTAACCTTTATACAACTTGATCTTTTGCTAAGATCACTAAAATCCTTCCTTGTTCGACCGCGGTCAGAGGAAGACGTATTAGGATGAGCTAAATAACATTCAGATTTACATTGCTTATCAGTTGTTCCTAATTCAAAACATTCAATAGTACTGAACTAGTCACCATTGTTTTTAGAAATGTTTGGTCTATTACAATTCACAACTTTATAGTATATCTCGTTACTTTTACACAAATTAAGCACACGTTTATCTAAAGGACTTATCTCTGTATTCTCTACATTACATCAAAATTTTCTAACATCATTGATAAAATACGTTCGTGCTTTTCTTTAATGTCTCCTTTTACTGAAACCCAGAACTAAAAGAAATACGTCCTATTAGAGGAGCACTTCTGTGAATTATCTGAAAAGAAGAAGATACAGTTTAATTAACATTGCAGAAATCTGCTAGATGTGCTACAAAAAACGTATGCTATGTTATTAGTTAGCATAAAGAGTCATAGCAGCCACGAGCTATGTCAGGTTGTGTTGATTCATACATTTTACGTTACACTACACTTACATCAATATGTAAAACCATATTGCAACAATTGCGCATGAATGCTAAACATTTTAGGACAAGAGAAATCAAAATTTTGCATCTAATTTTTATTCACAACTGATGAGACAACGTATTATTTCTATTTTATTTAAATTCTTAACCATAACCTAGGTTTCGTTGTGTGACGACATATTCAGGTGGGCAATTTGTAAAGATTGACTCTTTGAAACTTCCAACAGCATTAGTCCTTAACATAAACGTGTTATCTTTACAAATTACCCACCTGAATATGTTGTAATACAACGAAACCTAGGTCGTGATTAAGAATTTAAATAAAGTAGAAATAATACGACATCACGTAGTTTCATTTAATTGTGAATAAAAATTAAGTTTTAATGAATTTTTACAAAATGAACGCCAAATATGTTCAAAATAATACATTTTTATCTCATATTCACAATTATGCATTATTGTCGATGGTATTTATATGTTTTCAGTTAGTTTGTTTACCGTACTAGTTAGTGTGGTAGATAAAAATGAGAATAGGATGTATTGATTTTTCGATTTTGACCTTTGAATGGAACCACCGTCCGTAGTTTTGTAACGTTTAGTAATTGTTTAAAAGTTATGACGATGTTTTGAAATAATTTGGTTACCCGCGCGAAGGCCGAGTGGGCTGTTAATGATTTATATGCCCACTACTTTACCCTCACGACTTTAAAAACTGTATGAAAAAAATACGACTAGAATTCTGTCATCGAGATCTAAACGAAAGACACAGCCCCGACTCGTTCAGTAATTGATTGCGCAATGTTTGCTGTATTTAACTTGTTTAGTATTAACATTAGATGGCCAGTGCATAGCAAAATACATAATTACAAAATTCCGTACAAAAGATTGTAATCATATATTTTTAGAGTGTTATATAACTACTACAGGCAAACTTGTATCCACATGTAAAGTGCGTTCTTGCAAATACTATATTCTCAAATACGCACTCTGGCTCATACTCGTAATTGGTAACGAGCACACTGGCGCCGGGCGGCTTGAATTCATGCAAAAGTTTGAAACATTTACAAATTGGGTAGTTACAGTTGGGAGATATTTATAAATACTCCCAATTCTAATTACCCGATTTGTAAATGTACAAATCTGGAATTAGATATAAACACATTTTTAAAATGAAATTAAAACGCAAGTTCATGCGGGAAAAGGAAAATAAATAAAAAGACAGCAATATTGATAAATTCTCTATTGCTCGTAAAATGTCACGGAAAAACAAGTCACTTCAAAAGCAGTATTAAGAAAATGCAGAATATTTTATATACACAAGCGAGTTATAAGCTTCTAAAGGAAACCGCCTAAAACGGGTCCAGTCTTTACACAGATAAAACGTAGTTTTTAAAAAAAGCTGGTATTTTTCAGAATATAAAAAACCAAACAGTTCAGTAATTGACAATCAGGAAAGACGAAGAAGTAGAAATACAATTTGTTACCATAATACGTAACAAAAAAGCTATCTTCATAAATACGCATATATTATATTTTTCAAATATAAAGAATTGTTAATTGGTAATAAAAATAACAAAAAAAAAACAGAATACATAATAAGTTTTTAGGAACGATTTTAAAATATAATCAATGGCTCTTGCTTCCTTTAATGTGTAGCCATTGCCTAAATTAATTAAAAATAAACTGTTAACAAATATTAATAATGGTTCTATTGTTGTACAAGACATAATCTGTACTTTGTTTTATCTCGCTAATTAAAATATTCCGTAGAAATTACATTTACAATCTATTATGAAAAACAACCTAACTTTTAAAAAATACAGATTTCTCTTTTGTCTGATTGATGATTTTGATAAAACTTTTAAGAAGCTTATTTTTAAGGTGTCATTTTTATTCTTGTAACACCTGAGCCCAACACTATTTAGACTTTTGCCGGTCTCCTTTAACGACGGGGATGTAGTCGGGATATCTCCCTGCCTCAGTAGTTCTCAGAATAAAATGAGCATAACTTAAAAATGACGTCATAATTTAGTATTGTAGTCATTATCGAAACGTTAAGTTTAAACCTTCATAGCTCGGCAAATTTTAAGCATTTTTCCAAATTTTCTTCACTTCACTTCTTTCACGTCTCATCAGCTTTAATCTATGTATATTCAAATACTTTTTCTAACAGATTGTTTTTTGAGTTTTATATAATTTTAATGCAAAATATGGTAAATTATTGAATATATTTGGCGTTAATTTTGTAGAAATTCATTATTCATAATTAAATGAAACTACGTGATGTAGTATTATTTCTACTTTCTTCAATTTCTATAACCACGACCTAGGTTTTGTTGTATTACAACATCTTCAGGTGGGATATTAGCAAATATATCTTTGGTATCTTTGCTAATATCCCACCTGAAGATGTTGTAATACAACGAAACCTAGGTCGTGGTTATAGTAATTAAAGAAAGTAGAAATAATACTACATCACGTAGTTTCATTTAATTATGGTAAATTATGTCATTGGTTCAGTGTATGATAAATATAAACAACTAATGTAAAGGTGTACAAAGAACGTGTTTATTATTCATATAGGGGAATCTGTGCATTAAACTAAGCGTGAAATGTTAAGAAACTTTATGAAAATTCTCAGTTTTTTCTAAATATATACCAGGGTAAATACAACGATGCTATTATTCATACAGGCAAATTTGTACATTGATTTTAGTAGAAACTGTTAAAGAACTTTACGAAAAATTTCAACTGTCTCTAAATGTATACATGTGCAACAAAGAACGTATTTATTATCTATACAGGTTATTCTGTGCATAAAATTTAACATGTTTGAAGTATTTTTGTTGTTTCTTAATATTTTCTCCTCAATTTGTTAAGCAAAATCACTTATAAGCTTAATAGACCCGTTATTTGTCACACCAGTATTCATATAAACAAGTGCACCTAACAAAAACGTATCTATCATCCACACGCATGATTCTGTGCATAAAATTGAGTAAACAATATTAGTTGAATTGTAATGTGTGGAATTAAATGATAATTTCCAACCGTTTTTGAAAAAAATCACTGCCAATGTTCGATAAAAAAGTCGAGAAAAAGTCAGTGTTTTCCGCATAATAAGATACGCGTATTATACGTTTGACTGATGTATTACCACTTACAGTGACGATGTTACCACAGTGCTTTAAATTTCTGTATTTCAAATAAATTACTTAATTATTTTAATGAAACCAATCAAATGGCTGGAATGGCTGGACACGTGCGTTGCTAAGAAGAAATGCAGAGATTTCAAGGAGAAAGGCTAAATTAATAATTAGACTAGTGAAAAAAAGTGCACAACAGGTGAACATTAACATACCACGGTGTTGGTAATAAGACCAAATTATTTTTCTTAAAATGGCTTTGTTTCACTTAGTTATAACTAAGTGAAAGAAGAGTGGAAATTAAGGTCAAATGTTTTTTTTCGATATCCGTATTTTGATAAATAAAGAATGTAATAATAAATTAAGAAGAGAGAGAAAGGGAAAGAGCGACTTGGATCAATTCTGTGGGCAACACGTATAAGCGCAGTAATGCGCAGCGTTGTCAACCTTTAAACTTTTCCCCTAAAATACATTTCACACCACCGTACAGTCAAAGTAAATACATCTAAACTCAATGATTTTTTGATATGTTTTAGGTATTTTATCTTTTCTCTGTATATTTTATAAATATCAATTTGTGTCGATAGAGCAAATATTAATAGACCAAGTAAAAGAATAATTTGTAACAATTTTTCTTACGTCGCAGAGGTTGCTTTCAAAGAGTTATGTAAAAATATACGTACAAAAAATTATTATGAAGTAATTAAAATTTGTTAGCAAAACTACAACAATTTTTAAAATCCTATAAACCTTTTTATTTTCTAAAATTACCCCATTCCATTTTCTTTTCCCCACACTTGGGGGAAAACTCTTAAGTGATCATACATTGGCAAGGCATTAAGTTTGGAAGGCTTCTAGTTTCTATAGATAAATATTTTTGAATTTTTAAAAATACGTATGATGGTAAAGAGTATTATTTATTCAATTGCTAATTATTTTGCTCTACAGGCGTGAAGTGGATATTAAAATAATAATAAAAATGAAATTATTCATAACATTGAAATATTTTAAAATGATCCATTTTCAGGGTTCCATAGCCAAATGGCAAAAACGGAAGCCTTATAATTTATTCCTGTCCGTCTGTCTGTCCGTGTATTACAGTCATTTTACTAAAAATTGGCACTATACAGATGAAATTAGGATGGTACTTATCTTCTAGGAACCACTATCCAATGAAATAGTGGAATTATGGAAAACGTTAATATTATGGGTGGTACTCCATATATATAATTGAGGGTTGATAAAAAATTCAGTGCACTTAGGCGTGTGGCGCTATCGTTAGATACCTCTTAAAAATGATATAGAGGTTCCAACTTTTTTATTTAAGTCAATAGTTGGTGATACATGAGCTTCTAAATTCTTAAAAATTGTGCCCACCCCTCCTAATTTTTCAACTAACGTGTGTAAAATTCTGAAGGTAGAATTTAAAATAAACTTTCAAAGAAAATTGGTTTGAATACGATGTGTTCTGTAGTTTTTGAGATATGGGGTATTTTCGGTACCGACTGCAGTAAAAACTTAGATTAATGCAGAATGCCGGATACACATTGTAATGTTTTTGATAACATTTTATAAATTTTAAAATTGGATTGATTCTTAATCCTAAAACTAGTTTGCGCTAAATAAACTATGATAAATATAAACCGTAAACATGAACTGCAAAGTAACTCCACACAGTGGTGTCCCCTCCCCCTCTCCTCGCGCTTCTCACTGCTTCATTCCTAATCTTAGCGGTAGTATTTAACGGTAACTTGTAGTGAGGGAATTTTTTTGCAAGATTTCAAATAAGGATTTCGAATTAAAAATAGTTTTTGGTTTCTCCCTGAGCATCCTCTCCTATTTTGGAAAACGGTTTTTATTAAATATCTCGGAAACGGCTAGGTTTACAATAAAAATGTTTGCTAAATTTCGAAGTTCATAAAATTATCTTCAAGTGTTTTGAGAAACATTTTTCTCTGAAGTCAATACTTTCGAAATAAATGCGCTCCAAATTTATGCTCCACAAAATTGATAACTATTTTCGACTTACAAATTACTATTAACGATATAATTCATAAAAACTGTAATTCTGTAATTCTTAAAAGTTGTAGTTTATTCAACGTACTGAATATTTTTATTAATGGTATTAATTGGATTGCTGAAACTACTCAGTTCGATGCCGTTATAATATATTGGCTAGAATTTTAATTGATATATAAAGTCCACGATTAAAATGAAGATATTATTAATATAATTAATTCCACTTGATTTTTTAATTTTTGTATTCAAAATTTTCCGCATACCCACCACGATTGTATTGGTTGCCAATGTTTTCACTTCCGTTGTGTGGTCTTAAGTACACCAAATTTATTCTCTTGTTATTTAAATGATTTCTAATACCATCGTCTCACCTGTTTCATAGTTGATTGATAATTTCCTTTAATTATTTATTTGCAACTTTTGCAAAAAAAATTAAAAATTTATGATAAACTCGCAGAGTAATTTTGAGCGTTGTTATTATCGCGTTAACGTTACAAAATAGGGTATTTGACTACATTTTTTTTATTACTAAAATCGAAGTAACAACATTAAAAGCGGTTCAAATAAATACGTACGTAGGACTTTTCATTACAAAGTTATAACGACTTAAAAACTGACGAACTACTATTCGCGCGAAAACGCCCCATACAAAACACAACTGGATTATGACGTCATTGGCCTAAATACGGACATCATTATATATTTTATAGTTTATATATTATAAACTATAAAATATCTTTGGTTCTCGTTAAATATTGCGTTTAATTTATGTATTGCATATTATAAGTTTCTCATTTTTTGTGTGGAAACTAAATTCATAATAAATACACTTTTTCCTATTTAGAAGTTTCGATTAATTGTTTATTATATGCATCATTTTTTTCACATGAAGATCTTTTTACTGTACTCTAAAGTTTAAAAACATTTTTACTAAAATGTCGACATCAGTCAAATGCCCTATTAATTATACGCGTTACGCAAAACAGAGACTGACGTTCCATCACCACAATGACCGTGTTTAATGCTAAGGGTAACACTATTCCCACCATGACCGCCCGGGTACTCTCAGGGCCCCTCCTGGGACCCGTAACAACCCACCTCATGCAAAAAGGGGACCTTCGAAAGTCCCCTAATAGTGTCCCGTATCTACAATCACAGCGCTTCCACCCAACAGGGTTAGAGTCTGCTCCTGCTCAATGCGTCATTTAGGACCTCCATTTTTTCAAGAACGCATTTAGCGAACGCTCTAAATGACTCAAAGATCGGACCATTCCCAACCAAGTCTCGGTGACTAAAGATACCACGTTCTAAGTCTCCGCGTGATTCTACGTTACCATTTAGACGTATGCTCTCTAACAAAACTCTACGCGCATCATCGTGCTCACTACAGTGGAATAAAATATGATTCATGTCCTGCGTCTCAAATCCGCCAATAACACGCAACGCAAACGGCCGATTTTTGTAGGCGATGAGTTGGCGGGCTGACAACTGTCGACTTTCGTCGGAAAAGCTCCGTTGCCGACTTTCTCCGACTCAACGCATAACGTCCGTATGAACCGCGCACGGTTAGGATTCTCACTCTATTTTACTGGATTTACTGTTAGTTAACCTATATACTATATAACCTAGATACTTTAGCAATTGGACCGTGAAATAGGGCACGGACGGTAAAGTAGATTCTTGTTTCGACTCAACTGACAGTTAATGAGAAACAGAAATACGTTTTTAACTGTCGGTAAGTCCGACTGACAGTCCTGACCGTGTGTGGTGCATATGGGCGTAAGTCAAGAGGCGCGCGCCGCAAACTAAATGTCCATCAGCGCGTGTTCGGTCGGATGTTCTATTAATGTCCTCGTTAGCACCTTTGTATCGTAACGATTGGATTGGCGAGAGTCGCTCAGAGTCGTTCTGATTTTCTTGCAGAACCGACTTTTGTCGGAGGTGTACGATAAAGTATTAAATATCATAAGTTTGATGTTCACCGATGATTATCGGACAAATTATTCTCAGTCATCTTTGTTATGTTCGTAATGATTAATAAAATTATTTAGTAGCAATTTTTCTTTTGCCATATCGTAATTCTTTTTTCTTTTTTTATTTTGTTTCTTTCCCTACACACGTAAATATCATATTCATACATTTCTTTTCTTATTTTATTATCCCAATCTTCGCCACGGTTTTTAATATAAATACGAAGTTTTGATTATCGACTTTAACTTGCTGAAATTCGCATAACGTACGTTTACCTCGTGCGCCAAATATACGGTCAATGGGACGGAGCGCCGCCGCCGCTGGCGCATCGCGTCCGACGCTGCGAATCCATCTAGGCGCTCCTATTACCCAATTGAGAAGGCGGCGCGATCCGGCGGGTCATCGTCCGGAGCGAGCGCGCGCGCAGCCCGCTAATTGCGCGCACAAAGGAAGTTTGTTTAATTAACAATTATAGAGCGAGTAATAAACACGGAGCGCGCTGCGCTCGGGCACTGCGCCCGCGCGTGATGCGGCCGGGACTCCGAGCGTTGTTTGGTTTTGCGTCGCGAATATGCATCTCCGAGAAGAACGAGAGGAGCTTCGGGGCACTTTTAAATATGAGTCCGAAACCAAAATATATTTATACCAAAAGTTTATTTCAATCGATAATAACTTTCTCACTCGGTATTTATTAAGATACCTTTTTATAATAAAAACGTTCGTGCTCTTAATTATTAATTATATATTTATCTACTTATGTCTCCAGGTAATTTCCCCGCCAATTTATGGCGGACAAAGATTGTAGGATGCGAGTATTTTGTTTACGTCGCGTACGCCCTAGTCGATTATGGTAACACCCACTCGCTATACGCGATGAAAATAAAAGATGGATTGAGCCGTATATTGTGAACATAAAACGCGTATGTTTCGGGAATATGACCGACTTCCCTTTTTATACATGGATTGAAACGCTGTTTGTGTATTGTAAAGCCACTGATCATGTACGTAGCTCACTATATTTTAGTTAAATAGAAATTAATATATGTATACATAAAATACTAAGCTCACATAAGATTCAACGATAGGAGAGGTTCTAACATATCGTCGACTTGGCAATTCAATCGATTAGAAACTGATTTGTTGCTCTTATATCCCCGGTTTATATTTAGCCGTAGCCATTGCTCCTCGCGTTGCCCTATTTCACTTCCCAGAATATTTCCATGACGTTTCGGATGACAATCATTGTTTACACCTACCTTCCCTGTTGATTGTGCATCCGACCTGTAAGCACCTAGATTTTCTACATTCTTTTTACTAACTAATATTTGTGTTAAGAACTGTTTGTTACCTAGGTTTCGTTGTATTACAACATCTTCAGGTGGGATATTAGCAAAGATCGATATTGTGGATATTTGCGAAAAATCTTTGCTAATATCCCACCTGAAGATGTTGTAATACAACGAAACCTAGGTCGTGGTAAAGAAATTAAAGAAAGTAGAAATAATACTATATCACGTAGTTTCATTTAATTGTGAATAATGAATTTCTACAAAATTAACGCCAAATATATTCAATATCTGTAAAATTGTCTAATTACTCCATTCTTCAGGCATTATTATAACGGTATTTAAGTTACCTATTGACCGAGATAAAAAACTCACTATTTGCAAGCGCTCGACGACCAGTGAGTGAGATAACTAAATGTATACACTCATTGACGTTCGGATTGCCAGGCCTTTGATGTCCGCGTGAAAAACCGATAAATTTCGGATCGCCGGTAATGGCAGTGATAATAGACGGACAACGGTAGCAGCGATGGCAATGATTCATTTACATTATTGGATTACGTATTGTGTTGTCAATTTGCTTGCTGAGTGACTGCAGTGAAACATTTTACATAAAGATCTTAGTATTGTTCAGAAAATTTAATGCAGAGTGAAATTTGCAGTAATTTATATCATGAGGCTGAAAGTCATTCGAAGAGCATAATATAATTAAATTTCGAAACACATAATTAGATTTTTAGTTTAAGGAATATTTAATGCAGAGTGAAATTTGCAGTAATTTATATTACGAGGCTGAAAGTAATTTGAAGAGCATAATATAATTAAATTTCGAAACACATAATTAGATTTTTAGTTTAAGGAATATTTAATGCAGAGTGAAATTTGCAATAATTTATATTACGAGGTTGAAAGTAATTCGAAGAGCATAATATAAATAAATTTCTAAATACATAATTAGATTTTTAGTTTAAGTTTTCTCAATTTCGCACTAAATTTTCATGAAAAATTTCTTTCGATTGTACTGACTTCTTTATTTATTTATAACAGTAATTATTTAGTAGAACTACTAGATGGATTTAGATGCGGGTTTTGTTGTGGAATTAATTAGAGCCTGTGGAAGGGGTAAGTATGAGTTATTGAGAGTTTTTGAACTTTTCGTTTCACAGTCTGTCTGTCACTAAGCTTTATTTGATTGTTTATCCTGTATAACTGTCTGAATAAATTTAAAGGTATTTTTCACTGTTGTATATAGCAAGTCTAAATAAAGATTGAAATATATAAAAAAGTGCCACTTCGGACTATCTTTAGCTGGACTATTTTTAGTCATCGAGACTTGGTTGAGAATGGACCGATCTTTAAATCATTTAGAGCGTTCGCCAATTGCGTTCTTGAAAAGATGGAGATCCTGAATCATTCATTGAAAAGGAATAGTCTTTAACCCTGTTGGGTGGAAGTGCTGAGATCGTAGATACGGGACGCTATTAGGGGACCTTCGAAGGTCCCATGTTTTATACGAGGGGGGATGAGACATATGGGTTTTCGGGGGCGGGGAGAGGGGGGGGGGGTGAGACAACACTTTTGGGGAAGGCGGGAATTGTGTTTTATTACGGAATGTGACGCATTCCGCGCCAGCTTGTTTAGATTTGTTTTTAGAGATAGCCCGGCGTATTCCTGTCGGTTCGATAAGCAAGACATTGATCATGTATTATTCCACTGCGGTTAGCATGACGATGCGCGTAGAGTTTTGTTACAAAGCATGCGTCAATATAGATGAGTAGAATCCCGCGGTTCTTTAGGACGTGATAACTTTAGTCACAGTATCTTGAATCATGTAGACCGTTTGCAAAATGTGTTCCTGAAAAAATGGAGATATCAAATAACTCATTGCAAAGGGACATCCATTAACCCAGTTGGGTGGAAGGACTTATTTGTAGATACAGAACACTATTAGGAGACTTTCGAAGCTCTGTTGTTATGAGAGAGAATTTAACGAGTCCCTGGAGGGACTCTGAGAGGTGGAAATAGTGTCACCTGTCGGTGATTGAGTAAATTAAGTAGTCCGTGCACGTGAAGGCGCGATAATAAGTTACCATGCTATAATGGCTAGCAAGATTTTTTTTAGATTTCCATCGAAATATAATATGAAATAACCTATGACATTTATTGATTTGGGTCTTTATTATTGAGAAACAATTAAAATTTTGTTTTGTAAAATTCCTTTGGATTATTTTGGAAAATTCCAATGAATTTTTATTTTATTTTCAAATTTTTATTAATCATAATTACAGCCAAGCGTTTCATCCTTGTAACCAATTTTCTTTCTGTGAAATAATAATCCGGTTGCTCAATATTTACAGTCGAATAAGGTGTTCAAAGCGTTGCTTTAATGATGCTGCGAGCCGCCCGGTGTGCGTGCGCTGCAGGACTCTTAACCCTTGCGTTAACATTGTTATAGTGTATCTCGAGGAAAATGTATTGATTATAATAATTGTTTTCCAACTAAATAACAACCCGTACACAGAGTCTAATATGTTTTAGGTGTTACTATAACCACTCACAGCCTCAAAGATTTCTTAAAATATTACTAACTTAAATATAGTGTTAAAAACAGAAAAGTTAAATAAAAACTATTATTTCAAATGAATAGTGTAAAATAATGAAAATTCATGGTATTTTTTGGATGGGGTCAAAAGTCACCACCCCGCCCCCAAGCCTTGAACAATCTAAGCTCGAACAACTTGAAACACCGATAGTGTATCAACTGTCGTTCTATACCGCACCCAATGACGCGATAGTTTACTCAGCGAGTGCTAAATCGCGGCGTTTGTCTATTGTTGCGCGCCGTATTATCAACATCGCGTTGCGCTCACAGCATCATTATTCTCGCACAAAGGGGAGATATTAATAACAATGAGGTAACGACGCGAGTGCGGCCGCGCCCCGGTACGTTTCCTACTGAGATAAAGCGCAATATCACGCCGACTGAGGGCGCCGCCGGTGCCGGCGGACGGTGTCTCCTGCCTCCCACCCCCCGTGTCGAATCGCCGCCTACATCAAACCGCTGCTGCGACCTGATTAATTTAGAAAGCAGGAATATCTTCCGACTTCTCCTGTCAGTTGGCATAGCGTATGCTTTATTGGCTTTTCCTTATCGATTTTATCCATGTACCCAATGGATACAGTAATTTTAAAAATGGCATGTGTTACAATATGTAATTTTTTATTAATGATCCAAATTATAAATTTATTGATCGAATTATCGAAACATGTCGTTACAATACTTTTTTAATAAAAGAAATATAATTAATGGAAAACAGAACCTAATTTCACAATTAAATGAAACTAAGTGATGTAGTATTATTTCTACTATCTTTAATTTCTTTACCACGACTTAGGTTTCGTTGTATTACAACATCTTCAGGTGGGATATTAGCAAAGATAATATAGATGAAGATGTTGTAATACACCTGAAGATGTTGTAATACAACGAAACCTAGGTCGTGGTAAAGAAATGAAAGAAAGTAGAAATAATACTACATCACGTAGTTTCATTTAATTGTGAATAATGAATTTCTACAAAATTAACGCCAAATATATTCAATATTTAGAACCTAATTTATAAATAAAATATAAAAATGGACAGTATTGCTACACGTGCTTATATCAATACTGCTATTTATGCAAATATATAATTGTTCATATCAACTTCGTTTTGAACGCATTTGGTTTGTTTGTGGTTGGCCGTCAATTCGCAATGCTTTTGAAGTAACATTTGAACAACTTTTACAAAAACCTGTCTTTCAATTAGTAATAGGCTGATGCAGCAAAAGTTCATGCAATGTCTGTATAAATGCTGCTATTAATAAATGTTACAAGAAATCGAATTAATAATTTATTTCCATAACTTTTAGGCAATTCTAAATTTGGATAAATATGTCTGTGTGTCTGCGCGCGTGCATATGTGTGTGGGTGTGTATACATCTGTGTACTTGGTGTACTGCTTCATCATTATACATAAGTCATTCTTCATAATAATGAAGTAATTTCTTTAATTATACTTCATTCTTTCAATATTTTCTGTTGCACTTCTGCTTGCTGTCCACGTATTCTCATCTAACATAGAGAGAAATGTAGAAAACAACGAAACATTGATTGTTTTGGAAATCAGCTCTTATTTGTGTTAACGTGATACGAAGCGTTTAATTAAAGCTTCTATGCCGTTGTGAACACGTAACATCCTAGCTATTAAAACGGTCAAAAACGTATTGCTGTTTGATCATTTTGGTAGCAATTCCCAAGTTCGAAGTAAAATTTTCTGTGAACAACAAAAGAAGCTTTTGCGGACGACCAACCAAGGCGTCGCACGAATGCCAGCCTTAGCAATTGCAGTGGCATTGTTGTGTAGATGGTGAAAATCTTTGCTCAGTTTTCGTTTTCGTCAACTCATCAAATATCCAGCCCACCATTACTTTAACCTGGCAAGTCAGCTTTCTGTGTTTGTGACGTTAATTTTCAGCCCTACGAATAGTTTCTGATTCAATACACGCAGCATGGATGCTTATAGTTCGACAGGATTATATTGGTGAGCGTTCATGTTTCGCATCCGTGTGTCATTTGGGTAGTACAACTCAATGAGTACTATTTGAAGATCTCGTGGTTTTGTGGTTTTTGGGGAACGCTATTATGTAACAGCGTCAGCGGAACGTGAGTATGAAAAGAATTTAGTGTCGATTCTGTTGTACAATTCGGTTCGTTTCAAAGTTTCAAACACACCTGAGAAGTTAATATATAATTTCGGGAACCTAGTCTCATAGGCCTTGTTTTATTTTATCATAGGCCTTTATGTCAAAGACTTTGTTTCATTTTGATTAGACTTGCCTTTCCAGCGATATCTGCTGCAAAGATGGGCTTTTTGTAGATAGTTTTGATGCGCTCGATGTACCTTTATTCAGTGCGACATATTTGCAGTACGCGCAGCCGTGCACATATTTCTACGTAATCGAAAGCCTTTAAAGTATGTTAGAACCACATGCAATGGTTCTGAATTTATATCTTTTTTAATAAGCTTTGTGATCGTTGATACTGAATCTTTTTCTAAATCGAGCCTGCTGTACGAGCTAAGAGTCGTCCAACGTCACGGCCTTCATAAATAATAAATAACTTGTATGTCTGAGAAAGGTCTAGGCTTATGTTTTATTGTTGCCAGAATTTATCTCTAAAGTAAGTATTAAAGGAAGAGCATTAAGAGAAACTAAATGGAGGAACCGGTTACCGACTTAAGTATTTCGAGCTGATTTCTTGCACCTATATAGTAATCATTCTCATAATTCCTCTGTTTCTTCCAACTTGCCACTTGAAAACCCATCATATCACAGACGAAAAGAGCATTTTTCTCTTACGTAATACAAAAAAATGATATTACTTAAATATAATTTTTTTGTATTAGCGCTTAAAGTTACACGTTAACAAACATAAGAGTAAACATAACGCTAAGAGTTATCTATAAATTGTGAGCAATATTGTTTATACCTAAATATAACATAAATTTTAGTTATAATACGTTGGTTGTATCGTCACGTAGCCAGTAATAGTGTCGGTGAGTACATCGGATCCGATATAAATGTCGCGACCCCGATCGGGCAATGTGGGCAGAGCACAGGGATGGTGATATCGCAGGTGGAGATTTAAAAGTAGAAACATATTACGTCATTGCAGTTTAATTATGTAAACAAAGGTGTGGAGTTCGTGGTTCTATTCGTCTAAAAACAAGAGAAATAAAAAAAAACGATGGCACCGTCAGTCGGAAAGGTTAATTTTGCAATTTATAGTTTGAAAATCAAATGATTTTTGTTTTGAAAGGTAAAAATGGAAGAATAATACACATCATCATATAACGTGTAATAATTTTATTATTGTACGATACTGACAACACAGCAGTAAGTAAAAAAATCATTTTGAAACAATGAACAGCAGTAGTTTTCTTGGATGTTTAAAAAAATATGTTTTGGACTATGATTCTGGAATACTTAAAGCCCTTTTAAATCATGTATCACATGACTTTAATTATTCCAGACAAATCTACTTTTTTAATATTACATTTTTTAAACGTTAAACTATTGTCATTTTAAAATTAATAACCCAATTAAGTACGAAATTAACCGATATTATCTAAAGTAATTTTGTGTAAAAATTTCATCAAAATTGGTCAAGACATGCGACATATAGAGAGTTTACGAATTTATTTATATTCCATAGACTTTCAAAAACTCGGTGGTTTTGAGGTATAGGGATGGTGATCAATGAATATTTCGAAAACTAAATTTCCTTGAGAAATGGAAATCATAGTCCCAATGTGAAGAGCCTTTAGATAGTTGTCTATTCTCGAAATCTTAAACAGATTTCGCTGAAAAGAAAATGGAGTTTTAAAAAGCATGTGGTTCCAACTAAATTTTGAGTTCATTAAAATAGAAAAATAAGGCGAGAAAAAACATTAACTTAAATTTCAAAAATTATTTATTAAAAATAAATATGGTATTTTATGTAACCAAAAAATACGTCGTTTTTTTATCATAAACACAAACTACCTATTTGAAAAAAAATACCTTATTTCAAAAAAATTTGAATATAAAACTACATCATTTCTTCTTTGGAAAAAAGTTAAAAAATTTTCATAACAATAGCAAATTATGGCATTAATTATACATTGAAAATTACCTACTTTTTACGATAAGACTAAAAGTATTTTTAAAAAAATGTAATTTTCTTGTAATAAATAAATAATAATTTTTTAAATGTTACTTCTTTTTCTAATTAAAACAAAAATGAAATCATCTAATAATAAAACTGAAGCATCAGGATATAATATTTAAAAAAATAAGAGCTTCAATGTCTTTTCTCCTTACAGTTAGCTTCATTGTTGTTTGTAAAGAATACGAGCTCCACTAAACGTTTTTTCACTGGGAACCCTCGTGATGTCATAGTCAAACGAGGTCAGATTTAAAAAGGCGGTATGGGTATGCATTTGCATTCGCAATTGCGAGTATCGGTGCCCAATATTCGCATTCGTATTTACGAAGATCGGTGCCGAATATTGGCATCCGCATTCGCAATTGCTAATATCGGTGCCATATATTTGCATTCGAATTCGCAATTACAAATATCGGTGCCGAATATTCGTATTCTCATTCGCAATTGCGAATATCGGTGCGGAATATCCGCCTTAGCATTCGCAATTGCGAATATCGGTGCCGAATATTCTCATTTGCATTCGTATTTGCGAGCATGTAAAAATTTAAATTCGTTAATAACTAGTGTGTAGTAGCCTCCAATTTACTGTACAATTGAATTACAGGCGTGATAACACAAAAAGTATGGACAAAACTATTACGTCTACAACTATGTGGTGCAATAATTGAATATTACAACTTAATTATTTCGATAAGCTAAATGTTAGTTACCAAATTGTAATATAAGACGGAATACAGATAGATACTTGTTTGTAGATTTTTAGTTACTGGAGGTAGCTAGATCAGGTGGTTTTACCCGTAATTAAATTTTATCAGTTTTATTTGCTACTGAGCCTTTACAATATTATTATTCTTTTTTTAAATACTCTTCGGATGTCAAATTTGTGTCAAATTCTAAAAACAATATTCTTTTTATGTATCTATCATATTAACTAAAAGTTAAAAACTGTAAGTTTAAAACTGGTTTGGAAATATTTTCTTTCTCATTTGGAAAAGCTGGAAATATTCTCTAACTTTGTGTGGAAATCTGAAATACCATGTGTAATTTAATGAATAAATAACCTCGAAATGCGAGTCTAAGTCTCGGTCGACCGGCTTTTGGAGTTATAAATTTAATTATACTATTTATAATTCATATCGCAATCTCCAACGCCAGCCGATCGCCTTGGATTCACGATGTCCTTAAGTTTATTTTGCATTAAATCTGTTTACATATGTTAAAGGACCTTGTTATACATCCAAATGGTTGTTATATTTTATAACATGCGAAAAAAATCAAGCGGTCCAATTACAAGAAATATTTATTGTTTTATTTGTCTTGCTGGAGGAGATCGATGTTATCGAAACAAGATCGGTTATAGGATCAAAATACAAAAAAAAATGTTTTGGATAGTTCACTCCCACTAGAAGTATTGATAGTTACTTAAAAGAATCCAAAGTCGGATGGTGTTACCGTCGCATCACCAACTTAAATACCTATCGCGTCCGACGATATTTAACTACGATGAATAGACAAAAATATCGACATAACATACGTTAATATTTCACCTTAAATTGTTTGGTATTATTAATATATTCTAAAGGTGATTGCCTGGCTTTCATTTTCCAATTTCTAAATAAATGTTTTATTAATTAATTTTTTTTTATTTAAATCTTTATTTCCCAATAAAAGAGCAAAACAGAAAGTGTACAATATTTGAATGAATAAATCGCACTTACATTCAATTAAATGTTAATGTCAATCTAAAACATTTAACTAAATCACTAAAAGAAAAACCTTTTTGTAGAAAAAAAAAAATTAAATTCATTATTTTTGTAATAGTCAAAATAATATTTATACTCAAGTCACTGGGGCACCTATTGTCGGATGAAGGCCTCCTCCATGTGTTGCCATTCTTTTCTGTCCTTCGCGATCCTGGTCCATGTGGGGCTTGCGACACGTACAATATCGTCACTCCAGCTACGATGGAGACGGCCGCGGCGACAATAAATAACTATAGGTAGGACAGACAGTAGACAATAACTTGAGTTACAACATAATTATTGTATTTATTTTAATGAAATTGCATTAATTTCGGGAAGATTCGGACTGACAGCTTGCTGCCTTTCTTTGTTAATCATTTGCAGACAAACACTGCCGACTAGCCTTATATGTGCATTATGTTGTTCGCTACGAATTCCAGAAACACGGGACAGTTGTTCAGATAGGACATTTAAAATATGGCTCAAATACAGAATCGTCCCGGAAAATAGGGAACTTCTCGCAACTCTGATGCTAAATTAACTTTGTATGCGGGTTGGAGAATTTTGTTTTCTCGTTATTTCATTTGTACAGCTCCTCAGGAGTAATCTCTATAAAATCTTCAATAAAGAATGAATGTTGGTTGTCTCCATTTAATTAAATGACTAATGTAACTGTCACTGTAAGAAAGTTTCTTTTCTAAATACGGATATAGAACTGCATACGTAAACATACGACATATACCTACATGGTGTCCGGGAATAAGTGTCGGACAAAGAAAGACGTTATTCGGTGACTGAAAAATAGATTGTCGTTAAAGTAAAATTTAAAAGATGACTTTTTTTCAGAAAATTCAAAATAATATTCGTCACCTTTTTCGTGCACACAGTACTTGTACACATTGTTTAGCACTGCTCGGCGGAATAACCCGCGAAAGAAGGCATCGCCACTGCGCGTAAACACCGCACTCCGGGCAAGTATTGGATGTGTTAAAAAGAGTTATGTTTAATATTTTTATTTGCACTCAATTAGAAAAAGGGTGTGTGTAGTTTATATTTCAACGACAATTTTTTCCTTTATAGCCATCTAATAGCGTCTTTCTTTGTCCGACATCTATTCCCGGACACCGTGTATAGTGTATTGGTTAATGGGTATAGCAATATCTTTTTTTTTAATTTCTCTTGAAAAATAAGCGAATTTATCTATACAAATTTTTAGAATTTGCTAATTCCTGCTTCGTGTCTAATCTGGAACTGTCTCAGATAGATAGATCAATTTCCGATTCATCGAGCCCAGAAATGTACGGAAGTAGACGGTCGACCTTTCGAACTTTTTCTGTAACACTGCTAAATGTTAAGGCGATGACAAAACATAAACATAAACGTAAGTGGTATTATTAATTTCTGTGCATTATTACATTTTGAATATGATGATGTAGAATATTTGAATATTTTATGTCATGTCGTGATAGTTATTAGTAGTTGTCTTTAAAAATTGCATAAGTGCAAGTAATGTGTGATCTTGTGATGAATTTGCGTGTGATCAGTTGACCAACGATTGGTCGTTACGGCACATATATTGTGGTGTATTATAAAAATTAAGATGAAGTAGTAAATTTAGAGTAGATACATTTTACAGTTTATTAATTGTATGGTATATCATGTAAGTAGATAAATTTTATGGTACGTAAATTGTATAGTATATCACGTAAGTAGAGAAATTTTATGGTACGTAAATTGTATAGTATATCACGTAAGCAGAGAAATTGTATGGTACGTAAATTGTATAGTATATCACGTAAGCAGAGAAATTTTATGGTACGTAAATTGTATAGTATATCACGTAAGTAGAGAAATTTTAAGGTAGGTACGTAAATTGTATAGTATATAACGTAAGTAGAGAAATTTTACGGTATGTAAATTGTACGGTATATCGTGAAAAAATGTATCGCTTGTTTTGAAAGCCTATTCGATGGTCTAGTCTATTATGGAAAGTCTAGTCTATTATCAAGCCAAGAACCATAATTCTCACTTACAATACTACAATATCTTCATCTGTTTCCAACTATGGGGATAGAGGTAAAATAAAGACAGAGATAGCAATATTTTCTAACATTTTGTTTGTTAATAATATTATTGATGTATTAACATAAATTAAGGACTAAAACGTTTCTATTCTACTATATATTTTCTAACTATTGAGTTCAAGGAACCACATTTTTATGATGTTTTATGATTCATAATGTACATTAATGGTAGAAAAGTTATAAGTAAAATACAGTAGAAAAGTTCATTTGTTTATTTGCGCTAATCCCTGAAACCACACATAATAAATTGCAATTTACTTGGGAAGCCCCTATTTTGAGGAAGATTATAAGATATATATAATCACACTACGATTCATAGAGGCAGAGCAATGATTAGAAATATAACAGAATGCCTGCTATCGACACTGTGCAAGGTAGAAGAGACAGACCGGTATATTTACTGAATGATCAACCTCGCGCATCCACGACCCCGACGAGCGATATCGTTTGACGAACGGAACGAAGGCGTTTAGTAAATTCGGGGAAGGGCAAAGGGGAGACAGCACAATTAAGATAATTTTGCGCTGATGAAACCGCGAGGCACAATTATTATTTCTATAAAACAGCTTCTGATTACCTGAAAAAAAAGTATGGCCATGTCATCGAAACGGCTGCGCGTGTTGAGCGTGACAACGTCGATATTGAAAGGAATAAAAATCATTTTAAACTTTTTAACTTTGTGTATTTTATTAGAATTTTAATTCGTTATTCAAATGAATTTGAAAATTTGAACATAATTTTATTTTATTTGTGTCATTGGAACGCACGATTTAGTATAAGATCGGTGGTATGAGAAATCAAATATATCTATGAGCTGCTGTGGTAGTGTGACGAGCGAATGTGAGATTCAGACAAGTTACACCGTGTTTGGTTGAAGCGCGTGTATTAGATACATAATCGAAATTAAAAGTATCTGTTATAAAGGTAATGAAATCATTTCAAACAAATGGTAACAAACTGTGCAAAACAGACTTTGTCACGGAACTTCATTTTTATGAAAAAAATAATGGAGGTAACGCAAACTGCAAAATTTTCCTTCAATATGCACTTTACATTCAGAGATTTGGTTAGGTCCAGGTTCATTTGATATCCCACATAAAGCCTTGCAAAATGTTTCTTAATTTTGCATACTGCCTAGTACATCTTTCATAGGCCTTAACGTCGTGGTGATTTACTTGTTTTCCTGAAAATTGTAGTTTTCCTGTGATCTTTTTGTCAGATTCTATCAACTCTGTTTTTTCATGATTTTTGGTTTAATAGTTACAGAAATAAGGAATAAATGCATTCCCCGCATTTTATTTCACATTTTATAAGTGAACAAAAAGTGTATTTCATCTAATTTGCTTTTGAAAAATCACGTGTGTCCGTCTGTTGGTCTGTACGTATGTTACGGAATTATTA
Organism: Druceiella hillmani; assembly: GCA_039881145.1. Classification (NCBI taxonomy): domain Eukaryota; kingdom Metazoa; phylum Arthropoda; class Insecta; order Lepidoptera; family Hepialidae; genus Druceiella; species Druceiella hillmani. The sequence goes on along the minus strand of JAYKKI010000081.1, from coordinate 10,804,355 downwards.
ACCTTTAAGCAAACGTCCGCTTCAAAGAATACTAACTATTACTGAGCGTCCGCGTGTTGTATCAAAATGTAACCTGTAGTTTGACAGCTACGTACGTTAATGTAGTTATCGTGTGACAGTAAGATCCAAAAATTATTATAAAATTTTTGTATAGAAAATTATTTTGCTTTGTTTTCAAAACTGTTAATATAACATCATTTTAACTGATTCAAAAAAATAATTTTAGTGTTTCTTCTTTCGTGTTTTTCAAATAAAATGAAATGCGTTGAAATACATTTTCTTTCTGTAATGCTAATAGTACAATTATTGAGAAGGATCTTTACCAAAACTACACGTTAAATAATTTTCTTTTCAAAATTTGAATGTGACATCTCTTTACACCGAGTTAACTTTTTAGAAAAATCGCTCGACGCGTTTTTTTTAAAAAAGTGTGAAATTATTACTTTCCCTGTAATGTTAACTGTAAAATTTTTGAGAGCGATTTTTATAAAAATTAAACGGTTAATTTTGTTTGAATGTTAATATAACATAATTTTACACTGATTTAGTTTTCAGGCAAATCGCTCGACGCGGTTTTTAAAAAAAAAGTATGAAATTATTACTTTCCCTGTAATGTTAACTGTAAAATTTTTGAGAGCGATTTTTATAAAAATTAAACGGTTAATTTTGTTTGAATGTTAATATAACATAATTTTACACTGATTTAGTTTTTAGGCAAATCGCTCGACGCGGTTTTAAAAAAAAAAAGTATGAAATTATTACTTTCCCTGTAATGTTAACTGTAAAATTTTTGAGAGCGATTTTTATAAAAATTAAACGGTTAATTTTGTTTAAATGTTAATATAACATAATTTTACACTGATTTAGTTTTTAGGCAAATCGCTCGACGCGGTTTTTAAAAAAAAAGTGTGAAATTATTACTTTCCCTGTAATGTTAACTGTAAAATTTTTGAGATCGATTTTTATAAAAATTAAACGGTTAATTTTGTTTAAATGTTAATATAACATAATTTTACACTGATTTAGTTTTTAGGCCAATCGCTCGATGCGGTTTTTAAAAAAAAAGTGTGAAATTATTACTTTCCCTGTAATGTTAACTGTAAAATTTTTGAGAGCGATTTTTATAAAAATTAAACGGTTAATTTTGTTAACATAATTTTACACTGACTTAGTTTTTAGGCAAATCGCTCGACGCGGTTTTTAAATAAAATGAAAAGTGTGGTGCATTTACTACTTTTGTATGTAGCTAATATTGATTATACAATTTTTTAAAGTTATTTTTTCAAAAACTAAACGGAAAATAATTCATTTTTCCAAAATGGTCATATAAAATCATTTTACACGGACATAGTTTTTTAGACAAATCGCTCGACGGGTATTTTAAATAAAATTAAAACTGTGATAAAATGACTACTTTTCCTTTAATGTTACTGACATTTTTAAGAGCTATTTTTACCAAAATAAAACCGTAAACAATTCTTAAATTTTAAAATAAGTTAGATATTTATGTCTTAAATAATATATAAATAATTCAGTGAATTTCGTTGACAACGCGTTTTGCACGACAAGTACCTTAAAATGGAGCTGTGTTTCGCTTTGCGAAAAGGTAGCTAAAACAGCGAAAGTTACAGCTAGCTCTATATGTTATTTAAGTATTTGTTTTTTAAATTAAATTTAGCCATGACTAATTTTGCATTCGCCAAAACGTCAATAAAAACTGTACTCTAGAATTGAAGGATATCTCAGATCCATTTACATCACCAAATAATACTTTCGATTATCTTTTTTTTTCGAATAAATAACACAATTTCTAATCGACCGTTTGAGGCCGACGTTAAGTGACATGACCTTACTTGGCAACAAAACGAAATGGCGTATAAAATGCATCTTCTGTCATCCACAATATATAAAGTACAGAACCGCCATCGTCAACGAAATATTTTTGTCTTTTTCCATCTGCTCGTAAAGATTTGCTGCTACTCTTTTCTCTTAAGTCAACGAAAAATAGCTTAGATTATGGTACATTAATGAACAATAAAGGCAAGGACACGTGAATGCGACACACGATGCCGATTTTTAAAGGGAACGTTAAGATAACAGCTATAGTCACGCGTTAGTCGATATATACATTAAGTAAAGTAAATGACACAATGTAGGACTGAATATGAGGCTACGAAGTTACTTCCAGCATTTCATCTATTAACACAAAAGAAACTTTACTTTAAAAATATAAGTGTGACTAAAAGAATATTGCACTGTTATCTATAAAATATTGAATGTCTGCAGGAAGTTATTTATTAAAAGTTGGCAAGGAGTAAAGCGATGGCAGTAAAAGTGGGACAAGGTAGAGAAGCAGACTTGGACTTTGGTTACATAAAATTGAATACTTCACCTAAACCGTTAAATATACGTATGTTTATCGAAGCGACATATGTACATAATGTAGGTATATAAAAAGATCTAACAAACCTATTATGAAATGATCTGCCTATCAGAGTAGAAATCATCCTACGAGGGTTCAGTACATATGCACAAGTATATATTACAAACAGTACATATTTACAAACGAAATACTTAAAATTGTTTTCGATAAGAATTTAAACATTTAAGTATACATAGTATTTATATTAAATTGTTACCAATATTAACGTTATTTTTCCGTATGAAAACATCTTACCTAGCATGTGTTTTACATAATAACGTGAATATCTGCAAAATAAGTTTTCTTAATTGTTTTCATTAACAAATGATGCTTTTATGGACCATTAAAGTTGCGATTTAGGGTCATTTTGTTACTAGGTCTATGTTAATAACGCCATTACGCCATTTCTCCGCTATTTAAACAATAGATAAAGGGAATTAAATATAAAAAAGTTACGAGTAATAAAAAAAAGTAGTTATGAAAAATTAACCGTGTTTTTATGCTTGTCAAAGACGTGCCAGACGATATATTTACTTAATAAAAATAAAATTAAAATTTGGAAAACACTTTATACAAATACTATGTATGATCAAGTATTTAAATCTTTAGATGAACGTAAATAGATCCGGGACACTCGGTCTGTAAAGTCTACTTACACTAAGTCGCAGTCTCCGTAAGATAACTGTAAAACGGCTACATTTGAGTTCGTCCATTTTAAAAACTACTAAATTTGTTAATTTGCAAAAAAAAATATTTAGGAAATACGTTTTTATAATTTATTAAAGGTTTATTTGAACATGGATTTGAAAATAATGAATATGGTTAGGTATCAGCGTAATCCTACTTTACTCATCTTTCGACACACTCGTATTTGGTCCTTTTTAAACGGTCTTTTTTTAGCTTCACCACTTCTATTTAACTGAAACATTTTTCAGCTACTTCTGTTTAACTGAGTCTAATGAAATTTCCCTCAATTATTCAGTTTCCATGTTGCAGGTATGTTGCCTGTTTAAACTGTGAGACTTGAGGATCTGCTGTTTTCAAATTAGTATTGTAGGTTTCAAGTAAGATACTCTGTCATTGAACTTCAGGTTCCAACTTTTCGGTCCTGTTTGAAAATGATACTGTTATATTTTATAATGCTGTCATACGACTTTTGTGTTATGTGTTACAACAAACCAATTTTCTACAATATTAAGGAATCCCGATATAGCTTCCAAACTCCAACAGAGGAAAGTTTTCTACTAAATGGCTCCAGTGATATTATTTTAATCTGATTGAAACTTAAGGTTGCATTTTGATAAAACATTCGTCATTTGACAGTTACAATTTACTAACTCAATAAATTTCCTCTCACAACACAAACATTATTGGTGTCAAGGTTGATTTTGTGTCAAGGCTAACAAACTTATCCGATTTGTAATAGAAAAGAATTACCATTAGAACCTATGCTGTCAAATAAAACAACCATAGAAACGGTATTAACGCGACAGTTGTCTTTCTCTATAGCACGTGCGCAGCCTGACAGCAACTTTCTAGTGTACGGAAAAATACATTAGTTTTTTCACTTTTATTCCGAAAATACTTTTCCAGTTATAACTAAACGCAATAAGTACCATTTATGGACCAATATCGATAGCTTGTAATTTATACCGTTCCATTTCAATTTAATTTTTTTACTTTTTCTAGGACATATTGTTAAATTCATTTTTAAAATATTTATCTTATTAACTTTATCTAGGACATAGCTTTAATTTATCGAGCTTACTTATCGTTTTGTTGAGCACTATTACATAGCTCAATGGAACGAACAAAACGATAACTCCGTAGTTAATTGAATGATTTTGTAAGCCTTAGCGCTCATACGTACATATATATATATATATATATATATATATATATATATATATATATATATATATATATATATATACATACATACCAGCATACTTCATTGTGATTTGTGCTTGTCCACTAAATGAAAACGCCCTTTTTCCTTCACGTCCGTTCACAAACCGGACGTTAATGAGATACGTTTATCATGTTGATGAAAGTACAAATTGAAGTTGACAATGCCCAACATGAACTCAGTAGGAATTGAAGATAAATTATAAAACTGTGTATTCTAACGATAACCCTGAGGGAAGTCTACAAAATAAGCGATTTCAAAAACTTGTGTATTTATTTATAGAAAAAACCCTACGTCCAACTTACAGGTTAAAGCGATGGACATGTGCAAGCACTAAAAATGCAAGAATTTATATTTTACATAATAACATAAATAATAATTAATAAAACGGCAAAAAACATACATTAATAAAATTAAACATAAAACTAACTAACTATAAAACGTAAACTACCAAGGAACTCCATAATCACATTTCTAAAAGGGCCAATGGAGCCAAAAAATAGCAAGATTTGGAATTTCTTGCAATAGCTCCTTGATTAATATAAGTACTTTAAAAACTGGTAAACGCTGTATGATATTCGTGCGCGCTCTAGACAGATGAAATAAACTATGATTCCATCCTCTCACGTAACAGTCAGGCACATAAAGCTTTACCATATCCAAGACCGAGGAGTTATCGACTTAATTATTTAATAATTTAAAAAAAATGCATCATCATCCGCCATACCCGTCGGAGTTGAAATGAATCACATCCGACCATGTTTGACTATAATAAAATCTGAAGAAAACAAATATATTTAATAACAAGGAGTGTTCTAGTCTCAGCACTACAAAGTGCCATTTAGAAAATAGGAGAGAGGTTTATCATTACCGAGTACAAATACTTCCATATTACATAGTTTAAATGTGGGTTTCTTAAGTGGCAATTAGTTTTTCCTAAGTCACGATGACGTGATATGTTGTAGGAGGGTAGCTTTTAGGCAAAGTTCGTTCTAGTTTGTGAAATGTCTAGAATAGTAAAGCGACCTTCTACTTGCGTGATGCGTATCGTTTAGACCATCCCCACAGAATGAATTGGTGAGTTTCTTTATGACTCAGGAATATTAATCAAGATAAGTAAATTTTATTGCTGTAAGTTTACCTTGACATTGGCAAGGGATTAATTGACTAATTGACTATAGGATAATTGAATATAGGGATTAATTGACTATAGGATAATTGAATATAGGGATTAATTGACTATAGGATAATTGAATATAGGGATTAATTGACTATAGGATAATTGAATATAGGGATTAATTGACTATAGGATAATTGAATATAGGGATTAATTGACTATAGGATAATTGAATATAGGGATTAATTGACTATAGGATCACTTTTCCCAATGGCTTTAATATGTAGTATCCTTTATAAGGAGTACACTTAGGCTTGGTTTGTGTTAAAATTACATTTTGTGAATGAAACTTTTGCTACGGTTGTGCAAGTTCGTAATTTAGAAAATTAGAACCTGGAGAAAAGTGAAACACATCAAATAGCTGGTAGAGCGAATGATGGTTAAAGTTTCCGCTCCGCTGTCAGCAGTTCAGTATGTCAATGCATAAATGTTTTGTTGGCTACTAATGAAACGGCAATTTTTTTCCAGCAGTTTCTATAATATTATCGAAACTTCGCGAATATATGTGGTAGGGTATAAAAAGAGCATGGAGTTGAACATCCTGTTCAACTCCAGGGCGTGAAGTATCACGCAACGTATTCAGGACGATGATTGATTCTCACTTTTCTATGACATATTTAAGCATTGGTTACAAAGATTCAAAAAGGGATAAATTAATTCACAATTAAATGAAACTGCTTTCTTCAAGTTCTTTACCACTACCTAGGTTTCGTTGTACTACATCTTCAGGTGGGATATTCGCAAAGATAATATAGCCTATCTGAAGATGTTTTAATACAACGAATCCTAGGTCGTGGTAAAGAATTTAAATAAAGTAGAAATAATACTACATCACGTAATTTAATTTAATTGTGAATAATGAGTTTCTATAAAATTAACGCCAAATGTATCCAATATTGGAAAATTAATTCTCAACAAAAGCGATGATTTTGGAGACATTAAATTTAGAAAAATTAAAAAGCGTTACTTAAAGAGATTTCAGGTTAACTTGAAGTAATTTGGCAGATTATTATGTTTTCATATCATAATAGAAAAACAAATACTTTGGAGAACAAGTGGTAATATTATGTTTGGCTACTATATTATAGTAACCAAACATAATATATTATTCTATATTATTATGTTTATATCTTGGATTCAGAATGTCACCAATGAGGAGGTTCTACGCAAGCTTTTGCAAACCATTAAATAACGTTAAGTTGCATTTCTGGGACATTTGCTCAGGCATGACAGATATGAGCTTTTGCAACTAATACCGGTGGGAAAATTTGCTAGGAAAAGAAACCGGTCGTAGACGAATGTCATGATTGCGCAACATCACGAAATGGATTGGGATTACAAGTACCGTTGAGTTTTTTCGCTTTGCCATGGACAACACAAAGTACGCAGAGCTGATTGCCAACCTTCACTAGTTGGAAAGGCACTCTTAGATGAAGACGAAGACCATATTACCTAACTGAATGAACTAAGATGGCGGGTTTAGTAGATGCCAAATTAAAACCTCCAGTAAAGTAAGCCTAGTATTTTTTAATTATCTTTATACGCTCAGCTCTGAAGCGTATTTTCATCATTATATATGAATAATACTGAAGCAGTTAGTGTCAACGTTTTCGTTAGTTCCAGTATAAAATTTTGTTGAATCAATTAATGTCGAACCATTTTTCAATTAGGATTCCGTAGTCAAACATGGAAAAATAAAATAATCAATAAGATTTTTTACAATATATATATATATATATATATATATATATATATATATATATATATATATATACACACACACACACACACACACTCATATATATATATATATATATATATATATATATATATATATAATCGCTACAATTTTCCTACAACCCTTGCATAAACTATCTTTTTCATCTATTTTTTCCAGAACTTTAGGTTCAATTGTTTCAGAAATAAGGGTCGACATACTTTTTGCATATTTTTCAGTATATCTTTGAAAATGTACCACCCTATAGAAAATATAACCATTCATATAACCATTTGCGAGTGATTGTTATTGTGAGATATTGCGGGTAATATTTTTTATTATTATGTCAAATATCAACTTTCTACGTCAAGAGGTTTTTGAGAAAAACAGCCGTGGCTGATAGACAAACAGACACGTGAGCCTTAATGGGCTTATTTAGCCTTAATAAACAAACAGACACGTGGCTAATAATGATTCCGTTTTCCTTTTGGGGTACAGAACCGTGGAAGAGAAAAAAATATTCCATGATTCGAACCCAGTACTTTCGAGTTCAGACTCCAGTCCCCGTACTTTATCGCAACGCCAGTGACTGAGAAAGTAACGAGATAAAGATATAGTTACCATTTACTTTTTCCACTCGTTTAAATGTTTTGTGGTACTTTGGAAAAATAATTGGGAATTTCTATTTTCCCAAGTTCCTTAACTCCTGTATTGTCAAAATACCAAGTGTCAAGTTATTTGTTCGACTAGAAGAGCCTAAATAACGAGATTATATAATCGCATAATAAATAGTTCTCCACAAAACTTCCCAATGCTTAATAAAACTAAGGCCAAAATTAAGCGTAACATATGAATCGAGTTGGAGAAATAAGCAAGGTTTAACCGAAAGAGGAGTCGCTGTAAACCGCAAAACCACAGTCCTTGTAAGTAGAATTTTCCCACTATTAACTATCAATTAAGCGAGTGGCTCGTGGAATTGCCGAGACGACGCCGACGCACGAACGCCATTACGGAGACACGATTTGTCTCCAATGGCGCAGCAGCATGTGCGCCTTTATCAATGGGCCGCTCGCGCTGAATGAACGACGTCGAAATGCGAATTCAATGAAATAACTGAAATATAACTCGCGCGAGACGATGGAATTCGTCCACTTGTGTAAACGTTGGCTCGCAATCCGCGACGCAGCCCCCTCACACACTTTGCATAAATACCGCGGAAGTAAATATGGCGAACGTGTATGTATGCTCGCGTTTGTTTACCCAGGTGTAGAAGTTTTTGTTATCCGCATTGTAATGAAATAAAATATTCGCTTTACAATTTACGGAAATGCTTAATTCAATTTTCATTCGAGTTTTTCCACATATTGCGAGAGAATTTTGAAATGAAACTTTAATGCTAGGTACCTAACAAGACGAATGCTGTGGAATAAAATTCCGTGATTCACGAATTTCGTTAGAACTGTACATATATTAAGCGCTTACAAAAAATAAGTCCAAAAGAGATCATGTGTAGGGCACATATTAGCACCAGTTCCTAAAAGTAGCCGATCGTGTTTCAACAGATATTTTTTTGAGGAAACTTGCTTGTTCTGGAAGTACAAAAATACTATTTGTAACACAAATTAGATCAAATGTGTAAAATTTCACTCGTAAGTTGTAAATGTTAAATGAATCTTATTATTTCGAAACAACTGCATGTTTTTAATGTTAACTAACTAAGAGATAGAAATCAAATATTTTTATACATCAGTATATATATAATATATAATCAGTGATATTTATTAATATTTATTATTACTGTTACTAAAATGTACTAACTTTTAAAATAACTAAAAATGTAAAAATTATGTATAAAGTAATAATGTAATTAAAACAAACGATTGTTCTCGAATGTTCGAAATGTTTATGGAATCCTATTGTATGATATTCATTAGGTCGCTACTTGAACACTTAGTACTGTCTGTAAAGTATAATTCGTAAATTTGATTTTATCACGCATTACCTGATACTACGTGTACCGAATATTCAAATCCGAGCGTGGTTTCCGCTGGAGATCGTACACAATCTCTTTTATAACTCGATCACGATGTTGCAACTGATCGCGAATGGATTAAAAGAAATTGAAACAGAAAAAAATGTAGCCTTTGTCTGAATGTATTCTCATTTTTAGCTAATTTCACCGATGCTCATTTTTTTTGGTATTATTCTAATTTTTTCCGTTTCCCATTTCACATAATGTAAGTTTATCAAGCGACTTATAATATTTATAAGTCGAAGAGAAGATAAGCTAACTCGTTCAGTTGTTGAAAGACGCGTGGCACATAGCTGGGACAGATTCAGGAGTTGTCGAGCCCATGTCTTACGCCCGTATGCACCACATACGGTCAGGACTCTTAGTCGGATTTACTGACAGCTAAAAACGGATTTTTTATGGACACTTTAGCGATTGGACCGTACAATAGGACACGGTCGGTAAAATAGACTTGTTCCGGATGGACTGACAGTTAATAAGGAACAGAAATACCTTTTCAACTGTTAGTAAGTCCGATTATTATTTCTGACCGTGTGTAGTGCATATGGGAGTTATTGATAAACGAATGCGTGTGATGACTCCTGTGACTATAAAGTAAATATCTAAGTGAAGCGTGGACGAACCGACGGTAATGTGGTCAGATCAGACCAGGTCAGATCAGGTCCCTGTTGTGGCGGATGGAATATAGGTATAGTAATGTATATGAATAGAGAACAATATATTCAAAACAAATAAGTAAATTACAGTATATTACAATTGTAATTATCTTATCGATGTAATGATAGGGTAGATGTAATAGAGCTACTGAGATTAACGTAATAGAGCTACTTAGATTAACGTAAATTTAATCATTTATCGCGAACCGAATGAAAAATAAGTATTTCCTCGAAACGATTCGAAGCCCATTATTTATTACTGCTACAGTGAAATTACAACCTCCGTTCGTGTGTTTACCACGATCGTATGAAGTAACGGTGTTTAGAATCATCGTGCGGCGCATTTCCGCGTAAAGTGGAATAATCTTGCGTAGCAAGTGTAACTTCACATGTGACATCCGCATGGAGAGTGAGGTTTGTCGCGAGGAAAATTCTCAAACAGAAACCAGTACATACATCACCAGATGCGTCTGACAGAACGATCGAGTGGTAACATGAAATTAGTACCAAACGTTGTGTTTTATTCGGTCATCTTCGGTGCTACGATTTTGGCGATTATTAATTAATTCATCGCCTCACGTAATAATTCACGATTGAATAACATTTTACGCATCATATTTTAAGTATGTGTTTCATGTGGCAACGATGACGTCAAATTGTGACGTCGAATAATTGTCGAATAACAAATTCTTTTTGACGTGAAACGTCTTTCATTTCGGTCAGGGGGGGGGTGTCACTTGCAAAAATCAAACGTAACGAAATATGTTATGGTAAGATTGCTTATAACTTTGGAAGTATAGCATTTACCGGCATTATTTTACCATAATTTAGAGGATAGAAGCTACTACTCGATAGTACATCGTCGCTGGCATAAATGGCGCTGCAGTCGCGTGCAGCACGAGTAATTCGGAACTAAATTTACCATCGCGCGCTGTGTTCAACTAGCGATTATTCAGTAGTATATTGATCGATTCGAGCGGGAGTGGTCGCTGAGTGGTTTGACAGAACTTACGACGTTATAATAGGTGTGATACATAAAACTCATACTTGTAACCATTAGAAGTTGTAGAATTTAAAAAAAGTGTTATTTTTTATAAAAAATTTACGACTGCTCTACTAAGGCCAACGTGAGTGCAAGAGCTCGGATAGCAAGAGAGAAAGAGAGAGAGATTCCGGCCCTCGACGACCTGCTTTGACCTCGGCGGAACGTGTTCTTCTCCACAGGGGGCGTGTTAGAGTTACCGTTTCACGTACTCCACTGCGTCTGCATCCCTAATATAGCCTACCCATTTTTTCGTAAAATTTACTAACTAATGACAGTTTCCGTCAATGTAATAAAATTATTATTTATAAAATGAATTAAGTATATAAACGCGTTAATAGTACGTAATTACTTACACATAATTTCTTTGTAAATTTTACTAAAAGTGAGTAATCGATATGGACAGACTACATTCCGAAAGTCGTAATGCAGCAGTAGCACGAGACTGGCGACCAATAATGTTAACTCCGCACTGGGATGACTTCATTTTCGTTTATAGATGACACATGGGAGCACGAAAAACTTTCAGAACAACCAATTGAAGTTAAAGATGACGAAACGCTTGGTGAGCTACAGCAGTAACTGGACGTCACCGCGTGCGAACTAGCCCCAAGTGCGTGCTCGGCTAACGTCGAGTGTTGGCAATATGTATAAATCACCGAATGAGTTTTTTTCGACTCGGTTGCCCGCGTGTCCATCAGCTTATTATTGTTGTTTTGATTTGAACTTGAAGAATTTCTGAACCGTCTTGTGATTTGAGTGAGTTTCTGAACCATCTCCTTTGTTTTGGGAGTGCTCTATTGCTCAACAGACTCCAAGGATTGGGTAATCTGTAATTTTGGTGACCATGTTTTTGATCAACTTTTTTGTGAATAAAATAATTTCACGAATTTTAGATTAGTTCAAAGTGAGTCATTATTTATTTCACAGACCCAATATTTGTTTGTTTCTATTAAGTTCAACTAGCTATTATTTTTTCATCAGAACTAGCTTATTGAAATTTTTAGAATAGAAATATAAGATAACATTTTCATTGTGTTGACTAACAAGTTTTCAGCCAAATTATGTTCACACGAGAAAAAAATATTTTAAAATCTGAATGTCAAAGAAAATACAAATTTTACATGTATGTGACATTTTTGTCTATTGGTTTGCCGTCTGGTAAACAGTGATTATTTTTTTCAGTCCATAAATCTGGTATTTTGGAAAGTCGCTTTCCAATTTGTTATTATGTTTATAACTTATATTAGAGCTTTGAACAAGTGATAATCAGATGGCATAATATCGGCTGCCCAACTCAACTCCTATAATTTTTGACGAATATATGTGGTCTAATATTAGCATGTATGATTAACTTATGCAATCAACTACTCATCAGCAGTTATTAAATATAATAAAATGTCCTGAAATTTCTGCATCCCTTCGACAAAAGTTTCGAACTTGCAACCAGAAATTTGTTGTACTACTTCGATTATCAATGATATAAAAAATATGTCGTTCGGAGCAGCGATTATGGAGTCGAAGAGCTTAGAATTAAATTAATTTTAGAATATTAGCAATAGGCACAAAATTCTAGAAATAGCACCAACGAACCCGTCAACACGCGCTGCGCCTTATACAAACATCGTTACATTTTAATGCCAGTAGCGATACCGGATTTTGTTTGATTGACATCTGTATTTCAATATATTAATTACAAATAATTAAGTAAACACAAGTAATTAAGTAAACAAGATAATAAACTCTTTCGTAAATATCCAAATAATACACAATATTTAAGTTTTGATAATTTTAACAAATTATCAAAACTAAAATATCGTTAGTTTCATAAAAATGCTTGTAGTACGTATCACAAGTTATGATCATCATGTAATCACTCTCGCTTATATGTTGATAATTCGTCATCGAATATCATTTAATTATAAACATTATACTTATAACTTAATACATACATTAGTAAATATTACGTATTGCTGAAGGGCCATTATTATCATATTAATTTATTATAATTAATATGTTGTATATTTTTGTTCATGAAAATTAACGAACACACACACAAATAAATTGAGTGCGAACGGATTTACGCGTCCAAATCTCTGTTGTCGAACGATTACACATTGGAGTGACAGGGATCGTGCCAAGATTGCGCAAAATATCTAAAGTTTTTAAAATCTTGTCAATTATTGCTCGTTATGACTAAAGAAGTATTAAGTGCCCATTATTTGCGTCTACTATTTGTTTTGTGCTGAACTGACGATGCGTAGTATTGATTGAGAGCATTCATCAACACATCACTAGAGAAGAATCACGCGAATTTTTAGGACATGAAATCTTAGTCATCATGACTTGGTTGAGTGTGAATCGAATTTTGAGATATTTAGAGCGTTTAATAGAATCGCTAATGGCGTTATAGAAAAAATGGACGAACTAAATGGCTCATTGGTAGGGACAGTACTTAACCTTGTTGTGTGGAAGCGCTTGATTGTATATATGAGATTTTATTAGGGAGCTTATGAAGGCGCCTTTTTGTACGAAGCGGTCTGTTACGGACCCCTGGAGGGGCTCTGCGACGACTCAGGTGATGGCTATGTAATAGCGTGGGCATCATTTGCCCTATTAAAAAGCTTTGTCTGTTGCTTTGTCGTGAACTTTCCCAACCGTAAAGGTTATAATGTACCAATGGGTAGTATTGTCTTTTTAGACAGTGCGTGTAATAAGTAATAGCTTTAAATGAAGGGTGTCCGACTATGCTCTGCGCATTTTTGTGTTAAATTTCGAAACCAGTATAGTTACATTAATTTATGAAGAAATTGTGAACAATATGGAAATCTACAAAAATATGTAACAGTAAATATTACTAAAGTTTACAGACTGTTTGTTATGACTCGTTTTCTATTTCAAAATCGAACCACAGAAGTATTCTTGAGTTAAACAAACTAAACCACTATAGCTATATTAAAATAAGGTTTAAAATAATTGTATACGATAATAAAATACATAAAAATGTTCCAGAATGTATTTGGTTTATCTGCGATTTTAAAATAAGCTTTAAAATAATTGATACGATAATGAAATATATAAAACTGTTCCAGAATGTATTTGGTTCATTGGGTTTATATGGTCAGAATGTATTTGGTTTTATTGGGGTATACAATATCTTTTTTATGCTACTAGATGGAGCTGTACAGTTATGTTATTCAACTAAATTATAAAATAAATATCTAAATCGTTGAGGATACCGTAAAAAAATTAACTGTAAATATAAATTAAAAAAAAAAATTATTGAAACGAAATACAGCCTTGGTTCCTTATCAGTCCGGGCAAAGCTGGAATGGATAGCTAGTGCTATATATTTCGATTCAGAATTTTGGGTAATTTTGGGAGAAGGAAGAATAAAGAGCGCATATATTTATAGCAACTTTATCGACTATAAACATTATACCAATTTATTATGAAATATTTTTGTACCTATCAAAGAAATGATTAATATAATATATAGTAATACAGTTTATACAATATTAGGTTCAAATTTCATATTCTTCAGACAAATGTTGCAAAGATTTGCATATTATGCATTTTTGGAATATGTAAATGGTTTAATAGTTTCTCTGTCCTGAAAACCGTTCTGAAACCAGATAGAATAAAGTCGATAATTAAGTTCCGAACTTATTCAGACAGCTTTCAGAATTGCTAAGAATACTAATGCTGAAATAGGCTGCTCTCATGAAATTATCTTTACCGTCATATTCGATTCGTTCGAATTATGTTAAAATATTATGTTTTCATTTGTAAGTGGATACATTGGATTTATATTTATAAGCGGAATATAGCTGCTTATATTGGATTGATGTCAATGTTTCATTGTTATTTTAATTAAAAGATTTATTTTAATTAAAATTATTCTAGACAAAAATTTTACTGAAAATTGAAAATGGATGAAATTAATTTATTTATTCATTACACGTCTCATAATTTATAATCAGTCATAACATTGTTGCTTTAAGGAATATAATAACAATACATCTCTCTGTATTGTTAATAAATTGTATTTAGTTACATTGCCAGGCATCGAGCTGATCCTACCGGCCATCGAGCTGATCCTACCGGGCATCGAGCTGATCCTACCGGGCATCGAGCTGATCCTACCGGGCATCGAGCTGATCCTACCGGGCATCGAGCTGATCCTACCGGGCATCGAGCTGATCCTACCGGGCATCGAACTGATCCTATCGGGCATCGCACAGTTATTTAATATTTTATGACCACTTGTTTGTTTGAAAAAGAATACTTTGTAGTAGAAATACATAGCTGATTTGGGTTTTATCTGTTATTAGAAAAAATAAAAACAAATTTATATTTTTAATTTTTATCTGGAGATAATTTTTTAAGAAAACATTATCGATATGTGTTAAAAATGAAAATTAAAAAAAAAACATTTAAAACTAACCATAAGCCTTTAAGTTTATATTTTGTTTATAATTATAGCAAACGTTTTAGAAATGTCAGTCCTTTTTTAATTTGTATAATAATGTAAATAAAATTATGAAAATAATGATTTATTATAATTAAAAATTGGAGAGCGAATGGAGGAAAAGTATATGTCAACACTCTTTAATAATAATGAAAGGCACCGTGCGCATGGTAATGATATCGGGTTATCGGGCAGTATGGACTCTTGACCATGGGGATGACTCTGGATTCGGAGATAAATTATACAACATTAGAGAGTACATAGCTTAGAGGTAGGGCGTATATAGTGTAATCCGTACGAGTACAAAATATTTGCGTGGAACGGACGTACTAGCCTATGATATTCAGCAGTTTTCTGTCTTTCTTTTTAATGACTCAACTACTGTAAGAGCAAAAGAAACAACGCGATCACGGACGTATGCACGCCTTCTACGTTCATCATATAAATCCCTTCTTAGGAAAGACTGAAACAATATTTTGTTTCAATACATACTGGTGGACAAGTTAGTATCTCGCATACTCTACGTTGGGCTTGCTTCATATTGGGTATTCTCTAGTCTGTTCCAAATTTCACTGGGTATCGACATTTGGTGCACACATATTCAATTATAGTATTTGAAGACCCCCGACAAAAGGTTTTATAACAATCGAACAATAACCATTCGAAATATTTTGTGTAATTTTTCGTTTAGTTTCATTCAAATAAGTGAAAAACCAAAATATAAGAAATCAAGTACAAGCGGTACAAGCAAGTTTAAAAAAACAAGTACATGGAAACAAATATTGAATACTTTCAAATGAGACTTGACAGTGACATTCGTTCTATTGTTGTTAATAAAAATATCTTCTTTGAGAAAATCTAGTTACCAACATTAATTAAAATTTCACTGTTCATTGGTTTTTAAATGAAAGAATGTTCATTTTGGTCACCATTATTTTATCATCAAAAAATATACAAATATAGAAACGAATTGATATTAAAAAAAATTAACTATAAACAAAGAGGATAGCGTAAAAAGAGGTTATAAATATGAAGTAGGTACGACAACCGATTGACAACCGCTTTTTCATAGAAAAAACATTATTTAAATTGATTTTTTTATTAAAATACTCGCAACCTGAATTTGTTTTATTAAATACCTTGTTTTTTATGAATATTCACTCAATTAAATAAAGAGAGAAAGTGAAATTATCATTGGTACTAAATAGCATTTATACCCTTTCTTGCTCTTTTCGAGTCTTTCGTAGCTTTCTTCGACGAGCCTATCGGGCCTGCTTCATATTTATGTGAAAAGAATACAATGGGATCAAATCTGCAGTTTCATAGAATTTTGCAGTTGTTCTCAAAGAGTTTTGTAGAAATAATATTAACAAAATATTATGGAAACTAACGTGATTTTTCCACACAAATTTTAGTTTAAGTTTTATTTAAATCATAAATTAGATAAATGAGAAACTTTTCATTCATCTGCTTCACGATTTAAATAAAACTTTCAAGGAGCATATTTTTTTCATTTTTTTTCTATTCCAGAGCGTGTCATTTTTATTCTTTTTGACACCTGGTTCCAACAATTTGTGGTCTTATGCCAGTCTCCTTCCAACTAAAAAATATTTTAAGAAGGTAATACGATAACTCTGCAAAAATTAATTGTGAACCAAAATACAAGCTGCTGGCAGTAATGCTATATGTTTGGTTAACCATTGTATTAGCAATATTGGAAACACTACCTATGTCGTGATAAAGTTTGGGAAAGTACGTGGATGTGTTAAATTTATTGCATGCAGGAAGTTGTGTTCAGGACTATCTTTGGTAAGCGGAAATGCGTATCGTCCACTGACAGTTAAAATACAAATAAAGTGATTACAAACATTAAATTTGAAAAAATAACACCGATAATTCATTGTAGAAATTCATTATTCACAATTAAATGAAACTACGTGATGTAGTATTATTTCTACTTTCTTTAATTTCTTTACCACGACCTAGGTTTCGTTGTATTACAACATCTTCAGGTGGGATATTAGCAAAGATCTTTTAATACTACATCACGTAGTTTCATTTAATTGTGAATTCATTTATTGCAAAATTTTCAATGTATACACTATAAAAACAATTCACAATAGATAAAGCTAAAAGATTTAGAACCATAGCTATAGTTTTTACGGTAAACTTTAGGTAAACTTCTTACGTCGTTGTCCGTCTATCGGTCTGTCAGGACCCTTTTTCTCTCGAACGTGTGGAGGTATCAAGTTAAAATTAATATTAAATATTTAGACCTACAATTTCTTGAAACTGTAAAAAAAATTTAGCTTGAGAGTCAACTCAATCTAGAATTGTGCCGCACACTTTGATGAATAAATCAAAACCAGTACCCTATTGGTTACTAACTGTACCAAGCTTCCACTATTGGTGACTGTGGCTGCCTTTAGTTGTTCTCCGTATAACATTATTATGGAAAAATTTAAAAATTCGTTATTAGAAAAATGCAATTCAAAGAACTATGCAAGACACTAAAAATATGAGAATAAAATAACCTACTTCTTCAAGGGTTCCGTACCTCAAAAGGAAAAAAAGGAAAGCTTATAGGATCACTTCGTTGTCCGTCTGTCTGTCACTATACCAAATTTCAAATTCCTATATTGCTAACAGACGGGTAAACGGATGGATATGTGAGCGTGATCTTACAAGGATTCGATTTTTTTTGAAGTACAGACACGGTAAAACAAATTTCACCGAATGGAACAATTCTTGTGGCCAGTCTTTCTTCTAAATCCGTTTTTTGGCGTAACGATAAATAATACTCTCTGTCTGAATTGCGTCTATTCTAACCATTGGTTTTTTTGAAGAAGGTCTTATTTTTTTCTAAAGTTTATTTTATAATTTTCAGTGTTTTCTTGAACTAATATTTAAATATGTCTAATATACATGCCGCTCTTATGAGAAAATGATGCTTAAACGAAACGAGATAAAAAACAAAAAGGTGTTTGAGAAAAAATAGCAAAATTAATTCTAAGAATATTTCAAGAGACAGCATTCTATCTTGAAACATTGCCGGCGACGTGAACATAGGCTTTCACAAATTAAAGCTTGCACAAATAAGATCCTAAGTAATATAAGCGTAGCGGATCATGCTCACCGTCTTAATTTTATACAGGAATGTTTGTACAATCTTTAAGGAGACTGCTTTAATCACTAGTGACGTGCTGTAATCCTTTAAGAAATTTCAATGGCAAAAGGCCATTGACCATCATCAGATCCTGGTTCAGCTGACCCTATGATTGCTTCCTCAATAAAAATATGCGAAACGAAATAAATTATTATTAAAAGTTTTTTTTAAATCGATAAATGAAAAATCTTGTATTTTTCTTATGAAAAGGCCGGCTATTTTTCATAATAGTTTATGACATCTATTTCTACGGAACTCATTGAATCAGTAAACTGAAACAAACTACAAATCGTGTCCCGCTGTATCCTCAGATATAATATACTAATTCATGAAACTCCCTGACCTAACAGGGTCATCGAAAAAATTCACATAAAACTCGATAAGAGTGAAAGAGAATCACAGAACGAATGTTAATTTAGGCTATGGCTAGAAATTAAAAAGTAATCGATATTATTTTTTTTTCTTGTACTCGTTTCGGGAAAGTTATTGCATACTTTGTTAGATGTTTAATGTTATTTTTATTTCTTATTAACTATTCTTAGTATGGAGATAGTATAAAAGTACTGGTATATTTTAAAAAGCATGTTCTATTTCTGCAATAATAAGTCCATTTTTGTCGAAACAGAAAAAGTCATAACAGAAATCGAATCAGCATACCAGAGATATGCGTCAACGTAGCTAAGAATACTGTCGGGTTGAGGACCTCCTTCTTTGAACACTAACAAGCTACTAACAATCAGCGAATAAATAGCTCCGAAACCGCCAACTAGTCTGAAGTCGTTGTCAAGTAGCCATTCTCACGTTGACTTGTATGATATATGATTACCGCCATATATTGCCACCATACTTTCAAGTAATATACCTAAGTGAAAATATATAAATTTATGGAAAAATTTTAACATTATTTTCCATTACTAGCATGTACTGGTTATCTGTTTTCAAGCAGCTTCGAAATAGCTCATTGTACAGGATATCAGAAACATTTTATTAAAACTTTTTAGGAGTTTAAAATAACTATACAATGGGGAGTAGGAGAATCGAACCATTTGTACGAGAAATTTTTTTCTCGTAAAGGACTTTTCTTGAAACTTTCTAGGATACTTAGTCGCCACGTTCCATATTCCTCTATTTATTTGGCGAGAAATAGAAAGGTCTACTTCTTTTAATTACTCTCTCCTGTTTCACGTCTTTGTTACTTCTTTCTTGCTCTTTTTTATCAACTCTACCATGTGTCTATTTGAAATATACATTTTTTAAAAGTAAGTTGTACTTTTTTCGTTTTATAATAGCTTACTAAAATCCTACAGTTTTTTTTCCTTTTCATTCTATTTTAATTATCTATCCCACTACTTTTTTTTGTTGTTAGCTTGTTTGGATATTTTTAATATGTACAGTACAACTGTTATATATTATCGTCATAAACGGAGCTGAATAATTTGCTTGTATTTTTCTTTAAAATTTCATTTCCTTTACCCTTTCAGTAATTAAACGTCTATTAATTTAAGTACCCAAATCAACCTAATACCCAAATCATAGTAACCATTTATATAGGTGATAGTACTGAAAACTTGAAGCGATTCGATTCTACACATGACGACTCGATGCGATTTGTTGTTAAGAACCCGTTCTGGGAAACTGGTACAGCGCCGTCAGTTCGCATATCGAGTGGCAGGAATGCAGCGGTTTTACGATTTTTTTTAATCATTTTAAAATTCATTCACGCCATATCTTTCTAGTCGAATGAACGCAGCAGGACGGACGGAGCGAACGGTCGAAATTTCGAAAAGAATGCAGCTCGCTGGCTAAAGCCAGTGCGGCACCGCAGTCTCGGCGCTCCCACGAGGTACGCGCGCTCTTGCACCGGCCGACATCTTTAGGCTGCCTCTGGAATGGCTGCCGCATGGTCAATGGCCCTCTGGTCGTAAAAAAAATATTCTCAAAGGGACAAAGATCAAAATTAATTAACCGCCTAATTTTTCCAACTTTCTTAACTGACATGCGTCAGTTAAGAACCCGTTTTCCCAAAATTTATTCTTCTTTAATAGCCCATCCTCCAAAACAATTGAACATTCTAACAAAACTAATATTATGTGGAAAATATATTTTCAAGAAGAAAAATATTTCGAATATTATTCCAGATTTGGAAAAACATACATAAAAGGACGTAAGTCCTTTTATGTACACTTAAGTATATCGCTGACCGTTATAATATGTCACGCATACACACACACACACACGCATGTTTGTGTATGTGTGTGTGTATATATATATATATATATATATATGGCTATCTACGCCTCTATGAAAAAAGTTAATTTTTCTTTTTTTGACTTTATTCGTCATAGACAATTGGGACTGGACATCGCGTGAAAGAGAAATATAAAGTAGCGCTCGTTTATTACATTAATTTGCTTCGGCCTTATGGCCGGTTAAAAAAAACAAACGATAAATTAAAAAAATTAGACTATTCATAGAAATAAAAGTGGGCGTTGTCATTTTGAAACAACCATTGATAAGATCTCTAACCTAACCTAGAAAAAAATTCGATGACGCATATGGGTCGCTATGTAGTATTTAACTTTAATGAATAATATTTTTTTAAATTTATGACCCTTTCGTAAAAAATTGACATACACTTCGTAATTTAGTAAAATATAGATATAATTCTTTTTATAGTCATTTCGTAGAAAAAAATTTAAAAAAAATTATTCTTTCCCGATTTAAGAAAATTTTGAAAACTACGTTTGTAGAATCTGCGTGCGTGTGGGTGGAGGTGGAGGGGGATGAATGGGCAGGAGGAAGGGGGAGCGCGGGCCGTGGGAACGGTTACGTTTGAGTGTTCAAAATTGTTTTTGCTTGGACATTTTGAAAGAAAAGTCTTTAAAAAAAATCAAACGAAGGTTGTTTCATTAATTACGATGTTTGACTTATTGTTATAAATGTCACAATTTATCTAAAATACGGTGTATTTTCTTTGCTGTTATAATCTAAATTGGAAACAAAAAAAAGAACAAATATTTAAAACTTATAAAATTCGCAAAAAATGTCCTTAGTTACCAAAAAATGTTACTTGTACATAAGTAGAGAATATTTTTCATATTTCTCAGTTTAATAAAAAGTATTCATTTCACAACTGTTTTATAAAATAATATAAATTTTAAAACTCACAGACCAAAAATGGAGCAAAAAATTTAAGATAAAAAATGTTTTAAAAGATTTTACAATTACATTAATATTCACAATAAAATGAAACTACGTGATGTAGCATTATTTCTACATTCTTTAAGTTCTTTACCACGACCTAGGTTTCGTTGTATTACAACATCTTCAGGTGGATAAATAGCAAGATCTTTAGATAGATTTTTGCTAATTGTCCAGACGTCCTTCATTAATATTGTCTACGAGATATTCTGCTGTCGAGTACGATTAGCGACAGTGAGGCTATTAAGTAAGGTTCTTTGGTCGTAAACCTAAAGCGCTACAATCATATACGGATTATAATGTCTGTCAAAAGCTCTTACTGTCTCTCCTTGACTACGGAGATGTGTGTTATCCAGATCTTACTGTCTCTCCTTGACTACGGAGATGTGTGTTATCCAGATCTTACTGTCTCTACTCGACTACGGAGATGTGTGTTATCCAGATCTTACTGTCTCTCCTTGACTACGAAAATGTACGTTACCCACATCTTTAGCCAGATTATATTGAGAATGTGTTAAAAAATTAGAATGTCTTCAAAATTTATGAAAAAAATATAAACATATTCTTTAGAAATAAACAGCTTAAATTTTCGAAAGTCCTTGATCGGCGCAATCTGCATATACTCACACTTCTTTATAATATTTTGTACAATCCGACTTATCCAACATGGCTTAGAAGCAGATTTAGTTACTTATGTGGTATAGGGCTACGCTCAGAAAATCAACTCAGTCATCTTTTTGCCAAACATATAGCCACCTTTACGAAAAGTTTTTCTCTGTCCAAGCTGCAAAAACATTGGAATCGACTGAATTCGGATACCAGGAACTCGCCCTCTATAAATGTTTTCAAAGGTCTCCTGAAAAAGATGTTCCTTTTATAATCCATCCCTTATTCTTTTCATAATCCAGCCTAGCTTTCCTTAATTCCATGCCATGTTGAGATTTATACTTAATAATTTAATTTTATATTTGTATTTGGTCTTGTTTTCTTCTCGATTATTTTTATTTTATGTTCTCTTGCTTTATATATATATATATATATATATATATATATATATATATATATATATATATATATATGTGTGTGTGTAATTATAGGTGTACAGTAAAGTTAAAAATAAATATCTCACTTTATTTCTCGCCTATAGATGCGACTCGACGCCGCGTCGCAGGCTGATATTGGGATGCTGTGTGGTCACGCGAGCGCGACCGTTCCCACGGCCCGCGCTCCCCCTTCCTCCTGCCCATTCATCCCCCTCCACCTCCACCCACACGCACGCAGATTCTACAATTAGCGAGCCAATATGACCAACGCAGTATCCATCTAGATTTGGGAAAACCTCCGAAACGCTCGCACCATCAATAATCAGCGTGAGCTGCATAGCGCGCGATGCAAATATAGATACTTTTTAGGTACGTAGATAAGGTCCGACCTCAGATGACCTGCGTCCAGCGAGCCGTGACGGTCGATCACTCAAATTTCAGCTTCTTTGGTAAACGGGGGCCGGCGAGAATATTTTCGTCTATCATGTATTTACCATTATACTTGCAGTTACTATCAGAAACGCCTACTTTTTTATAGCAAATAATGCGATTTTTCCCTGCAAGTGTTCCATAACGCAGACACGCTCACTGCCCGTCCGTATGTCACGGGATTACAACTTGGTAATTTTCATTTTTTTTACCGAAATTACGTTCGCAAGGATATGCTTTCAGTTAGTCCGATGCTAGGTGTGATATTTCACATACATATTTCAGTTACAAACAAATTTAGTTTACCTCGTCATATGTTTAAATGGGTGACAATTATTTCTTGCACTCAAGTGGGGTATCACTGAAAAGATATTTTAAAATTTAATAAATTACTAGTATGTGAAACGACATTCCAAAAAAAGAAATTCTTTCATCCAACCCTTAATTTTTCAACTGACCGTTCAAAAACCTGGAAATATTTAAGTTGACAGCTTTTAGAATTTTTTTAGATTGAAGTTACATTTGCTAATTCACGAGATACAAAATGAACCTTTCGTTAAGCTCCGATTTTTCATTATAATATTTTTTCACACAAATTACTAAAATAATAAAGAAAAAGTAACAGAAATAAAGATAGCTACATAGACAGGATTCTAAGTTTGCTATAGGTATGTTAGAATAGCATACATTGTTTCGTTATTATCGTCTGCTACGGGCACAATTCTAAGGAACTCAAATTTAATACGTCTACTACACTCACTTGGTCACTCTATTTAACAGTTTATAGTGGTATATACATTTGGATGTGATTCTCGAGTAGAAACATTAAATGTACGTAAGTAGGGGATTAAACTGTTACTATCGATTAAGCTATCGATCAATTCAGTGTGATCGATGTATTGTAGTAAACGTCTATTAATAGGAATGTAAAATAGATCATTTAAACTATGGACTCCACTACCAATTTCTTAAGTAATAAACATCAACTTCGACTTCGTAAGTAATAAACATCAGTTACAAGAATAGACAGAGACACGTATATGAATAATCGAATCCAAACTTCAATTACAGAGGGAGCGATAGAAATAGCAACGCTCAGCATGCCGCAGAAGAATAAAATCCGGAATGAGGAAATCCGACCGAGAATCAAAGTAGTCGATATATCGCTTAACATAAACAAACTTAGTGGCAATGAGCGGGCCACATTGCTGGAGAATTTACATCGAAGGGTTAAACAAGTTTTGTCAGATAAACGGGCCTGGAGATTACGATTCTCGAACCATAATGTGAAACACCCGCAACTACATGAGCTGACGATCTAAAATTGGCGGGAAATTATTGGATGCAGAAGGAGGAGGACAGTGTGTAGTGAAACGCCTTCGAAAAGTCCTATGCCCAGCAACGGATAGTTATAGGATAATAATGATTATTAATTTATGAATATTATTTATAATTAATTTATGATTATGACGAAGTTATAGATTTGATGGTTCTTTTGGCAGTCCGTGGTATATGCAGCATTCTGTCTCAATACAACACCACAAATCATTGATCTTCACCCTGTCCACTGCTCAGATTTTCGAATCAAGACAATGGTATTAACAAGTATTTTAATGACATGACAACGTCTCATATTTCTCTTACAGGTTAAATAGTGTAGTACACGTTATTATTTGCCAGAAATTAGGCTCCTTCAAGAAAACGATCGTGTATTACGTTTCTACAGTGTACAATGAGACGTAATCGCGAAGAAGATAATTAAATAGAATTAGTGTGACGTTATTACCAATAGACTCTTTCCAAATTTACTACTCAATAGATTCTTTCCGAACTTTACACACTAATAGAACTTATTGTTAAGTTTAAAAGAACGTATTTTTAGTTTTAACGTGACAGTGTCTTACTCCATAGAGTAAGGTGTGCATGTTCAATATGCAGCGTTACGAAAATTAATTTGCTGTTTATT
This sequence comes from Druceiella hillmani, assembly GCA_039881145.1. NCBI lineage: Eukaryota > Metazoa > Arthropoda > Insecta > Lepidoptera > Hepialidae > Druceiella > Druceiella hillmani. The sequence continues at coordinate 10,779,124 of JAYKKI010000081.1, read as the reverse complement.
GTCAACTAGATCATGATGTCATTCTCAAGGTTTTTTTATACATCACATCTATGTACTTTTATTCTTAAAGCGTAATTATCGATAAAAAAAACAATTAAAAATAACCGCAAAACCACTTGATGTATACTTTATTTTTCATATTACCGCTCTAAATTAAATCGTGTGTTTCAATGGACAAACTGAATTACGTTCAAATTTTGGAATTAAATTCACTGGAAGTTACGAAATAAAAGATATTGTAATGTAAAAGGAGTATCATTTCATTCATCACCGGGAGATGGTGTTATGTCCAAAACAGCCGCGACAAGAATGGGGTACAGGACGGAACCTGTAGCCCATTTTTGTTCCTGCAATAGGTTGCACTTGACTTTAATTGGTTAATAAAATACAGCCCATTGTCCATCTGTCAGCTAAACCTGTCAAAGTAATTGTGGTAAGAATCTATGGGGATGATATCAAACGCATTTTAAATGGAAATTTAACTCGCCGCTAAAATGTTTGAAGGGGAGCGGGGAAATACAAAGTTATTAATACAAAGTTATGAGTATAAAAAAAGATTCGTAATATTTGCATTTAAACAGTTGAATAGCGAAGAAGTCATAACAATTATTGGTGCTACTAGTGCTATTGTCTGTTTATTGTTTTAATTACATGTTTCTTGAATAGATTATCGCGGCAAACGTAATACTAAATCAAATACTTACTCAATATAAATATACATACCTTTTCAAGAGGATCTCATAAATCAAAGTGGTCGCGCTCTTTCCGCATTCGCAATGTTTAGGTAGGAGTGAGATGAGAAATTTGTATGCGAACTGCAAAAATTATAAGGATTTTTGGTAAATAATTGTAATTTGTTTGTGTCAAAGATTTTGGAGTCAATTTTATTATTTATGTTTGGGTACATTCTATTTCATTTAGTGATGTGACTTGCTGGTGGAATATTTTTATCGACTTTCTTCTATAAATAACTCTCATTCTTATTTTTACAAAAAGATGAGAGGCAGGCGTGTAAGCACATAATTTCATCGTGGAAATATTCATTCATACATCCTTATGAAACGATGAATAAATTTAAACATTGTAATTAAAGAGTTTAAATATTTCAGAAGACAGGAGACTGAAACTTATTTCAACGAAAATTTTGAAAAAGACCATTTTAGAGGTATTATTTAATATAGACAAACATTTATTTACGCGAAATGACAACGAAACATAATAAACAAAAAAAACGCTTTAAATTTACAAATGCCATTGTATACACCGGGAATAGATGTCGATGTGTTGTGATGTAATATTTGCCCGGAGTGCGGGTTTACCCGCAGTGGCGATGTCTTCGCAGCTGGTTGCGGGTGTCGTGTGTACGAAAAAGATGACAAATAATTATGAAAATTATTTTCAATTATCTGAAAAAGAAAGTCAACTTTTAATTTGTATTTTAACGACAATCAACTATCTTTCAGTCAAGGAATAACGTCTTTCTTTGTCCGACAATTATTCCGGACACCGTGTATGTAAAAGGATTAAAAAAATATCACCGTGAAAAGTAAGAAATATCAATAATAATAAGTAAAATGTTGAAATATCAATATTATTTATATATTATAAAAAAAACTATTTAATACTACTGTAATAAAAAAAGAAAAGTTGAAAAATTCATAATTTAAAAAAAATTAAAAGCACCGACAGGATATATTTTATATGTATTTAATTAATATTTTGTTTAGTTATTAATAATAACGCCATTAAATATCAAAATTGTCCTTGATATATATTTCCATTAAAAATTTAATTCACTGATAAATAACCAAATATATATATATATATATATATATATATATATATATACACATATATATATATATATATATATATATATATATATATATATATATATCCACTGATGTTAAAATGTGTCTAACTGTAACTAAATTATGTCAAAAACTACAAATTCTCCACTCGCGAGGTATGGACGTATATTTACTCCTTAAATACTTACATCCATTGTCGAAACTTTTGTTGTTTTTATTAAATAAACGAATTATTGAATGATATGTCTAATTACACATTACCTTCACCTAAACCACATTCTTAGACGCAGCAATCGATTAATCCATTAATGAGTGTATATATTACAAAAAACAATTACCACATAGACCAGTCACAAACGACGCGTCATTATTTTATAATTAATTGGCTTTTCCTGTACCATTCAGTCGCCGAAGGTAATGATAGTTATTAGGTTAATTATCATTAATAAACTATGAACTACTACGACAAATACAGTATACAAAATAACCTCATTAAGAAGAGAAAATATTTGGCTAAACCTCGAAATGTGTTTTTTTTTCCACAATTCCAAAGATATTTAATTGTAACGATTTAATATCGTTAAAGTTTGTCAAGGTACGAATAATTACTTAATTACGATTTTGTTAAAAAAATTGGCAAGATAATAGGTGCAAGCACCTAGATCTGCAATCCTTTTCTTTGCACCGGAGAGATGTCGGTGTACTGTGTACGACCCTCTATCGTTGCTCGTTAGAGCGTTTGGATATACTCCAAAATGATAGGTCGTAATGCTTGTTACGAAATAATGTAACTCGACTTACTATTTTTGAAGTGAAACTTCTTTGGGCGCGATGAGAGTAAAATGTCAAGGTCGCAACATTCGTCATACGACGTTTTCAAACGTTTTTGTAACATTTAGTTGTAACGTCTGAATGTAACGAATCTATCGTAAGAAGGACGGAAAATAAGTACTTAGCTTAGAACTGAGAGAGATAGATGAACAGGATAGAATAATCCAAAAGTGTACGCACGCATGAGAACAAACAAAAATGGCGCTTGCTACTGCTATCAGCTGTTTTGTAAGTTATATGTGTCAAAAGTAAATTTTGACAACTTTGACGATATATTTATCTATTTACGATTGATTTATTACTAATTTTGTGTGTATTTAATCCATTACAAGACTAACAACATATGTAATCTATTTATAAATCCGCAATGAAACCGCACATATAGTTGCCGTAAATATAATATGACGCACGTAGCCGTGTTCTGATACTGCCATTGCAGCTATTTTTTTTAATTGACATTTGTCTATATAAATTTATTTGAAGATTTTGTTAGATGTTTAAAGTGATTTCTTATAAAACTTATAAATGTTTGTGAATGTTTAAATTGATAAAATCTTCTTATACGAATTTAGTACGACCTATGGACTACATAGTATATTTCTTAAATATTTAACTCAACGTATTTATCTTACCCTTAAGCATGTTTGCAACTTTAAAGTGTGCGCATGCGCATGGCGTGTGCTGTGTGTGTTTCAACAGTAAGTAATATGTACAGCTAATTAATATTTGTTTCCCCCTCTCTCTCTCTCTCTCTCTCTTTGTCGTTTAAGCCTTTCATCACCAAAGAAGTTTCACTTCTGTCATGTGTTCGGAGTTGCACACATTTCTTTGTATTTATTTAATGAATTTAATGTATAGTATATGCATCTCATATTAATTATTGTTACTGACTTATTGTTATAAGAACAATCTTTTCCAGTCAACCACAATATTAAGTTCTGAAATATTCGTTATTTGATGGACTGTAAGAAAAGTTAGAATTCAAATAAAGGATTTATATAAAAAAATGCGGAACAAATACCAAAATAACAATAAATTACATGTAAAAAAGACGAAAAAACCGAGTACAACTCGCACTAAGCGGGTTCTGCACACATTTAAGCACTAATAAATATTTAAGTATACAAAGTATTTCTAATTAGACTATTTACATATATTAATTTTCACCAAGTAAATATTTTGACATTATACCTTTCATAGGCGTAAAAACAAATTATTTACAAAAATATAATTCCACAAAAAGTTAGAAATAATTGATTTTTGGACATTTAACTTTACTTTTTTAACTTCCCTTTATGCTGACTTTCAAAATTATAAGTCTACCGGAAGTACCCTGTAGGTTTTCATGATTAGTGAGTAAGACTATTGTAAGTATAAAAAAAGTCTATCACTGATGTGGACTAAACAGCCATGTGCACCACACTTTTTAATTATATAAAACATATTCAATTTATATAATTAGAGAATTGGAAGAGGTTTTTCAAAACTAAATACGATACTGTTCAGCGACCTAAATCACGTACGAGCTTGAACGAGGAGCCTGTGTTACCAGAGGCAGATAGCTATAAACAAATTATAGCTGGTGAAGCCAGCGACAACAAACATCATAGAGAACTTCCACAATATATAGATTAAGCATTACGTATTGAATAGTGAATGGAACACATACAAAAGATTATTTTTGAGACGGGGATCGTTTCCCGAGTGCGATGCAACAAAAATATGTCCCATTTTCAAAGTTTATTTTTCTATAACTAATAATTTCTTAATTCATCTTTAATGTATATATACACAAGCTGGACTTATTTCTGTAGGAACAATCTTTTACAGTCAAACAAAACGTCAAACAAAATATATTACGTGTTGTGGAAAACTGTAATGAATACAATTACAAATAAAGAAATAATTAAAGCATTGAAAAATTATGTGGCGAGCTAATAAAACATAACGAATAATAAGTCATTAATACAAATGTATTGAAAATATTAAAGGAAAAACTAGGGATGGGACGATGGGAAGTTACAAAAGAAGTTTTTTTTTAAAAGACCTTTAAATGTCAAGCTATATATATCAGGGTAAACTTTGTTCCACAAATTGGCAGCACGAAAAGAGGAGCTATCATGTTTGGGGTTAAGTAGAGAGACGTATCATGTTTGGGGTTAAGTAAAGTAAGAAGGTTTTTATAGCGGAGTCCAAGTCTATGCACACTTAAGGCTGAGAATCTAGAACTAAGATAATAAGGGCTCCGAGAATACTTCAATACATTAAAGAGAAGGCAAAGAATGTGCAGATTGCGCCTACAGCAAATTTTTAACCGGTTACGCTGCGTCCAGCAATTAGAAACATGGTTAAATTTCCTGAGGCCGTGAATGTAATGAAGGCACAAATTTTGAAGTCGATCTAAATTATTTAAGCGATAGCTCGGTATGATCCAGATAACATACATCTACTTAGTTAATTAAGTGTGTCCGACGTTTGAAATTTTAATAATCCCAAAATGTAAAAATATGTCATTAAATAGATTATGTGGTCTAATTCGTAATGACATGACTCTAAACTATTTAATTTTTTAATACCGTAGTGTTATAAAATTTACTTAAATTTGATACAATATTGATGTCAAGCATCTAAGGCGCGTTTGGATGGGAGTTAAATCATTTTGAAGGTACATCGCGGTGTGCCATTCGGCCGAGTTCGTGCCTTGTCGGCTTATTCCGACTTAATTCGTCCAGCTTCGCGTCTTCTCGGCGAAGAGTGTTAAAAATTAAAAATATGTTATCGGTAGATTGTTAAGAAATATTTCTGTTACAAAGTATTTCATAAAATTAAATTAATATTTTATTATTAACAGCTATCTGAATATTTGTTTTGTTTTTTCGTTTTCAATTCGTTCATATAAACATTTAAATGTAAAAATACAAAAAAAATAGACGTTTTATGTCTCCCAGGCACATTATATAATCTTTTGTCCCATAAAAAAGTGTTATGACAAACCAACACCATTCTCATACACTATTCGTGCTATGTTTTATTATAACGAGCGGTCTGGAAAGCTTGAAAGAATTTTCACCAAAATAATACTAAGTAAGGTTTTAAATCTAAATTTAGATATTGAATATATTTGGCGTTAATTTTGAAGAAATTCATTATTCAAAGATCTTTGCTAATATCCCACCTGAAGATGTAATACAACGAAACCTAGGTCGTGGTAAAAAAATTAAAGAAAGTAGAAATAATACTACATCACGTAGTTTCATTTGTCTAAATTTAGAGTAAGTTCTGTCTTTGTTAAAAAAAATTAATTTTTCTTGAAAACATCTGATTCAAAGTCATGACTTAAACTTCTCATCCGTTATAAAATAATAGTGATTCAGCAAAAAACTTTGAAGAAACCTCAATACTACAGTAGGATGGTAGCTCGCTGTGTTCTTTTTGACGTGGAAATGTCTTTAAAGTCGATGTCGTCCGTGGGGAGGCAATCGCGCCCAAATAAGAGAAAGTTTCTGTCGAAGTAATTCGGTTGAAAATAGATATAGGGCCGCCATCTTGAACTCCTTTTAAATAGAAAGGGAAACGTTTGTGTTAGGCGTGCCGGCCGGAACTTTGGAACTGCGCTCATGCGAAAAGGACCCACGATTTTCAACCGATAGATGTGACATTTGCAAGAGATATTTAAATAATTTCACAGCCCTGTGCACCCTTACTTCTCACACAACAACGCAGTTCAGAACAACAATGTTAAAGTACTGAACGCGAATGAAATTAAACTTCGAGGTTTTCCCATTTTTTTTATCACATAACCTCATCCGTTTGGCTATTTTTTTGTACAGCGGTATGATATACAGTATCGGATTGGTCATATAATCGAGTTGGCGTTTGCCAGCCGGGTCTTAGCCTGCGTGTGCGCTAGACCCGACCTACTCCCTGGCCGAAGACGTGCATGTAAAATGGTTCATACATACTTAGAGAGAAATAAAACGGAAAATTTTGAAAAATGGTTGACCCTGAGGCTATCTCTGAAACTTCTCGCTCAAAGCGCTGAAAAATATTTCTGATCCTAATTATAGAGCTCTTCGAACTCAAGGATACGCCTCTTTTTCATTTTCGAGCTCCTTGAGCTCGAAAAATAATAATGGCGCTTTTATATGTTTTTGAAAAACAATATTTACCGAGCGATTAACTGAATTGGGGCATTTGATGTTGTTTTTGTACAAGAAATAATGTTTATTCCAAAATATTGCTCCATCAAGATATTTGAAAGTAATTTTGAAAACGCACTTTTTTGAAAACATTTCTAAGTGAATTAACCGATTTTGAGGGCATTCGACGCGGTTTTTTACGTACTTTTAAGAACAATATTTATCTAATAATATATATATATATATATATATATATATATATATATATATATATATATATATATATATATATCACTGAGAATTAATAATATGTATATATTTCATTATTATCCGATAGTATCCCATCTAGCCTTATTCCAGGCTTGTGGAGAGCCACCCGGGCCCTTTCGGGCCAATCCGACTCTGATGATATATACCATGTCCGAATGTATTTATAATTCTGGAGTTCGAATATAACTTATAAGAACATAAAATAATAAATAAATTATATAAGGTAAAAGAATAAATACAATAATAGCAAACATTATTATTAATAATTAAATCTAAAGGCAAATTTTATTATGCTAATAATACTATAAGGGGGGAAGTTTTGTTCCTTTATTTATTAAGTTTTCACGCAATAACGGCCCTACTTAAATGATACTGCGTCGTCATACTGAATAGAAAAGGTTATATTAAATTTTCTTTTAGAATATTTGAGTAATATGCTATAAGTATTTAAAAGACGGGAGTCGAATTACCTTTTGAGTTATAAAGTTTAAAGTATTATTCTTCTTCTTTATCATGACTAGATGTGGGGCCTATATATTATAATAATGTAGTACCAAGTACATACGTGGAATTGACGTAATGACATTCGCGTATGACATTCGACAGATACCTATTACGAAATACGTAGTATTCTGTTTCTATTTGTAATGACTCAGCTACTATAAGAGCAAAAGAAACAAAGCGATTACGGACGTAGGCCGGCTATCGCGTTCATTGTTTAAATCAATTTATCGAGAAGAATGAAACAAAAAATGTTCCACGTAATCGACTCAAATTTATAACATGTCCTCTTGGACGAGTTAGTACCTCATATACTCATACTTTTTGCTAGCTTAATACTGTGTTTTTCTAGTCTATCTAAACTCCACTGACTTTATATTTTTTATTTCGCGCGCAAATGTTTATTTAAAGTCCCTAAAGGCCGTGACAAAACATTTTATAAGAAGAGAAAAATAGAATTTATTTTTGTGACTTTTTGTTTAGTTGCATTGAAATAAGTGAAAGACTAAAATATGAGAAATGCCGGTATGTAACAAGCAAAAAATATTAGCTACTCTATGACGAGTGTTTACGTTGCGTGCTCCCGACAGAACAAAAATACGTACCGCGTACGGCCTAGTATTTTGTAACAGGTATACGTATCTATTATTTTTACATACTCGTAACAGGATCACCTAGTACGAAAAAATACTGATATGGCACACCTCTATTTATGACTCTCTTGACAGAACAATCGGTGTCACGGTGTGGTATTAGGCATAATGGTAGGGGCTAATGTATCTTTCCTCACGATGTATCACCGTCTCTTTCTGCTTGCCGTCAATCTTGTGTACTCGTACAAGGGACTGCCCACTAATGCTCTCTAGGTATTTTACCCTGCATGAAAAGGCGCTCTATGGCGCTCGCCTTTCGCCTTAAGGTATGGCTAAATTTCAGTATCGCAGATTGTATTAAGGTCGATAAACGCTGCTTAATGCCGACTTCTAGGAGTATGGATATATTACTTCGGAATTAAGTCCAGGAAATTCCCAGTAGTATTCTCCAACACCACATCTCCAGTTTTTTACCTTTTTCTTTCGGATTTTTCGAAGTATCCATGTGTCTGCAACGTACAGAAATACGGAGAACACAAAAACTTGGACGATACGGACATCGGTGGTTTTGGTGATTCTTCACTTAGGTACTGTAATGAAACAAAACTGCAATGAACCAGGCATTGCAGGTCCAGTTCATCTACATAACCGCTGTCGTTCCCGATTACAAACCATTATAACTAGGTTAAAATTAGATTTAGATATATTGTAAATAGTAATAAATTTACAAATATAAAATTCTAGGAGATAATTTTTTATAAGAATATTTATTTTGCAAAATTTAGTCATAGAGATTTATGTTCAACTATATATATATATATATATATATATATATATATATATATATATATATATATATATATATATATGGTTGTGATACGGCTGCGGTGACGATAAGCATCACAATGAGGAAGCAATGATTCATTGATTCGATAGCCGTCATGCGCAGACGCATCTGTTTCCACTATTTCAATTATAAATATGGCAGACGTCTCAGAGGGGCAGCATTCTCTGTTATCAGAAGTGGGATTACTTAAAGAATAAGTTAACGATCGAGTTGAGCGAAATAGTCGATCTGTGCCTCGCCGAAACACCATTTCAGAGAAGTGCACTGATTATTGCGTTAAGTGCTGCACTAAAAGGAAATGTATCACAATGGTTTTCTCAAATAGTATATGCTAGTATAATGTAGCAGCAGTTCAAGGAACTATTCCCGATCCATCCATCCGGGTTGTCTCGGGGCCCCTTCTGGGACCCGTAACGACTCTCCTCATACAAAAGAGAGGACCTTCGAAAGTCCCCTAATAGTGTTCCGTATCTACATCCTCAGCGCTTCCACCCAACATGGTTAGAGTCTGCTCCTACTCAATGAATCATTTAGGATCTCCATCTTTTCAAGAACGCATTTTGCGAACGCTCTAAATGACTCAAAGATCGGTCCATTCTCAACCAGGTCTTGGTAACTAAAGATATCACGTTCTAAGTTTCCGTGTGCTTTTACGTTATTATTATTCAGACGCACGCTTTCTAACAAAACTCTACGCGCATCGTCGTGCTCGTTGCAGTGAAACACTTCAGTTCAAGGAACTGTACAAGAATGCAAGAAAAGCATCAACATATCCCCATCAACTCTTCAATTATATTCTGTTTTCGTTGCGGAGTGGCTTCGCCAGTAGAGATGCCCTCGCGTGGTAGCTTCTGAACTTAACGCGTTGGTACCAGCGACTGACTGCGGTGGCACGGCGACAGCGTGGGCCCGGGTGCCGCAGCGATATGACGTTAACCTATTTTACAATATGAAGTTAACCTATGTAGCGTAACTAGTCATCTGAAGGTTAATGGTGAGAGATACCCATTTTATTTTGATTCCGTGGCCGAGTGCTAACTTGTAAAAGAAAGTATTATAAACAAATTAGCTGGCAAAGGATTTCATAACATTGAACAATTGACTGGCATCGGTCAACACAGTGTGTACAGCGCACTACAAGTATGTTCGGTGGTTAATATAAACGAATATTGTTTAGAGATCCTATTGCATGCGGTGCCCGACCGTAGTTTAAACAATGACCTCATGATTGGACGCGAGATTTTAAGTCAAGGTTTCATTGTAAATATAACAGCAGACAGTATAATTTTGTCCCGAAGTAATAACCACGCATTATGTTGCAATGTAATTAGTTCTAACAACATTAAGATTGTTATCGATTTGAAAAATGTTGATAGTGTCTTTCCTAATGACCAGAAATCTACATTTTTAAATATTTTGCAAGTTTTCTCATCCTCCTTTTCAAATAAAATCTCCGAAATTAGAGTAACGACAGCAGACTCGTATGGTTCGACGGCGCCCTTACGGCTGAGTGCGGAGGAACGTAGAATTGTTAGGAAAAATATTGACGAACTTGTAAAGCAGGTATAATTCGCCCCAGTTGTTCTTCTTATTTAAGTCCCGTGTTCTTAGTCAAAATAAAGATGGTTCGGATAGAATATGCGTCTATTATAGGGAACTCAACAATAATACAATAGCTGATAGATACCCTTTACCACGCTAGACTTGGTGTTGCAAAGTGGTTCACAGTGCTGGATATGTTGAGCGGTTACCATCAGATCATAATTCGCCTGGATTCAGTAAAAAAAACGAATTTTATCGCTCCTGACGGCAGTGGAAGTGGCTCACTGTGATTCCGCTTATGATTTCGTTGTGGTCTATGTTAATGATATATTGATAATTGCATCTAGCATTGAACAGAGTTTGGAACGGCTTTATCTTGTACTTGAAATACTCACAAATGTCAGCTTCACGGTAAATTTTTTATAATGTTCCTTCTTCAAGAGACGTATTGAGTTTCTTGGGTTTGCAGTGGAAAATGACAAAATTAATCCAAATCCCAGAAGAAAAGAAACACTTCCACCTCCTCTTCCTCAGACTGTTACTCAACTGAGACTATTCATTGGATTAGCATCATACTTCAGGTAGTTTTTGCCAAATTTCTCAAAGATCATGGGTCCTCTATACATATTAACTGGTGGAAAGGGAGCAAAAATTGATTGGTAAACATCTAATGAACAGATACTTCAGCTTGTCATCTTAAAGCTTACTTCAGGACTAGTCTTAATCATTTGTAATCCTTAAATTCCAGTCGAATTCAAGAATAATGCCAGTGCTGATAGTTATGGTGTCATTTTGATTCAGAAAGTTAGTGGCAAGCAACATTCTGGTGCCTACTACAGCAAAAGAACCTCTTGAATTTGCTATCATTCGTATGAGCTACAGACTCTCGCTGTAGTCAAGGCCATAAAGTACTTCCGCCACTTGCTTAATGGCCCGACATTTACTGTGGTTACTGACTGCATTTTTTTCAAAACAACGCAAAACAGACCTCTCCTCCCGTGTTCATCCCTGGTGGGGCTTCTTGCAATCATTTAACTTCGATATTTTTTATCGTGCGGGTTCAAGGATGAAACATGTTGATTGCTTTTCTCGAAATCCACTCCCAAGTATCTCCCTTTACTCAAACAATGCTAAGCCTATAGATTAAAAATAAGTTAACATAGCTGAATTTTCAAGTGATTGGATACGTGCATAACAGGAAAAAATGACTGAAATTCAGAAAATTCTTGATAATCTCAATAATGAGATATTACCTGAAAACATTGGGAACACCTATGAGATTAGATCAAATATTTTTCATCGTAGGATACAGAACGCGTTGCCTACCTATAGTTCCCCGAGCATTCGGATGGTCAGTAATCAATAACGTTCATGAATCAATAATGCATCTAGGTTGGGAAAATACCCTTTAAAAGGTATATGAGCATTATTGGTTTGAGAACATGTCCAAATATATTCGTAAATTTACAGACAATTGCATAACTCTAATTAGTTAAACCACACTCAGAAAAAAATGCAGGTTAAATTGCATCCAATCCCCAGAATTAATGCACCTTGGCATACTTTCCATAAATATGCTTCGGGCAAGTTAAGTGACAAGATTAAGGTGAAAAAATATGTTTTCGTTTTCATTGATGGCTTCACGAAGTATGTTTTATTATTTCATTCACAAACAATAGCATCAAGGCATTAGAGTATGGAATTAGTATGTTCAGAGCACCTAGTCGTGTGATAGCAGATCAAGGCCGCTGTTTTGCTGGTAAGGAATTTGTCAATTTTTGTAGCTTACGTAATATCCACCTGCATCGTATAGCAACCGGTGTCAATCGTGCGAATAGTCAGGTGGAACGAAATGTAAGCACGCTCAAGAGCGTACTTGCTGTCGTTGAGATTAGTAGATACAACACATGGCAGGATGAACCAGGTAGGGACCAACTTGTAATATATTCTACTGTGAACCCTGTGACCAATGCCAGTCCATTGGAGCTAATGATCGATAACGTGTCAAGACCCACAAATTGTGTTGAGATCAACATCGAGGCAGCAAGAAAGCAGGCAGCGCAAAATATAGAGTCTAGCACCCCATATGATAAGTCCATATATGACAAAGTGAAAACATCTGTTTGCAATTTCAATATCAATGATTTAGTGCTAATTAAAAATGAAGAAAGAAATTAGACCAAACTGGAACCAAAATACAAAGGTCATTTTAAGGTCATAGTAGTATTGGATAATAATCGTTAAAGCATTAAATTTTAAGCACACTTACCGCATGATAGATTAAGGAAATCGCCTGACTATCAAGTTCCACCAGAGTGTAGTCTTGAGATTGAATTGGAAAGTGAGCATGTATAAAATTAGATGAGTAATGTATATAACACCCAGCTGGTTTTTTACGCTAGTGTGTAAATATGATAATGGAGTTAGCCCCTTACGTTGGTGAGTAGAGATGACATTAGTTTTGGTGCACTGATTGGTTAGGCATGTGAATAGCCTGGCGAATGTGTGATCGTTAGTGCGATCGGAAAGTCGTTGCGTTGGTGCGCAGAGGTAGTATCAGTGTTGGTGCACTGATAGAGCTATTAGTGTCGCTGCGCCTATCTGCGATCGTTGGGGCCTTCACAAATTCTTTCCGCTAGTGCTCTGTAATGATATAAATCTTGGTGCACTGACGGAGCCGTTGGTGTAGCTGTGACTAACTGAGAATTTGGTGTGGTGCGTGTAGAGTGAAATACTTATTCAATATGATATTTTTTCAGTTGCAGAGATTATGATAATTCAAATTATGGTTATAACTCGGGTGGAACTATAGTCGGACAACCATTGTTCTGTGCTTGCTTCAGATGATGCATCCAAGGTCGTATGTACTGTCAGTATCGGAGATCAGTAGGGGAACGCAAGTTGTATCCGGTTGCGACAGTGACGAGCGTCGCAACAAGAAAGCATCCTCGATTTGACAGCCTCGGTTGATAGCGGTCGCGCGCAGACGCATCTGTTTCATTACCAATTTGGTATCAATTGTATTCACTATTTCAATTATTAAAACCATAAAGTTCAAGTGAATAGTTTTGAGTTATCACATTACAGATGTCTCAGAGAGGTAGCATTTTCTGTCACATATATATATATATATATATATATATATATATATATATATATATATATATATATATATATACATTTATAACGAAACGTCTGTCTCACTTTCTATATAACTGTATGACTTTTTGTTTATAACTTGAGTTCTATTAGATGTTTCTTGATGCGGTTATTACTGTAGAGAGTGTTTATTGTATAGATTAAGTTTTCAAGAATAAAACATTTATGTAGATGCTCAGGTTACAAAGCTACGGTAATATTTGTGAGGTGTGTCTTTGGATGCATAGGACACTGGGAAGCGAGGGAAGTCATTTTGTCAGTGATATACTAAAATTCATTCATCAATCGTGGACGTTTTGAACATCACAAGTCCTACGCGAGCGGAGTTGCGATAAAAGGTAGTAAAATTATAAAACAATTGAAATAATGTTCAATTACATCACTTTTTGTTGAGGTAGAGTCAAACCGGGCTTTTCGTACACAATAAATATCAATGAAACAAAAATTACCAATTTTAAATAACATTGCGTTAGTTTCGTATTTCTAAAAGCATGATCATTGCGTTACGCGTTATGTTAACTATCGACATAATAACTGTTGTAGCGTTATTATTCGTTCGATAACTATAAAAATTAATTTAATATCCTATCAGTAGACTAGAGATGACCTTATGATAGCGTAACCTGTCGTTACTTCACCTTGTCGTTACTTCCCCGTATTTCGTAACGAATACACTGTAACGAATCTTCTCGTCAATAATGATGTAGATATATTGGAGTTTACTTCTGTTGGCTCAATGTATATTTTTACTTGCAGGAACACAGACGTTTTTTTTTAAAGATCTTCCGGATATACTGATGCCGTACGGCGAAGAAGCCAAAACACGATCTTCACAAAATTATACAATGACATGCTTCAAGCAATGTTCGAGCAACTTCGGTCGTTGATACCGTCTCTACGGTGACAGTAGTTCGCGTCAGACGAGGGCGCGCCTCTGGGCGAAGCGTAATCCGCGCCTCGAGAGAAAAAGTGATTGCACTGTGGGCGAGTTGAACGGTCGGCGCGCCGTCTTGCCGGCCGCGGTCCACGCGCCGCTCATCTTTTATGGATGACGCAGTCATTGATATGGGACCGCCGTCCGCCGCTGCCGTGGCCGCATCATCCGAGCCTTATGTAAAAAAACTCGTCCTTGTTTACAACTCCTGCGCCCCGTGCCCCGCGCTCCACACCCCACGTGCTCGCCCGGAGAACGAGATGGAATTTCTTAACTAACGCTGAACAGAAAGGCTTTGGCGACTTCAAGATCGAGGAATGTGATATTGACGATGTCGCATGTAATGGTGTCTATAAAACAGAGAAGATGGAGTTAAAGAGAGTTTGAATATAAAAAAAACACTTTAAATTACTTTAACAACTGTTTATAAGTAACTAGCTACACGTTCCGTCTTTGGCCGGGTAAAAATGGACCATGACTGCGTTTGTTTCGTTGACTTTTTTATAATAATTATTAATAAATGTTGACTTTTTTATGGTCAGCAATTTTTTAAAAACGGTGACATGGTTATTTCTTTATTTCTATCCGAGAGTCTAAATACAAATATTTTCTTTTCTGTAACTTTAATTATTTCTAAATTCTCGTACAATCTTCCTCCCCCTATTTCATACCTCTTGGGAGGAACCAATAAATCTTCTTTAGCTAGCACCTACTAGTAAACGCCAAGACAAACATAACTGACAAATTTCAAGTTTGTAGGGTTTATACTTTTGAAATACAATAATATACGCGTATTATATTAAACTGCTCTCAAATAAAATGTTAAACACAAAATGTATACACTTGAAATATTACACTGATTATATATAGTAACATTCGCGTATTATATTAAATTATACTCAAATAAAATATTAATAAAAAAATAAAAAGTAATTCTTGAAACGATACACTCCGTGTAGACAGTGAATTCGCTCGGCCGATGCAGAAGGGACTCGAGTTTACCGGATTCAGCGTCATCGACTCGAGTGTGACGGCCCAGTTTTCACTTGTAGTTTAGGAAAATTGATTATGTAAATACGTCTTTATTGAAGTTTTCACTTCAATAAAAACGTATTTACATAATCAACTTTATTATTAAAAGTAAAGGAATATGAAAAAAAATCAATAATTATGACATTTTTCAAGTTATATCGTCTTATGTTATATTTATAGTAATTAAACGAATCTAAAACTATTTATAGAACAAGATAAACTTTTTATGTTAAATTCCAATATATAAGAATTTAAGATAAATATTTTGAACAAAAAAAATAAATTACCTTTGTGCTAGTAAAAAAAATTCTGACAACAGATTTTATAACGCAAATTATTGGCAGTCGTTACACAAAGAGCTAGAACATTGCAGGCACGCAGGCTTGCAGCACCTAATATAAACATAGGTAGTCATTCTACGCTTCTTTGCGGAACAAATTCCATATGCTCGCCACAGTTGACTGACTGCTGGTACCTGAGTATCTTCTATAATCAAATCATTACCCAAAACTCGAGTAATTGTTAACCTCAGCTCTCTCGTTGGTTACAGGCACCACAAGCGAACGAGTTAAACTTTTTAGGGAATATCCTCCATCAACATTCTTTGATTGGTGAATGTTATATAGAATATACACAATCAAGCCACTCAAATCTAGAATTTGATAAAATAACATCATAAGCCATCTCCTTGTTCGGCGTCTACGCAAGTAAATCGAACATTACTTGTCAGCTTCATCAACGCCGCTTTTCGTGAATGAACAGAGTACAATACATATAACATCTAAATATCTCACAACCCGTACCATCTTGAGCCAACAGCTTGTTTTTTCATGATTTAACATCAACACAACTGAGGTGAGCGAACGCTAGCAATAGGTGGGGTTTTTGCCCACTTATAGCGATTTTTTCCATTTTCAAAATTGGATCGAAATTCCGAAAGAGGCACATTGTCTGAATTGTCAGTGTCAACTTCTTCCCCAAGATTCTAACAGTCATCTACACCTTCACCCTCGTCACTTTGAAAATGCTAAGAATAAGTTCCGACTCAGATATCAAAAACTATTCAATATCCTCCTCGACTCATCCGATGCTAAAAACAACGAATTCAATTTTTCTTCCAGATATTGATCGTCTACTCTTAATATTTTTCTTGCATTCCGCTGAAGTGAACTTTGGGATGGAAGGGCCTGTATTGAAACAAAAGATTTTAATGATTTCTACCATTTTGCGTAAAACATTTCAAAACAAACACAGACACTTTATAAAAACAAATAATATCGCAACAATGGATGTGTAGACCGTCAGATTCCGGCTAATATTTCGATTGATATTACTTACGTGTCATGAGTCGAGCGACGCAACCTCCTTCCTCAATGGTCGTGCCGCTGCTAACACTGAAGCCACGGAGCAGCTCGATAGCCGGGAGGACAGTAAGAAACCGAAGTTTTCATGTAGCCCCTGAGGCTCCACGTCCATACCTAAAGTTTAAATAAATTTCAATAACAAATGACACGTAGTTTTCAATGCGGGGATGGTAATTCTTTCGTCGTTAGGATCGATACACTTCGAAGGCGAAAAAATTTAGTCGAAATCAAACCATTGATCTTCAGTTAATAAATTACGTTGTCATATTTTCATATGTTTTTGTACAGTGAAAGAAATTAATGAAAATGACAGTAGATATTGGATTAATTCATTGGAGTAGATATTAATAGCGTAGATATTGGATTAATTCATTGGAATAGATATTAATACAGTAGATATTGGATTAATTCATTGGAGTAGATATTAATAGAGTAGATATTGGATTAATTCATTGGAGTAGATATTAATAGAGTAAATATTGGATTAATTTATTGGAGTAGATATTGGATAATTAATTCCTAATAGTTTGATTTAAAAAAGAAATAACTTCTCAAGTCGTTCGAGATTCAAGAGATTTCCATTGTTGTTGCTTCTTATCAATTCACCGAATCGATCCAGTGTTTCAGATCGATCGAAAAAATCAATTCCTATACCTCAAAGATTGATTCTCCGATTAATCGATACTAGCTCGCCGTTCCTACTGCAGTAAGTGCTCACGCTGATTCGGTGTGCTCCTGCTTTAGAACAATGCTCAAAAAAGGAGGCTGTTTATACAACATCGCAGTCCCCAACGTCTCAACAGATAAACTAAGCTACTCTATTTTATCCTTAACGTCGACTGCTATATAGCAGTTGGGCATGCAAATATTCAGAGATTCAGCTTTGCTCATATTAATTTTACCATATTTTGGGAGACTTTGTAATCCAACAAGTTCTAAGCTCTTTGAATTGATTTTGCTATGCTGTGCAAAAATGTTTAATTATTTATTTGTTGAATTATAAACAGCAGACTTATTGCTACAAAAGTAAAATCTTGCCATTAAATACAATGTGGGAATATTAGCGCAGTGGTAGATTATAAAGGTGATTATAAATTATTAACTCTTTAATGACCATAAAATAACAACAACGGGATACACACACACATTTACATATATCCCCTTTGCAAAAAAAACGGGCACTAATTTTTCTATTAGTTGAAGAGTAAGGGAATTGGATTTCGTGTAACAAAATGAAACAAATATTACTAAGAGCAAAAAATATATTAGACTTACGTAATGTGTCTTTTTGTATTGTTTGCAAATTACTCGTTTCAAAAAAAAACAAGGGGGGGGGGTGCTTTCAACTGGCAATAACCTTTATGTAACAAGTTACAAACGAAAAAAGAATATTAGTATTGATTGTTATTAGTACTGATTTGAATATTAGTACTGATCCTTATTTCAAAATAACTACTGCAATTCTAAGTGGAATGTCCTGGATGAGGTTTTTAATGATTTCTTGGGGAATACACCCCATTCGGACGTAATAACTTTCGGATGTGCCGTGAGGCAGGAAGTCCAGCTCTACACCATACGGTCTTTACACGTTATGCCTACATAAAACATAACAGGTCCTTAAGGTGTAATGTTTTCGAAACATATGTTTGTTTAACACTTTTCATTGTCTTTTGAATATTTTGCGAAGAAAGGATTCTTACCAAATAAAGAGATTTCAGTTTCGTCAACAATTAAAACATCACTCTACTCCATTACGGTCCATGTCGTTCGATGTTGGACTCTCGACCTTGCAATACGGTGTCCACGGAGTAACTTAGAACCCCTTGCCGATCCTAGGCTGTGGATATCAACTTCTTGATATGTTTTCCTGGCAGTCCATACATTAACTCCTACATACCTCACTTCTTCGAGATTGTTTTTGATGTTTGTGTAGGTAGACTTCCGATTTCGTAAAGCTTGGTTCACAATATATCGGTCATCCCTGCCTCAGTGCGCCGTTTTCTCCCCATTCCTGGTCTTCCCTTCAATTAATCATTTTCTTGAAATCTCTTCCAGGTACTCTGGATAGTAGAACGACCTACGTCAAATCGCTGCGATACATAATATTGAGAACAGTCTTATTTAGGAAGAGTACTATATTATCAGCGATTACTGTGATGTCTGTCATAGTACGTTATAAAATTTGTCACGCGAAACGAACTTAAATAATTTAACAGCAAAATCGATAATTACAATTATTTCAAAAGTTATTTTAAAATAAACAACACAACATCTAACCACATAACGGCAATATTTTTTTTTAATTTCAAATGGATATTATTAAAATAAATTTAAAATTTTCAAATTTAGATAGTTCATTTTAATAAGCACCTCTTTTTTTAAGATAAATAGCTGTAAACAAAATTTTAGGTTTTCGTTTTAGTTATATATGTTTTTGCATAGTTTATATATATGTATATACATATATATATATATATATATATATATATATATATATATATATATATATATATATATGGCTATTGCTCCAAATAATGAAAACAAAAAATCTTTTGTTACCTAATACATAATCCCACATAAAATGATTATAATTTTTCCCATTACTCGTGTGACCTTCCTTTGTTCTAAATTTCAATCATCGAAGTCAATCCACAGTTCAACTCAAGTCCTCAGTAGTTGTAATGAGTGAGCCAGTATCAAAATACGTGATAATTGAAAGGTCTTATACTTTTATTGCTTTGATTTAAAAGCTTACATTTTTCACAGGACTAGACGACCATAGACAATAGTACTTGATATTAATTTCAACTTAATACTTCCAGCCATTTCCGACAAAATAGGATCTTAATAGACGGACAAACTGATAATAAAGTAACAAAAGGGATCCGTCTTTTTTTCTTTCTGAAGTATGCAACCCAGAAAATAGCAGTAATGGAAATGACGTTCATATTTGTGATCTATAAAAAAGAAAACGCACTTCGTTATCTCTGATGCTATGCGAACAAAAGACATCAAACTGTCAAATATTTAATTAATTAAATTAAATGCGTTAACGAGATCAATTTTCCTCTAACAAAAGGAGCAATCGACAATCTCCATTACAAAACCAACAGAAAATCGATAAAGATCACGCTGGAACATTTTTGTCTTTGTATCCACAGGTATTAAGTATAGTCGCATGTTTAAAAGCGAACTGTTGTAATAAGACACGTGTATATAGAAGACAATATGTTACTATCATTTTGTTGAAGCGAAATTTCTTCTGTCACGGTAGTGAAAGTTCGCATGTATAGGAGTAAGGTCATAACGGAAAATGAAACAGATCGGTTTTGGTGGATCAATTAGTACGTGTGCCAACAGGGAAAACATTTTGTCATTAAAATAAAGATAAACTATATGAAATGTACTAGGTAATACCCGTTTTCTTTATAATTTGATAAATAGGAAAAAGTAAAGATATACGTAGGAGGAAGAGGATAGACCAACAGATATATCATTAGGTTATGTTTTATAGTTTTTAGATGCTCACTAACCTAACTACCTGCCTTCCAAGTTCTAGTTTTGAATTTTTGTTCACTCTACAATTAGTATTGTTTACATTGAGTGTTTTTCACAAAAATTTAAGTTCTTTACTTTTGCTGACTAGATGTTTTACGATCCTAATAATGATTTCTCTATGCCTTAAATTCGATTTTGAACCTCTCGCCTGAGGTCCAGTTTTTGATACAGCGAATAAACTGTCAAATAACTAACTAAAGAATTAATTGATTGGCCATTTTTCATTGGATAGATAGTTATTTGAAGTTTCATTCTACGCTAGAGTAATTATTTGGACAAACTTCACAGAAGCAGTGCGTAAGAGAGAAATAAATATTGACGATACTTGGGTGTTAGAGCAGTAATGCTTGAAAAGAAATATTTAACATTTGTCAATATGTGCAAACATTTTGTAAATCTACGGTTACTGATAGTTTTGTTTTTGTGGATATGTCATTTCAATAATCTTCGGTAGTAAAATAGTATATAATAGTAAAATAATGTAAAATTTCATATCAAAATACATTTGTAATATACGTAAATATCAAAACGTAACCTCTACTGAAATAAATTGTCAATTTGACAGATGTAAACTGGTGAATAAATGGTCATGGAGGTATTATTTCCATATGCACTTGATCCGTGGGCAACCGAATTGCGGTCCATTGGCCGCAGTTACTTTAGCAGACTTTTTACATTTTTGAGATTTAAATTTTTAAATAAAATTTGTTTTATTTATTTATTGACAATAACAGTCATTTATCATACTCATGCCGTCATACAAAACCCTGTATTTATTTACTAATTATTTTGAAAAGGTAAGATAATCAATGTGAAAAGGTAAACATTACTTCGTATTTCGTTTCTTCATAGGAATGGACGAGAAATAAAAGGTCTTGCGGGAAATATCCGAAAAATATTATGGTTGTAGAACGATTAGTTGTTACACCATTGTAATTCGATGTTGTTTGAAATGTCTTCTCTGTACGATAATATTCACTTGACACTGGATAATTCCGCTAATAACAAGTTATCCGATGGTTGCAAAATACAATTATGCTTAATTTGACAAATAACTCATATCTAACTCTCATTTGATCACTGAGAATCGGCCCTAAGTAATAATTAACAATAGGCGGCATCTAGTTTAGTTCACATTTTTCACACTTCGCTAGCATTCCATAGATTGATTCAGTCAGCACGGCAGTGAATAGTAGAGCGCTAGTAGTGTAAGCATAGCTTGTTTCAGTTTTCGTTGTGCTCTCAGTGGCGGTAAAGCGACAACCAGACCTATGTTATATCATGTTACTTTACGAGTAAAAATTACGCCTTATTTCACTTTACGTAAAGGTAGCTATAACAATGACTTTACAACTGACTACTATAAAATTATGTTATTTAATTCATCTCCAAAAAATTACATTGCATTTACAGAGACACCAATAAAGTCCGTACTCAAGAATCGAGCGATATCTCATAATCCAAACCAACCTAAACCATTACCAAATAATACTTTCTTAAAACTATTTCGACTATCTAAAGAAACGATAAAATTGACAAATGACAATTTGAGACCGATGTTGAAAGTGACACGACAAATAAATGTTATAAAGCAACAAAACTAAATAACTTATAAAACATGTCTCCTGCTATCCATAGATAAAACACAGAACTGTCACTGTCATTGTCAATGTCGAGAAATAGGCCCATCCTTTTCTTTCTACTCGTAAAATCATATGATAATGAACAATAAAGGAATGATGAACAATAAAGGTTAAAACAAAACCAATGCGATACAACATGCCGATTTTTAAAGAAAAAATCACTATCGAACATGCGATACCAAAAAAATAACATTTTTTACAGAAACACGGTTCAAATGTAATCAGTTTGATGCAGAGAATGGATCTATACCAACAATAGATAAGTTCTTTGTTTCAACCTGAACAAGAAGTGCATAAAAATCTAATCCTTTTTTATATAGATTATATATTAGTAATTTTTTTCATATGTGTTGGTTTTTTTGTAAACGAATAACATAAGAATTACTTAACGAATTTAAACAGCACATTTATTTTACTTTACCGTTCAACTAGTTTACTGAAATCGATATTACAAGTTTTATTAAGTTAAGTTAAATTAGGTTAAATTAGATGAGGTTATGTTCGGTGTTAGTTACGAAATCAGTTTATCTCCAAACGTGTGGATTAAGGGCAGGCTAAACTATATCGGTTTACTCTAAAGCAAATGATTCGTACTAACGTGCTTCATAAAATTCAGTGTAAACTTGGGTATTATCTAAAGCAAATGATTGGTACTAACGTGATTCAGAAATAGTTCAGTGTAAACTTGGGTATTACCTAAAGCAAATGATTGGTACTAACGTGATTCAGAAATAGTTCAGTGTAAACTTGGGTATTACCTAAAGCAAATGATTGGTACTAACGTGATTCAGAAATAGTTCAGTGTAAACTTGGGTATTACCTAAAGCAAATGATTGGTACTAACGTGATTCAGAAATAGTTCAGTGTAAACTTGGGTATTACCTAAAGCAAATGATTGGTACTAACGTGATAGTAATAACAGAAATAGTTCAGTGTAAACTCTGGTATTATCGGTAAGGTACATGTCGTTAAAGCGACAAATATGATGAAGATACTTTATTTGAATAGATACGTGTCACCTGTCCTCATATAGTGAGCAAGGTATAGGAAAATAACGATTTTCGCTGTTTCCAATTTTGTATTTCGCGTCTTTGTCAGCACAACATCCGAAGTTCCAGAGTTCCATTGTAACAGATGTATGTAACGTTTTGTGTTACTCAATGTTCATCTAAGAGAAAGAGCTACGAACTGTTGAATACTCTTGAAAATAGTATCTGTCCGATCTATCTACGGCACGTTTTACTTTTTCTAGTTTGACTGCACCGGGATCACTTGAAGGCTATTACGCAAATTTATTTGGGTTTTTTACAGTCTAAAAAGATACTGAAATATCTTGGTACTACGATAGAACGTTTTAAAATGAAAAAAAAATGCATGTGGTAATATTACGCATCAGCACGTCCAAAGTGTTAACTTGTTTAATCCTCACCTGTACCCACACACATACGCGGAATAATGCGAATTATTAAAAATTATACGCGAGGGTTTTAATGTAAATTGTAAACTATGTTAATGTTCCTCATTGTTAGCTAAGCTTTTCCCCTTTTGAACGCATACATCGCAAACGTAAAATACACTTCAATTTTGATAGCTATTAATTAAAGTTTGCGCTTTTATTTTTAATGAAACGAAATTAAAATTGTTATTATAATAACAAATGACGTTCGTATAGCCACAGAGATAAAAAATATATGCATAATGTGCATAGGAAGGTCGAGCTATTTTGCCATCGCAGCGCCCTGTTTTACTTTTTCTATGTTACTTGTGGGGCCAATAGATGTCGTTAGGATCGCGTTAATAGAGAAGCAACTTTGCGCGTCACACGGCTGTTTTAGATACAGCCGTGACGGTACATCTTCCCTAATGGAGTTAGACTTTAAAAATACGTAAAGGTTTATTAACGATCGTGATATAAGCAACCGTCGATTATATACCTCACAATAGCTAGGTGAAGTGAATAGAAGACATCCGCAAATATTGTTTATACATTGTCATACAGTGTCATTGAAATTTTAAAATTGTACGTCCTTTTCCAGAACCGTGCAGTCGTGAATATGTATTGTCCTCGTTACTTATGTAAGCTCAATATGCGGGAAGGCATTTAAATAAGATTTGATAACGTCATATAAAAAGGCCTACGCGTTGGAGTGTCGCGCGCGAGCCAAGCTCGTGTTGAGTGGTTACGTGCGTGAAATACACTAATCGGTATGGCGGTTGTATCATGCACTCAATTTACGATGCGAGCGTTACTACTTATTACTCGCAAACCTATTTTTAAACCGCTGACTAGACGCAATGTTTACGCAATATTCTAAACGTACGCTTGGGATATCAAAATTTGTTCTCCAAAATGAGCTGTACGTAATTACATACGATACTGGTCAAATCCGATTTAAGGATAAACTAAATTTTCCAAGGCCAGGCTAGAATAGTTAAGCCCGCAAGGATTGGCGCGTTTAGCCCTTGTCCAGAAGCGGTAAAACCGTCGCGAGTAAAAAGCGGTAAAACCGTCGTGAGGTAAAATCGTTTCGCGCGTATACGCGCTTAGGTTGCGTTCAGAAAGAGCTTGCAACGTGTGAGCTTTTGGTGCATATTCAGTCAGTTCAGTATTAAAAATGGAGTTTGACGAAGCAATCGAGTTGTGACTAGCTTACCGTCGCTGAAAGAGAACAAAACAAAAAAAAACTAAAATATACTTAGTACATTCAATTCTTTAAGATAAAATGACACATTGTATCCAAATTTAAGACAAGATGAAAAAAACAATTTTAATTACTTCCGTATGCTCATAAGATTTTTTGTTTATTTACTTTCAATGATTAAAGAAAATTTATCCCCATGTGAAAATTATGTTCTACGTCAAGATGTCGTTTCAGCAGAAGAAAAACTCGTAATCACTCTAAGGTAAGTAATCTTATATTAATTAAATAAGCACATAGTCGGAATCAAGTAATTTTGTCTTTAAATTAACAGATAACCTACAGACTTAAAATAATTCACAAACATTGCTTTCACGACCTTTTTCAACGATTAAACTTAGTTATTTTAAATATAAATTAATTTAATTAAATTATACAATTATTTTGAAAGAGCTCAAGACATTCCTGAGAATCTTTTGACGATGGCGATAGAGAAGATGGTGAAGCAGAATTTCGAGATTGCCATGGCGTCGCTGGATCGTATTTTTGAACAACAAATTTGCCGGATCTGAAAATCTATGTATGGTACCGAGGTCGAAAGAGAATTGAAATTGAAGATGAAGCCGAATTGTTGAAAGAAGACGAATGATTGTCAAACGAAGATAAATTGTTACTGTAGGATATTTCTTGAGAAATTTGGAGTTTTACTTAATTGATTGATCTCAGCTACCTTGAGTGTTATATAAAGATGAACAGAAAAGGTTATCGTCATCGCCTTCCATTGCACAGAAAACTTGTTGCCGTTATTGATTCCGTGATGCAAAATTGTTTTTAATTATGATATGGAATTCGGTATCAGAGGCACTCATTTTCTTATTCTTTATCTGACCAGGCGGTCTCGTCGTGTCTTTCCCTCAATCTTCTGCAAACACTAATTCATCGTTACATGTCTCGGAGCACTGAATTGCTTTATTACTTTATGTTGTTTATTATGTCCTAACTTTTCGAGAAATACAAGTCGTCAAAAATATACGTAATTTGCCTTGGAAACCCCAAAGTCCGACGTTGCGTTCTTTTTTTTTCTTCATTTCACAGGTAAATGTATCGCTAATACTTTCCATTTTTTCTGAAGTTATTAAATCTTAATCGTTTTTGTTTCAAGTATTTGGCTACCGGCTGTTATTTTGCAGACCAGCATTATGCCTACAGATTAGGTAAATCGTCTGTAATTGAAATCGTTCAAAAAACTGTCGACGTTATTCAAAAGAAGTTATTAGACAGTAAATTCGACAAAACAGTGGAAGCAGATCGCCAGGTTACTTTTAATCTCATTAACTCACTGATAAACGATCAGTGAGTTAATGAGATTGAAAGTAACCTGGCGATCAAATATCTATAATCTAAGAATTTATTCTATAAGCAAGTGTTTACACTTAATCTCATTTATTCATGAGTCGTCAAAATTTCTATGACTCAGGAATCCTTTACGTAAAATCTTAAATTTCTGACTTGCTTAATCCAATTTAACATTTGTTACCTCTATTTAACTCGTTATCAATAGTCTCCAATATCTATCAAATCTCACGTTTCGGGGAAAATCGATATTACCTAGTCTAAACAGGTATATGTAAGTTAGATATCATGTTAATAATAATGAAATAAATAAATAAGAATAAATAAACAAACAATAAACTTATTGTGACCAGTTATATTTTAGGTTTTATATATATGCAATAAAATTATTAAGCAATAGTTAAAGTTTATTGATATCTACCAACGCATATATCTACAAGCAAGTGACGTCACCCCGTAGGAAAAAATATTTATGATTTTTGAAATCTTCAAATAATAACTTATCTATGGAAAGTAACTCCATGGAAATGCCTTCATGAATTGTTCTTAAATTGTTATTGCAAACATTCATACCAAACATTTCACCTTTTTTGCAAGTCAAAACAAAGGTTTTTATAAATAAAACGGAAGATGTAGCATGTCTAAGTACTAATATTGTAGTGGCGGCGGGGGGACGATCGACATATCGAGTGTATTCACAGTATGTACACTGGATGTTAAAACTGGACACTCCTTCATACTTTGTATTGTGTCTCCCTTTCATTCTATCCTCCTTGGGTGAGATAAAAGCTGGTAACTTCTTGCAGAGCTTTGCTGGGGAAGACTGATATATGTATATATGTATATATATATATATATATATATATATATATACATATACATATATATACATATACATATTTAATATTATGTGTAAATATTATATATATATATATATATATATATATATATATATATATATATATACATATACATATTTAACCTTATGTGTAAATATTGAACAATGAACTTAGCCGCGTTAAAATCTTATCTGTCTATTGCTTCGCTATGCGATAGTACCTATAAAACCATCGAGTTTTCTGTTTACATAACTCTGTTTTATTAAAGGGATAATAAATACCTGTTTATTCTTGGCGGTCAAGTATGAAGGTAAGGGTAAGGTAAGGGTTAAATGTTTTACCTTTATCCCCTTACTTTTCTGAAGGAGACTAAGAAAGAGGATTATAAGAACCAATTTCTAATATTAAATATATTTGGCGTTAATTTTGTAGAAATTAATTATCACTTAATTTTTATTCACAACTAAATGAAACTATTAGTTACGACCTAGGTTTCGTTGTACGACATCATCTTCAGGTGGGTTCTATCTTTACAAATTGCCCACATGAAAAATGTTAATCATTTAAATAAAATAGAAATAATACCACATCACATAGTTTTATTTAGTTGTGAATAAAGATTAAGTGAACCAATTTCTAAATAAACCTGTCCTACACAATAAACATTTGGATGTCACATGTACTGCTCGACTTATTTAGATTTAACTCGTGGCTACATCGATGTGGCGTTACCCACAGAATATTCTGTGGAGTTATCTATCATTACTTTGCAAATCTACTTTTATTAACGTTACACTGAATTGCGACCTTTTAGGTAAGATATGAAGAAAATATTCTGTAGTAATATGAATTTATTTTAAAAGAGTACTTACGTATGTATGTATGTATTCTATAATTTAATAAAAAAAGTAAAGTGAAAATTGTAGGAAAATTTAAGCATTATTGGAAATTTTAAGTTACACATTAAACATTTTGATAAATGCGAACACTTTATAGTGCTTTTTCGTATGCACGATTTTTTTAGAACATATATTTTTCTACACTATTTAAGCTTTTGTGTACTATGATTATTACGACACTTTATTTACACATTTACAGCAATTAAAACAAGACCGATGTGTTTCTTCCACTTTAGTCGATTGTTTGCGTTTTACGAAGATCTTTTGCACACTTTGCATCTTTTGCAGCTAACTCGGAAAAACTCGGAAAAACGCGTAGAAAGATAATTTATTCTTTTGTATATATATACACGGTGTCCGGAAATAAATGTCGGACAAAGAAAGACGTTATTCCTTGCCTGAAAAATAGCGATTGTCGTTAAAATAAAATTTAAAAGATGGCTTTTTTCAGAAAATTTAAAATAATACACTAAATCGAATTATTTGTTATCTTTTCCGTACCACACGATACTTGCGCACATTGTTCAGCGCTACTCGGGAGAATAACCCGCGAACAGATGCAAATACATTGCCACTGCGGGTAAAAACCGCACTCCAAGCAAGTATTGTGTTAAAAAGAGTTACGTGTAATATTTTTTTTTGCACTCAATTAGAAAAAGGGCGCGTTTTACGTTTTATTTCAACGACAATTTATTCCTTTATAGCCAACGAATTGCGTCTTTCTTTATCCGACATCTATTCCCACACATCGTGTATATATATATATATATATATATATATATATATATATATATATATATATATATATAGCGTTATGGAAACTAAACTGGTTAACTAAACAAGTGTTTTACATCAATATCCACAAGACGAATGTTCCCGCCGACTATCGGAGACCAGACTGCGACATGGCGGCTGCTTTTCAATCATCATCAATCGGTGCGCGCTCCCCGCCGCCTTCCACCTACCGATGCGGACAACTCGTTACATACGATCACAACAGACGTTCTTGTGGGTATTTCATTAAACAGGAGTGAGAGTCCTTAACCGGCTGCGGTCCTGCCCTTATACGGCGCGTCTCCTCCGCCGGCCATTCCTTATTCACGACGCGCACCCGGTGGCTGCGTTCAATGGTCGTCCCATACGGACATAACGATTCACAATCCCCGTCCGTTCGCTGCTCTTTCGCCTTTTTTTATCTCAACCCGGCGCATCGAGCTTATTGTTTCGAGTTTAGAAATTGACAAGTTTTTTTTCTCTCGACGGGTTCTCGAGTCGACATGTGATGTTATTGATATAGTGAATGGTCCATTCTCGGTCGCCGTTTATCTGTATTATCTCAGCGATAATATTTTTTTCGATGGAACGAAGCTGCGGTATGCATTTGAAGAGGGACCATGTTTTTTGTTTAACCGTACCCTTGTATATTTAAAAGGACAATAACTTAAATATTATTCGCCACAACGTAGAATCGATATATTAGGTTACAAATTAAATCACGAGGTGGAGTGTTCTGTACACACTAATTTGTTAAGTGTAATTTAAAAAAGTATTAATTCAACTAAAGGCAATTGATGCTTTATATTCTGGTTTAAAAAAAAGTTAACGAAAGGTGCCGTGGGACACCCGGTTGGAACGAAGTTCGTTTCTCTATATATTATACATTAAATAATAAGCACAATGAAATAAGTAAAAGGAATAAATAAGGAATGGTAAAGAAATAAAAAAGGAATGAAGAAGGAAAGAAGAAGGAAATATGAAGGAAAGGAATAAAGAAGGAATGAAGAAGGAAAAAGAATAAAGAAGGAATGAAGAAGGAAAGGAATAAAAAAGGAATGGTAATGAAACTGTAATCAATAATATTTTTTTAAAAGTTATGAATATAAATATTATATTATTAATTATTCATTCAATTTATTTTTACGAGATTAAAAATATTTCAGCATAATAAAACATTGTAAATTGTAAGAAAGAAAAAAATATTAATGGCAACGAAGCGATCCGAGCAACATCCTAATTAAACAAAACTTGCATAATACGTGAACGTGAACAATTACAAAATACGTCATCAGTTAATATATGTGTAAACTTTTGTTAATGCAAATAAAAATGATACCAAAATTTAAGTTTAAAATAAATCATCCGTTTATTGTCACTTTAACACCGGTACTCACCTTACTTCATCATCACCATACACAACTTCTACTGAATCATTTTAACAATTCATTCTCTATTGATAACAATAACACGAGTTTGAAAATAGTAAAAAGAGTTTATAAGTATTATGGCGCGCACGGATTGCTAAACACACACGCTTAAAAGAATACAGCTGATCGCACACCATACGTCTATACTGTAATAATATACCTATACACTGACATACGCTTGTAAACACGTAAACGCTTATACTGTAGGAAAAGTATCGGTCGAAATCTTACAATTTTTTCTGACTAGCTCTCATTCACCAAGTATGTAACGTGCGATAAGAAACTTTATTCCAATAACTAAAGTTTTGTAAGTAATTACTTTAAAGATGGAAAATTATGTTAATGTTGTTCCAGGTAAGCTTTTAACATGTATCTAATCTCTTCTAAACAATAATATTTGTAAGGTGTCTGCGGTGAATGAGGTTCGGCATATCAGAAAGTCTAGAAGTCAGAAAACAGATTTAGAATAACTTTATACATTCAATATTAATCACGTTCATATATAATGTGATAAGGTGTTGGTAGCAGAGCGGTCACATTTCGCTCGTGCAACATCTCCTCAGCGAGCCATAGTTGTCCGAGAATTATGTTTCATACTTACTGGACTTGTATAAATTAAAATTAGGTCTTTATTATTTTTTTCCCAATTGAAAACGATTCCAAATTATATTAAAAAATAGTTGTTTTCGTTAAAAATATAATTAAATCAATAGTTTGGCCAACATTTCAAAAGGATTTTTTTTATATATGGAAACTATAGTCATTTTTTCTTGTGAACCGATACCTACATGTTTTAATTACTACGACATGCTATTGATTATACAGCAAGTTTTATGCACTACAAGCGATATCCCGCTGCGCCCCGCTTTCGACCTGTTCTTCAATTGTAAACTAAGTTTTTGCTCTTTGCACCAAGCCACTCACTTATTTTCTACATAACATCTTGTTACCGAAGGTTGTGCTAATGGTGCGCTGTGAATAAAAAAAATATATATTTACTACTTTTCAAGATCTTGGCCAAGCAGCGTTGTCTTCTTGATGACAATGATCGATGAAAAGATCACATTACAAATGTCAGACAGATCTATTCAATGAAGTGAATACGTAGGACGTTACTGTCTGACTGAATGACTTAAAGAAAGTAATGAATAATAGTGTATATCAGATAAATGCAAATACGGATTGTTATCTTTACAAGCGTGGATTCATTGTATAGAATTCCTACTGCATATTTTTTACGGATTGGATTTTAAAACCTGGTAGGTTAGAGGTGAGTCGAAGGCCCTGATGATCGAACGCAAGAAGAGTCCCAAGACAACACATTTCGTGATGAAGCGAAATCGCTTCTGGATGTTGTGAAATAGAGATCAGGTCCCACAAATGACGAAAATTAACAAGACGAGTTTTTAATTTTAATTTCTTCTACAATAGCATTGATAACTGGCCTGAATAAAACTTTAATCGATAGGTTTCTTATTATCCTTGGAGTAATTTCATGTGGTGAGCAATCTGTCTTTGACAAATATGCATTATGTTCACAAAGAACAACACAATTATATGTAGACTTTTATGGAAGGTTCACATACCGTCAAATTTGCATAAATTGCTGATCCATAGAGCCGACATCATCAAACGACATAATGTAATCCGACAGGAAGTCTCTTCGAAAACGCATGTGAGGGTAGGAACAAGGACTTCAAAAAGTCACGGAAGAAACTTCAGCAGAAAGGCCGCTAACGAAGACATCATGCATAATGTATTACTATCTTCAGATCCTTATCTGTTGCACATAAGATTCCAATTAGCACTAAAATTTCAGTTGACTTATGAAATGAAAGATCTTTTGCTTCTAAATTCATATTTTAATAAATAATTTAGGATTTTCTAGAAATTAGCATTAAAATAATAGAAGACAGGGCATCTGACTACTATATCAGTGATGAAGATGATTGAAACTTAAGATCGGAATTAATGTCGATTGTTTTGAAGAAGGCAGATATAAAGGATACAGGTAGTTGTAGGAGCAGGAGTATCTACCCTACTACAGACGGCCGGTGAAAATTTATCAATTGGATTCTAGTAAACGGATATCAGCGTATCTTTCATAAATTGAAGACATACGTATAGTATATTTTGAAAAGAGGAAAAAAAAAGAAATTGCCATTTGTATTATAGCTATAATACAAATGGCAATTTCTTCATAATATTTAATGTGTAAATATTTGTTCTTGGATTATTTTTCATTTTTTTTTACAATTATATTGCAAAATAGGACTGATGCTGCTTGTAGTGTACAATATTTACTATATAGCCACCAAGATACCACGGTAATTAAAATTTTTTATTTATAATCATTAAAAAAACATTATTTTTAAAATTTCGGCCGAATTGTTGATCTAAGTTCATTATTGACAGGAACAAGTGTTTTTTTTAAATATCATTTGGAATAATTTTCACTAGAAAAAAATACAAAACTAATTTTAATTGTATGATTCCTATGTATATTTTCAAATACGATTTTTCACTTGTATTGCCTTTTCATTTTATTATAAACAGTACGTGAAACTTGAAATTCGTATAGTTATACGTTATATTAATCCCGTAGATAAATAATATGTAGATATAGCATATTCTCAGTAAACACTATGCGAGCAATAGTTTAAAGACAGAGTAAAGTTACATTCTTGTGTGAGTTTTATGTCCTAGAAGTTTTAATTCTTCATATTGGTATTGGAAGATTGATTGGATCTGTATGAAAAACTTGTTCTGGTTTCACATGATTTTCATTGGGTACAGATCTAACTAGTTATTTTTTTTTAAATTTGGCTTTACATTTATAAATCTTATAGCTAATATGCTTAATACTATATAAACAGTAGTATATGAATAATGCTGATCATGTTCTAAGATACGAGGTATACCTATAGAGTTTAGATTATCTGTGATTTTTGTAAACATTTTATCGTTGTCTTTGAAATAATTCAAATTAATATTCTTCCATTCAAATGTATTGATTTGTACCTTTCATTATGTCAAAAATTAAGTTAACTGAGTTTGCTTTAATTTCGATATTAAATTTAGAAAATAATTATTTTTCTTCTTAGTATACTATATATTCAGGTATTCGGTATATCGTGTATACCTATTCCTAGTATATTATTTTCATAAACGTTTTCTTAAGGATAATATACTGAAATATAGAAATTCCTTTGCTATTTTACAATTTTATCCCAATTTTCCTAAAGGAATTTAGTATCACAATGCTTTGGGAAAACTTTAGAAATAATTTCACTTACACAAGTTAGGTGAGCGAAACTAGTTTAAATGTTTATTTATATTACAACGTGCCTATTTTATTTACCTCACTCATATAAGGGAATTTTTGGTAAGATGTTAGTTACCCGTTCTAAAAACATGTAAAATAGATAAATTTGAATGTATTTATGAACTAAAAATAATTCCTTGAATATCAATATTTTTCCAAGAATGACTTATATAATTTATCAATTATTATTAGGGCTCTTTTTCAAAGTTATTTAAAGATAACGATTGCTCGCGACACATGCAACAAAGCTGACAGACTGGACGGCTGATGGACTAGAATTTGTGGGACCTGTGAGCTATATTCGAGTAACTTATATACGTATAATTAATGTAAGGCTAACCTGCTAGATAATGTTCTTATTTAAGTGACCAACTAGAAATAAAGGTTATTGTATTTTGTTTTGCAGTAAGAGTTAAAATAAATTTTCTGCTAAAAGTTGATCCCTATTTAGACTTTAGATAGACGATAAGTTTTAACGTTTTTTCATTGTTGACCGACTTATCCCCAATCGGCTAAAATCGAGTTAAAATTGTTTAAATTTAAAATTTTGACAAGATGTTTACTGCTGCCGAGACTACTAAAATCTAGTCTAGAGATTAATAAAGTCGCGCTAATCTAAAAGGGAGCATCTTAAATGCATTTTACTGCTTTTATTCTATCTTAGACAACAACTTGCAACTGTGCAATATCAATACGTCTCTATATTATCTGATAATGTCTCTTCCTCACACGAAACGTTTTAGTGCAGCACTTATTAGAGGTTGATTTTGTTTCTAGTTTTAAAATACATCTGCAAAGGATCTGGGCCCATTAGTCGATCTAAATTCTAGTTTCCAGCCACAGGTAAAAAACTTGATGTGGTTATCAATTCTTCAGTGGAATATACTCTGTAAAGTGTTTTTAGATCTTTTTTACTAAAAGTCCACCGTCATTGAACGTTTTTATTACCTTTACTCGGTAAAACGTAAATAGAACTCATAGAAATGAGTTATATTTACGTTTTACTGAGTAATTCCTAACAAATTAGGAAGCCTTCAAGGGAAAATGTTTATCACATATTTGCTATCCGAAATGGTGACCACGTTTTTGAGTTCGGGTTACGGTTTAAACGAAAGGCACGATCGCCGCAATCTTCATATTATTTCCATACTTTACAATATTTTAAACAATCCACGTGGACCTTTTTACTATAGTTCCAAATTTAGGGGTATATCTGGCCTTGACCTGGATCTAGGTTAAGAAAATTTACTCTCACATCTCATGAATCGTGCATTATGAAAATGTGTTTTTAAATCGCGTCGCCATATTACGATGTCATTTAGATTTCAGCATTAGAGGTTCATCATCTATATACGTTTTCATTAAAGCCATTATCATATTCCTTAAACGACATCCTTTTTTTTCATGCCATAAATCAACGCTATTAATTTTATTGTAAAAATGTATTATTTATCCTTTTCTTCTTCTTATATAAAAATTGGTTAATTCCGATGGTTTCCTCGATGTTTTTAGACCATCTCATGATTGCCTATTCAAATTAATTTGCTACGATGTTCCGAAAGATATTTTGAATGTATCATTAAAGAATGCAGCGTATAAATAAATTGTTATACATATAAAAAGTGAATGCATGAAAAGGCAATTCAACCA
Organism: Druceiella hillmani; assembly: GCA_039881145.1. Classification (NCBI taxonomy): domain Eukaryota; kingdom Metazoa; phylum Arthropoda; class Insecta; order Lepidoptera; family Hepialidae; genus Druceiella; species Druceiella hillmani. The sequence continues at coordinate 10,743,991 of JAYKKI010000081.1, read as the reverse complement.
AATAACGCCTCTAATACTATAATAAAACAAACCAGGTGACAGGAATGAGCAATGAGTAAGGAGTTAAAAAGAAAAAACGCGTAGAAGTGACTTTGATATGTGTCGGTGGTGAATGGTAACGCGATTTAAGATGAATCTCGAACGCGAGCGCTGAGCGAGTGCTTAAGGGAACTTGATTCTATAGTCTGGTTGCGTTGATACTGAGTACATCGTTTCATCTTTATCGAGTGGAATACGAATGTAAATGTGTTCGTGTGTTCATTTTTCCAATTAAGTTCCGAGCTATAATTATTGCCAGACTAAGATTTAATACCAAAAAAATTTATTATTGCTAGTCATGTAAAATATTCACATCTTGCAAGATTCAAAAAATTCCTTCTTCTTTAAAAAAAGACTATATATTTATCAAGGTTTGCTTCTGGTAATTTCAGATTAAGGATATGTGTTTTATATTTATTCACTAGCTCCTCAATGAACTAAAATTTTAGGAGTTATTTATTCGCCTTTTGATCATGTCACCGTATTTTGGAGAAGATAACAGACACTTAAAATTGGTCAAGCAGATATCTAAAATTAAACGTGAATAATCTCCATTGATCCCCTTGCGCAGAGCAATGTTCTAGGTAGCATAATTTTCCTGGCACATAACCTGATCATTGAACCACACGTAAGTGTATATATATATTTTCATACACATCCAGTGTCCAAAAGTTGTCTCCAGCAACATCACTTTTCATGAATCAGAATCAGAAGTCCTTTATTATATAATATATATAATTTTATGTTACATGTTCTGTCCAGCCTGTCCTGTTTTGTTCTTGGCTTAGAAGTAAAATGTTATTAAATGTGACCACTCCTCTCAGGGAGTGGTCAGCAACTTAGAGCTATTTAACATTTACATGGTCGGCATCGTTCGCTTGGAGAGCGATTTGTCTCTCTTTTTTCCAACATATTATATTTCTCCAGCACGTAGGCTGGGGTTCATCGGGTTAAAATGCTTATTTCTAGTGCGTACAGGACTTGACATTCCTGGTCTTACTCTCCAGGGAGTGTCAAGTGCTGTAATTTTTTTGAGCATGTTCTTTATTTTTAGGGCAATTTACACACATGTACAGATCCCGATGCGGTGCTAATAAGAACATTTGGGTTATTAGGGTGGTTACATCTTAGTAGCTATGTAAATTACATCCCTAATGTTATATAATTAGGGACTTTATTACTGTATGCGATTGTTTGTATTTATTTTGCAGGACAATTGAATCGCAATTTTTTAAATCATTAGTACCAATGGTTGGCTGACTCAAAGAAGAATATACCGTCATATTTATTGTGCCTATATTATGTGTTGCTTGCCGCGTGTTGTTTTTCACCTTAAACGGAATTCATGAAGTAAGAGCACATAAAGTCTTTTGCCTAAAATTTCCATAAATGTTTAAAATTTCCATAAAAGCTCATTTGCTAACTGTACATAAATTCGATTGCTGTGCTCTTTAGGTATGTCTCTCCAGTCATTTCACTCTTATCAGAGTGGTTGTGGTTACGGGGATGATGTACGAGTACGTGATTGGTCTTCGCTCTCGTTCCTGTTGACTCGGACGGCTGTTTTAACGATGCGTTTCTTCCACTTTAGTTGATTGTTTGCGTTTTGCGAAGGTTTTTTGCACACTTTGCATCTTTTGCAGCTAACTTGGACTTGCACACTCTAAGGAGCAATTTTACTATCTCGTAATACTTTTCATGAATCACAAAATATATAATTCATTTTATAATGTAATCCATAACGTAATACATTTAAAAAATGTTCAGTACAAATTTGTTCATTATTTTTAATTATTCATAGAGAATTATAGCGCAAAGGTGAAGGATATAAATTAGGATGTGACGAAAGTTTAAACTTTCAAAATGCAATCAATATAAACTTCCCACATACCATATTTTTAAGCGAAATTGCCTTTTTTTAACTATATATACACTACAATAATACCCACTACAATAATACACTGACAGAATCCAATAATTATCGAGCTGAAGCGACTCCCGCGGAATAACAAACAAAATTCGCACAACTGAAGCTGCAGTCAGTTCTAGTGATAAAACTGGCAGGCTGACAGTATGGTTATCGACGCAGTTTTCCGAGCCCGATAAAAGTCGAAAGAGATAAGATTACTTCATAATTGACAGAGGGTTGTATGAAAGTCGAAGAGATATTTCATGCTTTGCTATATATTATATGATTTGATATGTTTTTGAGAAAAATAACCCATTTAAAATAGACTGAAGAAAATAGGGCTGGACTTCTTTTCTTTTCATAGACTTATGTTACTGATGTTAGCGTAATGTAATAGTAAACATGAGTAACTGAGAGGATCCGTTTACGCTGGCTTCACTTATAGTACAAGAGTCGATGTTTAGAAAAAAAACGTGATAATTGTAACTGTATAATAATGATATTTCATAAATTTAGAAATCATAGCTATAATTTTTCGGTAACATTTAAGTAAACAAATAGGAATGCTGTTTATCCAGTTACAGTGGTGGGGGAGTTACAGTGGTAGGGGAAGATATAGGGACATGTTTTTGAACATTTTCAGAATATCTCTAGAATCGATTAAAATAGAATTCTGAAAAAAGTGTTTTTGAATATGCAAAATTTGAAGTTTCTACTCGTTACATCAAACGATTTCTGAGAAGAATAGCTGGGATAAAAGGATAGACCGACTGACACGTGATATCATTAGCATCCTAAGCGTTTTTTCTTCATCTTCACGCTTGCTCCGTCGGTGCGCTCATTTTCAATTACATTTTCTAAGGGACCAATATCTGCAACAATAGCCTTTTCTCTGTTTCCGTGTAGTTTCTTTTTCTTGTTTTCATTTTACTACTGTGTTGTTAAACGCAATACTTTCAGCCAAAAAGAAACGACGCTTACAACTTTAGTATATGATCTGTGCTTACAACTGTCAATAAATAATTCGATATGTCAAGATATGCCTGAAATTAGCTAAAGTATAGGCGAAAGTATGGAATCAAAACATAAATCTCCAATCGACGAATCTTCGACTTTCCAAAGTCGATTAGTTAATACTAGTTTAATATGCGTCTAGTGAACTGTCGAAGACATAATGCGACAATTCATATTAATCTAGGCTTATGTAATTGCGGTTTAATCTGGTTTTATGTTTTGTCTATTAATACGAGCCTATGTGTGTCAAACTCAGTCATTGCGATTACGCCATAAGAAAATGCCAAATAAATATATTATTAGCTCACTTTAAAGATATGCAGAAATGTTGCATGGAGAGGCCACCTAACGTTTACACTTTTTCTAACTCTCTGAACTTCGTACGTTCTGAATTTTTTATTTTAATCTTCATAAAATAGATATTTTGACTACTCCCTGATAAATTATTCAAAATGTTTCTTTTCAAAGGCTTAGAGTGACTCTATTATACAAACGCCAGAACTTGATTAGCTCCTCTTCTCCCTCTCCCCTCTCGCCCCCCGAATCATGCTGAAATTCCGTTCTGTTTCAGCTAATTTTGCGTAACCTTTAACCGACACGTAGCTTCTAGAAGGACGGCGAGATGCGTTCACTTTAGAAAGTGTAATTATAAGTCTAGAGACTTTAGATAATATAATACTTTGCAGGGTTCAAGTGTACTAAGCCTTAAGTAATTTGAAACATTCTTTTACCATTAAAAAAGGGCTCATGTATGGTCATGGCCTTTCTGGTGATTGTTTTTCTTAAGGTGGAAAACTTTCAAAAATCAAAGGTTGTCATTTCTTCGGAATTAAACGTTTGGTTTTCGTTCTATACGATCAACACTGAAGCCCCTACCGTTCTGATATTTTATCGTTTATCATCAATTCAAGTCACAGAATATAATGCGCCAAAAGTTTATTTTAAGTACAGATTTCGATTTTTCATTTTATAGAGTATCATTTAACCTTAGAGTATCATTAATCCTTGTAACCCGCTCTTACAAGGATTTTTATACGATTTTTTAGATTTTTATCTAAGATACTCGTAGTACTCGAGGTATCGCTGTAAATTTACACAAAAAACAGTCTCCCCTCACTTTCGAAACTACTAAAGTCAAAATAAAAAAAAATAACGTAAGTAGAAGTTTAATTAAATTTTACCGGATATCTATGCCGATTACTCCTAATAGTTTTTGAGAATTCAAAATACATTAAACACTACACATACATTAAACAGTATAATTTAAGTGTGGTCTAATTATGTACGGAACCCTCGTAGTGCGAGGTATGCTTGTATTTAGCAGGTTTTATTTATATACAATTATATGTTAAGCGAAAGCAACTTTTGGCCTTTTGGAGGAAAACGACAGATCTTGGATTCTCGAGAATTTTGTTGATATTTCCACTCGGTAACAAATATGCAGAATGTTCTGGCAAATATTGGCAGCTCTAGCATCAATGGGTTCACAATGGGCGTGGCGTGCGCGGAATACTACCGCAAAAATTGTCGTTGTTGCTGTATTGTTCTTTTATAGTTTGAGTTTGGATTCTCGTGTTACTTTTGCTTGTGCGATTCGTAAGATACTAACTTTGGCGCGCAGCTCTGCCCGCTTGGATTTTTAATTAATATTGCGGGATTTTTTCTTTTTCCCATGAGACTATTGCGACAATCCACTTTAAGAAATGTAAAAGGATTTTGCCATATAAAAAACATGTCGCGTCAAATTTTGGTTACAGAGTAAAAAATACCAAATTTTACTCTAATGAAATAATTCTATTTGTGGAATTAAAAAGTAGTTACTGGAATCATGAATTATATATTTATACTTAAGTTTTATGTAAATCTGCGTAATTGAATAACAAAACACCCAAACTTTTGCATTTATAATGTCAGTGAGATAGTTCTGCATCTGAGTTACTTATTTAATAAATACATTTTAATTATTCTCTGTGCACAATATTTCAAACAAGATTTTCCATATGTGTACGCTAAGCTTAATTTGTCTGGCAAGATATTCACCACATATAGTAATCCCAAGTAAAATTTACTAATATCATTGTATCTGAGATTTTTTTAAAATACACAAGACTGCAAATATTTTTTCGCGAATTCATCACATAAATATTTTCTCCTAAATATCAAAGCAAATAGCTAGAAGATTGTAATCGCCTTGTCGTTGAGAACTATCACAGCAAAGACTCGGCGCGCAGTTTGCGTCGACACGCGCGGTTCCGTTGTCGATGTAATTACGTCTAGTGATAGATTCAATTGGGATCATTAGAATGTGTTCTATGTTCTTATCATCGTAGGTGGCGGTCAATTTGCCTATAAATAGAAATATATCAAGATACTCGTGAACGCGTCGATTACGGTCTCGTAACCGAGATACTAATGGGAGATACCCTCTTTTTAACGGCTTAGCTAAAGAAACCGCTCTTTAGTGTTCTGCATAATAAGCAATTATTATAACTTTCTTAACTGGCCGTCTTAGATACTTTTTGCTGGAAATGTCCGATGCGGATATGCTAAACTATCGGCTACCTTCGAAGGACACTTGTGTGACCTGAGTACGGGTCGGTACGAGTCCTCGAAAAGAGCATGAGATAACCCGGACGGTGATTGGGAATGGCAAAACACTTAACCAACGCACAGCATCTTTTTGTAAGAATTTATTTTTCAAAAATCAGTGGGGTACTGGGAATCAAGTGATCGCTGTGGAAAACGTAAAATGCTCTAATCGGTTAGATGAGGATCACACGATCATTGATGTAGAAAATATACAGTATCTGACCTTAGTATTTTTATCGACAGTACGGCACGTCATTGATAATAAGGAGTAATATGGATATGGTAAAGTATTTATTTAGCAGCGTTTAAGCAGAAGTAGCATACAATATATAGATTGTATTTTTAACACTAAGTAGTACATTAGTAGGGTATTTTTTAAAGTAATATTAAGTGCTTCATAATATAATTAGTATATTGAAGTAAACAAAATTATACATCAAGTAATTATTGGCCTTTAAAGTAAGTATTGAAGTAAACAAAATTATACATCAAGTAACTTGCTAAAGTAATATTAAGTGCTTCATAATATAATTAGTATATTGAAGTAAACAAAATTATACATCAAGTAATTATTGGCCTTTAAAATGGATGAAATTTGTGTACATGCGTCATCGCCTGTTTACATTTTTGGAAACCGACTTTTTCGTTAAATAAACCAGTAGTGAATTGATGTAGTTATCCGCCATGCTTTTAGCCAAATCTATGATGTGATTCGTATTTTAATATTCAAATTATGACCCCCAAGATTAATACCCTTCATTTGAAAATGTATGAAAAGTTTTCGTTATAAAATAAACAGTGCTCAGCTTTAATTTTTTCATGTTTTCATTAGTTCAGATGGCAAGCTCACTACGTCGATATATTTTAAGTGCCATGTCAGAGAGATACACTAACTCAACTTTTGTAACAATATGTAATTAAATTATCGATATTTTAATACCTATCTAAGTTAATCTCACAAATCACTAGTCCGCACTTGGTCGATGTTAGAGCGAGACATGAAAATATGATTTAGCACACGAAAAAACGAGACTCGTAAGAAGATATCAAGGGTTGCAGTATAGTTATTTTGTGTTTACATTGCTATTTAATGTTAATATTTAAAGAAAACAATTTCATCAGTGAAATGTGACGCCATCTTTATTAAAACTTGATGTTTGTTGCATTTTTTACACCATTTCGTTGGACAGAAAGGGTATTTGAATAGAATTTTGCCTAAATTTTCGAGCAATTATCATGTCAACGTCCGTTTGTCGAATGAGAAATGAAAGTTTGGGGCGTAGCAATAGGTAGCTGTAGAGCATAAGCTGGGCGCTAAGCTCCGCTTAGGGGAGCCTATTTGGGCAAGTGGTCTGTGTTTGGAATAATCTCACGGTTTCCACAATTATAGACCTACATCCAAAAAATTATGTACCCTATCATAATATAAAGACAAGTTTAAACACATTTTGAGCATTCTATTAAGTGGAATATCATTGCATAGGTTTCCATAGTGTTCGAACACGCTCTTGACTGCTTTTTATTTTTTAATCATTGAAACTTGCTTAAAGAAAAACGGAAGATATTGAGAGTAAGAGAAAATTAAATGAAAATAACGCGATCGACTGCTTTTGTTTAAAGCACGCACCATTTTAAAATACATAATTTAAAAATACTAGGTATAATTAAAAAAATATAGACAAGCTGGACCCGCGTCCAGCCCACGCATCGAGGGCCTGCACGTCGTTTGAAGGGAAATTACTTTATTTATCATTATTTATTACTAATAGGGTCTTGCAAAGGAAAAAATATTCAATAATAATATAAATTAATTAAGTAATATAATAAATTAAGGGTGGGGGGGGTGTGTACAAATCTTTTTGTGTATTTTTCTAAAGACCCAATGTTATATAAAAAAATTTTTAGACCCTCGTAAAGAGAGAGATTGAGAGCGTTGAGACTTCTTTCAAACGATAATACCCGTCGTGTATAGAAATTTGAAAAAAAATTGTTTACTTCATTTGATACCCATTTCATATTTTATAGTTTGCAGCTGTTGGGATATATGCAGATTAATATGTTATATTACTATTAAAAATTTTAAGTTTCTAGATCAAGGTGTTTCTGATAAAAAAAATCGCGTGCAACTCAGTGCACTTAAGGGAAGTGAAACTTCTTTAGCGATCTCTACCTTCACAAAAGTAAGTATAAAGTATTAAAATGGCACTGACAGTTAAAAAGAACATACAAAGTGTAAATCCAAAGATTGTACTAAATTCGCATAAGATTTTAATATTATACATTAAGAAAAACTAATAAACTGTCATTACAAATGGATGTGAACATCTAATCTTCATTTAGATTTACATGGCCTATTGTTAATTAAAAAAATAGCTGTAATGTAAGTTCCAGAACACTTTTAAATGCCGCTCGCGTTGAAAATTATATTTACGACTAAATATGCGGGTTCATTGCAGATTTATAACTAAATTAAATACAATGTATACCTATCACGTTTAGGCACTCTCTCTGGTAAGAAATGTGCCTAAACGTGACGCGACCTTAAAATTTTACTCTCAATTCTCGTCCACTTATCAATTATGGAATCTTTGCCATAGAAGTTATTTTCAAAAAATGGCTGGCACAGACGGACAGAAGGACATGCGTTTTTCGTTTGAAGGCACGGAACCCTCATTCTGGTCATAACAGAAGGTTTCATGTCAGACGAGGACCATTTATTTGTCATATATTTTGATTAAAACTTTTTTATATTTGACAGTGATGAAACTGATTGTTTTTATCCCCTATCTACAGTGTGTTAAAATCGAAAATGTTGATCTCAACATCATACAATAAAAATGTAAAAAATATTTTTAAACTATCATCCGATAATTACGATGTGCAGTTGCGAGTGACGTAGAAAGTTTTTCCGATCATCTGATACGAGTGAGTCGCTGAATCTCAAGAGTTACAAGAAACATCGATTGCGACCCCGCAATCGTACGGTCGATCGTTTCTTCTGGGCTTATCGTTAATCTTCCAGTTCGATGCAAATCTCCACGTGAGTGCCGCAATTGAAACGCAAACAGTGGAAAAATGGCGCCAATATACATGATAAAATTAGATATTTCCAAATAAAAAACATGTTAAAAAATCATTTATTTTAAATTGTCATTGCCAAAATAAATTTAAATAATTTTATAGAATTCATTTATAGAAGGTGTTAGCACGTTTCAATTTACCTCTTAATTCCATCCTGATATCTTTCTCCTATTGAAATTGTTTATACATTGTACAATCGACGGAAAGAATTTTCAACAGATTCATTTAACTATCAGGAAAAAGAGCTTCTTCGTAATAGGAAAAAACATTAGTAAATCTTATGTAAAAATCAAACACGGGTACCCGACAGATCACCATATTGACACCCAGCCTCAAACAAGGCAATAAACAATTTTTTAGAAAAATACATTTCGGTTTTTCAGGAGGTTTTTCAAAATTCTATACTTGGGGATTAAAAAGTAATAACGGGTTTACGAGGGTAGCACCAAAAGTACTTAGAATTGGCCATTTGTAACAATGGTAATAAAAAAAATCAAATTTAGAAAGTCATAGTCTGATAATTTATATAAATTGCGTAAATCTGTTATTTATTATGATTCCCGGACGCTGAAAAAACCGTAACTACCTCGAAAACATGGTAGTAGAGACGTCCAAGGAAGAGTGGACCGACTACTTCTCTTAGTGTTCCATCGGATGAAACAATGAATAGAAGGGCCAGGAAGAATATTATAAAAAAAATAAATTGTTAACTTACAATGACTTCCATTTTCGATATTCCAAAAAATTTCAGTGTCACGTCTCGTACGGATTTAACAATTCTGTCCAAACTGTTGGTTTCTGAAACATGAAATTTACAGGAGTCATTTTTTTTGTAACATAAACACACGGTGAGAAAGGGGCTGAAAAACATGTGACGGTGGAAAATGTTTTCCACTTATAATGTGTTATACTTAAAACGTGGAAATTGTTATTACTTAAAAAACATGGAAATTGCAAAGTATATTTTCTTTCAAATACATAAAATTTCTTGTATGATTGGCATCTTTTAAGGGTATTTCTTAAATAGGGTGAACTGGAAATAATTATTGTTCACTTGGTTTGGTTTAGCCGATTTGCCCGATGCTCATATAGTACCTTGGTCATTTTGAAAGCAAAAAGAAAAACTAATAAGATCCTCAACAAAAAACGCTCTAGATGAGATATCAAAATTGTAGCGATAACATTTCGGTTGATAAGTGTGTTTTGTTATATTTCGGATGATTACAGATTCACAGGCAACAGCTAGAACTAAAGTATGATATTATTATGAGTGCTAATTTCTGAATACTAAAAAGAATCGACTTCCGAATTTTTATCATTAATAAATTTACCTTGGTATGTTAAGGGCAATCAATTAAACAGCGTCGCGAATTAAGGCATCGTATGATTTTCCAAATCCCGTACCTGTCATTATGATTTTTGACACCAAATTTCTATCAACCATCAGTTTGAGGATAACATGAATGTAGAACGATAGATCAAATAGCTCTCGACTCTGCATTTAATAAATGTGACGACACCGAGCGGCAACCTTAGTGTAGCATTGAATGTTAATACGTTAAAACTGATTTCAGATAATAAGATAAAAGGGTTCGAAAGAAAGAGAAAAAAATGTTTGCATAGCAGACAATAAACACCAATTGGGATTAAATACAACGATCACATAATATAATTTGAATAAAAACCAAATGCATTTTGAAAGAGACAAAAGTAGGTTTCTGTAGTCCTATTCTCTAAGTGCCTAAATCTCTTGAAATTAAAAAAAAATGTTAATTGAAAATAATTTTAAAAAAATGTTAATTGAAAGCTCTAATCAAATGTTAGTATCAAGATTTTGTCTAAAGCTCTCTCTTCGCTCGTTAAGTATAGTGATAGCCGGTCGAATTTTCTTGTATTACAAAATACCGTCAGATTTCAATCGTTAATAACTACGAGACTATTAACACATTAACAATGGTTGAGCCCACAAAGGATAGAGCAAGTTTGTATTTGTTTGTTGTGCAGTATTTGTTTTGTTTGCAACTTCATCGGAGATCGGTAAGTGCATGCGCGTTATTATTATGAATTAGCGTTATTATAAAGTTATATATTAGTGTAGCGTGAAAAAGCGTTTAGTTAGGATATTCATCAGAGTATCATTGTAAACAGCTTGCGGAGTACTACTCGACGAGGACTAAAAGTGAGGCAGTAAAAATATTTGACGGAATGTAAGTGTAAAAATCGGTATTAAATAGTAAATTAACTCGCGTCAAGAGGAATCCTAAAATTAAAGGGTCGAGCAAATATGAGAACTACGACAGAGTTGCAAAGAAAGTGAAGAAATGTTGTAAAGCGATTACATAGCTGTCCCATCGGCGATACAGCGTCCAGCGACAGTCCCCGTCATACTATTCTGTGTACCATTGCATTAAAGAGTTTAATTAAAGTACATATTAATACAAAACACTTGTTATGATTTTACTCGAAGTTTTCACAAAAAATCCACGGCGCAGACCTAAACTGCCCCTTTAGGTTTCTTTTTTTTAATTATCGAAATCCACGGTGGAATATTTAGAGGGAGGAGACGACACATGGCACTTTACGTAATATTTTACAAATGCGGTTAAAAATAAATAAGTCTTAATTAAGATCTTTATCTGAAGAATTTACCTGAAAATTTTTAGAATTTTAAGTGTCACATCTGCAGAGATACGTATCAAACCGCGCAAAAATGTGCATATCCTCCTCTCTTATTTCCAAAGTTACTGAATTAAAGATCATAAAAAAAAGTTAAAGGGAGGTGTCGTGGGACACCCGGTTGGAACGAAGTTCCTTTCGCTATGTATTATGTATAAAATTTATATTATAAACAGGAATAAAAATGTCTCAGCATAATAAAACATTCACTATATCATTTACTAAATATAAAAATTAATTTTTTTTTTTTTGATAATTTTTTTATAAATCACAAAAAAAATTTCGGCAAATTCATTTATTTTCATTTTTACTTTATTATTTATTAAATACTTATTAGATTTACATTGTTAAAATTAACTTTATATTTAATTTGATTGATTTAATAAAAAAATTTAAAATAAGAAAAAAATTAATTTGTAGAATAATAAAACTTAATTTTAAATTTTATTCAATTTTAAAATAATAAAAATAAAAATATTTTAATTTTAATTTTTAATCGAATTAAATTTAAAATTAATTTCAAAATAACATTTTATTATTCTAAAAATTTATTTTTTTTATTTCATCAAACAATCTAAATAAAATTTAATTAACAATGAAAATAAATGAATATGCTGACAATTTATTATAATTTATTAATTTTAAGTATTTAATAAATGATAAAGTAATAATTTATAATTTATAATGCAAATATATACATACCGAATTGGAAACGGTCTGGCAGATTATTAGCTTACAATAGAAAGCCAGTAGAAAAAAAATACATTGACATTTGACATCAATATGATCTGTGTTTCACATCTTTTGATCTGTGTTTCACATGAGAGACAAATCTCATTACAAGATGATTTTTATCGGGCATTTTCACTATTGTAAATATCAATATAAATAATATTTACACGTGTTTAGAATCGATCAGAATGCTTACTACTCGAATGAATACTCGCAACTGTTATTCGCATGAATACACATAGACATACAACGAAAGGTCGCCTGGAGGAGGCATAACGCTTTTTCCTTATGTGACGATTTTGCCAATTCGCTCTACTGTAAGCCGCGTGAAAGAACTTCGTTCCAAAAAAACCGGACGAATCTGATAAGAAGATTACGGGAAAACTATGGCAGTTTTCCTACGTTTTGTAGCTTTTGAGAAATTCGTAGCATATTTACAACTGCGAGAGATGCCGAGAAATATATTATTAATACAGTGAAAAATAATGTGTGTGTATATATATATATATATATATATACATACATATATATATATATATATATATATATATATATATATAAAATATTAAAATTAGAGTTCTACTAGAACCTTAAAGGCTTTTAGGATTCCGTAGCTCAAAAGGTAAAATGAAATCCTTGTAAGAAAGCTTCTGCCAAGACTTTTTTCTCGGAAACCGCTTGACATTTGAAATTTAACTTAGTAATAGAAATATTAATGCGCATGTTTCTGAACTGCAAATACTCAAAAATATTTTTAAGGAAATTATATATATTTTTTTTTTAAACGTCGACATTACCTATGAAGAACAAAGTTAAGTACCTTCGTCAAATTTTTTTAATTATTAGTTTGTAATTACCGCTTAATAAAAATATATAATTTTCTTTCAACATGTATTATCTTTTAGGAACTTCATTACTAGAAATAAACAAATAGTAAACACTATACCATAAATATTATAATTTTTTTCAAAATTACTCATGAAAACCGATAACAGAAATTATAATTAATAGTTTTGTACACATTAAGACACAAAATATGAGATTCAAACAAATATAGCACATACAATGTGTATCTTTTTAACTTTTCCTTTTATGTTGGGAAGTATATTTTCTCTTCAAACGCCCCAACGACCTTGATACGTTCCTCAAGCCTTTTAACATGTTGGTGAAACCTTTTTCTCTGTTCTCTTCTAACGGCTCCAAGATATAAATGGAAAAAATAGAAATGAGAATGGAGAAAACGAATTTTTAAAGACACTTTTACATCTTTTTATACGCGTGTAACAAATTGTTTACTTAGAGCTTGTTGTTTACTTAGGTTTTTGGTTCTGCGATTACCTAAAAAACCTTTTACGTCTTTGACCGAAATTTTTGTCTTTCAATAACTGACGTATTAATGGTCTGAAATATATCCCTTCTTTGAGCTTTGCTTCACTTAATTTTGTAAGAATGAACTTTAAATATAAAAATACTTTATACCATTTTTTCAATCATTTCAAGTATTTCCTAATTGATTTCCCACACATTAATTCCCTTCATTTTGCCCATCTTTTATCAAATAGTGCATGTCAGTAGATCTTCTATCCCACATACAAAGAAAACAAGAGTACTTAGTGAACTCACCCTGGAAACCAAGTAACATTGCTATTGCTTTCAGATCAGCACACAATTTACACTTGAAATCTTTGTATTTTATTAAATTCAAAATTTATTCCATATACTTGTATGTTTCTTTTAAAGCAGTCGAATAAACGATAGATATTGATGGATGCTGATTGCTGTTATGAAGCAAAATTACCTTTAAACTTGTTTTCGAACCATCAACAAATAATAGTCTTTTGTTTCGTAGGGAATTTTCAACTTCCCCATCAAAGACACGATGTTGTTATCAAAACCTATGTTTTCCAAATTGAAGAAGAAAGAAGCCATTTCTCTATTTCGCTGTACAAATATGTTTGTACCCTATACCAACAAGTTCCACTCTTGGAGTCTAAATCCAAGCAGTTCATCTTGCCTTACGACAAATTCAAGTGTCATATCAAATCGTTTAATTCCTGGTGTTCAATTAAATGCGGACCGTGTAGAACACTTGAAGAGGGTAACAGCTTTATATCTTCATTGTCAACTTCTAAGTTATTGCCATCGATTTCTTCGTCGCTCAGCATTTTTAGCTCTCCAGTCTGACTTTTATTAGGACGTAAAGGATGAAGAAGAATGTCTTCGCTATGAACTATGTGTTTCAATACAAAATTTACAGTAGAGTGCTGAATATTTTATTTCCATTCGACCAAGATAGGAGGTTAGCATAACATGATAGTCAAAACAGTTGCGGAATTCAGGACGTTTCTCAATACACAATACGTCCAAAATATAGGAAATAAGCAATAGGTACTTTTTCAAATATATTTTTCCCTTGCAACTTAAAAATGTAATGTTCACACGTAGCAAAATTTGTTTGGTAAATGTTTACGCTGGTGACGACAGCTTCAATCGGTATTCATCTTGAAAAACTACATAGTAACGCTCACGAATAGTTAATCATAGTGATACTAACATGAAGTTAACATATTTCGTCAATAACGATAACTTTTGCCAGTATGCGTAAAGTGAGAGTAATTAAAAAAATTACTGATTAAAAATAAGATGTGACAGTAACATAAAATAATTTTTCACGGTTTTATCTTGTATTCTCTGTCTGTCTGATTGTTTATCACAATACTGTAGTTGAACGCAAACACTACTGTGCTGATTTAAACGGGACTTTTAAATTCCATTAAGAATACTTAGAGGTAAAACTAAAGTTAAGTGAAACTTTAATTCTGATTAAATAAATTCAGTTACTGGCGCTCATATATTTAAGAATCAAGTCTAAATTGTTGAAGGAGTCAAAACTATTTAGTCTAAAGTTCAAGCTAACATATGAATTGCCTTAATATCGGTGAAGGGCACTTTGACAAAAATTCCGCTGCATTTATAAAAAATATACACAAACGAAGATGCTGGCAAAAGATATAATAAATATATATATATATATATATATATATATATATATATATATATATATATATATATATATATGTATATATATTTTACAGGTGTGCGCAACGAGCTTTGAACTTGCTAAAAAAGTTCGGCGAGTGTGCGATAGCTGTATCCTTTCATACTAAAGGATCCTGTTACGAGTATGTAAAGGTAAATAGGTACTTATACCTGTTACAAAATACTAGATTGTACGCGGCAAACATACTCGCATATCGGGTATTCTGACGGAAGCACGCAACATAAACACTCGTCATATAGTATTCAATATTTTCTTTACTTGTTACATACCAGGATTTCTCATATTTTGGTCTTTCACTTATTTGAAAGAAACTAAACAAAAAGTTACAAAAATAAAACGTATTGGTTATTATTTTATTGTTATAAAACTTCTTGTCACGAGTATTCTGAGACAGTGTCTGAACATGCGTGTACAAAATATCGGTACGCAATAAAATTTAGACAGACTGAAGAATGAAACAAACACAAAAAGTACTAGATATTAGCTTGCTGAAGAGTTACGAATATGAGCTTATTATGTGGGACGTATTTTGTTTGATTCGCACAAGAAAAAAAATTAAGAAGGATGTCATCCGTCATGGACGGTATAGCCTACGTACTTCCGTTATAGCTTTGTTTTTCTTACTCTTATAGTAGTTGAGTCATTACAAAGAGGGACGGAAAGCTGCGTATTTTATAACAGGTATCTGCGGAATATCGTAGGCTATACAAAATACAAATACTTGGTTTTCGTATTATCGTACGGACTTCAGCATAAACGCCCCCGGTTCTAATATGTATGTTAGTTCTTTTAATATAGCGTAGAACTTGGTTTAATACACTGTAAAAGGTATTATAAAATGTCGACGCTCTAGACCGTCTGATAAACAGCGTTTGAAATTATAATAATAAAAATATGACGTATCTAAAACTCTGGTTGTGTGGACATTTCACGTTTAGTACCTGTTTCAGACAATGCAAATGGCTTAAAATATATAATCACAATTTATATGTCAGAAAATATTCAACTAAGCTATGAGATCCTGTATTTTTTATTATCAAAATTATTCTCTAGTACGCGAGACTCTAGGTTTAAAGATATAAGTAATTGTTAATCGGGTAACTTTACAAGTAATCAACTTTCGATATACATTTTTGGAAAGATAACAAATTATACTATCTTTTTAATTTTTTTTACACATTTGTTATGATTTAAATTTATCTTTGAAAAATGACATGCGTTCCTGTCCGATGGTTTATATCTACGTAACAGAACACGCTACGTAAGAGAACACGCTACGTATGAGAACACGCTACGGTTGCAATTTTTTAGATTTAGTATTTTGATTTCTATTGATTGATAGAATAGAAGCCTATTGACTTTCACAATGATTAAACAAATATATTAGTTTTTGTAAAAAAAATGTCTAAAAAAATTATCTCTTTTCGTGTTCCGCTACTGTTCTATATCTCCGTTTTGTAAGGATTTTACTTTCCCCTCCTCTCAGTTTACTGCTGTTATTAACTTTTGATTTCAACTTTTTCTTACAATTATTTATATAATAAGCAACAAAGAAAGGCGGCCTGCGCGCTTTCACTTTTACCGGCTATTTATAATTTATTTACAAATAATTTTAGAAACATTGCTGTTGTGCACTGACTGGTTCTATCAAACGATGGGAATACGACCTTTATTCGAAGACATTTATTCTCACTCGTCACAAATAAACCATAATCCAACGCAGCCACATTCACGTGACTGAGTAGTTAATAACGAGTAGTTAAATAATAACTACGGAAAGTGGAGAATACCACCATAATTCGCCTGTAAATGTTTTTGTTGTAATGAAAAATAATGACTAATATAAGGAAGAAATTAGGCAGAAAGTAATTAGTACGAATATTGCGAGTATACTCAACGACATCTTTCCATTTAAAATCGAGATATAAGTAAAAGTAAATTGTTTGTATCTCAATACTCACAAGAAAATCGACAGAGATATAGAAAGATGGCCCTGCAAGGAAAGCGGAACCACGAGGAAATTGACTGGAAGTATAGAAAAAAAACCCTTTTGTAGACACAAATTCAATCATTAGGGCGTCTGTATGGCCGGTGCCATGGTCTGCCCGTGCCGACGAGATCGAAATGGCGGCGGAAATAATGCGTCGCGGCGTCCGCGCAAGCCTTTTGAATCTTTACAAATTGTCCACCTAAAGATGTCATTAT
The DNA here is from genome assembly GCA_039881145.1 of Druceiella hillmani. Taxonomy (NCBI): domain Eukaryota; kingdom Metazoa; phylum Arthropoda; class Insecta; order Lepidoptera; family Hepialidae; genus Druceiella; species Druceiella hillmani. The sequence goes on along the minus strand of JAYKKI010000081.1, from coordinate 10,726,685 downwards.
ACAACGTAACCTAGGTCGTAGTAAAGAATTTAAATAAAGTAGAAATAATACTACATCAGGTAGTTTCTTTTAATTGTGAAAAATGAAATTAAAACGAATTTCTACAAAATTAACGACAAACGTATTCAATCTTTTCACTTTTGGATTTAAATAAAACATAATTATCATAAACTAAACGAAATATATTATGTAGTACATCAAAGTGAAGAAAAAATATGAAAATAGTAAAAATAATAATTTCAGTACGAAATGCAAAAATACCTGAAAATAGCTGAATGTGACACATTTCAGCGGTAAGAACCTACCTGTGTGTTAAGCATAGATTACTCGTACTGGAAGGGTCACGCTTTCGGCTGTTGCTCACTAATGAGCAATGGACGACGGCACTGTTGCTACGCTGTAGAAACCAATTATCTTCCAAATCTCTAGCGACTATGGAAAATTTCATGTCGTCAGCAAATAACGCACAGTGCGCAGTCTTTATCGCCTTAGCGATATTATTTATCAGACTTCTGAATCGCAAAGGCCCAAGATTCTTACCTTGGTTCCCTCTTGGTCGCACGAAATAGACTTTTGCTACGCCAAGGCAGTTTAATAGGGAGTCGTTATCCAGACGATTATGATAGTACACAGAGCAGAGCGTATGACCAAAACTCGTCCGACATTGCCAACTATGAAATGGTACAGAGTTATATTTACGTCGGTTTGTTTGGGTCCAATGTTGGAGCACGCGAAGAGGAAATCAGAAAACCTATATCATCACAAGATTTGCTGTCGGGAAGCTGGATAAGATATGGAAGGATAGTCGGATAACCAAAAATAACAAAATTAGACTAATGAAATGTCTCGTTTTTTCAATTTTTCTATACGGAGCGTAAACCTGGACATTCAGATTTAAAGACCGTCACAAAATCGATGCACTAGAAATGCGGTGCTGGAGACGCATGCTAAAAAATCTTGGACCGCTTTACGTACCAACGTATCCATCCAGGCCTTTTAAATCCTTCAGACAAAACTCCCGAAAACAACAATTTAAATCAAATTGGGAAAACTGTTTGACACTCTCAATATTGGAAACAAACCACTTTAAACAAATGAATTTTAGCCAATGTGAGTTTTGACGTGAAAAGTCATTCATTTCAGTCAAAGGACCCCCCCCCTTTGCACACTTGCAAAAACCGTATATAAGCATTATTTTAGCACCATTATACGTCGCTGGCGTAAATGGCGCTGCAGTCGCCTGCAGCACGACTCATTCGGAACTAAATTTACCATCGCGCGCTGTGTTTAATTAGTGATTACTCGGCAGTACATAGATCGATTAGAGCGGGAGTGGTCGCGTTTTACAGAGCGCACGACGTTATAAAAGGTGATACATAAAACGTATATTTGTGACTATTAGAAGTTGTAGAATTAAAAAAAAGTTTTGTTTTTTGCAAAAAATTAACGACTGCTCTACCATGACGCCATTGCATGCGGTATGTAACGTACAAAACTGGCGTGCAAGAGCTCTGGTAGCAAGAGAGAGATTTCGGTCATCGACGACCCGCTTTGAGCTCGGCGGAACGTGTTCATCTCCACAGGGAACGTGTTATTCTTACTCTATATTACACACTCTCTAGTACGCTCAAGACGTTTCACGTACTCCACTGCGGCTACGTCTCTGGTACAGCCTACCCGTTTTTTTCACTTATTTCCTTTTTTTAACTTTCTAGGGTCGTTGCAAAAGCCGCACAGGATTAAACGTGAATAAGCTTTATACCTTTTAAATACGTTGCTTTTGTCATGAATTTTCCTTGATTTTAAAAAGAAATCAGTAAAAATACATTCTTGCTAATACATATTTTATACCTCACAGAGCACGAGAATGTCTTTAAGCGTTCGGCAGAGTTTACTTTCTTGTTGATATTCTGTTATGTGGTCGAAAATGGTCGCGAAATATATATTTTTATAATCCTTAAACTAGTGTCTTAAGCGCCAAGGATTGTGAAGAATTTTCTGCGTTGTTGTGTTTAATATACATGCGGAAAACTTAATTAAAAAGTTTACTACGAAACGCGAATGTCAAAACCAATTTATAACACATATTAAAAAGGTAAAATCTTAGTAAACGTAAAATATCTTAGCTTAGTTTTAAACTATTTTTAATTGTACTACACTAACTCACTGACGGTTGCGAGTTGTACCAACGCACTAACAAATGAGCAAGAAAACAAAATATTTAGAAACGTGCCGGAAGCTAATTAGGAACAAAATATAATAACATTAAACGACGCCAATTTGAGACTGGTGCCCAAACATTTCTATTGTAACACGAAGAGTGGGCGCGCGAGGGCTCGTTGCCGTGGTGACGTGGGGTCACGCCGCCGCCGCCCGCGAGTAAACACGCCGCCGCGCCGCTGCGAGATGGATGACCTTGCGCAAGGTCCTCCCCACCGCCCCGCCGGGCGCCCACCTCCCCCGCGCATCTCGCGCCCGCCTCCGCCACTCGTCGCCGTAATCCAACCGCCCGTGTTGCATAAGACGAACAGAGGAGAATGCACGCACGTCCACTGACTATCAACGTACTGCCCGAACTCCTAGCGTTGGAAACTTGAAATTTTACACGAAGATTCCACAGATATAAAAAATAATTTCACGTAAAAAAATCGTGAGCATAGAATCATTGTAAACATTACTTACATTTTTACAATGAGAGCTCCTCACGTTTTTTTGCGTTGAAATAAATTTTTTTGTCATCAGAGAGGCTTTCGCTCTTAACCAAAATCTTAGACCATTACTTTTTATTTGATATTGCTACAAAAGCGTGTTTTTTAGTTTTGCTAAGGTATACAACTTTTTGTTTTAAGACTAGAAAGGTACATTTCAGATTTTTTTTTTATTTTTTTTAATTATTGTATTATTGTATTGTCATCGGTTCTTCATACGTGTGCAAAATTGTGAATAAGTCTGACGTCTGGAAATAGGTGCAAATTTAATTGAAAGATTCCGTTACGTACATACATACACATAAGTGAAGTTAATATAAAGCATGTTAAAAAAATAATTAAGCTTAAATAGGATAAAAAAAAACTAGCCAAAACTCTTCTTTTTCACTATATAGTAAAAAATAAAAGATGGCAAAAAACTACAGCATATTAAAATATTTTAACAATATTGGATACATTGTCCCTAAATAGGTGTTATGTATATTTTAAAACTCGCTATGTATATTTTAAAACTCGCTTGTTTACCCATAGTACCAATAATGGGTATTAGGTCCATGCGTTTACCTCAACGAGATCTAAAAAAAATTATCTTTGCCTTGAACATCAGAACTTTTGCAGTTGTTTGGACTGTCTTTTATATGCATATATATATATATATATATATATATATATATATATATATATATATATATATATATATATATATATATATATAAATACATATATTTTCTGCTAGTGGGTTTGTTTGAACACACATCACGTAAAACCTACTGACTCAATTCAGATGGTTTTTTGTGAAAAAAAAACATAGAGGTAATTTAAGTTATTAAAATCTAGTTTTTATTTCATTGAAATCGATTTACCCTAGCAGAAAATGTGTGAATTTAATATTTTTAAACGTTCATTTGTATTGCATTTTGCAAAAAAAAAGACTGATGGAAAATGGGCTCGTAATAATTCAGAAAAAGCAGATGTGTTTGCTCAACACCTTGAAGCAAGATTCTATCCAAACGAAGGAGATGATGCTCTACCACCTCTTCATTCCAATGCTTATCCTGTCAGAATCCCATTAGTTACGCCCAAGGAAGTTGCTGATGAAATTAAAAACACCCTTAATGTGAAGAAAGCAACCTCAATCTGAATTTGATCTAATTACAGGTGACATACTTAAAAGATTTCAAAGAAAAGCTCTGGTTAAATTAAATACTCTGATCAATGCCTGTATTCGACTAAACTATGTCCCAGATGCGTGGAAAACAGCTGAAGTTATTATGATACCAAAACCTGGCAAAAATCTAAGTGAATTATATCGACCCATCTCACTCTTACCAATCATGTCAAAGCTATTTGAGAAACTAATTTTAAAGCGTCTCAAACCTGTTCTTGATCAAAGAAACCTGATACCACCACATCAATTTGGTTTCAGAAACAACCACTCGACAATCGATCAAGTACATCGTATTACTGATGTTATTGAAAAAGCCATAGAAAACAAAAATGTATGTTCTGCTGTCTTCTTGGATGTAGCACAGGCATTTGATAGAGTTTGGCACGAAGGTCTCCTACACAAATTAAAATTACTTCTTCCCGATCACTTCTACCTACTCTTAAAATCCTATCTGACTAATCGACACTTTCAGGTTAAATACGAAGACTCGTATTCAGACTTGCAGCTGATTAAGGCTGGGGTCCCTCAAACTAGTGTTCTAGGCCCAGTTTTGTATTTGCTATACATTAATGATGTTCCAACAACGTTATATAGTACAACAGCCACATTTGCAGATGATACGGCAATAATGGCAGTGGGGGAGACTGTGGAAGTTTCAACTAGAAAATTGCAATCTGCTCTCAACAAAGTAGCCATCTGGACAAAAAAATGGCACATTAAATTAAACGAATCCAAATCAACACATATCAAGTTTACAAATAAAAAGATAACACCACATCCAGTCTTTATTAATGGCACTCAATTACCATATGCAAACACCGCTAAATATCTTGGTATGACGCTCGACGCCAAGCTTCGGTGGAAAGACCATATTAAGAAGAAACGCGACGAACTTAATATCAAGTTTGGAAAAATGTATTGGTTGCTTGGTCGTAGTTCTGAGCTTTCAACATACAACAAGCTTATTTTGTATAAGCAAGTCCTACGCCCAATTTGGAGTTATGGAATACAGCTGTGGGGCTGCGCCAGTAAGTCTAATATCCAAGTGATACAAAGATTCCAAAACAAAGTGCTTAAGTGTGTAGTTAACGCGCCTTGGTATGTCCGTAACTGTGATCACCATCGCGATCTTGAGATTGAGATGGTAAACGATACTATTAGTAAATTTGCTAGTTCTCACCAAAAGAGACTTCAAAACCACATTAATCCAGAAGTGTCCAGACTCTCAAATGTGCAAAATACTATTAGAAGACTCAAAAGAATAAAACCTTTTGAGCTTGTTAGACATTAGAACACTAAGTGATTCAAAGGAAAATCTTAGTTTAGTCAGCACATAGTACATTAATTGAGAAACAAATTAATCGTTAGTTATATAACTAGTTTTAATAAAAATTGTAATAAAAGAAAAAAAAAGAATTTGTATTGCATTAGTTCAACAAGAACAAAGAAGTCCGTTGCTGCTCAAGATGTAGTAATTACACAAATGTTTAGAATATTTATGCACATCAGTAGATGGCGCTATGTGTATTTTAAATCATGGAATGAAATTTTACACCAGGACATACATTGGTGCTTCGGGAGGGGTAGGTGCTTAAGTAAGCAATCTTAATACTGACAGACGCATGAGAGCAGATATCGTTGTCAGTAGTCTTCCGCACGTAATGTTTTTCTATGTTGCATGTATTTAATATAAGTTCACTTTGTTTCTTAAATTTGTTTAAAATTGGAATCTGTTGTTAATATTTATAATGACTTTGTACTTTTTTACGTTTAGTATTAAGTATTGGTTACATTAATAAAACTACAGAATGAGCCTTTCTGTACCTTAAAGGCGTTTACGGAAAAAACATTAAGGGAACATAACACACGTAACAGAACATAAAAATATTGTTTTTGGAATTTTCGTCTTTTTGTGTTTGTGCCCACGTCACGTAAATACAATTAAACCATTTGGATGGTGTTTTAGAAGAATGCAAGAAAGAACTATAAATAACATATAGTTTTCATTTCATCATATCTGGTTCACTCCATAGAAAGATAAGTGAACTTAATATTTGCAAAAATTTATTTACATGGCATTAATATAACAACAGAGAAGTGTCTAGTTACCAACGCTCATAACATTTTTCTTCGCTATATTGATATATTCATTATTAGATTACTTTTTTCCCTCAATTTGTTTAAAATTTGTATCTGTTGTAAATATTTACAAATTGTTTTCGTATGTTTAATATTAGGCTACATACATTTGATTATTTGTCTGCAAACATAATAAAATTGTAGAATTGGCGTGTTTATAGTTTATACCTTGACGCGTGCTGGGCTGGTATTCTGGTCGGGTCTAAGAGATTGCTTTAGTAGCAATAATCTTACCATACGTATCAATTGTATACATTAAACTACGTAAATAAATTACAGATCGAAGGTATTTTGATAAATTTTGAGACTTAGACGAAAAACAAACTTCTGTATAGTTACATATAAATGAGAGATGATCGTGATTTCTGAATGACCGAAAATCTACAACTAATTTTTTTCAAATCTTCTACTGAGATAGACTAAAGTCTTTCAAACAACATTTGACTGATTTCTATTCGGAAATATGATTTTACAATAAGAAGAAAACGAGTCTTCAAACTGAAATTTTAATCGTATCCAGCCTTCTTCTAAAAATGTTTTTAAAAGTCACCAGAACGAAAAGAGTTTTAACGTGTTAGATGACTCTTTTATTTCTCAGAAAAATATCATTCGGCCAATTAACACATAAGGAAAAATATTGAGCGATTTGTAGTCGCGCGTATTTTTCCTGTTTTAATGTTAGAGTAAGTTTTAATGGACATGCAGTCCAATTGAAATTACTATGCGATTAAAACAAGTTTCTTAGTATCTCACTCAACCTTATAAAGTTCATGAAAAATTTTTAAATTTTTTCATCGTTATATCAAAAATAATACTTAAAATTTAAGAGAAGGGAATTTCAACTCTAATTCTAAAGCTTTAATATGATAGTTCACACTATCAATTTTTTGTATAGTTTTAGAGTTTTTCCGAGTCATTTCCTAAACGGAAAAACGAAAATCTTGTAGATCACTCATGTGTTCGTGTATCCGTCGATCACAGGCGCTTTTTGCCAAACCGTTTGACCTTTAAAACTTAAAATTGGGCAGAGTAGTAAAACACAACCCGCACATACCTAAATATTTATTTACGTACTTAAATGTATCTAATACATATGACGAACTTATTGCTACGAGAGCAATCTCTTACAGTCAACCAGAACATCAGTCCAGCTCCGCGCGACGAGCGGGTCCCCGTGGTGCTCCGCGCTATCAAAGGCCGTATGCCTTGTGATCAGCCCAACACAACACGGTGACGACATAGCTAACACTCAAAATTATTTATATGGAATTTTTTTTTAAATTAAGTGCACAAACACTTTTATATGGATTTTTTTAAAATTAATTGCAGAAACACTTTTATATGGATTTTTTTTAAATTAAGCGCACAAACACTTTTATATGGATTTTTTTTTAAATTAAGTGCACAAACACTTTTAAATGATTTTTTTTTAAATTAAGTGCACAAACACTTTTATATGGATTTTTTCTTAAATTAAGTGCACAAACATATTTTATTTCGAATTTCTTTTATATTAAGTGCAAGAACTCAAAAATATTTGTATGGAATTTTTGTTTTAAATTAAGTGCATAGATATTTGTTTTAAATTCCAAATGTAGTGTATATTATTTGAAAGCATTATTTATGGAGGTCTCGAAAACAATAAAAAAAAATTATATTCATAATTTTAGGTAGTAGATCTTCAGAGATTTCTGAAACTTTTAAATCTAAAATTATGAAGAAAATAAGTCTTTATAAGCCTGCACAAAGATTGTAGGAAAACTATAACGATGCTTGTAGATGTCACCATAATACAGTTGATGATAATATATATAGTATCACGATAATACATCGTGATACTCACGATACATTATCGTGATACTATACATTTATCTAAACATCTTGTTACATTTGTCCCATTTTTAATTATATCTTGTATTATTGAATATTAATGGCGCTAGAATGTCCATGTTTGGGAAAAATAATTCTTCTCTTTAACCGAGATGGGGAATTCCATATGCGTGAGCTAGACTAGCATTTGGCCGGCTAATTTTACTACCTTTCGTGCTGAAGTATTTCAATTTTAAAATGTTTAAGAGAAACGTTGAGTTACAATTTTCTGAAAATTCCATGAATAAAATTTGTATTAATTTTTTTTTACTCTTCCAAAAAAAATACTTAATTATTGGCCGGGTGCGGACTACAGAGTGGTAGTAACAAAATCGACCGCAGCGCTCGTAGCGGCAGAAATGGAAATATCTAAAGGCACCTGTTGTATATTGTCGTAGACAATATAATTTACTTGCGTAGTAAACACAACAATATGTTTACTTTAAAAAGTAAGTAAAGAGGATCCATAAAATTACAATTTAAACAGTTTATAGATTGCAAACTAAATATTTAAACATCATAATTATTTATCTTTTTACTACCTGGCCAGTTTTTATTTTTCTCTTATTAATTTTTTTTATTAACATTTCTGTTTAGATTTTGGTTGAGTGTGTAGTATATGCTTATGAATTTAAAGTGAAAATACTTCAGCAATGAAGAAATAAGATATTCATTGTGAGTTTTTTTTTCTTAAAATCAATTTTTAAATTAATCAGGGCTGAGTCCTATTTTCTTAAGTACGTCATTTTTTATGTGTCTTCCTTAACTTAAAAAATATATTTAATATCGTTATATATATATATATATATATATATATTTATATGTATATATGTATATATATATATATGTATATATATATATATATATATGTGTGTATATATATATATATATATATATATATATATATATATATATATATATATATATGTATAAAACATCATATAACTATAAAAAATCACTCAAAATTACCATTCTCATATCTCACTTTTATGCATTAAAAGCAAATTTTCGAAACGTGATACAATAGTTACTGTGTAGTAAATTGTAAAAATGCTTCACGAAATAGCAAATTCGAATTCTACAAATTTCCAATATCGAATTGGGAATTAGATAAAAAACATGGATGGCTGCTGTAAAATGCATTCCTTCTGACATTCTTTTGGTTAGAAGGTTATAATATGGGTAATACAATGAATATTGTACTCATTTTGTTGAGCTGAACAAAAAAAGGAAGTTATGTATTCTGGGTACGGGCAACTAAAATCTTGTTATCATTTGTAAATAAAAGCAATTATTTAGATATTTATCTCTACTTTACAATAAATAACAAGACAAACAATCTAATATAACTTAACATGATTTTATCGAAAACTCGAATAATACTTACTTTTCTTCGGCAAGAATAAAAAAGCAACAATCGATACGTAGTTAGGAACACAGTATAAAGAAAAATTACATGTGATGTAAGTCACAGTTGATGTCTTTCATTATTTTCACATTATTCACGTACACATTTTCCAAGCCATTAACTTGAACCGTAGCAATAAAATTCACACGCCTTTAGAATTGCGGACGCTAGGTGGCGATGATGTCACCCACCCAGCCAATAGATGTGAAAAACACCCAGTATACTCAATCTACACGTATTTAGAATATATATCTACACATATATAGAATACACACAGTCTACACATATATAGAATATATAAAAAAGAACGTGTCTATTATTCATACAAGTACATGTGTGCATCAAACTGAGAACATTTGAAGCGAGTTTCTGTAAAAAATGAATTTTTTTTCTTCAAAATCGCAATTTTCACAGTATTTTTTTCAGAAAAGATTAAGAATTTTCATATAGCTATTTAATATTTTCTACTCAGTCTGATGAACAGAATCATCCGTATAAATAATAGACAAGGTTCTTTGTTACAGCTGAATACGTCCGTCTTTCCCATTGGATCAATTCATCTCCATATGTGACATTTCTTATTGATTCACGCATCGATGCAGTTTCAAAGGGCCATGTCGCCTGAAAGTTATTGACGAATATCTATAGAGAGGTTTATTTATTTATTTCAAACGTTCGTATATGAATGCCTAAAGGTGCGGCACATATTAAAAATGAGAGATAGAATTTCGAAGAAATGTAAATATATACTCGTATTTGCCGATCACAGAATTATTACTTACTGTTTTCAACTAAAGTGGTAGATTCTAAAAATTCTACTACTTTATCCTAAATTTTTTTTTTCGAAAAAAAATAAATAAAAAATTCATTGTCTTTTGAAAGTTTAAAAAACATAATTTTTTCCTTTATTTTATACTAGCTGGGGTACCCGGCTTCGCTCAGGGAATCGATACGAAATTGTGTGTTAGTTGGAATAAAAGAATAAACTTTAAAATATAAAAGATAAACAGTTTTTATTGGAAACATATTCTAACTATTTTCAATACTTGGTTGTAAACAACATCTTTCATTTTGTTTTCCGGAGTATATATGTACAAATTTTTCAAGCAACGTATAGTTGACCGTGAGAAAAGCAGGATTCTTCGAGGTTGATGCCGCAATGTTTTAAAGATTGTTCTTGAGCTTTGCTAATTGTAAAACTGTATAGGCTAATTTGATTGAAAATTGCGGTCTTTTAAATTGGAATGGCAGTTCAGTAGAGATTAGTGGTATTCTGGGTATAAATACTGTGTCCTTTGTCTTTTCCAGTCATCAACTTCGATGATGTTATCCCATAGCTCTTTGATGATCATTTTTGTTCCATTACATAGTTTTGGCGAGTCGAGATTTCTGATTAGTATGATCCGAGATCCAATTTTCAGTCGAAGTCAACGTAATGGCATTCCCGGAACTTGCAAAGAATTTAAAAATTCTGTAAAAAAGTTTTTTGTATATTTTCTCTTCACCGGGAATTTTATTTTGGATATTAAAGTTGATGTCGTCAATAATATTATTTTTAGTTGTCAAAATTGCCCTCTGAAACAGCCATTCCGGATTAGCATAGTCACGAGTAATGTTTGGATAAATTTGGTCGATGAGTTCGTTCTCTGTAGTAGGTATGTTACAGAAATCACTGTTAACTTCAATGGGGCAGGTCGTCTGGTCAGTAGGTTATGTGCCTTCTCCTATTTGTAAAAGTTGTTGAGCAAGATGTGCTGTTGTTTCGTGTTTCGATAGTTCAACTCTCATATATTTTGTTTGTCGCAGTATGTGTGGCCAGAGATATGATTTTTTTAAGCATGCATTGATTTCGTGTGCTGGTGTTGACTTGGGGATAAGTGGAAGTGTTTGTCGAAAATCTCCTGAAAGTATGAGTAGAACTCCTCCCATCACTTCAGAATTTCCTAGCAAGTCTTGTAATGTTCTGTTCATGGCTTCGAGTGATTTTTTATCTGCCATTGTGCATTCGTCCAAGAAGATAATTTTAGCTCGTTTTAGAATTTCACGCCATCCAGATGTTCTTGAGACTTTACATACTGGGAATTGTTCTTCGGTTATATTCAATGGTAGTTGTAGGGCGAAATGGGTAGTTCGTCCTCCTTCCATAAGTGTGGCGGCAATGCTGGATGACGCCAGTGCAAGTGCGATGTGTTGTTTAGCACGTATTTCTGCCAACAATACATTTATTAGAAATATTTTCCCTGTGCCGCCTGGTGCGTCTAAGTAAATAATTCCGCCAGTATTGTTGTTGATCCGGTCCCTGTCCCGATTGGTCCGTGAATCATGTTTTTCACAACTATGTCGTACATCTCCGGATCTTCTTGTGGATTGGGAATTCAACTTGGATGATTTTGTCGATATACGCTCTTTTTCTAATTGAGTGCAAAAAATATTATACATAACTCTTTTCAATACATCCGATACTTGCCCGGAGTACGGTGCTTACCCGGGCAGCTAGATGTCTTCGCAGGTGTTCGCGGGTTATTCCTCTGAGTAGCACTGAACAACGTGGACAAGTATTGTGTGTACATTTTGAATATTATTTTCAATTTTCTGAAAAAAGTAATTTCTTTTTTTCAGTGAATGTATAACGTGTCTGTTTCTCCGACATTCTTTCAGTTAGGAAAAAAAGATTTTTGTTGAAATTCTTGTAACTAGCCGTTGAGGAATTTTAAAAATTTGTTTTCGAGTACCTAATCCTCCCCTCCACCTATACCACGTAAAATTTCTATATACATATTTTTAAGTATCAAATATTGAGGTATGTGCGGGTTATATATATGTCATTACTGTGCCAAAATTAAAGCTTCTATGTCATAGTCATAGTCATACTTTTTTTCGGTACTGGTATATAAAGCACACTCAATCACGTCAATTCGTATATAATAAATTCAAAAGAATATTCAAAGGTAAAACTAACAAAGAAAGAAAAAAATAACAAATGAACAACAATATCATAAATAAATAATTATACCCTAAATAAATAGTTACACCACCGACGTATGAGTCAATAACAATCCAGATGAATTGAAATAAATATTAGATACAACTAATAATTCAATTAATACTAGAAATAAACTTCAATACAAAGTAATTTTCATTTAGTAAATCCACAAAAGTGTCGTCAACTGTAAACTATATTGCCAGTCAAACAGAAAAAAAATACTAATAAAAATAATAATAATAAAATCTTAAAATTAAATATCAACAAATAATAGTATATCATTAAATACAAATTATAAGAATTGAATGAAATATAATGGTAATTATGAAATACTTATTTATCAGCTAATACTTCATTTATTTTATAATAAGCTTTTTTCTTAAGCATGTTCTTCACTCTACTCTGGAAATGAATGCCTTCCAAAACTTTTAATTGTTTCAGGCAACTTGTTATAAAATGTGGTGGTACTATTGCATATAAAATTGTTTGAGACCCTGGACAGTCCATGTTTAATGCTCCTAATATTATCCCCTACTATGCTTCTAATATTAATCTAGTGCTACATTCGTGCTTTAAAAAGAAAACAATGTTGATATTTTTTGACATATATAATATTAATATTTTCATACACATAAGCATTAGGCATAGTCATGATCTTGATGCTTCGAAACGACGATTGTCTGGATCTTAGGCCCGATAAATATCTAATTCCGCGTTTCTGGGGAATAAATATTCTATTCAAAGCTGTTGCAGTACCCCAAAAATGCAACCCGTAAGATATTATGCTGTGAAAATAAGCAAAATAAACCTCCTATGCGGCATCTAGCGGTTTCTGAGAAAAACTTAAGTGTTCAGTTTTTCCAGCACGGAAACCAACAAAGACATTTATTAACGCAGCCATTTTCGAGACTCTAAAACTGTTGGAGGTAGAAACTTGAAATTTAGCATGTCGTAAAGCATATTCACACCCCTATATTTCTCAGTTAGCATTCGAAAATGTTTATATGGTCATTTTAGAGGAGGTCAATTAAGTACTCGATTGTTTTTAATTTTATACCTCCTGAGGGATATCGCTTGAAAATACAGGTTATTCTGATCTTAAAAATATAATTTTCATAATTTTCCTTCTTGAGGTATGTTGTGAAACATGAAAAAAATATATTACAATCCACCGCCGTCTACCTATTTCAGAACCTAAATCATAAAAAAAGGTTTCGAGAAATGTAATTCAGAACCTAAATCATAAAAATAAGTTTTCTAAAAGTATAATTAAGGTTTATAGAAAAATTATAGCGATAATTTTGAAGCTCATTCATAGATATAGTCTTTCTATTGTTCGTTTCATGAGAAATTTATGACATTTTGACGCTTGTGAAAGGATACACTGGGCAGTATATTTAAATGGAGAAAAGTAATATTACTATTTGTGACTAGTTTAAAAGAAATACTGTCTTCTTAAATGTTTGAACTGTTTTAATTCTATGTTAATATCGAATCTACTTCTTGCAGTGAAATAATTTGTTTCTCATTTAGAGCGCGGTCAACCGAAATTTGTTCTCCAAAGTATCGGACGAACCTGATCCAAACAGGCGCAGTAACAGCCCCAAGTGGAGGGGCCGCCAGCGAGATTGCAGTAATTTAATTTCGATGCGCTGAGGGTCCTCCGATGTCACGGTCTTTACGTGCAATACATTGAAATATGCTGGATCCAATTAAGAGCCGCCAATAGTCCGTTAATGGCCTGGTAACACTAACGTGATGTGATATGATTTAGTAAGATAAGTTTTGAGGATAAGTTCAGTTTAGCAAAAATGTAAATTTCCGTTTTTTTTGTTTTGAATGAAATAAACATAACAAACGAAGTATTTGAAAAAATTAAGGCTCGGACAAAATAATTTCATAATAAAAAATTGGTTTCAAAAATGCTCTTTCTATGAAAAAAACGGTTGTCAATTGGCTGTGAAACAAATTTTATAACCTCACTTTTTCGGGATCTACTTTGTGCATTTTCATATTTTTATATCAATGGTTTGGTTTTTTTTATATCAATTCCACTTTGTATTTGCAAATTATGTGTTTAGTGTTACTAAGAATGGCATAACTCGAAAAACTTAAAACTAATACTTCCTTGACAAAGTGCACTTTTGTATGGAAACTTTCAAATCACTTTTTTATAAAATAATCATGGCCGAGTACTACCTACCGATTTATATTTCGTTTTTTAAATATTTTTATTAAAACAAAGAAAAATTAATAATATATTTTATTTCAAACAAAGAAAAATTGGAAATTCACATTTTCGCTAAACTACACTTATTCCGAATTTTGTTTCTTTCATTACTTGTAAAGGCATTAAAATGTTCATATCTGTCTATGAGAATCTTTCAAATTGGTTGACCCACTGTCATTTTCTAAGTTTACGAAGTAGGGAAAAAACAGGCGTTGCTTTTCTATTTACGGCGAGATTCAGGATTACACACCTCGACAGAGTTCTTTTTTCTTACGAGAATATTTTTACATTTTCAAAGATTATTTGGTTTTGTCAGGATATTTGTCACAGTAAGTATTACTGTAAACTTATCGTTATTAAATTCGATTTCTTCTTACAAAAACAGGTTTTAAAATAAAAATATCATAAAAAAATCAAACTAGCATATACGGAGCATATACGCTCCAAATGTATCTATTATTTGACTCCATCTGATACCTAGTAGCAATATATCTTCAAAGTAAATTTTGATAATTTGAATTCAATAAAATGAACAAAGTCTTTTTGGAAATTTACCATATTGCCGATTTTTTTATTCCTTAAACTCGTCCTAAAAGCTCTGGATAAGTGACAATCAGATGCCGCAATGTAGAATAAATAAGGTGGAAGTGCTTACAGAACTCATACCAACACTAGTAATTTTCGATAGTGTTTTGCGGTTTGCGAGAGTATTTTGAGGTATTTGTCCAGCGCATTATGAAGAAAAGAATATTGGTCAGATAGCCTGCTTATTTCTTTACCTAGCTGATTCAATTGCTGGCAATAAATTACCGCATTCACCACAGACATCTTCATAACTCATAACATCATTAATATTCAACCAGCAGCTAAGCATTACTATTGCTGTTATCAGTTCATATCGACGTATTAAAATCCTGTTTACCTTGTTGCGAGTCACTGGCGTGTGGGTATGTTACTAATTTTCATCAACAGTTACTAATTGCTACCACCAGTCAAATTACGTTCTAATGTCAATAATTGTTACAAACGTTAACGTATAAAGCAGAAGAACTTTTACTTGATATTGTACTCGCACAGACTTACACAATGGTGACAAACAAATAATAAAATATTGTTCTTAAAAGAACATGTAGCTACACAGACTCGAAAATCAAATAATAGAATTTCCTTGAAGAACAAAGTCGGCTCGCGGTAATCAATGGCTACATTCGCGTGCGATCCTTAAACATATGCTGTTACCAGTAGACTTCGGTGCGCGACCGGCCGCACAACGCTCCATCATTTAGTGCGGTGCACGCCGCCACGGAGCTCCCGTTTATCCACGTGCCTCGGCGATTAACGGCAGAAACGTGCGAGTGCGTTCGGCGAGGGTATATTTGTAGACTCGCGATGCGGACCGCTTGCGCTACGCCCTTTCTCGCTCATCGGCGGTCCTTTTCTTTCGTTACGCTCTATCTCAACTTTTTTGTATCGCCGTCTCTGTCTTGGGTGCCGTATTTTGTATATGTCGTGCAGCGCAAAATTGGAAACTAGGTTTCCACATTTATATCGCATTTGTACATCTTATTCTAGTTAATTACTCGCCTTAGTACTCGCTTCAATTTCAATCTAAATCCATTTTCTATAATACTATGCACTTGAAGAAGTAGTGTTAAATATCATTAACCAAGTGCATTTCTGCCTATTCATACGTTATAATAAGGTATTGTGGAACATTCGATAATATTTCTAGGAAATTTTCGAACTCGTGGTTAGAAACTTACGACCCAAACTTACAGATATCCATAGAAAATAAGTATATTATATACTTATTTTATATAATCATTTACTCCTTAAAAAATAACGTTCAATTTACAGTTTGACTCAAAGCGTCGGACCTGCGTAGGTGCCATAAAGATAAATACTTTTAAAATGTAATAAAACGTAGCGAATAAGCTTTTCGAATTAACATCAGAATAATATCAAGACTGGGCTCGTCTTACAACACCACGTTAATCAATGTTAGCGCAAGTAAAGCAGGTGGACACTGCAGGATATTCGTGGGCAGTTTAGTCGGGTGAAATAGACTATGAATTCGTCCTGTCGTTTAACAGTCAATGGCATAAATCGTCAAATCTTATTTGAGGGATTATCAAAAAAGTAATATTAAAAAAGTAATATTAAAAAAGGGATATTAAAAAAGTAATATTAAAAAAGTAATATTAAAAAAGTAATATTAAAAAAGTAATATTAAAGAAGTAATATTAAAAAAGTAATATTAAAAAAGTAATATTAAAAAAGTAATATTAAAAAAGTAATATTAAAAAAGTAATATTAAAAAAGTAATATTAAAAAAGTAATATTAAAAAAGTAATATTAAAAAAGTAATATTAAAAAAGGGATATTAAAAAAGTAATATTAAAAAAGGGATATTAAAAAAGTAATTCTTCTTGAAGTTGAAGAATACAAGCGATCAGGCCCACGACAACTTATTTGTGTATGATTATTTGTTAGTGTAATAGTGATTGTACGTTTTGTTACATAAAAATCTTTTAAACGTTTTTAATATTTACTGTGGCATGAGGATATAAATTGTTTCACAGAGACACAAGTTAAATACACTCCTTTCAAGAATACAACAGACTATAATGAAATATTTTATATAATATCAAAAAAATGGTATAATTCTACACATATCGCGGGGTGTCGTTTGAAAGGGCTAGTTGTTGAGAGGTTTTTCTAACATCCAGTTTCTTTTTTCATAATTTTAGCTTGAACAGTTTCTAAATTAAGGGTGAGATATATTTTTGCACATTTTTACTACCTGAAGTAACAAAAAAAATGTTTTCGAGACCTTTATAACTAGCCCTTTCAAAAGATAACACATAATAATGTAAAAATAACTATATAAAGAATTTCAAAGGATGGATATTTGGGGAGCGTTCATGGAATGTGGGAGAGAGGTAGAAAGAAGATAGGTAAGAAGGTAGATGTGGATGGAGGGAACGTGAAATGAGAGAAAGAGCTTGATGTTTTGAGAGCTTCAAAAAATGTAGGAGGTACAAAGGTATGAAGAGAGAAATTGGTGGAAGAAACGTGAGATAGGATGGAGGAGGGTAGTTTTTAAAATCGTTAACGAGATAAAGAAGGGAGGTAAGAAAGGAGGAGTGGTAGACGTAAAGTGGGGAGTGATATAATTATTTAGAGAGCGTTCACGAAATGTGGGCGGGATGAAAGTAAAAAAGAATGATGGATGAGAAAAAGGTAAGATAGAGGGGGAGGGGGGACGGTGGTATTTGGAAAATGTTTATCGAACATGGGAAGGAGGTAGATAGAAGAAAGGGGCTGTACAGAGGAGAAATGAAATTAACATTCTTAGTTAACAACAGAAGTAAGAAAGACAGTTCTTTTTCCGATTTTCTTAACGTTTATCATCACTGTTCGGCTTCCTTTGCACATAACGGAATGATACATACACTACATCCATATTGAAAAATAAGAGATACGCCATTAAAAGTTTTATCAGAATTGGTTTAGCATTTCTGAAAGTTAGCGGACAAACACACAGACAAATACATTTCTTTGAATGACAGTTTATGTAAAAAATCTTTAGGTTTTGTAAATCTCTTACGTGGAAAGTAACTAAAAAGTAGCCTACAGATCTGTATACACGCATTCAACAATTATTCCAATCGCTAAAAAGCGGAGAGTCACCAAAGAAAATGTACAAAAATATACTTCCTTTCCTGTCTACGTGCTGTTAACAGATAAAACTATAAATTAGGCATTTGAAGATTTTGTTCTATCGGTTATAAGCCATCATCATAGCTGAGTACTCCTAAACTTGCTGTTTTTAGTAAAATGTCAAGAAAATACAAGTTACTTAAAGCCAGTAGTAAAAAAATTATAAACATTCATTTAAAAAAAGCAAGATGTGAGCATCTAAATTGAATGGTAAGATTCTACGCCTGAAAATCTGCCTGTCTCATTCGGTCTCGTAGATTATAATGAACATTATTAAAAACTGCATCACAAAATATACATTTGCAACTAAATTTCAATTTTTAAGATTTGTCAAAAAAACAGCTTGTAACCCTGAAATTAAGATTTAGGAAAAAAATTATCATAAAATTCCATATACTAAAAGTAGGGTAGTTGAACTCTGAGTGCCGATGAATTTGAACAATTAGAAACAAACAAAAAATGAAATTGGTGTTTTTTTTATATCATTCTACAGAGTAACCTTCACTTATTTGCAGCGTTACTTTCAAATGTAATGATTACTTTCAAATCTACAATCTAAATTAGTTTACACAATATGTTATTACAATTATCTCTGTACCCATTTAATAACTCTGTATAATATCCCTTGGCGTTCCATAGCAATATCGCGATCGAATTAAAAAGGACAGAAAATGTTGTATGCTATCTCATGTGAACCAACCCGAATTTGGAAGTTGGGGATACCCTATATGAGTTAATGCATGCTAAAGTCAAACTAACAGAATTTTTCTGATAGACAATACTACGCGATCAAGCAGATGTGCATCAAAAAATATGGATGCAATAGTTCAGAAACCATGAAAAAAGATGAATACAATGGTTCAGAAACTACTTTAGATTTCGGAATAAAGTCTGTATGTTAATCCAAGCTATAAAGTGTTCGTATGTCTAAATTTCGCCGAAGCTTTCATACATCCATAGACTTTCGCTTTTATAAATATACAATGTACTCTTCCTGTGTTAAATCCCTACTCTCGATAATCCCTTAACCGAGTTTAATGCTTGCTTTATCACCCTACTGTTCTTTGTCCTGGACGGTTTCAGTATATAAATATATGCGCTGGGTTTAAGGACTAGAGCATTAAGCTTTTAAATAACATCCCAAAAGTATCCATGTCAGGGATAAAAGTAACTTATATATTAATTAGAACTTAAAACTGAATCGCCGTGACTATCGACAATTTTTATTCATCAACTCTTGAGCCCGCGCCAGTGATCGATCGAGACACAAAGTAACCAAAATTTTAATCTGAAACTCAATATTTTACTGTAAATTTATTAATATCTATCACTAAAATATTACAATAAAATTTTTGGCCATTTTGTTTGTCATCGTTTTAAATTTTTGGATATTTTAAATAGGGTTCATTTCAATTTTGTTACCTTTATAATTTCGTTACAGCACATCCTTATAACTTGGTCATTTCTCAATATGTTGCTATAAAGTTTTATTAACTCACCTCTTAGTTAGCCCAAAGACAGGCGATTTCCTTACTTCTATATTATCGTAAAGCTTAGGATGTAGGTATTTTACAAATATCTAAAAAAAACAATTAATGAGAAATCAAACGTTTAGTTTATAGAATAATTCGACCTAGAGTTATAAAATTAAGAATTTTTGAATTTTTTCCTTTATTCTTGCTATGAGACGCCGAAGGAAGTCGTTCCAAATATCAAGATTTTCTATCACCGGGAAGTATCTTTAATAGTTTTATAATTCAAAGCTTGCCGCTTATTAATTTCAATTTAATACCACTGGCCATTCCTGGGAAAAAGGGTCTTGACGGACTTTTTTTTTATTTTGAGAAGAAAAAATTATTTTATATTTACTGTTTTGCATAAACCAATAAAATAATATAGAAAAAATAATAGAAAGGTTAATAATTATAGGTGCTGTACTTAGGATTCGAATCCTACAATAATTCCGTTAGAAGAGATATCATTATTTAATAATCGGCACCCGATTTGAGTACGATCTCGACGTGTGGAAACTTCAATTATTTTGCAAATCTAATTTAATGCGTATTCAAAACGCAGTTTTCCATTTTTTTCTTCAAATAAACATGTAGATCCCTTAATTCTAGTTTAGTCTTCGTGTTCCTTAATGCATTTTCGCTTTTTGCATTTCATATCCATAACATCTAATCTTTCCAAGTTTTTTCAATCGGCTTCCTCGCTCTGGTCACATTAATAAAATAGCTGTTCTGATCTGTTGCGTTTGGTACGTTTTATACCCTCCAAAATTTTGTGTGTGAGTATGAAGTGTAGAATAGTGAAGCTCCCTCCCTCTCCTGACAACGACACGTTATTGTTCATGACGTATTTTCATTAATGAACACAGATATTTGAACAATCGTACTTGAAGTATGAAGTTATTGAAGATTTATTTGAGAAATTAGTTCGCAGAGGCTATCAGTGATTATACACAATAGGGATATCCATTGAATATATTTGGAGTTAATTTTGTAGAAATTCATTATTCACCATTAAATGAAACTACGTGATGTAGTATTATTTCTTTTTTATTTAAGTTTAACTTAAAGAATGTAGAAATAATACTACATCACGTAGTTTCATTTAATTGTGAGGGATATCCATATTTGTTAAGAAAATATATTTGTTACATTTTAATCACAATTATTTTTAACATTAAACATGTAAAACCAAAGTTATTTTTTATTAAAGGCCGATTAATGCCAACAGTGCTTGTTTTATTTGGTATTCCTCTGAAGCGCCCGCAATTAATCCATTCTCGGCTACGTTTCTTTTCTTTTCCTTTTTACAGGGAAACGATTTCAATGGATACGTTTCGGTGTTTAGGTTAAAATGCAATTTGTAAAACAATTTTATAATAAACGAAAAAGTTCCCAATAGATAATATTTATGTAATGTACTAATTAATCTCTTGAAAATAATAATCTTTCCACCGAATAAAAATATGACAATCTCACGGATCAAAAATTTAATATAATCAACACAATTAGTTCACGCAGCAGTTTCTAGCTTTGCATAACAATGGACATATTATATCGGTCGAAGTTATACGTACAGTGTATTTATTCGATACTCTCTCACTATTAAAATCATAACAATGGACATATTATATCGGTCGAACTCATAACAATGGACATATTATATCGGTCGAAGTTATACGTACAGTGTATTTATTCGATACTCTCTCGCTATTAAACTCATCAACATTATTAAATCGGGAGTAAAATTTATCGACACCTCTACGTAACAATGGGATATCCAAAATATTGAAAGTATCATAAAACAACCTGACGTGAATAATGTCGCAACTATTTTAAGCTTTCGTGCACAGAGTTAAAAAAAACTACACACGTAACTGCATGTTGCAGGCAACTACATCTAAATTGCATATTTCGATATTGCACTGAGGTATCATATGCCAAATTCTGAGGTTAGTTTCGTAAAACAGCATAATGTGAATATGAATAAAGTTAGATACACACAATGTAATCCTCATATGCCGTTAGGGATGTCACTGTACAAGTTTAAGTGGTAACGTTCGTTTGTAACGTGGTAGGCGAGGTCTGCTCACTGCTTTCATTGCTATCATTTTCCGTGACTCCGCTCGCGTAGAAGTTGTAATGGTCAAAACTTTCACGATTGACGATTGAATTTGAGTTTGTCTCTGAGAAAATTATCTCAGTGTCACCACTTAGGAGGACGATGAGACGCCTTGCAAATATTGGCATAGTTTTGTAACTCGAGCATTTTAATTAATATCTTTCCGTGAAAATTACATCAAAATCCGTTTAATAGAACTGACGTTATAAGCGAACAGGTAGACAGATAGAATTTGAGTTTTATACATATAATGGTTATGTTATGTGAGATGGACGGAAAAGATTGAGTGAATAAAATTATATATATATATATATATATATATATATATATATATATATGTATATATATATATATATACATATATATACACACATATATATATATATATATATACATATATATATACACACACACATAAATATATATATATATATATATATATATATATATATATATATATATATAAATTGTGTCTCGGAAATGGCTCTAACGATTTCAATGATAATTTGGTATATTTATTGCTTGGGTTATATTAAATTTATCAACATTATTATTATGACTTAATAATTTTTGAATGGAAAAACAGAGGTGTACGGGAGGAGATAGGGGCGAGGAAGGAGAAAAGGAAGGGGAATGAGGAGAGGAACCAGAACGAGAACGGGAAGGGGAAGGTGAAGGGGAAAGGGTAGGGAAAGGAAACGTGGAAGGGAAAGAAAATCTAATACCATGAAACAAGCAAATTCATGTTCCTATAGAAAATTCGAAATACACCGAGCAACGCTTGGACACCCGATACTTATAATATATACGTACATCTGTATAATGACACGTATGTATACATACGTGTGAATTTAACAGTTCTAAGCCATTCATGAAGTGCGAAACAAACAATATTTTCAATATATAGCTGATATACAACGTTAACCTAACAGATCTGTTCTCGAGCGAGAACAAGAAGGAAAGTAACGATTTTTTCCAGAGAGTGTGAGATAACAAATGTACTAAATATTTTGGCTTTTAAGGTTACAGGTCTCTGTCATTTCAATCTTACCGAACCGAAAGAATCGATCTATCAAATCCTAAAAGATTTAATACAGTTGGACATTAGTTGCAGGTCCCGATCAATCAGTTGTTTTTGTTTTTAAATTCGTCGAACGTTTGTGCCATAGAAGAAGGATTGCATTAGAATTTTAATGATATATTCGCGGTGCAATGATTGTGTACTTGAAGTGAAGGTTTGTGCATTATTTAAATACGTCGTTTTTTGTTAAATTTCATAAAAAGTAATATGTAATTGAAGTGATATAGATGAGGTTCTTTATTTAGTTTTACAGGTTTAATTAATTAATATATAAAATGTAATCATTGAGCCAAGAATCATTAAGTAACAGCTTTTTTGAGGGTTTCATTTTTTCTTTTCTGATTTATCTAGTATTATCATTTATGTTGCTGTTGTGGTTACACTGTACTTTACTATCACTGTACTTTATTATTTCTTTTATGATTTATCTAGTATTACACTGTACTTTATTATTTCTTTTATGATTTATCTAGTATTATCATTTATGTTGCTGTTGTGGTTACACTGTACTTTATTATTTTATGTTGCTGTTGTGGTTACACTGTACTTAATGATTTATCTAGTATTATCATTTATGTTGCTGTTGTGGTTACACTGAACTTTATGATTTATCTAGTATTATCATTTATGTTGCTGTTGTGGTTACACTGTACTTTATTACTTTATGTTGCTGTTGTGGTTACACTGTACTTTATGATTTATCTAGTATTATCATTTATGTTGCTGTTGTGGTTACACTGTACTTTATTATGATTTATCTAGTATTATCATTTATGTTGCTGTTGTGGTTGCACTGTAGTTTATTTATTTTAAAAAAATATTTAGTTGATGTAAAATTTTAACATTTGTTTTTTATGATTGTTTTTCATTGTATAATCTTCAGAAAGTCAATTCTATTTCTATTCTGGAATTGTTTTTATTTAGATTAATTCTTTTTTTAATGATTTATGTATTTCTTAATTAAAATATATATTTATTTTTCGTTACGTTTATGTAGATTAATGAACTGATTGACTAGTCGTAGATAAAAGTCTTAACGCGAAATATTTCGATGTCCAAGTGACTTCTCTCTACCGTACCGCTTTTGAAATACGCCAGTTCCATAAGAGTTATGACTGAAAAGTATGAGAGGAAATATAGACCTAGATTGACCTAGACACAAAAGGTTCTTATATACCATCCCTATTTTCCGCACTCTTATACCCAAGCCTTGCACAAGTATATTTCTAACAGGCAAAACTAAACAGGCGATCTAACCATAAAGTATGAAGAACGAGGACGATGGAGAAAAGCGAGATATACCGGAATATGAATGGTAAGTTTATTACAACCGTTGCATACCTGCAACTTATTCGAGCGTTGACGTAGTCAGAGCGTTGACTATCGACGACAACTCGCGCAGGGAAAGACCGCTGCAGATGGGCGCCCTAGTACTACCGGTAACGTCTGCGCTTCGGCGGCGCCGCACCGGGGTGCAGACGGCCAAGGACGCTCCGCTGTTGAGGCGCGCGAGCGCACGTGGCGCGTCGAGGCCGCTGCGCCGGCGTCGGCCGCCTCCCATCCCAGATCGACGCGCGGTCGTCGGAATGCGACGGATCGGAGCGGAGTGAGTGACCTTCGCCGGATCCGGCGGCGACGCGTGTCCGACACTAATTCACCGGAGAATGTCGGCGTAAGGACGTTCGTTCACCCGGCGCGCGTGTGTGGGTGCGGACGAAAGAGCGCCTCGCTCGTTCGAGAGGTGTCGTCGCCTGTCAAAGTGTCGCTGAACCGGATGCGGGAGATGTTTGTTGTGAGCTCTAAATTACGGCTCGGTTACGCTAGATGATGGCAGACGCGCGAGGAGCAGAGCTATCGCCTACGACTTATTCAAATACGTATACCTACGGTGCAAGTAAAGAGAAACACGTTTACGTACTTTAAATGCTAAATAAACTTTTATCCTGTAGGAATCTAAATATTTACAACGTTCATTTGCTCCTATAGACGTCTAGACATTTACAAGATATTACGTAATTGATACTTGTATGGATCCACTAGCTGACCGCCCCGACTTTGCTCGAATAAAAAGGGATCATGGCTGCGTTTTATTCTATCCGGTTTTTAAAACGTTGAAATAGGTTTTTCTTTATTTTAATTTGAGAGCCTAAACATAAGTTTTCATATCATTCATTATTTCGAATTCTACTTCAATTATTTTAAAATTCCTGTACAAATTCCATTCACATTAAAAGTTTGTAAATTTTTCTCAAATTAATTTGAACAACATATTTTGATGTGTAAATATAGAGTAATTTTCGGTAATAAAAACCGAGGCTTTATTCAGCCATATATTACCAATTGTTTGACTGTGCTGAAAAATCTGGCAAGAAATGATAAGGTATGCTAGTTTTAAAGAGGTTAGTTAGAAAAATAAAGTAATAAACAGGTTAATTAAAGTAAAATGTTATAAAAGAGATAAACAGGGTAATAAATGTACAAGCCATGTAATTAGATTATAAACTGAGAAAAGTAAAAAGGTTATTTAAATAAATAAACAAATATAAAGAGAGTTTAAAGTAAATATGTTCAAAACGATAGGCAATTATTTGTTGTCAAATATCGTCGTATAGATCCCAGCGCATGGCATCATAAAATTTTTACGCGAACAATAAACCGACATGTGTCAAAATCTTACTTAAACACAGCCATATCTAAAAAAACGCATATAATGTCAGGTACTCTGCATAATTTGAAAGAATTTTGAGATAAAGTAATGATGGGTGAGGTTTATAAACAAGCTAACAAGAATTATCAGCATTTACATAGAACAAATAACGAATTATTTATTCGGTGATTTATTTCACAAAATTTGCAAATTACTTTATATTTTTCTTAATTTTCTAGAGATTATATCCATGATAATATATATTTACATATGTTATGAAGATGCAAACATAAAAATGTCTATAATTAAATTCAGGGTGATATGGCCAGTTCAATACGATGACCAATCAAAATACATAGTTTTTTTGTAAATAAATAACAAGGTTAAGTATTTTTTAATTCAAGACTTTGAATCGATACCAGATTTTTTAAAGTATTCACAGTAATTAGTATATAGTGTTTCTATTGTTGAGAATTTTAATATTTTTTCTTTAAATGTAATCGTCTACTGACAATGAAACCTCACAATAAATCGCAAATTAATAAATTACGCCAGATTTGTAAAGATGGCCATATGTTCAGTACGATTAGATAACACGGTCGGTTTTTCTCAAAGTGACATAGCCGTCAAGTGCTCTATGTGTATTTTTAAATAAAAAATATAGATTAATGTCATTCCATTTCACGGTGTGATAACATTTCGTTCATCGCGCCTCCTTCACTTTTGACATATGTTAAAGAGAATTTATAAGCAAAATAAAAGATTCAAAATAATATTAGGTGCGGGACCTTGAGTCTAGTGTCAAAACAGCACAGCGCGTTAAAAAATTAATACAAGTGGCTACGCTACTGAAAAATTACCCTTAGTCGAATGGTCATCTTATCTGAATATATTCGATAACATGACCACTCGACTATATATAAGTTATATTTCATTATCATTATTTAGTTACTTAAGTTACATTCAACTAAATTAAGTTATGTATAAGTTATATATTTCAGTTGTATTTCATAAATTATTTTTGCAGTCACCTCTAAAAGATCTTCGTTTCCAGAGATGATTAAATATAGGTATAATAAAAAAATCGATTATTAATACACCTTTTCATGTTAAGCTCCAAAACGCTTTTATAAGAAATTAAGGCCATATTACCCTGAATTACATTATGTACTTAAAAATATTTTCGAAAAAAAAATTAGTTATTGGGACTGCAAATAAAATATTGTATCCAAAACTTCTATTTGTATCCAAAAACTTCTAGACAAAATTTGATAGGACTTTCAATAAGAACTGTACTGAGATATATTTCCACTGTTGTATTGATTAGAATTTTCAAAAAAATGTATATATGATGACAAAAAGTAATGAAATAAAAAAATGTGACTATTAATATTCGAAATAGAGTTAAGCATTGAATTCATATCGCATAGTCGCTAAAAACTTGACAATAACATAGTACACGTGAGCGATGGCACGAGTAAAAAAAACTAGTTAATATGTAAAAAAAACTAAACATTTCTTTAACCCGCCGTTGATGACGCGACGTACATTTACATCTTTGCCGATGCCAGTATACCTGAACGTGAGGATTTAGAATTGGACTTTGAGTCGCCGTTACGGGACCCTTTGTCTATAGCGATGTGCAACTCGAATACTTTCTCAATTTTATTACTATCTAAATTTGCTTTTGAAAAATAACATGCGCCTCCGAAAGGAGTACGGTTTTCACAATGATTTGTCATAATAGTTTGACTTTCATAAACACTTTTTTAGAAAAACTCCATTGTTTTATATTCGCTACTCTTTTCGGTCTTCATATTCTCGCACCTTCCCTCGACTCCCCGCTGTTTTAAATTTTTTGAAGTTTACTCCTTAAAAATCGATTTTCATATATAGCGACCGGTTCGAAATTTTATGAGGAGGTTAATCAGAAATTCAGAGCGTACGAAGTTCAGAGCATTAAAAAAAGTATAACCGTTAGGTTATTAACATACGAAGTTCAGAGTGTTAAAAGAAGTGTAACTGTTAGGAGGCCTCTCCGCGCATCTTTAGAGTGAGATATCAATATGTCTATTTGACATTTTGTTATGGCGTAATTGCAATGACAAAGTGTGACACACATAGTTTACTATTGTTCGCTTATATCAAGATGCAATCATTAAATGTCATTATGTGTGAATATTTGGTGTCTTCTATTCTAGTAAATTAAAAAGTCTCTTTTAATTTTAACTTCTTAGTCTGACGTTACTAAATGTTTCGAATTTTGTTATATAAATTTGATCTTGTTCATTTTTGTTTTATTTGAAAATAATTATATTGTCAGCATTTATTTTTTAAAGAATTTTTCATTTACATTTAATTATATTTATATTTATATACAGTGTTATCTATTTTAAATATTCCAAAACAATCGTACTTAAGGAGTCTCCACTCCAGTCGCGCGTCGGTGCTGGCACGGGTATTTTTTTTTGTTTTATTTTAAACTTTTCCTTACAATTATTTATTTCATAAACAACAAACAAATGCAGAGTATGCTAGACAACGTTTCAAGTGCAAGCCTAAACAGCGCAACGGATTTCAATGAAATTTGAAAGATGGTATAAATTCTATATTAAGATATAGGTTATAATCTGTTATTACCACTAACTGATTATGGAGATGTGTGCTATCCTGATCTTAATGAAAATTAATTATACAAGTTGGAACGTCTTCAATATTTATGCATCCGGTACATCTTCGGCCTCAGAAAATATGATCATATTTCTGAATACAGGTCACTTCTCAAATGGCTGAAGATCCGTGCTCGATGCTAAATTCACATTCTTACACTTCTTTTTAATATATTAAAAAATTCTCATAGCTCAAATTATCTTAGTGGTAAATTTAAAGATTTGTCTGCTCACGGCCTTGAGCTACGTCATGAAAGTTCACTCACCCTACTTATTCCTGCCTCTACCAATTACGAAAAATCCTTCATCGTCCAAGCAGCAAAATTTTGGAATCACCTGAATCCTGACATCAGGAAAATCACGTCCCTAAATATTTTCAAAGATCGAGTGAAAAAGCTCTCTCCTGAAACCCTTGCCTTTGTGCCCTTGTCCTTTCCCATCCGAAATCATGATAATAGTTTGTATTACTCAC
This sequence comes from Druceiella hillmani, assembly GCA_039881145.1. Taxonomy (NCBI): domain Eukaryota; kingdom Metazoa; phylum Arthropoda; class Insecta; order Lepidoptera; family Hepialidae; genus Druceiella; species Druceiella hillmani. Next base: position 10,697,955 of record JAYKKI010000081.1, on the reverse strand, counting down.
TTTTGTATTTTTTAAAATTTTTTTTGTCTAATGTGCTATGAAGATTGAATATATTTGGCGTGAATTTTGTAAATATCTTTGTTAATATCCCACCTGACGATGTTGTAATACAACGAAACCTAGGCCGTGGTAAAGAACTTATAGAAAGTAGAAATAATACTACATCACGTAGTTTCATTTAATTGTGTGCTATAAAGAATTTTGGTTGTAAAATCTTTTACAGTCTACTAACTGAATTTCAATACCAATTATTATGGTTGACTGGAAGATATTGCTCATGTAGCAATAAGTCACCTATATGCATACACATATAAGTATATATATATATATATATATATATACATATATATATATATATATATATATACATTTCTATAATAAGTATTCGTATTTTCATTATTTTGCACTTTTCTGTGTGCTTCTTATTCGGTGGTTAAAAGTTTTATTTTAGAATTTTTAGTACCTCTGTTACCCTATGTATAAGAATGTACATATGTGCATGAATACACACACACATGTATACATACATACATGCGTACATACGAATATATAAATTACATTCCCTCTTTTGGTGTCACCGTATTCAATGCTTTAAGCTTGTACATATCTCTATACACTATATATATATATATATATATATATATATATATATATATATATATATATATATACTTGCCTACTAATATCCGAAGTAAAACATGCTTTTGTATACATCTATACATACATACTTATCTGCCTACTAATATTCTAGTTGTTATCTATCTTTGTTTGTACAATTATTTATATACTTATCTAATTTTAATGTTAAGTGTCATGTATTTATTTCTATCTGTACTTACTCACTTATCTACTTACCCACTAATATCTTAGTTGCTTCATGCCTTTTAATATACTTGTACATACTTACCTACAAATTGACCTTGTTATTTTAGTTGCTTACGTCAAAATAAGTGTAAGCTTTTCAAACTCGGTAGTTTATCCCTCACCAGTGAATAATTGCTGTCACCATTTGCCGGCTCCATAATTGTACCCTGATTTTACTAAATGGCACATTTATTCCACCCTTTGTCACATCAAAGCGTTAGAGAATTTATTATTATCAAATTATCATTATACCTATATCATCCAAACTCGATTATGGCATTTATGCTGTTCATTGTTGGTGAATTCTTTAGTATACCTACAATTACCATGATCAAATTCTACCCAATTTTTTATAATGCTACGTTGGAGCCATTCAAATAAAAAAGATCAATCCGAATTAATGGATAACGTATACAAAATAGACCGTACAGCTACTGCATCAGGCTGAGAAATTGAAATCCGGAGTTCAAATACACCCACAGTATGAGACCCAAAATACTAATTTAAAGACAGCAGGTCCTCAAATATAATGGCTTAAGCAGGCAGTACCACCGGAGCACGAGGACTGAGGAGTTGGAACCTGGAGTTCAATGACAGGTTTGCCTGAGACTCACAAAACTAACTTAAAAACAGCAGATTCTAGAAGAAGATCGTGTTCTATATAATAAGTATATCACTATTACCTTCATTTTATAGTAAATCTCGGCTTTTATTAAGGCATATAGATTATTTTTTTATGATTTTGAAAAATATTCTAATAATGCATTCTTTCTAAATTAGTCAAAATCATTTCAGGTATATAACACTTATAATCAAATTAATACTAATTTTAAAACAGCAGATCTATATCAATTTAACGACACCTGTATAAATTGTTAATTGAATAAGCATCTGGAAAAAATGACACAAGAGAAATTCATAACAATTTTTTTCCTTGTTGTTGTGTGTCAGTTTATCTATCTTTCTTTTTCCATATCTCTCTCATTCCCCATTTTTTCCCATGAAAGGGGGGAATTTCATGCTCTCACTCAAGCGTTACCTCACTTCTTCCCTCTCTCTTGCTGTCCTACCCCCATCTTGCCCACACTCCCTGTGTGCCAATTAATTGTAAATTGTTTTATAATTTCTTTTAAAAGTCTGTCGGCGGAATGTTTCAAGCTTATTTTTATCATCTCTACATTGTGGTTAGCATCGAAAATAGTACCTGCGTCGAGAGGTTGAGAATTTAATGCTGTAATTCTGCAGAGAAGCCACAACATCAGCGCGATATAAATTGATACAGCTCCATCTCGTGGAATACGTGAGATAATAGCAGTTTCAAGTTTCGTATCGTGTTTTTGGAATAACATTATCTTAACTTTCTAATCAAAAAGTTTTCTTCTGAGAATGTATCGAATAGATAAAAGAAAATGTGTCTTTCAAATTTTTCTATTTAAGAGACCATTTCTCCTTTCTTACAAATTGGTTATTAATATCATGAATATAATTATTTGCGTCACCATTTTACGTAATAGGTGCAAAAATAAGACTTCTTCGAACAGGAAGTCTTTAAAAGTCGAACGAATACACTCGTAAGAGAAACCGAGTTTCCGCCAATTTATCTACTTAATCCGAATAAGGATATTTTATTTTGATAAAATAGAATATTTCTCACATTGGATATACGTGCGGGGAAATAGGGGAAAATAACATGTTTTCATGGGCCTAGTGTGTTGACCTAAAATAACTTGAAGTATGCCTGTGACCGAGTTACGTGGGAGGAATGACTGAAATGGTTGTCGTTATGTGAACTGAAAAAACAACAAATATAGCGAGATTCGTGTTAAAATATATTGGAAATTGATGGACATTAAGAAAGTTGTTAAGTCACGGCAATTTCCTATATATATTAACGACCCCTAACTCGTACACCGATAACTGCAAAAAATATTAGTAGATTTACTAAAATTAAACCAAATTAATCTTTAATTTGGAATATACGGAATGAAATAAAACTATACTTTCTTCTAAGTTACCTGTTCTTTGAGCGCCAGTACCCACACAGAAAGATCTATGAACACGAATAATTTTAAATTGATTTTAAAGTAAAGCTATGTATTTTGAAGTCAGTATTGAAAATTATTTTGTCTCTTTACTTATTGAATTATGAATGTCATAATATAGAAATACCAAAGTCAGAGTAGTTAATGCGATTGTCTCAGTAATGTTATTACATGGAGACGAAATGAACGCTAACGAACCGGGAGAAAAGTGCGACAATAGCCGAAGGAATAGGGTATTTGCCTATGTTTTAGGATTACTAGAATAGAATAAGTAATAACATTAGAAGCAGCAATAACATTAAAATAAATATATCGTACCTAGGACTTTTCATTACAAAGTTATAACGACTTACAAAACTGACGAACTACGATTCGCGCGGAAACACCTATACAAAACACGACTGGCTTATGACGTCACTGCCAGTTATTTAGCAATAGTTATAAGGGAGTTTATTAAATAGTTTTAGTATCCCGTTAAATATTGCGTATTAAAATCTCATTTTTTTGTTGTGTGATAACTAAAATCATAATAACTTTTTCAATTTAATGAACAAAAAATTGCCACTTTTTCCTATTTAGAAGTTTAGATTAATTGTTTGTTTTAGGCATTTTTTTTCATCACGAGGTTTTTTTAAACTTACTTCACAGTTTTAAAATATTTTTAGAAAAAATATCGACATCAGTCAACTACCCTATTCGCGTTGGGTGGCGCTGGCGACGCGCCAAATGCACGCGCCGTACCGACAACACCTCCCCAGTCGAGCGATGCGACGTGAGCTAACATTTCTCATTACCATTCTATACCTGTTATTATATTTCTCACTGCCATTCTATATGTGTACCAGTTCCAGTTAGCGATAATAATTAAACACAATTAGCAATTAATGGACGAAAAATTAAACACAATTAGCGATTAATGGACGAAAAATTATTTCACAACAGAAAACCTATTGAAACAACATATCTATTGAAACAACATATTAAAAATTATTTCACAACAGAAAACCTATTGAAACAACTTATTGAAAACCTATTGAAACAACATATCGCTAATTGTGTTTATATAATTAAACACAATTAGCGATTAATGGACGAAAAATTATTTCACAACAGAAAACCTATTGAAACAACATATCTACGCGCTGAGCGTATCTGCCTCGGCACCATAATTTCAGTCTTTGAACGAGAAAAGATGTCATAGAATAGACATACCACAATTTCGTCCATTTGCACAATTGACTTTATAGTATTGGACTGTTTCAGATTGCTGCTATAAACGTTAAAGTAATAACGCAATAGCACCCACTTTTAATAATAATCCTATTTTACTATGTGTATTATTTATTATGAATTATGTACATATAAATAATACATAATTTACTATATATATTGTTTATATGTATTATTTATTACGAATTATGAAAAGTGAAAAACTTCTTTAGGGGAGATGATGTAACGTTGGGACTAAAACAGCCGTATAACGTCCAATGTTTTTCTTCCATTTGTGCAATAGTGGAAAATGTTAGTAAACATTGAATAACATGAATAAAGTATTTAGAATATAGGTAGTGCTAAAAGTAATTGCTATATTTCATTTCAACACTATATCCTTAATTAAAGTGACATCCAAAAAAGGTTTACTCAGATTGGCACACGCACTAACTGTCAACAGATGTCTCCGTTGTATGTAACGTTTGCGTTAAATTTTCCCGTTGAACAAAATTCTTTGAAAACATTTTAATAATGTGTTATTCATATTATATGAAACGTTTGCCTTTTTTGTGTTATATATAAACACTTTTTATTGTTCTACTTATATGTGTGTTCTATTGTACAAATAAATAACTAATAATGCGTACTAACTCGCACAAGAGCGACCCCTAAAGAAGGTACTCTTCCAACTTGCCAATATCTAGTACTACTACATCACTTTTTATCTATGATATGCGATACGAAATAAGAATATCTCCAAAGTATAGAAGTTTAATAAATGAATTCTATGAATTCTCCTATGAATTCTAGAGGTAAGAAAGGAAATTGTAAACATAGAAAAGTAGACATTTATTGGAAAACTCCCTAAAGAAGCCACCCTTCTGTAATACGGAAGTATATGTGATACGAAATAGGAACATCTCCAAAGTATAAAAAACCGCTTTGTATTCTAGAGGTAAAGAAGGAAATTCGGAATATACCATAGAAAACTAGATATTTTTTTAATAACTCCACAAAAAAGATACAGTTACAACGTGCGGATATCTAGTACTACTACATTACACTTTTATCTGTGATTTGGAAGTATCTGTGATACGAAATAGGAATATTTGTAAGGTATAGAACATCACTAAATTACTTCTGAATTTTAGAGATGAAGTAGGAAATGTGAAATATAGAAAAGTAGATATTTATCGACTAACTCACGTTGTGATTTATTTCGGTGTTCTTCGATTTCGGCGAATTCCCTACTTCAATATATGATTTGCAGTTCGCGTGCATAAAGCGAACATCAAATCATGCTTGATACTACATATTCCCAAATTCCTATGTTATATCAAATTACAAAAACTTCTCGAATCAGAAATGGTCCATACGAAATTAAAATTGATTACCTCACTTCAAAGCGTCAGTTCATAGTCTCAATGCAAGCTACGGCTTGTTTGACTACCTTCGACTATATTCAGACTGAAACAATTCCGTAATTATGACATTCGCAAACAAACCATGAATCATTGTGTTATTATACGATAATATATGATATGTGATAACGATCTCTCTGCTGTCAGTTTATCATTCGCGTTCGAAAATAACTTTATAAATGATTTTAATACTTTTCCGCTTTTTACGTACACGTATTATATTTTGTCACTGAAATATTTACTGTGTTACCCGTTTTTTTAGTTAATTTTTTGAAGTGCACTTTCGTCGTGAAAATAAACAGACAATGGCAACTATCAAATGTTGTTCTATTTATTATGTGATTAAGTTAGAATATTTCAATTCATCTTTTAATGAAAAAAAATAGTATAATTGGGAAAGATCGAAGCCAGTTTTGAAACTATACCTTCGTAATAAATCTAGTGTACGGAATTTTCACATTAATTTTTACGATTAGTATTGGTGGCTAATGAGAATTTTAAATAAAATGTTCTGCCGGTCTTGTTTATTACTCGGAACTGAATGGAATAAAGGTGGTTTTGATAATCTGGGTAATATGACAAATACCGGTAGAAATATGTTAATTTTGAAAAACGTTTATCGTGCATAATAAAACTACAACATTTTAGCTTTTCGCATACAAAAATTTGTATCAAGCTATTGCGAATCAGGGACATAATGACATAGAAATACAAATAATTTTAAAAACTTAATAAATACTATTGTATTTTTAGTTAAACGAAAATTAGTTTTTTATGGTCACGGTTAAAGTCATAGTTCGATAAGTCGGGATAATTATGTCGGGAGTTTATTATTTTTGAGTGTCTACCATTCAATTATTGAGACACATTTTCAATCTATTACACCTTCAATGTCATTTACAGGATTATCAAGAGCGGTGGCGAACGCTTGCACGCATATGTGTATATCTATATATTTGTTGTATGTCCGTCCCTTCGCAGTTAGCCCTTCCCAAAAAGCACTACGCGTCACTAAATGACATTTGCGCGAAAAATGACATTTATGACATTTGCACTAAATGACGTTTCTTATCGAAATTGAAGACAGGCTGACAACCTTCATAAATATATATTTTGTTTTTAAATTGTGGAGCAAGGCTTTTAGTTTTATTTAGAATGTAAAAGTAAATTAGGGCTATGAAGTAAAATTAATCTAGATTATTCGATGTCTTTCGAAAGTTCTATCAAAACAACTGCACATTTTTTCTATCTTTTTGTTCAAATCTATATTCTTTCGTTATAGATATTTTTGTACAGCAACGTGTTTTATACTAGTTTTTCATTTTTCTTTGAGTTTCCTTTGAAATAAATCGCAATAATAAATGTGAATCCGACTGAATTTAAAGTTGAATCAGATTCTTCTTCTGTATTTGGTAACCGCAGGATTATATTTATAACATCCTTGCTGATTTCTACCTTTACACGTAATTATATCTGCAATGGGTTTGTAAAGCTAAATATATTAAGAAGTTTAATTATTAAGAGTGTCATTAATTCAAACTCGTATTATTTCATTGAATATAACTATCAAGATATTTATTGAATCAGCCGTTATTGTGTTGGATATAATCGGCGAGTCAAAAGACTTATTCGAGTTGAGTAATATTCCATTTTGGAGTTGAAACACAATTAGAGTATTTCTCAAGAATTACCTTAATCGACGGAATGTCACCCCGTTTGGAATTTTCATAGGATCTTGGAAGTTCCCGGCTCTTATCTATAAGGAATTCCTGGAAGTGCAGAAATCTTGAGGCCAGTGAGTTATTAATTTGCGCATGTATTGACATGTATTTCTGAGAAAAAACCAATGATATAATGGCTTTTAACACGTGTTCTCTATCTAATCTAAACAAAGATTGTTTTGGATTAATTCAAATGTTATTTTATGATAGATTTATCCACTTGGTCTTTGTGCTATTTTATACACCTAAGCCACACCCCCTCGATGGAAGAGGAAACGTGTCCGTAGCAGTCCTAGCGGCTGCTTGTGATGTACTTTACGTGATATAGAATATGAAGGAGAAGAATATAAAATATATTACAACAGTGATGAACAAACAGTAGACAAACATTTTAATAGAAATTAGTAAACAGACGTATTTAACATATGAAATTTGATTTACTTAATTAACGGATTATAGTATTTGAATGAGCACAAACAGAGGGCTTTCTGTCTCTGTTTGTACTCATGCAAATACTATAAGACCAAAAGAAAGAAAGCGATTACGAACGTAAGCAAGCTATCCTGTTCATCGTATAAATCCCTTCTTACGATAGAATGAAACAAACAACGTTCTATGTAATAGGTTCATATTCGTCCTCTTGCACAAGAAAGTAGCTCCTATACTCGTACTTTGTGCTTGCTTCATACTTCATATTCTCAATTCTGTCTAAACTCCACTGCGTATCGACATTTGCCGCGCACATGTTCATTCATTGTATCTGAAGGACCGTGACAAAAAGTTTTAAAAGTATAGAACAATAACCATTCGATTTTATTTTTGATCTTTTTGTTTAGTTTCATTGCAATAAATGAAAGACCACAATTTGAGAAATCACCGTATGTGATAAGCAAAAAAATATTGAATATTTTATAACGAGTATGTGCATCGTGGACTCCCGACAGAACACCCGACAAGCAAGTATGCGTGCCGCATGCGGCATATTATTTTGTAACAGCTATACGTACCAATAATTTTATGTACTCATAATACATCACCTTATGCGAAAAAATACTGTTATCGCACACCTCTATTGCAAGAGCAAATACCGGGCTTCTAAGCTATGTCATCCACATAGCAGTGAAAATGGTTAATTAATCTGATACAACACGTGTATAACAGCAATTCAAGTCACGTCATGTTACGCTTGTGTATAACTAGTACCATTTCAACGTGGCAATTTGCTATTAACTTCTAAATTTTTATACGTGCATATTGATTATGAGCTAAGAATAAAAGACGATTTAAATTAATTAAATGAATGCGTTAAATGAATGGCACGTATTGACAACGCGTTATACACACACGATTAATCTAATTAATTGAAAAAAATGATATGTCTTGTCATTGATAGAACGCCTGAAGGGTATTAGATGATATAAACACCTTTAATTCTGTTACGATAATAAAATGTTTACTTTCAACTCTTCATTTCAATACTGAACATATCAGTATATCCTTTGCACTTGGCATATTCAGTATCTATACTATTAATAAAATCATAACAGAGCGAATTCGTATATGGAAAATATTTTAAAACGAATGATTGATTCAGCATAAAGAATGATAATAGAAGCCAGAAAGCCCGTTTTTACAATTTTTGTCTGCCTCTCTGTATGTTAATTTGTTCGTCAATAACGCGAAATCTACCGGACGCGTTTTGATAAAATTTGGTATGGTTTATACCCAAGAGCAACTAAGGAGAGAAAACAAATCTAATAATTTTTTTATTCTGAATTTCGCACGAGTAAAACCGTCGGGTGCAGCCAGTATGTAATAAAGCTAACTCATTTTGATTCTCAACAGACGATACGCAGCTTATAAATGGAGCGTGGCGTACTATTAAATGGTCTCGAGGATCAGTTTCAATGAGCACAATGACGTCATAACTACTCAATAGACACGTTGTACCGATAGGAAAAGTACAGATATTCAAGGGCTCTATTGGTACAACGCGCGACCTAAATGAAAGAGATAAAGTCGAAGAAAGCATGTATATAAAAGAGATAGTCGTATTGAAGACGAGACAAATTACTTTTGTGATTTACCTTTAGAGCGTTAATTGCAGGTCTTTATAATATAAGGTCAGTGGTCGAGTCACGTCAGTTGTTTTGTTGCTTCGTATTGCTTGTTGCTACGTATAGCTATATATTAATACGTGAAGAGAAAATTTTGGACCCTTTTTAAGCATATGTGTGTGAGCTAAAATTTATAAATAATATGTGTCACAAATATATTAAATTATATATTACAAATATATTAAAAGATTCATTGTCAATGTGAAACACATAATAGTCTGTGGTCAAACAGTCGCACAGAGTAGAGATCATCGCTAAAGTATTTTAAAAATCAGATTGACTGAATCAATGTCAAGCTGTGAATTTTGTGATTCAAATGTTACTTTTCCAATAGTCTGTGGAGTGTATGTTAAGCCAAAAAAGTGTTTATTTTATACTTTGTATAATAAATATCTGTGTTTTATATATTATTGAAATGCAACTTGTTTAATATACATCTTTTGCAAAAGGAAAATTTTCTAGCAGTAATCTTAATCGATTTAAAAAAAATTATATGCAATGATTTTAGAGGCATATACTCTTTGACAAAAGAAACTCAATAACGTTCAAACTTAAACTTTTAATAAATTACACTAAAATTCCGACCACTTGGCGACCACTAATTTATAATATTGCATGATATTTCTTTTGCCAGGACGGCGACGCTTAGCTAGGCAACCAGGCAGTGAGGTTTATTATCTACACATGTTATAATATGAAACAGTTATACATTTGGAAATCAGGCCGATTTATTCTGAAAGTTATTCCGGCCAATAAATATTTATTTAAAAAAAATATTTTTCCTTAAATATTCCGTTCAACTTATTCTTCATGAATTATGTATGTAAGCAAGTACTTATACTTGCATACATACATAATTTACCTTATTAGATATACCATTCATATATTCTGCCATACGTTCTACTATCTTATTCCTACTTAAACGCTGTTTCTTATACTTAACTTATTTATTATAATTAATTAAATTGATTTCAGATATAAATAGAACTTTACTGAAGCAGCGTCACTGAAGAACGTTCACTAAAGCAGTGTCCATACATTTATTTCTTTTGCGATAAGAAACGGAAATTCCCTGAAGCTATTTTTTTTAAACCAATATAGTTTTTACACATTAAAAATACTAATGATGTTATAGATGAAAAATCTTACTAAGCAATATATTTTTATGGAAACACTATGTATGGAATTTTTTCTCAAATTACATAAACGTCACAACCACGCAGCAAGTAATTAGAATTGAAAAAGATGTACGAGTATAACTTTTAACTTTGATTCCATTTAAATTTTATATTGTCGAGACATCTTAAATGTCACGTCAACAAGACACTACTAATTTGAAGAATATGAAGGCTATAGACATCTTGAATGTCACGTCAACAAGACACTATTATTTTGAAGAATATGAAGGCTATAGACATCTCGAATGTCACGTCAACAAGACAATATTATTTTGAAGAATATGAAGGCTATTGATATCTTGAATGTCACGTCAACAAGACACTATTATTTTGAAGAATATGAAGGCTATAGACATTTTGAATGTCACGTCAACAAGACACTATTATATTGAAGAATATGAAGGCTATAGACATATCGAATGTCACGTCAACAAGACACTATTATTTTGAAGAATATGAAGGCTATAGACATCTCGAATGTCACGTCAAGAAGACACTATTATTTTGAAGAATATAAAGGCTATAGACATTTTGAATGTCATGTTTCGCACAGATTCACGCTACGAATCGTCAAGGTAAATAACCTAATAACTATTCAAAATAAACAAGCGACCAATCAAAAATAAACGAAACAGGCAAGACCACGCGCGTACATTTTGGCAAAACGCAAGTCTGTTTATAAATTTTAATAAAATTGCATGGTTTTATTTTATTATAAAATCCTACTAATAAACTCAATACTGAACTTCAATCATCTGCTGAAATGATACCTCTTTTATACAGCAAAGAGCTTCTGAAGAATTTATTCTTCAGATTTTTTTTTCACGAGCTTTCTAAAGTCTACTGTTAAGGAGTTACAGCACGCAAGAGTTTTCAAAAATCGTTTTTCATTTGAACAACGTATGGTCAGTAATTTGCAAAATAATTTGGAACATTATTTTTCAAACTTCAACACAGGTTCTTCAAACGTTGAAAGTCGTACCAAAAATGGTTATTAATTTAAAATAAATTAATATTAAGGTTCCACGTTTTCTATGTAGACGATGCAACTCCTTTCATTTTATGTACAGATTAAAAATACTTAATTTTTCTGCTGAATTCAGACACATGTTTTAATAATAACACCACATTAAAATATCAAACACTTACAACTCAAAGAGATATCAAGGTCACAGACCCCTGGGAAATTGATATACCCTCTAATATACCAAAAGGGGGTATTCACCCTATAGTAACTGTCGTACGTGAAGGTTCATCTCACCAGTGATGGATAAAAGTTTTGTTTTCAACAGATTTCCTCCAAACATAATTCATAAAGTTTATTGTTATTTTAGTAGCAATTTGAGAATAATTAACAAGTATTTACATTCGTTGCCGAACCTTTATGGTAATACACTAACTCGAAACGCGGGCGACACAGCCACAGAACATTGGCCTACTCAACGTTCTGTGGTCACAGCGGAGTGCGGATCATAGAAAATTAAAATTAACTCTTGTATAAAACGTTCGATTTAAACTACAGTTCGATTCTCTCTTCTGAATCTACACAAACTGTTATCTCATATGCTTTTATAGACTCTATAAAAAACATCCTTCACGTAAACAACGCTTTCCATTTATATTCACGAAAAATGGAACGATATATCTATTCCTGAGCAGTTGATGAAAGCGGAAACTCAATTAAGAAATGTCGATGTGCTGAGCTCTTTGGCGAAATCGTCTTATATAGGATACTTACTATCGATTGAATCTCCTTCACAAAGGTCCAATCTAATTCTAATTCAACAGTCAAATACCAATTGGTGTTCTACAATGATCGTCGTATGTTCGATTTTTTCTCAAATTTAGAAACGAATAGAATATATTTTTAATTTTAATTTAATTAGGTTAGTTTTTTAATAATTCAAGAGACAAAATGACAGACAAAGAGATATTCCAGTTTCCCGTAAAATTTTCCGTAAATTTCACAACAGTTTCCCGTAAATTTCATGAAACCGTAAAAAGTGTAAATGTAACGAAAAAAGAAAAGTCTATAACTAGGTTGTATATCTTTTCATTACAATATCACTCTATGAAACTTGGTCGAAATTCGACGTCGCGCGCATCGTTAAGCTAATTTATTTATTTATTTTATTTATCACCTTTTATGCACAGTATATATGGTGGACTTATTGCTACATGAGCAATCTCTCCCTGTCAGCCAAAACAATTGGTGTTGAAATTTAGTCGGTAGACTGTAAGAAATTTCACAACGAAAATTATTTATAGTACATTAGACAAAAAAAATCCAAAAAAATACGAAAGTATAAGTAATACAAACTATTGACATGATTTGTGATTTGGGAAAGACAGGAAAGGACAAGGGCACAAAGGAAAAGGTTTCAGGAGAGGCAGGACTTATCACTCGACCTTTTGAAAATGTTTAGGGACGTGATGGATTTTTCATAAGTGGTAGAGATATGTTTAGGAATAAGTAGGGTGAGTGAACTTTCAGATCGTAACCCAGGGCCGGTAGCCAAATGACGATAAGCTCGCAGAAAACGAGACATATGCGAGCACATATACGCCATGATCAGAATGACAATTAAGATTATAAAAACACTACTAAATTCAAGATTCGGTATTTAATGCTCAAAGCATTAAATACCGAATCAAATGAAACGAAAAAACAAAATTAATTCAATAATCTCATTGATATGAGAAACGCGCGGTCGAAAAGAACCTCTCATTCAAACTGTTCAACGATCGAGTATGAATGCAGCAGCGAGTCGATTTTCCGAATCAGCAGGGTCCAAGATCGGTTCAGATAATCAAACAATGCTTATCGAAATAGTAAATATACTGCAACCGTAATTATGAATAATTATAGTAATGTAAGCGCGCCTCCACCACTACTAGACAACAGTAGGTGGCCGTAACGTAGACCCATACTCGTAACCGAAACCGCGCACATTTATAATTTTTGGATATATTTATTCTGACTATAAACGTTTCCATGAACATTTATAGGCTATATTCATCATATATATATATATATATATATATATATATATATATATATATATATATATACGTATATATATATATATATATATATATATATATATATATATATATATATATATATATATGATATAGAGTACTGCGCTAGGCCACAACTTAGCTAAATCACAATATACTGACACCGAATACCCGTAAAATCAAATACATCTTATTTACCATTGATAGATGACAGCAAAACATTGATCGAGTTACAACAATTCGTAACTGTATGGACGATATACTGTGTACTACACCTCCGACCGGTTACTAACTAACTTTTCGGTATTGACAGTCGCAAATTCTTTATAAGTTCCTGTTTATTCACTTTCCTAAAAATAAAGGCAATTGTAAACCGGTTCTTCTTACCTAAAAAACTTAACCACGTCACCGTGGTGACGTGCCGCTGACTAGGACTACATACAGAAAAAGACATTATGCATTTCACGTTTTAAAATTTACAATATACTCACTTCCTTGAAACTAAACATATTACAGATATGTCATTTAAAATATTAGTAAAAGATTGTCATTTAAAATTTGACTCATTTACGATCAGTTTAATAAATACGAACCACCCTTAAACATCCCTTACAGTTGGTTGGTGTAAATCTATATATATATATATATATATATATATATATATATATATATATATATATATATATATATATATATCAATCTTACATGATAATTTTATAAGTAAGCACTAATTGCATTTTTTAATAACATATAATAATACTGACGAAATAATAGAAATAATAATTAAAGATAATAATACTTAAAATATTATCAAAGTGTTTACCGACGCCGGGCGAATTGAAAATACGGTCTCCAGTGTCTCTTTATGTGTATACAATGTGTATATAATGTCCGGTCGATAGAGCGTGCAGTCGGTCCCGCGAGGCACTCGAGAGATGAGTCGCAGGGCGGTGCGGAGACGAAAGTGAATTCAGCGCGGCGGCCTTGACAAGTGGGTCAGCAGGTTACTGGCGCAGCGCTGCATGCAGCCCCCTCGCTAGCCACCCCGCGCGACCCCGTCCTGCTTCGTTCCATTCTCCCTCGTCGGTTCGCAATCTCGACTCGGGGCAGTAGCCTTCACGAATGTAAGGTTTGCACTTCATCAACGAATAAAACTATGCTAAAGTAAACAGTGACGTGTTTACTGAGGTTCGTGAGAGTTTGGAGTTTTTGGAGTTTGATTATTCACCGATAATGTTAACCTTTAAAATGATCAGCTTTTATTAATTTTCCCGAAATACTTCGATATTTTTAAAAACTTAATCTGCAATTTAAATTCATTAGGAAAAAATTGTATCCCTTAATTCTCTGTGACCTTTTATGAATGCTCCTATTTGATCAAATAACAGAAGAAATACAAAAATTATCATAATACCCAGAGTTGCATTAGAGGTGATTAAGTGTAAACCGTAAGTTTATGTTCATACAGCGGCTCAGTATTTACAGGACTATATTTACGAGGACCGTCCCTACCGGGTGTGATATTCGCACAGCAAATACTGTCGGTTTCATTTTAAATTGCCCATTAGTATACCACTGACATTCTCTCAAGATGTGTATTCTCGTTTTGTAGTGTCACCGTCGTCTTTCGCGTCGCAAGAAAAAGACTAGGTAATACAGGCAGCATCCAATTACAAGGCAGACTTTGTGTAGGAACCTACAGTTTACTTATATATCTTCAAAATCTTCAACACTTCAAAATCCTTCATTAAAATAACAAATATTTTGCGTCAACAAATTTTGCAAACTTGTCTTTATATACCTATATCAATCATGTTGTCCCAACAAACTGGCCATTGACGTTCTTTAAAATCCTTGCTTTCCATAATTAAGAGCGCACTTCATACACGTCTTATTTCTCTGGTTTAAGAAACTAAGCTGGCAAATGGCAACCGCGCTGCACCCACGCGTTCCCTTCTCAACTCATTTATATATTAGCTATACAGGATACAATCAAAATAAAGAATCGTGTCATGTGTGAAGGTACCCATACTTCTTCATACGTCTTCAGGTACGAATCCGTTTCTTTTTCTGTTCCCACATCCAGTTTTTGTTGACAAAAGGGAATAACACATTTTGTCGGATCGTTATGTTTTTATGGATCTGGAATACTGTTTTGTATGTGAACTCGCTCGTACTACTACATACGTCACCACCGAAATAAAAAGTGATCCGCTAAACACGATCCTGTAAACAGTTCCCGTGTGGGCGAGGTTTAGTTATGCATGGCGCGATGAGCCAGCCATTTTTCGCAGAATATCGGTACAATCTATGTTAATATGCGAAGCGGAAAAGTTTTAATCTCTGGAACCGCATGTCTGATTTCAATAATTATTTTTGTGCTGGAAAGTTCATAATTTAAGGAAGATTATATATTGTTTTATTCATAAATAAATTGTGCGTATCTGCCCCGATGCGCGACTGATGTTTATTCCTTAAGTAGATTATCTTGGAATATGTAAAATAGGTAACACTGTATAAAAATATAAATATCAATATCATTAAATGTAAATATAATTAAATTAAAAAATGCTGATAATATAATTATTTTCAAATAAAGCATAAATGAACAAGATTAAATTTATACAAAGAAGTTAAAATTAAAAGAGACTTTTTAGTTTTGTAGGGTAGAAAACACTAAATATTCACACATAATGACATTTAATGATTACATCTTTATATAAGCGAACGATAGTAAACTATGTGTATCGCGCTCCGTCATTGCGATTACGCCATAAGAAAATGCCAAATAAACATATTGATATCTCACTCTAAAGATGCGCAAAAATGTTACGCGGAGAGGCCAGTTACACTTTTTTAACGCTCTGAACTTCGTACGCTCTGAACTTCTGATTTTACTTCTCATAAAATTTCATACCGAGCGCTATATGTGAAAATCACTTCTTAAGGAGTAGACTCCAAAAATATAACAGAAGTCGGGAAAAGCGCAAACGGTGCAATATAGAGAGACTTTTTTATTTACTGATCATTACGAGTATTTCCGCGATTAACCTTCAACCCCGGCCACTGAAACGATTTACGAGAATAATGTTTTCATCACGCTTATTTTCATGTTGTCTAAATCTCAACTTTGTCTAGATCAGGCAGAAAATATTCCGAAGTGTTACAAGGAACTGCATTGTTTCATATTTTATGGAATGCAATATCGTTCATCTATCTATCGTCAATATTTTTCAAATGATTCAATTTTATCTGGTCACACTATTTTGCGACACTTAGAAAATACACCCCGGTTTCAAAATCTGAAACATATTCTACGTCAAAAAATTAGAAGCACACTTCTATTCAATTGTCATAGTAGATATGTAAGTTTGCAAAATTTCAAATCGACACGACAAATAGAAATGGATAAAAATTGAGTTACGAAATTGATTCACATACATGCGTACATACACATAAATTCATATATATATATAAGTGAAACTAAATAACATAATATAAAAAGCGCTAATAACAGGCTTCTCTTGTTGTTATTTATGTTAATTCTGTTAGAGTAATAATAAATAAATAGTATTAAAAATGTTTTACTTTATTTTAATAAAGGGGAAAAAACAAACAAACTATTTGAAATATTCTCAAAACAATAAATAAGAAATAAGCTTGTGTTCTAACAGAAAGAATTAAGAAAAAATAAATGCATTTACAAAATATATAATTAAATACGATTATAAATGTAACATTGTTAACTTAAATAAGCGAAAAAATATTTTGTTTGAAGAAGACATAAAATGAATACGGAAAATACATGTAATTAACTTATCAATTAAATAAAGTTGCAATTATAGATTTTAAGTTATTTATGTAAGGCGATCTAGTTAACTAATTTGACAAACAATGAATAAAATGTTTACTGGAAAAGGTTCGATAGCCAATTCTATAATCGCTTTCACAGTTGAATCAATGCGATGACTGTATGCATTTTGTAGAGTTTTGTTCAAATAATATGCGAAGAGAAGAAAATTAATGAACCAAGTGTGTAATGGAAACCCAATTTTCCAATAACTCTCCACTTGACGGAAAACGCGAAAAACAAGTTTTGTCCTGACCTGATCGGATGTGGCGAGGTACGTTTAACTTTCTTTATATTTTACCACATATTAATTGAGATGTCCATCTGAAGAATTCACTATAAAATTTCATACCCTTAGGTCTAAAAATATAGAAACTTTTAGGCTGTGACAGACGGACGACGTGACAATGTTGTAAGGGTACCATATTTCACCACAGAATTACTGCAATGCTTCCGCAAATGCGCATGCTCTTATAACCAGACAGACAACAACCTGGAGCGAAGCCCGTGCGCGATTCTGAAACCTGATACCAATCTATCAACTGTTCAGAAAACGGTTCGATGTTATGAAATAGGATCTCTTTACGATTTATTTCACATATACTTTTCTTGCGGAAGACAATACGACGGTTACTTTTATGGACGCCCTTAAACTTCATTGTGCTTACAATTAGTGGTAACGGAGCATCAAAGATGTTGGAAGACACGCGCGGGTAGAGAGTGAGCCGCGCGTGTCTTCCAAGATCTTTACGGAGCACACTCGCCCACGGTAGAGTGAGATGTCTAAAAGTATACGTAGCAAAAGTGACGAATGTCGAAAATTTACTTTTTTAGTTAATATATTATATATTTATTATAAATTATATACCAACAATTCAGCAAAGTCTCCTTTATTATAGAATATAAAAACTTTAAGAAAGTTTTATTACTTTTCAAATAAAACGCACTTGGATCGTTAACCACTGAGCCATCAAAAAAAGCACGCCAACTTTGGATCCAATTTTCACAAGAAATGAATACATATATATATATATATATATATATATATATATATATATATATATATATATATGTTTTATTTAGGGTTGATTCAATTAAATGCCTTTAAACGTTTTTTCTTGCGTGATAACGTTAATATTGATGTTGTCATAAGAAAGTAAATTTCGTTAAGTGCGGGTAAAACAAGTGTTGTATATACAAAGTATATAAAGAAAAAAATTAAACTTTGAAGAGTACACAATATTCCTATTAAACTATTTACAAATATTAATATTATTTTTCACCATGTAAAAATATTGCCTGGTATATTTTTCACAGGTTTAAAAATGTCGTAGATTTCGCAAAAGCCATGATATTCATTGTTATTTTTATAGCATCATTGTCATAGTGTCATTGTCAAGGTGTCATTGTTATATAGTGTAATTGTTATAATTATAGTTACTTCGAGTAAGACTATTTTAATTCTCATAATTTTGACTATAGCGATTTCCGGGATTGTGGAGGGGTGTACGTATTTTTTGTGAAAACTTTCTATTATTCGCTTATAGAATTTATGCAGATATTTTTGAGTGTTAACTACTATAATTTATACGCGTTGAAATAAAAACAAATATATATATATATATATATATATATATATATATATATATATATATATACATATGTATATATACATATATATATATATATACATATGTATATATACATATATATATATATATATATATATATGTAAAGAAAACTTATAGGCATCCTTTCATTTAAACTTTGCCGCGTTATCTATGATAAGTTCCATAGAGGTCGCTGTTAGCTTTCGTATCAAACGTCAAAAGATTTTGAGAGGTTAGATTTGTTTTTGATTCAGTATTTTATTGTAAAAAGCTTACCTGTCGAATTCAGATGATAAACCCGAAATAAGGGCTTTAAATGTTGTTTCTTTTATCCACAGGTGAGTAAATGTTTAGTTTATAAGATAATGTTACTAGCAAATTGTAGAAGGAACGTTTTACAAGTAAATAAATATTTTATCCACAGAAACGCAATTACGTCTTTATTTCAACAAGTTCGAAACAGAATTCAATAATAACATTATATATATATATATATATATATATATATATATATATATATATATATATATATATATATATATATATATATATATATATATATATATATATATATATATATATATATATATATATATAATACATTTATCCTAAGCTCATCCAAGATGCCAGGAATTTATTAGTTGATAAGTATTCTAGATGTAATCGTAAAGTGAACTAACCTAAACGCAGATTAAATCCGATTAGACCGATCGTTAATGGTATAATAGCTCTAAGATGATTACAACTACACCCAGCTCTGTACCTAACTAAGATGAACACGTTACTTCAGACAGGCAATTTGGATTTCGGTGTACATTCGAATTAGTTGTTGCTGAGCCGATATTCGTTAAACCGTAAGTGAACCGTAAGGTCCCCGCAAATGTATGAATAAAATAAAATATTCCACAATGTATATTAGGTTCAATACGTCAAATAAAAAGTCTAAATATTTCTGGGAATGTGCATAGATCCATTCAGATGTCACCATCCGAAATTACTGTCCGAGAAACTAAGATTATTTCTATAATGTTAGATATGTCAGTTGGTTCGAGAGTCCATTCCACATTATCCTGATCTTCTACTTTATACTATATGCTTTACTCTATTATTTCTATATTCTAAGTAAACCCTCTGGTGTATGTAAAAAAAAAATTAGTACGAGTTTAAGCCACACAGCCTAATCTGGAGTAAGTTTCTTTAAGTGAAATGTATCAGTCAGCTACAAATAATACTAAAGTGACAAAATTGAAATATAACTTGGACAAAATGTTTTCATAATTACGATGTTTATTTTCCTATTAGAAACAGATAAAATAAGTTATGTCATATTATTCTAGTTATCAAATAGACTCCGACCGCGACATCAAAATTTTATTAGCAAAATATTTATAAGAACCCACGATGAGTTATACGAGTTTTTTCATGATAAGACTCATTTAACCCTTAATATAAAATTATTCCTTTTTCTTTTACTTTTCATTGAATACGATTATCAAAATTAAGTTAGGTAAAGCCAGTTCAGATCGGAACACATCAAAGTGTACTTAACTTCCTAATCTGGTATACATGCTACTCGGCAATAGCGGTGTCGGGTGCATTTAGTGACAACACGAGGCACCGCGTGTGGTCTTCCGAGTTGGCGCGGCGAAACTTGACGAGTTCCTTACGGGCGACGAACACACACGCACACCTCTCGACACCGCACCGAGTCACTCAATTCAGTTGAGTAATTTTTTCGACTTCTGCCATGAATAATGTAACCAGATTCAGCTGTATTCGCCTTATTAACTTAATAGGCAACAGTGACAACCTTCTTAGTGATAATAGTGCAATTTTATATAACGCTAGCCTTCGCCCGCGGTTTCGCCTTTATGTATTAGAAATGTGTAAAAAACCTATTTTTTCCCAAATAAAAGTTTTTTTTACACGAGGTAAAAATTATTGGAGTTTACTCCTTAAGAATCGATTTCCATATATAGCGCTCGGTATAAAGTTTTATGAGGAGTCAAATCAGAAGTTTAGAGCGTACGAAGTTCATAGCGTTAAAAACAGTGTAACTATTAGCTTCTGATCGTACGAAATTCAGAGCGTTAAAAATTGTAACCGTTAGGTGGCCCCTCCGCGCAACGTTTCTGCGCATCTTAAGAGTGAGATATCATTATGTTCATTTGTCATGTTCTTATGGCGTAATGGTAATGACGGAGTGTGACACACATAGTTTACTACCGTTCGCTTGTATCAAGATGTAATCATTAAATGGCTTTACTTATGTGTGAATACTTGCTGTCTTCTATCTTCTTCTCCAAAATTAAAAAAGGCTCTTTTAATTTTAACTTCTTAGTCTGACGTTACTAAACGTTTTTAATTTTGTTGTATTTTGTGATCTTGTTCATTTGTGTTTTACTTGAAAATAATTATTTTGTCAGCATTTTTTATTAAATTAATTTTCCATTTACATTTAATGACATTGATATTAATATTTATAAACATTGTTACCTATTTTATAAATTCCAAGACAATTGTACTTAAGGAGTAAACTCCAGTCTCGCATCGGAGATGGCAGGCACAATTTTTTTTATCATATTTCCTAGACTGGAATTTTAACATTTGTTGTGGTGCAGTGTGGGGCGACACTGAATTAGTATTCGACATGTTAAATGGTATATTTTCCGCTACTTTTAGAAATTTTCTTAGCGATTATGTTCACTGCTTTCCTCCTAAAAATGATAGCATGATTATATAAAACCTAAATTTGAATCTAAATTTATGTTGGACCGTTTAAGCGGAAAAAAAAGACAAACAAACACACAAGTTTTCAATTAAAAAAACTTAGTGAAATCGGTGAAATTAAAGAGTTTGTGAAAATCGGTAGGGAGACTATTCTGGTAAACAATTTTAAAGCTCATGACAAGGGAAGGCAAATTTTACTGGACGGTGGAAAAGCAAATATATATATATATATATATATATATATATATATATATATATATATATATATATATAATTTTAAGTACAATTTTTAAGGCTCTTTCTAGCAACATTCTATATACGAGTTTTTTTCAAGAGATTTTTCCAATAAACTTCATCGTCACATATTAAGCGGCTTACGTAAAATTACGAAATTGTAAAAAAGTGTAACTGTAAAATTACGAAATTGTGAAAGAAGGCTAATGACATGAAGAAATTATTAAAATTCCTAGTAAACCTTAAAAGATATGAATTATCACGGTTTTCCTCGTAGAGAATAATAAACCTTTGAGGCAAACGCTTTTCAAAACTTCTATGTACTTTAGGCGTTCTTTTTATCAATAATCTAAAAATATTTTGCCGTCCCGGTTCCCTATTATAAATTTCCTAATTTCTTACCTTTACATAGAGGGTTTAACAGCTAACTCCCTGTGTAAAGTTAGATGCAAAATTGTCAAACCCGAGTAAAATTAGGCGCTAGTCTCGAGCCCAAACGAAATCAGGTGCGGAGCCCCCTAAACCGAGCGGAATCAGGTGCGGAATATCCTAAGCTGTGCGATGTTAAAGACCCCATTCATTATATAGCGCGGCTGTACATCTTCTTAGAGAGCATACTAAAATTGATAGTGTATGGGCGTGCTGTCTAGCAGAATTATTATTATTAAGCTTGCTGACTATGCTGGATCAATTTTTCACCCGTCCAAGATCACCCAGTTATCCCTTTCACTAATTCGCCCATCCGACGGGCAGTATATTGTTGTGCTGTATGGTTCGCCATTATGTTTGCCAAACAAAACGTTCATTCAGCGTTGCTATTTGTGGTGCAAGGTCGTGCCAGACAGGATCAGAAATACAATATACCTGATAATATTTATTTTATTATAATTTGGAAAGATATTTTAACCAATTTTAACCAAGTATAAAATCAACGAACAGTCAATCAAATCCTCATGACTTATTCCAGTATCAAGAAATTGAAGAGAAGCAATCATATGTTCTGAAATACATCTGGAGAAGAAGAACTAACTATGAACTTTACAAAGAACCGGATGTAGTCAAATACATCGCAATTCAGAAAATAAAATGGCAGGACACTTGAGCAGAATGGACGACAGTCGGGCAACAAAAAAATCTTCTCAGACAGACCATTGGGCTCCCGAAAAAGAGGAAGACCTAAATTTAGGTGGCTCGACTGGCCGAAAAAAGACTTTAAAGTCCTAAGTCCTTTCTGCGAAAGGCAGAGGCCCATCCTGGGCTGTCAAACCATTGAAGAAGAATCAAATGTTCTTGAGGAGGAGCACAGTTTTTCGCCTAGTGTTCTGTCGCATTATATGTGGTGCTACTTTTTCTAATAACGAATTAAATGTAGATGTACCCATTCTTAAATAATTTACAAAATTATTGCTTTCTAGCTCACGTGACATGTTGACATGAGTTAAAGAATTACGTTTCTTGAATAATTCTTTCAAACAGACTCTTTTTCTCATCTTTTTAACTTGCGAAAGGTAAAGTAAAGCCATTCCGAACATCTTATTTTTCGATAAAACTGGTAGTATAGAAGACGTGCACTCACATTACAATCAAAGTAAAAATAATGATCGTCCATTTGCTTGGTAGTGTGTGGAGAAAGCCGAAAATGTGATGTGCGGCAAGACGCCCAGCCGCACTGTTTAATGAATTGGGGGTTTTAGAAGCGGAGTCTCCCGACCCGAAGTTAGTTAAATGATTATAACTTAACCACGTAAACAACAAATCATAAAAAACATGCAGTGGTTAGTTAGTTAAATGATTATAACTTAACCACGTAAACAAAAAATAATAAAAAACATGCAGTGCTTAGTTAGGAACATCGACAGAAAACCTATAAAGATTTTCTGAACGTGGACTTAATTTATGAATTAATAAAGCCGAGAATCTGGCACCATTCTTTCGATTTCTGCTATGAATAATGTAAACAAATTCAGCTGTATTCGTCTTATTTCACGTTAAACATAATAGGCAACAATGACAACCTTCGTAGTGGAAAAACCTGTCGTATTTCCAAACAAAAATTTTTTTCCCAAGGTATAAATTATTAGAGTTTACTCCTTAATTAGCGCCCGGTATGAAGTTTTATGAAGAGCAAAATCAGAAGTTCAGAGGGTACGAAGTTCAGAGCATTAAAAAGAGTGTAACTGTTAGGTTCTGATCCTACGAAGTTCAGAGCTTTAAAAATATAACCGTTAGGTAGCCTCTACGCACATGTTTAGAGTGAGTATCAGTATGTTTATTTGGCATTTTCTTATGGTGTAATCGCAATGACGGATTATGACACACGTATTAGCATTTTCTTGTGGCGTAATTGCAATGACGCAGTGTGACACACATAGTTTACTATCGTTCGCTTATATCAAGATGTAATCATTAAATGTCATTACTTATGTGTGAATACTTCTATCCTACAAAATTAAAAAGTCTGTTTTAATTTTAACTTCTTGTTCTGACGTTACTAAATGTTATTTAATGTATTTTATGAATTAATAAAGCCAAGAATCTGGCACCGAGTTAAGAGGGTCTGTCCCTTGGGAAGAATACTTTTTTAATCGTATTTCCTGGGTACCAAAGTCAAGAAAACAGGTAGAGGTATGTATCGACAAATTAATCATTCATATAAACGTCAGTTTTAAATTATGTATATGATCTAATGTTTGTTTATTTGAGTAGTATATGCAGAAAACAGTATTTGTTGTTTTATAAGCGCTACCAAAGAGAATGTATGATGCTTGTCCAGCTGGCGATCGTAAGCAAAGTATTAGTATTTAATATGTATTATAAGGCATTTAGTATTCGATTGTCACGTCCCGTTGGCCATTAGCCAGTGCTTGACATCGCGTCTTGCCGCATACAAAACAGATCGCAACGTATATCGCGTTTCATCCATGGACTATATCTTGATAAACATGAAGTTTTATGCAGTTCTGTCTTTCCTTGTTACAAAATTATATTACTATTTTTCTTTGTCAAAACTTCGCGTAATATTTATTATATATAACGGTCGGCTTGTGGACAATTCATCAAACAAAATTTGAATGAAATTTTCTAATACACGAATCATAGGACTCAAAGAAAAACTGGTATCAAAGTTAATAAAGCAATATTTTTCAAAATAATGACAAAAAAATCGTGTATTTGAAGTTAATGATGTTAATAATACATTATTATGTGATTTCTCACTAAGTAAAATTCTGAAAATAAATATCATTTTTTGTTAGAAATATTGAAATCAATTTATAAAACTAACTAAATTACGTGTAACAACTACAATTAAACTGAAAAAAACAGTATCTCATCAAAGTAATCACACAACCAAAATTTAACACACAGAGTTTAACCGTCATACAACGTAGCCATGGCAACAACAACAAGACGACTGTCTTCCTTCCATTGTACGTCACTGGTGTACGCGTCACTTCTGAACACGTGATGTTAGACGCGTAAGTGACTTTCGAATGTGCCGAAAAAGTTCCTTTTTTTCATCAGAATCTTTTATATATATATATATATATATATATATATATATATATATATATATATATATATATATATATATATATATACGAAATCCTGATTCTGAAAATCCGGTCCTAATTTAAAATCATGAAAGGTTTCCGCAATTTTTTGTGGAACGTAGGTTAAATTTAAACCCAATAAACTATCCTTATGTATGTATCGGCAAGTACTGTGAAAAAAGGCCGAAGCCAAACGGATAAAATTTTTCATTTTATAAGTTCGTAAAAGAACACGTACATGCATACATACTTTTGTATCATAACTAAACACAAACTGTCAAATGGCATTCGCAATACTTTTACTTTCAACTTTTTGAAAAATGGAATTAAAGAGTCCAATATTTTTGTTTGATATCAATCATATTTTTTTCTGGAACACACCTACTTCTCTGCTATAACTTAATTAAGCCATTTATGCACTCTTCTTTTTCTCGATAATTCAATCTATTTTTCGTAAATTTGATTATATTCCTAATAACAGAAAATCACGTTGCAACTTAGTGCTCCATAATTTTCGAGAAAGTCTAAAGGCCGATACACATTTTTAATGGTATTTCCGTTTATGATAGAGTCGTAAAATATGTTATTCATGCCTATAAAAAGTACGATCACTGTATCGCAATACGCAGCAACAGTGATGATAATTTGTTTATCTGGTAATTCCACTTTCGTCTTTCCTTTTATAATAGAAGGCAAGGGAAAAAATGTTATGACATACAAAATTGGCAGCCAAATCGGTCCCACCAGTTCTGATATTAGAATGCACAAAGAACGTAAACTAAAGATTGACGTATCTTTTTTGTGAATCGATTGAAATGAAACTAACCCTAACTGTTAGCTCAAGCTAAACTAAATACATCACTGAAAACCGCATCCAAATCGATTCAGCCATTGCTGAGATTAGCGTGTACAACGGAGAAATAGACAACATAACGACAGAGAAAAAGACACAGAATAAATAGACAAAAATTCTGAAAACTGTTGTTTTAGGTTTAGTAGCGTATCTTTAGTAGGTAGCACTTAGTTTTACTTAAAAATATTCAATGTACAGACTTACTTTTTTTACAATACGGACTTCCAAGAGCAACTAATATTTAGTAATACTTAATAGAATTAAGTGGACACCCACATATATACTCGTATTACCGAGAATATCCCAAAAAATAATCTGGAATCATCATTATGGTATTTTCACAATTTTTGCGTAGGCTTCTAATAATCTTGCATTTTTATAACTTTAAGTTCCATAGTTGTGGGAGTTAGTGGGAGAGGGGGAGGGGTTATTTTCTTACATATCTTTCAGTATATCCCTGAGAATATGCTGCTTAAAATTATAAAAAGAACATTTTTAAGACCCTTAGAACTAGTCCTTCGGATGCTTAATTTGTCTTCCGCGACAAATTTACATATAAATGTTTCTGAGTAGCAACTATTCAAATGTGTGTCATTTAATATGCTTTATCAGTATGCCAAATATAAAGTTGATGCGTCAAGTGCACAGATCAAAGAAATTATTTCTTTGATCTGTGATCAAGTGGTTTTTGATAGAAATAGCTGTGGTAGACGGACAGCCGGACACGTTATAAGGTTTCCGTTTTTCTTTTTAAGTTGTGGAAGCCTAGAAATGAACTAAAATCCGACTAATTAAAGACTATTTAAAAGAAAAGATAATAATTAATTGACAACGAAGGCAGTAGAGTTGTATAGTTTTTTTATTATTAAGAACTTTATTGCTTTTCATTGTCTTTCCTCTATTAATTACTAAGAAAATACAATTTAATTAAATTTATTTTTTTATTACAAAGCTGCGGTCGTGAATTAAAGTATGTAATAGAAAGACGACCAAAATTCAGGGCTACTGCTTAGAGTAAAAATTTATTAATTATAAATTTCATTAAACTGCATAAGTTATTGGAAATTTGTGTTTTTAGTTAAAGCAGAACATTTCTTTTTGGCTTTACAGTAGCCGGATAAAAAAGGAACATTAGTACTTTACAATAATTTACAATGCAACCATCGAGGAAAGTAATTTAAACAAAAACATAATGTTTTTAATAAAAGAGAGGTTGGGAAAAGCAGCTGATGCTGTTCGAGAAGAGGTCAAATTGAAAACTATCGCACAATTGGGAATTGAATTTATCTGCGCAATATCATAGGTTCTAGGTAGAAAGTTGTATGTTCTCTAAAGCTACCGAGTTTTCCTTATTTTGGCCAACTTTTCTTTTAATGAAATTGCTCCCGGAAATATGAGCCGATGAAAAAAGTGGAACTCACAATTTATTTGAAAATGCTCTGAACGTTTAGAACTTTAAAAATGTTGCACCTATGAATGATCTTACTTGTGTATATTTTCTTTTGAAGTATTCTGTATCTGCTTCTATTATCTCATTGGTAGATTTAAAGACTTGTGTATTCACAGTTTCAGGTACATTCTAAAAGCTGACTTACCCTATTTATTCCCAAAGATTCCTCTATCTCTTGTATATTTATCTATTATCCCATTGGTAAATTCAAAGACTTGTCACAATAGGTTATGCTCTAAAAGTTACGCACTCTGCTTATTTTCAAAGATATATCTACCTCGTGTATATTTATTTTCCTTTTGAAGTATTCGGTATATGTTCCTATTATCTTATTAGAAAATTGAAAGATTTGTCTATTTACGGCCCTAGGTTATACTCTAAAGCTTACTCATTCTATTTATTCCCAATGATACCTATACCTCTTGTATTTTTATATTTCATTTGAAGTATTCGGTATCTGTTCCTATTATCTCATTGGCAAATTGAAAGACTTATCTAATTACGGCCCTAAGTTACGCTCTAAAACTTACTCACTCTATTTATTCCCAAATATATCACTACCACTTCTATATTTAGTTTTCTTTTAAAGTATTCGATATCTGTTCCTATTATCTCATTGGTAAATTGAAAGACTTGTCTATTTACGGCCCTAGATTACGCTCTAAAGCTTACTCACTCTATTTATTTCCAAATATATCACTACCACTTCTATATTTAGTTTTCTTTTAAAGTATTCGATATCTGTTCCTATTATCTCATTGGTAAATTGAAAGACTTGTCTATTTACGGCCCTAGATTACGCTCTAAAGCTTACTCACTCTATTTATTTCCAAATATATCTCTACCTCTGGTATGTTTATTTTTTATTTGAAGTATTCGGTATCTATTCCTATCATCTTATTGATAAATATAAAAACTTGTCTATTCACAGCCTTAGGTTACGTTCTAAAAACTTACTCTATTTATTCTTAAAGATATCTCTACCTGTTACGTAAAATTCTTTATTGTTCAAGCAGTAAAACTTCGGGATCAGATAGATTCTAACACCGGAAAAGTATCTCTGAAAAATATCTTCATGGATCGATTGATATTAGGTATATAAAAAATTAAATATTTATTTTCTAATTTTTTGTCTTTTTCTATTATTTATTAATAGCTCTTTATGTATCTCTTATATCATATATTGTAACTTCTCCTACAGTCTACCAAATAACCAATTTTTCAAGACTTATTGTTATGGTAGCCTAGAAGATATTGTTTCTGTAACAATAAGTCTAATACTGTGCATTAATGTTGTTAAATAAATAAATACTTGAGTTCACGATCTCTTGTTCACTAATGCTGGAGGAAAATATTAGTTATCCACAAATGGACCGTAGATGACATATCTGCCCCCTTCCCCGCTTCCCAAGTAATGAAAATTTCTCTAGAAACTGGAAACAATTGTAGTATGCCATACTAAGTATAATGGGAAGAAGAACAAAGATAATGTAGATAAGTATCACAAGGAATTCGATTGTCCGCTTTCAACGTATCGGTTCTTTCGGTATCTTTCGGCGTAAAAATTAGAGAAAATTACGTACGTCTGTTTTAAAATCAACTTACTACGAGCGAATATGCTCATTAACTCATTCATTCATTAACTATTCACAAACTCAAAGAACCGCCCTGCACAAGGAAATGAACCTGCGTCTACGGCGGTACCCCTTTCTGGCGTTTCGAATGCATTAATTGTCATGTCAGTGGAGCAGTTGGCACTGGAAACAAACGAACGCTATAAATGCTCAACCACGAGTCGATGACTTTCTTATGCCCGTATGGACCATACATGATCAAGACTGTCAGTCGAACTTACTGACAGTTAAAAACCTATTTGATATTATCCATATCAAATAGGTTTTTAACTGTGTAACCTTAACGATTGGATACCTTACCCTGCAATAGGGTACGCTCGGTAAAGTAGACTCTTGGTCCGAATCGACTGAAAGTTAATGAGAAACAGAAATACATTTTTAACTGTTATTGAGTCCGACTGAGAGTCCTGACCGTATGTGGTACATATAGGCGTTAGCTGTCGCGATCGTATGGTGTTTTATGATCTCAACTGGCGATGTGTACGATAAATTTTCCAAAAGCAAACAGACACAATATTGTTTAACCATTAAGATTACTTAATTTATTATTCAACAAATGTTAATTAGTAGTTACAAAAATTAAAAAACATAGATAATATAAATGACGAATCAATTTGTGAATAGTGATGAAACTCGAACCGGCGTGGCGCGCGACTGCGCGAAATCTCAATTTAATAGGAAAAACCGGTATGCAGGTTTGCAAGGCGGCTTAAAATTGTGTTTCGAGCTAAATACTCGCAAAATTGCATTTCAAGCTAGACGCTCATAAAATTGTGTTTCCTTATTCCCTTACATTTTGCTTAATGTATCCTATCGCTTCAGCGAGCCAGAGCAACAAGTGCTGGAACTATGGAACTATATGAATGGAATAAGTTCCTTTCAACATATTTCTCAAGTTCTTACAAGTGACGGGGCCTCGGACTGAAATTGAATAGAGGAAAAGTCATTTTCAACTTTACGATATAAATTGATACATTCTACAACTAAGTAATGGGAAAACTACTTACAGAGTAATATACTTAAAAATATTCAAAAATAAAAACAGTTTTACAAGAATTAGACTTGCTTCTGTTTCTACAAGGCGTCACAAATTGAAACTTAGCAGTATAATAAAAATTAATCTACACGTATAATAAAAGAGTAAAAGATGAAAAAAAAAAGATATTTGTTAAAAGATATTTTCGAAAAAATGAGTCAGGGAGACTATATGCAGGTTGTAACAACGTACGTGTTTATTATTCATTCAAATGATTCTGTGCATCAAAATGCGTATACTTGAAGCGAGTTACTGTAAACAAATTTACATTTATTTTTTTGTTGAAATATACGTGATTTTTTTAGAAACTGTTGAGAATTGTAGTATTATTACTTAACATTTTCTACTCATTTTGATGTACAGAGTAACTTGCATAAATACTAGACACGTTCTTTGTTACAATCTGTATAAATAAACTATAGAGAAGTCAAGCAGTGAAAATTTTACCGACCTGCTTGTACTATACAAATTTAGGTAGGATTTTTGTATTATGTAACTTAGTCACAATTAAATGAAACTACGTGATGTAGTATTATTTCTTTCCTTAAGTTCTTTACCACGACCTAGGACATTATATTACATTATATTACAACATCTTCAGGTGGGCTATTAGCAAAGATCTTTTCTAATAGCCCACCTGAAGATGTTGTAATACAACGAAACCTTAGTAACGAAACCTAGGTTTAACTTAAAGAAAGTAGAAATAATACAACATCACGTAATTTCATTTAATTGTGAAAAATGAATTTCTACAAAATTAACGCCAGATATATTCAATATGTAACTTATTGTCTAGGAAACAAGTTGAGGAATCTCGAAATGATGATCATTCCGATAAGTCGTCAGTACATTGAGAGAGAAAAACGAGTGTCAGGCTGCTAACGACAACGACATAGTTAGTTGATCTATGACTACGTAACTTCTGTCACTGGCAACTATAATAGATAAACCAAGTAGTCAAACGAAGATAGTTAGTAAGATAATAAATGACATTATTTTTTTAGACATTTTTTAGTGACTCTCTCCAATGATTACGTGATATAAGATGAAAAGGCAATGTTTGGCTGGTCTGTACCCAATATTTCTATCTTATAGAAAATCCTATATATTCTACGGTTAAAACACAGTAAAATTTGACAATTGTGGACTTTGAAAGGAAAATATATTGTTACGAAAATTGTATATGCAATTAATATTAATGTTTACAAATTGCAATAAAATGTAAATTATTTTAAGTAAAAATAATGTGACTTTGACGGCAGATGAAAGTTCGCGAATGTACGAGATTTTTATCGAGCATTCCATTCTGTAACAAATGCTCCTTAAAGGCTCTAACAGGTTCGGTCCCAAAAATGTGTATAAAGCTACTCACATGCTGTAGAAATATGGCTGCCGTATTTTTGTTTTCACTATGGTCATTGGGTTTATGATAAGGTATGTTTTTTTTTTAAATTAATAGAGAATTTATTTTTATACTTTAAAAACTGCATTGTTATCATAATAATTACTAAAAATCGTTTGTATAAAAAAATCTTAAAATTGGATTATTGTATCTAAAAGACGATAATTATAACATTATGTTGCTAAACTACCAGATTATTGTGCTGATTGATCATACAGATCACAAATGAAAATGTTTCTGAAATAATTAATCTAAAAGCAAAATAGTTTGAAGATATTGAGTCAAAATAATAATATTCAGCAAGGTCAACACAGGACTACGGCGATTTGTTAGCAATTGTGACAGATAAAATGACATACGTTTTTCCACTTTAAGCAGCAGACCGAAAAAAACATGTTAACGATTTCAGTGTCGAGCCAATGTCAACAACGCCTATTTTTAGATTGAAAAAAATCATAGGCGGATAATATATTTGATATATTTGACACACGACTTCCACGACCCTTCGCAATATATTTGACACACGACCGTGTGGAAAATCATATCTATTGAATGAAAGTACGAATAAGGTGTTGTAAATTTTTAAAAAAATATCCTCAAATAATGAAAAATTGTAGAAGTAATATGGTAACAAAACTGTTACGTTCGTTTCGATCTTACATTTAATTAATATTTCAAATAAAATATGAAAACTGGCACTGTTACTAGCAAAAATACTTAAACTTAAATTATTCTGTTCTTATTCTGAGAATACTTATATCGTTCATTATATATATATATATATATATATATATATATATATATATATATATATATATATAATATAGTATAAGGAAGATATTAATTTCTACCACTAAACTCAGTCAAACGATAGAATAACTATTCCGAAGTAAGTGTTTATTCGAAATATAAAAAAAGTACAAGTGTCTACTCGAAATACAAAAAAAACATAAAGTAAACGAATCGATTAGAAATGCTTGGAATTATAATTAGAATAATTAGGGGTTATTAGTGCATAATTATTTCTTCATTAGTTATTAAAAGGTCCAAATGAGGGTAGTTCAAACATTATAAATGTTACTCGTAATTAAAATTGCAATCATTAGCGTTTTGTGCTTATTGTTGTTGAAACATAGAAAATTCTTTCTATACTTAAGTGTGTATTAGTGACTACCATGGAACTTTTTAACGAAGGTACTTTTAAAATTTAGTTTTTTTACTATTTAAATCAGAATAGTTTATATGTGTTGGGCGGTTAGACTTACATATAAGAAAAAAAATGGTAGTACCAAACTGAATCATATTTTTTCATATGATAAACGCAAGTTTTCTAATTCTATATATGTCATTTAAGTGGTACTTTATGGTTCGCACCACACATTGAGATTTCTTTTCAGATGCACCTCAAGCTTTAAATAACGCTGACACTTTACGCATAGTGAAACGGCCACAAAGCGGTGTTCGAAATAACGGTGTTCGAAAATATTTTGGAACTGTTTATGATTTAAATAACTGTTCTGATTAAGATTGAAAGTATTAATGATAATATATTAAGATAAGTTGTTAATGAAAAATTTAAAGTTACTTTTATGGTGGCATCAAAAAAGTGGACCAAATCAGCACAGAACATAAACAATTTCTTAAAATACAATAACGTGTGGCTGACTGAAACATTTGAGCTACCAATTACATTGTCATCCATTGATGGAGAAGATTTCGGTCCTGGGTCCTCATGAGGTAGAAAACCAGAGACCTTTGACGAGTGCGCCCCTTCTATGAAATGAAAGAAAGTGAAGGTTTTGGCGGATATCCATTCTGTTCTGAATTGGCGCTAGCACATACTATGTCCTTGTGAGCTGAAGAATATTTTTCAGCAGCCAATGTTGTAAAGAATGTGTCGACGTCACTTGTCGATTGCAACACCAATCAAGAAGAGCCCAAGAAGGTATTGAATAATAAAGAAGCTGTATCATTATATTTATATTTAGGTCTTTGGCGAAGTAAATATAATTTGCTCTGGACTACCATCAATAACCTATACCAGGACACCTTCCCGAGTATTTACAATCTTAAAAACGCCGAAAACTTCATGTTATCCAACAGAAGACTTCATTGAAATGACAGAAACTGATACTGAGGTCCCACTCCATACCTTGTTGGATCACACAGTTTCTAGAATTGTTGAACCACAGGAAAATATTTTATGACAAGTATCTCCTCACGGAGACTTTACGATGATTTGTAAATATGGCTTTGACGGTAGTTGGGGAATAATCTGTACAAACAACATTTTAAAGGCTCAGCTAACATGAATGAATATTTACTCTCCATAGCTTTAATTCCTTTGAGTTGAAGCATACTTTAGATGAAACAATTTTTTGAACCAATCCATGTCCCGGATTCACCAGAAATTGTAGGCCAATTGAATTCGCGTTTGTTAAAGAAAATTTAAATGTAGTTATAGACAAATCTACTAGGTTAGAACAATTGATTGAAAACTTAACTCCATCTACTGTGTGCACTGCTCAGTTAGAATAAATCATTACTAACGATGTGCACTTCAAAATGCTCAATGATAGTACATGTAATATTCTGATAGCACGTTCAAGTGCTTTATATGTGGCGCAAAGCCTTCAGAGGTGAATAAGCCTGCGGAGAAGATTACAAATGTAGAATTTTATAGGTTTGGCATTTCTCCTCTGCACGCATTGATTCCTTCCTTTGACTGTCTACTCCATCTTGCGTATTGTCTTCCTATAAAATCGAGGGGTGCCGATAAAAAAAATGTGGAAAAACAAATCTAAGCCTCATTTAAAGAAAAATTTGGACTTTTTGTCCATAAGCGTAAGTCAAGGTTTGATTCAAGAAATGACCGTAATACTGCCAGACGATTTTTTAGAAATCTTGAAATTTCTGCTGAAATAACAGGAATTGATGTGAAACTGATTAAAAAGTGGCCGTTATTTTCAACATTATTCCTTGTAGTTACAATGTTAACATTGTGAAATTCGGTCAATTGTTGAGTCAAACCAAATCTTTGTATATGGGTCAGTACTCAAGGTATTACATATTGGTGACAATACATAAAAAGATTGGTTCGTGGCATTAATATCTACATGCATACTATCTATAGGGAAAATGTCAGAAGAAACATTGGAAGCTCTCCACAAAGAGATTTGAAAAATACACGAAGATCACACTCAGAAATCCTCGCTAGTTAATATCTATCGGGACTTGCTGAATTTACTTCTTTTGACATCAGATCCGAAAATTTCATCTCTTCGAAAGTATACCAAAGCTAGGGAAAAGTTATCAGGAGAGGAAAAGTTATAGGGAAAAGTTATCAGAACCTACTTATTCTACAACCAGATCTCAGAGCACCTATTTCAAAGAAATGTCGTTTTCGGATTCTGATGACTCTGATGACTGTATCGACGATCATTAAGAAGAGTAAACGTTTATTATTATATTATAGTAATCAATTTAGGTCTAGATGTTTTTGTTTGTAAATAAATTAATTTTTATATATTATTGGTCAAGTACACTCTTCATATTGATTTTTAAAAAGCACCACGACAACAATATAAGTAAGTTTTATATATTTTATGATTGCGTTACACTAATTTGTGACCTATTTTTAATTTTAAATTATATTTTCTTACTCTTTTTATTATTTTAAAAACATTTTCTAAACTGTATCTTTTTGTTTTCTAAACATTATTTTCCGAATAAGTTTTTTTAACTAGATAATATCTCTTTGTATACTATATTCGACAAAAATAATTGTCTGGACCATGGTCTACGTCGATTTGAATAGATTTTTTAACTTACAAAATTTCGTGCAGCCACTTGCATGGGAATGGACTACTGTTCGACGTCGCATTCCAGAGAAAAACACGTAAAATATGAGGTTGTGTATATGACTAACACATCAGATGACGTCATTTGAGCATCGTTACAATTTATACTATTCTTTGCTTGTATGTATTTACTATTCTTATTGACTTTTCTTATTGTTTTCCGGTTACGAACGAGAAAACGTCATCACAAGCATGAAAAAAAAATGATTAACTTAAAATTACACAAGAAAAATGTCACGACTCCCCTTAAAATATTTTAACAATAAATAAAAATATCACTTAAATTTTAATTAATTTAAGAAATGTCATCAATAAATATGCAGCTATACGCAATAAATTAAACAATACTTCTCCTCGATAGTTTCGATTTTACGAATTGAATTACATAAAGCCGTTGCCTTTAAAATGAGTATAAACAATCGTATAGCAAAAATTGACGTGGTGCTATATATGTTCGTTCTGAAATATTAACTTTTTTAGGTTAAACCAAAGTTAAACTTAGGTCGAGGTCGGAATAGTGTTCGATACATGCAGTTATGACGAGTTTCTCAGGTACTGAGTTTATTAGTAACGTTGTATCTACTCTCTATTTATACAAGGTATAAACTTAAACAAGGCTTTCTATTCCAAGTTTATTAGTTACAACGTAAAACTTAAGTAACACTATTTCGTCAGACTAAATCGCACGCATAGACTTATATTACTTCGTTAGGACAGACCCATAGTAACCGAGAAATGTCTCACTAAAAACGGTGCTAAATGGCTAAATTAGCACCGTTTTGTTTCAGTTGACATCTTGATTCTCGTGAGTACGTTTTACCCGAAAACTGTCAAAAATATCGGAATGTCTAGTTAAATATATTTAAATTACCATTCGGAAATTATAAAAAAGGATGACATATCTCACCATCTATTAATAAACGTTTTTAATGAATATTTTTTCTTATTTATTGAAAAAAAAATGTTTTACTTTCAGCAACTCTATGAATTTCAACGTTATGACTTTGTGAGGACGTGTTTTCACATATTTTTTTAAATGTTTAATGTGTCGGAAAAACAGGAAACCTTGGAAGCAAAATGAATTACTATTTGTCCATATGGCTACCACGTCAATAAGTCTAAAACTACTGAATCGATAAAATTAAAATTGGAAATATAAATATGAAATGTCCACAGAGTTGAATCGGTAAGTGATTAAATATAGTCAACCCAAATACTTTTTGACATAGCAACATGAAAGACACCATGTTTACATACACGTTGTGTTCTTAATTATTGTGAGCAATGTCTACTATTTTGTAGCTTATCAAAATTATTTTCCAGTTTTTCAAGAAGTTTTTCAGTTTGTCAATTTTACAAACTAAAGAAACACCAATGTCTGGTTGGCTGTAAGATATTACTTTAGTAGCAATAAATCTGTCAACTGTATACATTAAAGTATATAAATAAAATATTATGCTCACACACACACACACATGCACACACGCACACACACACACACACTCACACACACACACACACACACTCACACACACACACACACACACACACACACACACACACACACACACACATTGTGTATGTGTGCGTGCATTTGTGCGTTCGTTTTCTTTGAACTAAAATATGAAAGCATAATACAAGATGATTTAATAATATTTTTAGATCTTTTATGTGAATGAATATAATTTCAATGTAATCCTGACTGAGTTGGTATGTTTCTATATATCTTGCATTTTATCCATTTTGCACTAAAGTGGTTAACAAATATTTTAAAGTAAAATAAAATACGAGAACGAGGTAAATGATTATCGAAAACGTGCGGTAGATATGTACCCGTATGCAGACTGAGAGTATTCAAATATTATAATTTTTTCAAGTTTTTAGGACAATTTCATTTTTTTTAATCTTAACCTTTCCACCATTGACGACTATACTTACGTCATGGCAGTGGAAAAAAATAAAATTTATTACCAGGTATCCTTGTTACTATTGTGTTCTAAAAAATATGTCAGACCAGTATCTACATACAAAATATATTTATTATTATTCCTAAGATAATAAAATGATAATATTTGAATACCAGTCTGTGCAATGTTGTTCTTTCACTTTTGCTGTAGCAGAGGTAGAATTTATAGATTATCGTGGCATTTTGATGTCTTCATTTATAATAAAAGACAGATAAAGCAATTGAAAAACGACCTCCCCTGATACGGGGAATAAATTCAAATTGTTTGGTACAGAATGAAGTTGAGGTAATTAAGCTACTTTAATTTTGAGTCGTTCATGACACATCTACCTGGTATAATGCCATTGAAATTACCTATTTTAGTTGCCTTTTGTTATAGAAAATTACTTTACATAAATTCTAAATGATTTAAGAATTATCATATCAATGAACAAAATGAAAAAATAAAAATTGAGAGTGTTTTTTTTTAAATTTGTTTAAAAAGTAAGGAAATAAGATATACGCCACGACAAGACTACATCTACGGTCGCATATAGTCGGCCATGTTACTGACGACGTATTTTCGTTCAATTATAATAAATAGCGCACATGAATCGGCGTCATCGTTTCTATTTAGCTTAATGTTTCTTTAACCTATCCTGATATTTCTTAGAATATCCTAAATGTTACGGCATATAATACACAATTCAGAATTATTTATTTTCGGGTTACCCCCTTAACTTCCAAACAAGAAACAAAACCGCAAAAGTTACTGATACGGTTGTTACGTTTGTAAACTCTGCATGATAACCCAGACAAGCCAGACATATCTATCGAATTTCAATATGTTTTTTCATAATTATTAGATCCTTTAAATGGTCGTTACGTTTACAAACTCTGCATGATTACTCTGACAAGCCAGACATATCTATCGAATTTCAATATGTTTTTTCATGATTATTAGATCCTTTAAATGGTCGTTACGTTTACAAACTCTGCATGATTACTCTGACAAGCCAGACATATCTATCGAATTTCAATATATTTTTTTATGATTATTAGATCCTTTAAATGGTCGTTACGTTTACAAACTCTACATGATTACTCTGACAAGCCAGACATATCTATCGAATTTCAATATGTTTTTTTATGATTATTAGATCCTTTAAATGGTCGTTACGTTTACAAACTCTGTATGACTACTCTGACAAGCCAGACATATCTATCGAATTTCAATATGTTTTTTTATGATTATTAGATCCTTTAAATGGTCGTTACGTTTACAAACTCTGTATGACTACTCTGACAAGCCAGACATATCTATCGAATTTCAATATGTTTTTTTATGATTATTAGATCCTTTAAATGGTCGTTACGTTTACAAACTCTGTATGACTACTCTGACAAGCCAGACATATCTATCGAATTTCAATATGTTTTTTTATGATTATTAGATCCTTTAAATGGTCGTTACGTTTACAAACTCTGCACGATTACTCCGACAAGCCAGACATATCTATCAAACTGAATATGTTTTTTTTTCTATCTAATTCAATATGTTCTAATTTCAATATGTTTTTTTATGATTATTATATAATTCCTTTAAATTAAATAAACTTGGAACAGAATTGTTACACTTTTTTTATTGAAAAGTTGCAACTCAAAAACTACATTATACGAAAATACCGACCGTAACTATAACCAGCGTAGAAGCTCGCCAGGGTCGAACAGGTATTCTCAGCAGAATTTTCAATAACAGCGCCGCCATTAAGCCAAAACTCTTAAATATTTGTAACTCTCTTAATAATTATTATCACCATTTATGATATAAGTATCTTTGGTTGGATCCTTCATTGTATTTCTATAGAAAATGAAAATATTAATTACTTCATTTATAGACTTTTTAGGACAAACATGTATAGAAAAATAAAGGAAGAACAGCCAAAGAAATAAAAAAATCTTCATTCAAACATTAGTGGATTTACTTGTCTTCTGATACTGTCTGACTGTTTTACTGATTAAATATATTTATCCTTTTTTCAATATTTTCTATTAAACCGCTTTGGATTCAATCAACATCATAAAAAACCCATCTTAACACAAGTTTTGCACGATTTTAAAAAATCTGAACTGAAAATTTTCCAGATAACTAAGAAATAACTTTAACACAGTTTAAAG
Organism: Druceiella hillmani; assembly: GCA_039881145.1. Taxonomy (NCBI): domain Eukaryota; kingdom Metazoa; phylum Arthropoda; class Insecta; order Lepidoptera; family Hepialidae; genus Druceiella; species Druceiella hillmani. The sequence goes on along the minus strand of JAYKKI010000081.1, from coordinate 10,658,046 downwards.
GAGTATCAGAAAAATACTTGAATATATCGCAGGAAAGATGCTGGAATCGGCAATCTTATGGAAACTTATAATGAAATGTGAGAGTGCTGTCTACAAACACATCGAGATCGCACATGGTACTTTTAGTAAGCTTGGGCACGGTTAACATAAAAAACTTAAAAAAATATTTACTTATTGTTTTCAATGTACATATACAGATGCAATCTCTTCTAGTCAATAAAAGTAGCAAGAAATGAAATATAAAATCAGAATTGCAAAATAAAATCAAAACAATCATAACACTAACAAAAAACTGAAAAGCTATCAAAAAATTAATAACAAAACCTGAAATGAAAGATCAGAAAGATAATGCTAAGCTGCTAGTACGATATCGAGGACATTATTCATTGGTATCTCTACGGTAAATGCAAAAAATTATTGCCAGCAGTAAGTCGACTAGCTAAAAAAATAAATAATTAACTGGATGGTATTTATTTTCCCCATGATTACACTAAACCACAAACTGCAAAATTTCTGACGAGTATTGTCAGAAATTACAAGAATTGGGCTACGTTCTGCTAGTACCATCCAAACTAATCACCAGACATTGCGCCATCTGATTATCAATTGTTCAAAGTGCCAAGCAATCATTTACAGAATAAAAAAATCGACAGTACGGAAGACCATCAAGAAGACCTTCTTTTAGGTCACCAGATTTTTACACTGCAAGTATACCAGATAACGGCAAATCTTAGATGTCGATAGTGTTGGTATATATAGAATGATTTTTAGCCAGTTCAACACGTTCTATGCACATGTATGCTACGATATCTTCTTTTAATATATCTCCGTACTGTATTTTCTATTATGCCCATAGCAACACAGTCTGTACTCGTAGTGCATCGAAGCTAAATGTGTAATAATGCGGCGTACTCGAAGTGAAAAAAAAACTGTACAGATGGTCACCATATGCTGAGCCTCAACTTTATTTCTTTCAGTACTAAACGTAGACTCATAAACACGTGGGCATTTGACGAAGTTATATTTAATTTTTTTTTGCACATCAGAATAGACAACCCGTATTGCTGGACATGGACATGTATATTTAATGACTACTTGCAAGCGTACATTTTATCGGGTTTGCCTCGTCTCTACGTTGCGGCCATTTTATGATTTTCAGTAAACATTTTTTGCAATAATGTCATAAAAGACTTCAGATAACAAAGGTGACTTGTTCGTATTACTTTAAAATAATTTTTTGTCTAGTACAGTAACGAACTACAACTTACTATGAAAGAGCAAACTATAAAAATTACTATAATAAACTACACTGGCTAAAGAATTCTACATATCTATAAATAAGGTAAAACTGTCTAATTGGCGTATCTGTACGTTGACGATGTTTACGAAAAATTTATCGAGGGTGACGTAATAAAAGTAGTAGAACACAAAAACACAATTACTGGAATTTTCGTTTGTTTGTTTGTTCACACTGTTTGTTGTTTGTTGTAACACGCATTACGTACAAACTACTGACTCAATTAAGATAGATTTTTTGTAAGAATGTAAGGGTAGACTTGAAGTGACATGTTTTACATTGTCGGAAAGGTGCACTCAATCAGAAGGTATATGATTTCAAATTGAAATAATACAACAAAAAATAAGTGCCTGGTTAGTCGAAGTGTAGTAATTGTACAAATGTATAATATATCAATAGATGGCGTTACAGTAATTTAAACCTTGCAATTAAATTTTCCACCAGGCCTTGCAATGGCCAAATGAGTTTGGTCAGAGTTAAAGCGTTGCGTGGTGCGGGAGTGGTAGGTGTTTAAGTAAGCAATCTGAATGGGGCAGACCCATGAAAACAGACGTCGTTGGTCTTCTTACACTTATAACATTTTTTGGTCATGTATGTATTTGACCTAATCTTACTTTTTTGGTGAATTTTTTTAAATATGGTTAGTATTAGGCTGTATAAATTTGGTTGTTACGTTTATACATATAATAAAACTGTAGAACTGGTAGTATGTATGCTAAAGATATTTATAAAAAAAATGATTTAGGGGAACATCAGCACACAAAAATAACAACAGCACACAAAAATATTGTTTTAGAATTGTTGTCTGTTTGTGCGTTTTTAGAAAAATATAGGGATCAACTAGATGTAGTTTTATTTCTTATTAACTTTTATAATTAATATAACAGACGACGTTACGTGTCGTTGCCATAAAATATTGAACCTATAATAAATAGTGTTAAGTTAACTGCAGTAGCAATACGTCTGTTGATGTCGCAGTTAATTTAATAATATTTTCTAAAGGTCCACACGCGAAAGAAGTCACAATTAGTAATTACACATATATTAGTAGAATCCCCAATAACTAAATGCATATTATTGAACTAGCTTTGCTCATACCAAGCATTATTTATTAAAAACATTGAAGCAGACTCAAAAAAAATATAACTTAAAAAATAAATAAGTATTTTCAGAAGGCAACAAAGCAAAAGTTTATATTACTTAATTAAATATTGTTGATAATATTATATTTAAGAGGTATAGTGATAATTATCACGTTATTACGTCAGCGTTATCTTTACAACTGTATCGTCGATTTTATTAACTGAATTAATTAATTATATTGCAATAACAATAGATTATACTCTTAATAGTCACGGATGGTTATTTAGATATTAACATTTATTAATTGTACATATTTTATTTCTGTATGGTATTTTTATTTGACGGTTTTATACACTAACCAATAACGACCAAATTTTGCCTTAAGCAACAATATTCATTCTTTGATAATATTGCTGTCTATATTTCATAAATTTACCGATAGATGACGTTAGGGAAGCGTTCGTTCATTTAAATACGAAAGAAGTTTCACTTCAAAGTTTAAAAGGAGGAAATGGACTTACCGCCACCGGATACGAAGACGCATAGGGTAGACTTCTAGTCGAATGTGAAACGTACAATCTTGATAATTATTTTTTAAGTTTCTCCGTCCGAATAATCTCGATTGCCCTAAATCAGCTTCCTTATTCGATCTATATAGATTTCATTGCAAAAAATTATCTTACGGAATAAAGCAATATTTTGCCGTATCTCTTTACAAAAGTAGAATCTGAATCGTAATAGGTCTTTGATATTATTCGTTGTTAATCGTGTTAACGCCTTACGCTGTATAAAGATAACCTTTTTCTCCAGTCTCGAACCTTGGTAGAAATTTTATACTGGCGACAAACAAATTCAAATGTTCAACCTCGATTTTAGGTAATATTACAATTTTAAAAAAAATATTTTTCCATCATCCGAATATACGAGTTCAACACGTAGGCGTTTAAAAGAACGTTATAATTTGTGTCACTTCAACCAATAAAAACGTTCGGCAGCTCTGACCTGTTAAGTTTCTGTTAGCCGACTAAATTATTATATTATATTATTTATATTAATTACGTATTCATTAGTCAGAAGCTTGTTATTATTTTCCACCGTAGCTTCCTATTCCTATAACCCGCTTTTGCAATATTATATAAAACCGAGATAAATCCTCATTAATCGATCGCATATTAAATTATGCGACGCCAGTGGCTACTTCTGAGAACATTATCGACCTGCGTTTTCCTCCTAAATTATTGTTTTGCTTCCGATGTTTACTCGAAGCCGTTTTAATAAAAAACAAAATTATGCGTAATTTCTGCAAGCGGCAGGTAACAGGATTCGCAACGTGACGAAGCAGTCGAATGCTAAATCTTCTGTCCAAGGTTTCAAAACAATTTTTTTTTCTGTTTGCTCACGTTGTTGATATGACATTTTCTCATTGACAAATTGCATAATTGCATTACCTGGTAAACAATTTAATTAGATGTGAATACTTTTGGTCTAAACAGGACAAGCAGTAATAATTATAAAACGTCCTTCATATCTATCCGGATATGTATGGCGTTATATTCTTCCTTCTACATATCTATCCAGATATATACAGCGTTATACATTTCATTCTGCATATCTATCCGGATTCGTATGGCGTTCTGTACTTCCTTCTACATATCTATCCAGATATATACAGCGTTATACATTTCATTCTGCATATCTATCCGGATTCGTATGGCGTTCTGTACTTCCTTCTGCATATCTATCCGGAAATGTATGGGATTCTATTCTTCCTTCTACACGTCTATCAAGATGTGTATAGCGTTCTATTCTTCCTTCTACATATCTATCTACATATGTATGGTATTATATTCTTCTTTCTACATATAGATCCGAATATGTATGGCATTTTATTCTTCCTTCTATATGCATATCCGGATATGGCTGGCGTTCCATTCTTCCATCTTTATATGTATCCGGTTTTATCTATTCATCCTTCTACATATATCGAGTCCGGATGGCTACAAAGCACAATAATTTAAATTTCAAAAACTATTTATTGTAAAAGAAATCTGGTATGTTATGTAAAAAGAAAAGAAATGGAATTTATTTAACCTGAACGCAAAGTTTATATTTACTAAAATGCATCTTGCCTAACTTGTATTTTTTTATTTTTACGATAACAACAAACAATATTTTAAATACAAAAGCAATTAATTTTTCTTCTAATAAAGTGAATAATAGATTTTTTAAAACACCACTTCTTTTAATAATTAAAACAAAAATAAAACGGTTCGCAGCTAATAATCAAATTGCAGCAGCAGAAAATAACAATTCAAAATTAAAACTTTTGATACATTTTTCTTTCCAATCTGTTTCGCTGAGATTTATGCTCCATTAACAAATCGTTTGCTCACAATTAAATGAAACTAAGTGATGTAGTATTATTTCCACTTTTTTTAAGTTCTTTATCACGACCTAGGTTTCGTTGTATTACAACATCTTCAGGTGGGCTATTAGCAAAGATTCTGTTATTTGTAAGATTGTAATACAACGAAACCTAGGTTGTGGAAAAGAACTTAAAGAATGTAAAAATAATACTACCATACGAATCCGGATAGAAGTAGTTTCATATAATTGTGAATAATGAAGTTCTATAAAATTAACGCCAAATATATTCAAAATCTTTTCTGACAATACCTACTCATGTTGTCACAGTCAAACGACACTAGATTTAAAAATGCACATAATCGCATTAGCGAATATCGGTGCCGAATAATCGTATTCGCGAATGTATAAAAATCTATATTCTTTACAACACTAGTACATACCGAATAAATATTTGTATGCTATCACAGCAATTACGTAGGAAAATAAACCAAATTCGGCCTTCCTAAAAAGTACCCATATGAATAGTCGAACTCTAAACATGAAGTGTTACAATATTTAATGTTATGTCGCCTTTGTATAACAAGATATAAGTGAGTTATCTTTTACATTAAACAATTAGTTAACCCCCTTGGCGTCGTAATTAATTTGAAACAGGCCGCAGACGAAAGTTAACTCCGCAAATTCTCTTATTGCGCTGGGCGGACGGCGGCGGCGTCGCGCGCTAAATACGGCTGTCTATGAATAGGGAGGACGCAGGATCAGTTTAAACAAATTAGTTCGTAGAATCGGCCGGAAGGTGCCTGCGCAGCGCTGTCGGCGCTTCGATCGTGAGAAGAGACGGGCGCCGCACACCGTCCGTCTACTGCCGTGATATATCCATTTACGCATTCCTAAGATTTTCCATCTATGCAGGCTCAGTTAAGCTACTGTCGCTTCCTTCGATGTATTTTGTCCATTATTACATTGGTGTGTGAATCATTACATTTGTGAAAGCAATTTTTTTTTGTATAGAACGTATTCACCCTTTCAAAAATGGAAAGCTAACGTTTTTTCAAAAAAAGGAAAGCTAACACGTTGACTTTTAATACGGTCATTTTCTTTCTTTCTTTACAAGTACTCGTATTACAATAATAAATGCAACGAGCAATTCCAGTGCAGTATCAGTGCGCGGGCAATTCCATTACAGTACGCGCGCTCGTGCGCTCGCTCTTCTTACGTGTGTGCATGCGCTCGCTCTTCGTACGTGGTGCGTGCGCTCGCTCTTCGTACGTATGTGCGTGCGTGCGCGCGCGCGTTTTTGCGCGTGCGTGTGCGTATATGTGAGTGTGTGTAATATTCGTACAATTTAGGACTATTTAGATGCTGCAATTTTAGGCGAAACTAATATTTTGATGCTTACTAATTTCACTTATCTTGTCAATTATCGAATTCATTAGTAATAAATTATTTTATGCATTGTTTACTGTTATAGCTAAAATTAGTCCGAAACAGGATATTGTGATCTGCGAGGAATTAAAATATATAAATCAATTAATTTGAAAGGTAAGATGAAACAATTATGTTTAGTAATAAAACAATATTCTGATTTCGCCAAGGTTTTACTGCCGATTTAAGCATTTGAATAGCACAAACTGATATTTGTGTCGGACAGCATATAAAACTCGTTGAATATTATAATATAAATATTTTTTATATTATAATATAAATATTTATTTCGGTTGCCTACTGTGAGAAGAAATGAATTTTAAACAAAATTAATTTACACTGCTTTTATTTTATTTGAAATGAAACGTATATTTGATTTTGATTAGTTACAGATACCATTCACTACATAATTTATTAAAAAATTAATTTAGAAAAAATAGCGTAATTACTTTAAAAAAAGTTCTTATTACCACCTTACCCATCTAAACTGTACCTAGAACTCTTAATTCAACTCTTTGGGAACCACTGATTTCTATAACAACGCCAAATTTCAACTTCTTATATACAAATTTCTTCGAAAAAATGCTTGCGACAGACAAACATTGAGTTAATACCATAAGTACTCCATTTTTGCCATCTTAGTACGAAACCCTAAAAAGAAAAACCCACAAAGCGCATCGATAATTTTCTTTTTAGCTTTGATCACACGAATCGCGACGAAATAATAAAAATATTCTGTAATTTACATTTATCATCATCATCATCATCATCATATATATTAATACGCTAAGGTTAAGATGTTACTCTCCCTTTTTAGAAAAAACCTCACAACTAATCCACATAAATTATATATCATTTTATAGATAATTGCTTGCTCTACCGGCATCCACAACTAAAAAATTTATTACTGCTATTGTTTTTGCAAATTAATTAATTATTAAAATTATATACACAAAACAGCAATGCTGCCATCTAAAGGCTCAATGTCAATATGATTGACGGTCGGTAAAATTTTTGTTTAATTTCAAATCCACTCACGTATAAATAAAGTGGCGCTTTAGTTCAATGCTTTTGATACTTGCGCCTCTATATGTCAATTTTAGTAAAATATTTGTTTGATCTGTCATCTGAGCTTCATAATGGAATAAATAATGCGAAGACTTCGCACGGGTCACGCTAGTATAATGTATAACTATAATCGAACCTATAGCTATAACCTAAATGTAAATAATTATATATAATTTTTATATTATTATTATTTTATTTTGTATAATTATATGTAATAATTGCATGGCTTAAATGATTTCACATTAAGTAATCATGTATTTATATCTAGAAAAATTTACACCATCAATAATATAGCAGAAACAATATATGCAACCAATTAAATGCGGTATATTGTATCGCACGAGTAGATTCCACTTCAGATAACTAAACACACAACAATCGTCTACGCACTCTTAACTCTTTACGTCACAGTTTCATAAGTATTACATTTTTAATGAAACTATTGTGAAATGCTTTTAGTTAGTGTAGGAGAAATGCGTGTCAAAACGTGCATAAAGTAGAATGTTGTAGTGGTCTATATCTATTGAATTAGTTGATACTGGTTAACCGAATTTTGCTTTAATTATCTAAGTGTTATATATAATATATGGATTGTTGAAATCCCGGATGGAGAAAGGACGGGCAAACGGAATTTTAAAATGGAAATTGGTAAGTGGAACCTTCATTTGATTATAAAAGACCTATTCAATGGCAGCCCCTTAAATGAAAACTTTAACCCCCATTTCATATACATGAGTAGATACATTGAATGTTTTTTTTTAATATTTTGCTACATTTTAATTATGATTACGCTATACAATCATTATGACTTCAGGACGTTTGAAAAAATGGACGAAATTAGAAAATTGTCTACAGTAGAAACTGTTGACACCAAGTGAAATTTAAATATTTTATTAAAAGAAAATCGATGTTTGATTTACGACAATAGTGAGAAAATATTTAGAGTCAGTTCGTCTTACATCAAAAAGATTAGAAACGTTTGTGCTGTTCATTAAATAGCCATCGCTGCCAGGAAGAGGAAAACTATAGCGTTTATTATTTTTATTAAGGCATCATGCAATAATTAGTGAAATCAATTTTTTCCCTAAAACTATTTTTCCTATGGATGTTTCCAAATGGCGGAAAGAAAATACTTATACTACTAAAGAAGAAACATTTCGACATTTTAAACCAAGGATGATTAATATAAAATCTATCGAGCAATTCAGGACAGAATACGACGCAGCAAGCTGAGAACGAAGATATTTTTATATTTGTATAAAGTTCAGGAACATGTTAGGTCCCAGCATCAGAAATGACTGTCAATATACAGGTATAATATACCTTATAACATATTTTTCAAAGATGAAAGGTCAGTTATTCTGAATAAAAAAAAATTTTAAAACACATTTTTTAAATAACTGATTTTTTTATTATTTCCTATTCGGTATAAGTACCGGAACACACCTATCATGAAAATTATGGAAAAAGTCGCATCTTTGTGAATTATCCGCTGATCTTATTAATGATATTTAATTTTGAAAGTTCTTTAACATTTTATTTTCCTGTGAATAGTTTCATTTGATATGATAAATGTATTGAAGAGGTTTTATGATAAAAATCTGATTTTCTTTAAATTTCAAATTTGAAGAATTTATCCCGGAAACGATTGGGTTTCATTCAAAATTTATCAAATACATTTTCAGAACGTTGTCATCGCGGTTTTATTTTTGGTTTTGGTTTAAGTTTTAGTCGCGCTTTATCGCTTCATTTTCCTTTTTCCAACGAGATGTTATATTAAGACCATATTTTCATGATTGCAGGTAGTATATTTTCAGACATATATTGAAAAATTTAAACCCCCGCCTCCTTATTTTCAAAAATACCGAACTGAAAATTATAAAAAATGCAGAACTGTAAGAACATACACAAAGATTTTATAAAAACTATAATGTTATAACTTTTGAGATACTCACAATAATATGTCTCCATCCCCCCCCCCCCCCATTTAACTATGGCTGATATTATTAAATATTGAATGCGCCAGGAATAGCACATTGGCGATGTCTTGGTATAAATAATTTCACTTCAAACTTGTACGTACGTAAATTTCGATGCCGAGCCACACTTGGCCTTTTTAAAAAATCAATTGTATAATTTTGTTTCTTCTTTACTTTTATTCAAGACTTTTGTCAATCTTTATTATATATTAATATTGCAGTCCAAATCAAAACCGATCATATAAATTCTATACTATGATCAATTAAAGTGATTTTTCACGTAGTGGATCCATTGTGTCTCGGCTCATTGTGATATTTTATTCTATTTGGTGAAAGTAAACCCAAGAGTTTAGACGGATATAACTTCGTACACAATGTAATAGAGACGCGTGAAAAATTTATGTCTTTCTCATCTCAAAACTGTCAACGCTACGCCCGCGCTGTGCGGTTTGTTTAATCAGCTGCCGGCGGCGACGTAATACGACAACGCGTACTCGAGTGTTCGCGCATCGCTTTATGTATTGTTTGTACGAGACCCGGTACCGCTGCTTCGGGGAAATCCTCCCGAAAAACGCCGACTAAGAGACACGTTGCCCGCCCACGTCGCGTGACCGGGCGACGCTCGGCGGTCGGCGTCGTATTTTTAGTCGGACACCAGGTGCTGCCGACGGCGTCGGTCGTAGCGACGAGCGCTATGTTCATTGACGTAGCCGCGTCTGGCATACCGCACGCACTATTCTCGGACTCGTATCTGGTACGAAACGCTCATTATCGGGTGCAAAGACTACTCGAGACGGTTTACGCTCGATTGCGAGAGATAAATAAGCCATTAGTCGGAGTGGACGCGGGAGCGCGCGACGCCGGCCCGCTGAGGGGCGGTTCTATTTATTCGCGCGAGCGCGGAGCGCGCCGCTGCTGGGAGCAGTTTATTCATTACGCACGTGCGTAATTGCATTCGAATATCACCGTGCAATAAACTCGAGTGCTTGTGGCAGTTGATCGTTTACCCAGTATTATGTTGGAACCATTCATGAGGACGTTTTGCGCGATTATGTAGTAACTACTTGTGCCTATGACTTCTTTCGCATTAAGCTATTATCTTAATTAGGAAAAATATATATTTTTTTTCTATTATATGTTGCTCCTGGGTACTTTTACTAATAGAAACCCACATAGTCAGGCAGACAAAAATTCTATTAAAAGTTTTTTTTAGCTCAACGATTCCATTTTCTTTGACAGAAAAATACTTTAACCTGGTAATTGATCAACAATTCAATTGGTATTATCAGGTAATTGACTAAATACTCCAAAACTCCTTAAATTCAACCCAAACCCCGTGTTTGTCAAGCTCTACTTCAACTTATTTTTTTATGCCTGAGCAGCTTCTCATCGTATAAGAATGACTAAAAAATTGTCCAATTTATTTTCAGCCACAGTTAATATATTTGTGCTGCCATATTGTGCCCTATAGATTGTATATTCTCGATTTTCTTCACTTGATAGTAATTTCGCATTCTTAATATACTTGCATTTTTCATAGGCATATTTCTAAAATATTTTCAATGTACAGAATTCACTCTCTTCCAATTATTACTTCTGTAGATGTCATTTGGGCGTTTTTAATTAAGCTAACAATTTGAAATTTGGTACTTGTTTAGTACAGTTACCTAATTACCACAGAAAATGACAAGTTAAAAAGTACGCAGAGAGTGCACCTTTATTTCGTCGCTTCTCGAAAAAGTAATTGAAGAGGCGATAAAGGAGTCAGAACTCGTGTTGGGTTCGAATATCGGAACGACTCATTTTGTTTTTCATCTTTTATATTAAAATAAAAGAATAAAGTCCTTTAGTTTAAATTTTCATGTTCATCATTTAAATACCCACTCATTTTACTACTGCTTTTGTGTGAAGCACGTTCCACAATGTCGCCAATTTCATAGAAGCGGAAAATATGAATGCTGAAAAATCTGAATTCGCATATCCCTTTTCCTGATACCAAGTCGCGTGGAAAATACAAGGCAATGGCTGTTAAACTCAAGGAATCTTCTTACCTATATACATACATCGATATTACAGCTTCTGCGTATTTATTTTATGTCTCCAGCATGCCAATACATTTAGTGAAGTCGTTGCTACAAAAGCAATATCTCTTTGAATCGTTGTCATAGTGTCGTATATTAAAACACGTCGTGTATTTTGGCAGCTTTCAACGTATTGTAAATGTAACAAGTAAACAGAAGGGAAAAACAATTTAACAATATTATACAAAAGCGACCACGCTTCGCCAGCGTTTTGTTGCTTAATCAAGTTCGTTTCTAAAATAATTTTAATATATATGTGTATATTTATATATATATATATATATATATATATATATATATATATATATATATATATAAATATATATATATATATGCTGAAATAGTTACGTATCCGTAAACTATTTCAACGTTACCGAAAAGTTTAAGTATTTTGTGCGCCATGCGACATCAACTACGCGATGTACGACGCGACACACCTAACACCTCATTCAGCCTTGAATAGTGAGCGACGGGAGTGTTATTACGCTAATTCACACATAGAAAAATAGATAATACTGACAATTCAACATTAATTTTTTTATGAAGCTTCTGTTTATGGTAATGGAAGGTTTACATGTAATTATGAATAAGAACAATTTGTTAATAAACATATTTGATTATTGACAAATAAATTATTTATCCGTGATAAAAGCCAAATCAAAAAATGTTATAGATAATTTTCAATTTACATTTTCGAGAATCCAAGAAAAATTCTTGCTATACAAGTGAACAACTATTCATTAAATGCATACACACACATACACACACACACAAGCACGCACGCACGCAAGATATACTAATATACTAGCGTGACCCGTGCGAAGTCTTCGCATTATTTATTCCATTATGAAGCTCAGATGACAGATCAAACAAATATTTTACTAAAATTGACATATAGAGGCGCAAGTATCAAAAGCATTGAGCTAAAGTGCCACTTTATTTATACGTGAGTGGATTTGAAATTAAACAAAAATTTTACCGACCGTCAATCATATTGACGTTGAGCCGTTAGATGGCAGCATTGCTGTTTTGTGTAAATAATTTTAATAATTAATTCATTTGAAAACAATAGCAATAATAATTTTTTTAGTTGTGGATGCCGGTAGAGCAAGCAATTATCTATAAAATGATATATAATTTATATGGATTAGTTGGGAGGTTTTTTCTAAAAAGGGAGAGTAACATCTTAACCTTAGCGTATTAATATATATGATATGATGATGATGATGATTTCATAGATTCTAATATTCTAATCATTAATATTTATAACATTGTAATTATAGTTCAAATTGATTTAGTCAATTTTCAGTGATTCACATATACAAAAAAAATATAACATTCTGTCAGACAGATCGGGAGACAAACTATTCAAAAACAGCCGCATTCTGCTCCATATTAAATTGAATGCCCCTAAACTTAATTTCCCAAAAAAGTATTTAATGTACAACCTTTTTTGTTGGCACTATTTTATTTCTTCTTTGATAATCAACAAGAGCAGAGGGGGGGGGAGATCAAAAAGGAAAATCAGGAAAAGTGGTGATAAGGGGAAACTTCCTAAGGAGGCCTCCGAATACACGTATTGGCGACACGTTCGAAGGTCTTCGTATTTATCGAATGTCAGAATATAACTCATTGTACAGTTAGACAGTATAAACGACTAAGTGTATTTCTTTCAAAGAGAAACCATAAACAAGACAGTTAAGAAAATTTTGTTGCATTTATTTTGTTCACAGCCGCTAATATGCTTAAATTAAAATTATTATTTTTTAAATAATAATATTTCTTTACAAAAAGAGACAAACAAGTACTTTGTAAGGATAAAAATAGTCTTAATTGCCGTTTACCAGAACACAAATTGCTTGCTTGTACTTGCATAAATGCATACATACGTCAGTGCGCTCGAACTAAGTCAGTACTGCAGAATATCACTACAAACATGCATTCCTTCATAAATTGGTAGTTGGCTACTCCTATTTTTGGTGAAATATTATGATTTATAGAATTACAAAAATTGTTCACAATTAAATGAAACTACGTGATGTAGTATTATTTCTACTATCTTTAATTTCTTTACCATGACCTAGGTTTCAGAAGGTAGTAGAAATAATACTACATCACGTAGTTTCATTTAATTGTGAATAATGAATTTCTACAAAATTAACGCCAAATATATTCAATACAAAAACTGTTCAAAAATGAGCGGACTATGAGCTTCTAAACTTAAGGGCCCGACCCTAGAGTGGAAATCTCTCGCCATCTCATTCGCTTTCATGAGTATTACTGATAATAACATCACAATTCAGTTTAAAAATAAGTAAACTATGAGCTTCTAAACTTAAAGGTCGGGATAGAGTGGAACTCTTTCGCCATCTCATTCGCTCTCATGAACATTACTGATAATAACATCACAATTCAGTTTAAAAATAAGCGGGCTATGAGCTTCTAAACTTAAGGGTCGGGATAGAGTGGAAATCTCTCACCATCTCATTCGCTCTCATGAGTATTACTGATAATAACATCACAATTCAGTTTAAAAATAAGTAAACTATGAGCTTCTAAACTTAAAGGTCGGGATAGAGTGGGAATCTCTTACCATCTCATTCGTTCTCATGAGTATTACATATAATGACATCACGATTCAGTTTAAAAATAAGTGAACTATGAGCTTCTAAACTTAAAGGTCGGGATAGAGTGGGACTCTCTTACCATCTCATTCGCTCTCATGAATATTACTTATAATGACATTACAATTCAATATTGGCGTCCTTGTTTAAGCGTTAAGTTTAAATCTTTATAACTAATTAGTTGCTTTTAAGATTTGACAAAAATATTTTCACTATCAACTTTTAAAATTATGAACTAAAAGAATAAAAAAGAAATAAATATTCAAATAACCTATTTTTATATTATGAACTGATTTTTTCTGGCGATTTCTTTCGTGTGAATAGGCATGACAATTTTTTCAGACTACCTTTTTATTCAATCAAAAGACAAAAATAACGTTATAAAAATTATGAAAAGAAAAAAAATTCAAATAGATAATTGGTAAATTACTTACATAATTTGCGTCCGTGATTTCGTTCTCGTAATCAATTCCTTGATCAATTGTGAATTGAATTGGTAAGTAAAAACGGAAATTAAATAAATATTAGAGAAATGATCTAAGAAATGATTTTCAAATTACGGAAATGATACAAATATTAAATGTAATATTTTTACATTTTTATAGTGTGATAAAACACTGAATTTCCTTGTACTAGATTTCCCGCTGTGGTTTAAGAAGTAGAATTTTCTCGCAATTTATAACCAGTCCAATTTTTTTTAGTAGGTTTACATTTTATTCCTAAGTTCTCAACGTTTCGACATTATATTTAGATTAGGTATATGTACAGTTTAGTTTTATTATACTCTAAGCTATACGGTAATGAAAATTCTGTCAATTTCATTGTTTACTCGCGATTTTTCCGTGATCTAAGTACAAATACTTTGGGGATTACAAATGAATATTTGTCAACTTCGAGAGATCGTACCGATACCTTATTTTTCTTCGTTACTATGTTTTCGAAACCTATGATTTATAGTACCGAAAATTCCATCAAATCTGTGGAGTAGTTTTCAAACGATACACTTGCAAACAACCAAACAGACAGACAAACAAAAATTCTTAAAGGGGTCGACTTCTTCTTTGTGGGTTATCTCTAATTAATTTTATATATTATTTTATTTATTTATGAAATTTTACTGCAAGCTTAGAAAACTAAGTATACAGTGGTTGACTTATTGCTCCAAGAACAATCTCCTTCAGTTAGCCATAATAATTCAAGTGAAAAGTACAAGTTCTAGGGTAGACTGTGAATTATTGGTAAAGGATAATTAAAGACATTTACAAAACAAAAAAGGATATTCAAATGAATATAAATATGAAAAATACAGAATTAATATAAATTAAATAAAACAAAATAAAAACAGCAAGACGTTAGGGACAGGGAAGGGATAAGAATGGGCTATAGAAGAGATTTCGATACGCAGATTAGGAAAGGTAATGTAATTTTAGATGACTTTTAAACACAGACAATGAGAACACTTGTGTATTTATGTTCAGTTCATTCTAAAATCTAATAGCAGCCATGGTAAAGGATTCTCCATAGAATGTTGTTCTATACTGAGCAATTAAGGGATGTAATTGTTTTTAGAACGTAATCAAGGTCGTGGGGTGACAAGATTAGAATCTAGGACGGAACTACGAAGATCTAATGGGATTATTCGGGATTTTGTATTAAAAACATAGAATACATAGATTGCGTCGGTAACGATTCTCTAACTATTTAAATCGTAGCCGAGACTTACATGTTTCTGAACTAATTAAAGAAAAAGGTTAATTAGAGCAAACAAAAAAAGGCAGTTTTCTCAGATGTTTCCTTTATTTTTCGTCATTACTCAGCAACATTTATATAGCGTAGTATAAGTATATATATATATATATATATATATATATATATATATATATATATATATATATCCAACAGTTCTGGAGACTAGCTTCTATGCACGAACCATTAGATAATTTTCCTGTTTATACAGTAAAGCAGATTAGACAATGTCTGCAAACTTTCAACAAAAATATTCCAGAAAAATTAGTTGGTTAATTCAAGTTCAGACTGTTTCTCGTAATATAATTCCAACCTAACTAATATAATTCGAAACCCTCACGCAAAAAATATGCACTAAGTTCCCGTCGAATTATTCGGTTTACACTTAGTAATTCAAAATTTTAGATTCCTAAAAATAAGTTTGCATCTCAATTAGATATCGATAATATATATTATCGATATCAGTAACGACATTGATATCGTTAATAGGCGTTATCGATAATAGATGCCTAGTAACAGGTTACGTCACCCCTTTTGTAGAAATCGACGCATCTGGCGATAAACGAAGCAGTTCGTTGATAAGACCAATCGTATTTTTCAAGTAGTCGATTTGATCTAGTGCAATGATCTTGAACACATAAGTGTGAATGTAAATTAAAATTCCATTCAGACTACAGAGCCAGTGTGTTGTAACAATTTTTAATTCAAAACATTAATGGAATGAAAAGATCATAAGATTATTATAAGGAAAGATGACAAATGACTAAAAAAAAGATATGGACTAGAACATGATTTAAAAAAAACCTGTTTTTAAGGAAATAAAAAACTAAAACAAATCATCCGCTCACAATTAGGAAAGAGCAGAAAATAGAACACAATTTATATACATAATGCAAAACAAAAAAAATTACCTTCATAAACACGCATATGTAATATTTAGAATACGTAAGAATTAAGAATAAAAAATCTAACGACGTACATAAGAAGTTTTTAGAAACGAATAAAAAAAAATAATCAACGTCGATCGTTATTTTTAATGCATAGCCATTGCCTGAATTGATTAAAAATAAAGTATTATCTGACATTGATATTCATTGTGTGTTGTCAGAATGAATGACTTTTTCCATCTCTTTAAGTGAAGACTCTTTTAAGTAACTTTTTTGTGAGTTTTATGGATTAGTATGTTATATTTGACCAAAGATAATTTAACGGAACATAATCAGCACAATGTTCCATCTTGCTGCTTTCAAAAGAGTTCGATAGTAAAGGCATTAAGAAACTATTATGAAAAATAACCTGACTTCTCATAAGAAAGTACAAGATTTCTCATTTGCCTGAGTGAGGATTTAACCAAAAGTTGTAAGGTAACATCTTTTCATTTTCTTTAAAGACTTCTGTCATGTTTTCTAATTCTTCTGTCTTGTTTTCTAATTCCTTCAAAAATTTATTTCAATTATCAACATGGTATGCTAATTTATATACATATGTATGTTGTTAGATCGTTAGCATTTGAACATTTAGGTCTGTTGTACACGCGAGACGCTGCCCCGAAATCTATTCTTCTTCTTCTTCTAAGGGCGCCTCTTCAACTAGTAAAGGTTCGTAGTCAGCTCTGCGTACTTGATCTTATCCTTGATAAGGTGACACAATTCTTAGGCACTCATAATCCCTGTACATTATCGGATAT
The DNA here is from genome assembly GCA_039881145.1 of Druceiella hillmani. NCBI lineage: Eukaryota > Metazoa > Arthropoda > Insecta > Lepidoptera > Hepialidae > Druceiella > Druceiella hillmani. The sequence goes on along the minus strand of JAYKKI010000081.1, from coordinate 10,640,689 downwards.
TACGCAACTATGACATTCTTCTACGACCGACTTTCCTTCTCCCAGAAAATTGTCCCATCATTATTGGTTGATAGAGCTCGTATTTGTCGTGCCCGAGCACATGCCCAGATAGGCAACTTTACGTCGTTGATTCTGGACAATCCGTGGCAAATCTTCTTCGTTGGTGACTTTCTAAGTCCAACATGTAGACATCGCGCGTCTATAGGCCCACATTTTGAATATTTCTATACGTTTCTAGATGTAGCACTGGAAAAGATAAATTCGAAACGGAATTTCAAGGCTACGATTGCAGAGTTAGAGACCTTTTCCATTTTCCAAAGGCACTGTGGGTGTCTAAACGGTACTTTAATATGTAAATTTTATGCCAACCGATTTCTTTACGGTCAACTGACAATATTTAAAAAAAATAGTTTTCTTGCAGTTGTAAACAAGTATCGCTTTTCAAAAGATACTACATTAAGCAGTTACATAAACATTAAAAGACAACTAAATTTCTTCTGATTTTACAAGAATCATACCTCCTTAAATTGTGACTTAAGCTAATATAACCCACCACATGCGAATGAACTTACATCTTGAGGGTTTACTACCTTAGACATTGTGAATTACAATGGTAAAATTACAACACTATCAATCTTTTCATGAATATGATGAATAGTATTGTTAAGAAACAGAAACTACATAAATATGGTTAAGAAGCAGAAACAACATACATATGGTTAAGAAACAGAAACTACATGAATATGGTTAAGAAACAGAAACTATATGAATGTGGTTAAGAAAAAGAAACTACTTGAATATGGTTAAGAAACAGAAACTACATGAATATGGTTAAGAAACAGAAACTACATGAATATGGTTAAGAAACAGAAACTACATGAATATGGTTAAGAAACAGAAACTACATGAATATGGTTAAGAAACGGGAACTACATGAATATGGTTAAGAAACAGAAACTACATGAAAATGGTTAAGAAACGGGAACTACATGAATATGGTTAAGAAACAGAAACTACATAAATATGGTTAAGAAGCAGAAACAACATAAATATGGTTAAGAAACAGAAACTACATGAATATGGTTAAGAAACAGAAACTATATGAATGTGGTTAAGAAAAAGAAACTACTTGAATATGGTTAAGAAACAGAAACTACATGAATATGGTTAAGAAACAGAAACTACATGAATATGGTTAAGAAACAGAAACTACATGAATATGGTTAAGAAACAGAAACTACATGAATATGGTTAAGAAACAGAAACTACATGAATATGGTTAAGAAACGGGAACTACATGAATATGGTTAAGAAACCGAAACTACATGAAAATGGTTAAGAAACGAGAACTACATGAATATGGTTAAGACACGGGAACTACATGAATATGGATAAGAAACGGAAAGGGTTAAAATTAGAAGTTTTATTTTTTCCTGAACAGCTATATAGGCATTTGCAACTAGCCTAAATTATTGCACATTTTATAACAGTCTATATTATTTCACGTATTTCGACTTGAAAACATCGAAAATGAGAGGGGTGAATTATTTTTTTCAGATATTTTTGGTCCTAATTAAAAATCTACGCAGCTTAAAATATAATAGCATTTGAAAGTGTAATTAAAGCCGTTTCATATGATACTTGGCCTTCTTGCCCCACTTTTCAATTTCAACCTTCCACTTCAGATTACATTTCGAATAAATATAAAAATATTATAATACCATTTACTACATACCAATTTACACGAACAGACAAACACCAAACTCGCACCATGAGAGTTCCGTTGTTATTACGAGACCCTTAATATTGAAAACCGGGAAATCCAAAAACACATATCTAAATTTTAGAAACTTAAAATTAAATGTAATACGATTAAGAAAATGCTATTAAGAAAATTGCTTACATGAGATAATAATTTAAACAATACGACTTTACCAATAACATTATACGTTGCGTAATTAAATACGACATAGACGAAAATCACTTTCTCAAACATTTACATTTAAAGGTTTTATTGTCATAAACAAAACCTCTAGATAAAAAAAGACAATAAATAATTTAGAAAATCGGAAAAACAAAAAATCACCATTATAACCTATTATCCTTTCTGCGAAATAATACCCATATCGCTCACTAGTCACGTGTTTATTGCATCGCGCCGAGTCGTATATAAAGCTTTGATGACGCCGCACGGCGCCCGGTGTGCGTGCGTTGCAAAATGTTTAACCCTTGCATTAACCTTAAAATATTGTACCCCGTGAAAGAAATAAGATACGAACAAATTTGTTTGATAATAATCGCCTTATTTATACTCAGAAACAAAAAACCGACTAGCTATACCAATTTATAACTAATATGTATAATAATTAACAATAACGACAAAAATATAGTACATACATTGCAGGCATAGCAAAAAATGAATTCGGGGAACTAAAACTAAATAACAAAATAGTCATAATCGACTATTTAAAAAAATTCTGTCTCTTTGTACACACATGAAACAAAAACTGCTTAACATGTTATTATAACATTTGAATATTACACAGATTATAATCCTAAAAGTAACATGAGATACGAATTATCTTTATTTACTATTCAGATATTTATTCTTAATCTGTATGTTTATTTTTCTGTTTTGCAAACACAAACAATCGGTTTGGAGTAAAGACAGAAAAAAATTTCATTGAAATGACGCAACACGTGAATCACAATAATAAAAATATGAAATACACACGATTTTATACTAAATCAACCAATCACGTATTATGGCATAAATATGGCTGGACGATTTTGCTTTATGTTTTTCTGTTATAACTCAGATAAAGCTATAAAAGAAAAAATAAGTTTTAAATCTAAGCTCTCACACAACACAACCATAGCAACGGTTATAACGCGTCAATCATCTTTCTCTACTACACACGCTGCCTGCCAGTAATTTTCTAGTATACGGAAAAATAATTCAATTTTCCACCTTTAACTCTGGAAATACTTTCCGGTTATAACTAAAACAATAACTATCAGATATGGACTGATATTATTCGTTCCGCTGAACACAATTAAACAAAAAAAATTGTGCTTGTCAGCTCCGACCCGCGACTCGAGTTAACTCCTTAAGTACGATTGCTTGAAATGTATAAAATACGTAACACTGTATATAAATAAAAAAAAAAAGAAATTATATTTATGCAAGCAAATTAATTCCGTATTCTATTATCATTATAAACGTGTACAGTTGACTGTACTCACCTTTATTTGATTAATAATATCGCTAGCATTATGTTTCTTGGCAATAGCGTCCCAAGTGTTTTTTTTTCATCTTCACGCTTGTTCCGTCGGTGCGTTTATTTTCAATTACATCTTTGTGAGGAACCAATATCTACAACAATAGCATTTTCTCTGTTTCCGTGTAATTTCTTTTTCTTGTTTTCATTTTACTACTGTGTTGTTAAACGCAATACTTTCAGCCAAAAAGACGACGACGCTTACAACTTTAGTATATGATCTGTGCTTACAACTGTCAATAAATAATTCGATATGTCAAGATGTGCCTGAAATTAGCTAACGATTTATTCGCTGTACGTACTGCGAATCAATCGTACTGCGCAGGTGAAAGTATTGAACCAAAACATAAATCTCCGATCAGCTAATCTTTGATTTCCCAAATTCAATTAATTAATAGTAGTTTAATATGTTGAGACATAATACGACAATTCGTATTAATCTAGACATATGTAATCGCAACTTAATCTGGTTTTATATTTTGCTATTAATACGAGCCTATGTTTGTCAAACTTCGTCATAGTGATTATACCATAAGTAAATGCCAAATACACATATTGATATCTTACTCTAAAGATGCATAGAAATGTTGTACGCGAAGGCCGCGTAACGTTTACACTTTTTTTTAAAGTTCTGAATTTCGTACACTTTGAACTTTTGATTTTACTCTTCATAAAATTTCATACCGGATACTATATATGAAAATCGATTCTTAAAGAGTGAACTCCAAAAATCCAGTTAATCGGATGTTTTCTTCAGATTTTATAAATAATCGAAAATGCATCTATATATGTACATAATAAAAGTTCGTAGTCAACAAAAAAAGAATGTATAACCCTTTGAAATAGCATATACATACGTATGCACGTAAATAAGTACATTCCAATATATTTCAATAGGATTCCTACTTATCCACTAACTTTTCCTTTGAAAACACCCTCCTACCTATACTTTCACCGAATGCCTCCTGAAGACTAACACAATACGTTCATCATTTCAATTACCCTAAATGGAGTTTTTATTATTGTACTAGCTGTACCTACGACTTCGTTCGCATGAAATTCGGAATACGAAAAGTTATTAGATTTTTTTTAATTCAACTCTTATGAGTTGCTCTTGGGTATAAACTATTACCACACCAAATTTCATCAAAATCCGTCCACGAACAAATATACATACCGAACAGACAAAAATTGTATTAACAGATTTTCTGGCTTCTATTAGCATTCTTTACGCTGAATCAATCACTCTTTTTAAAATATCTTCCATGTACAGAATTCACTCTGTTACAATTTTATTAGGTATATGTATAGATTATGTATAAATCTAAGAACGAAAACGAGAATGTCGTTTTAATTTACTAAGATTAATTATAATTAATATTTTATTCATTATGTATCAAAACAACCTTAAAAAGTTGGGAAAGAAAAGTAATATCAGTGAAATAAAGAAGTTCACGCAAGCTAATTCGCTGGCACAAAACTAGTTATACATATTTCAAATAATATCTTCTCATTCGTATGAGATCCTGCCTTTCATCCTATCAGCCTAGATTTAACAATATTCAAAGTCATCTAAGGCTGCCTCCGAGTCTACCATTATAGCACATTTGCTTGCCGACATATTAACACATTTGGCACATCCATAATGTGAGCTTTCTAGAAGTTAATGTAACCGGTTTTTGCTGAAAATGGATGGTTGAATGACGAAGCGGAAATGAAAAGCTCGCAGACAAAGTCGATCATTGTCTTCACTTGACATTTGGAAAATAAGCTTTTAAAGTTAAATTTCACGATTTGGTCGAGTCAATGAAACGTGATAATCGTCATACCTTTAAAGTCCGCAGTAACAGGTTCATTTGTTATGAAATATCTATTATAATATATTATTTAAAATCGGAAATATTTTTGAAGGTGGGCAGGGCGAAATGTCTTGAAGTAAAATTTTGCGATTTTCCAAAAAATCATGTTTTATTTTAAATTTCATTTTTGATTTCGGAAATAATATTTGGTAATGATAAACTGATTTAAGAAATAAATAGAAGAAATTTATGAACATAAGAAAAATATTTATTATTAATCAAGTTTTTATTTACAGCTAAAATATTGAAAAAATTATTATTTTTAACTTCCGCCTGTTTCACCTACGTTATCCTATATTGATTGGCAGTTATTTCCATAGTAAATAACACATGCAGATGATCAATACAAACCTCTTTTCTGTAGCCATATGCTGCATCACTTCCAGTTTTACAGAAGCAGAAAATAATTTTCATATTGTTGTTTGGTGCAGTTGGTTCCTCCATTTTTTTTGACATGAGAATTTTTCTCATTTCCGACCACATTCTTCGAGAGATATTGAAGATTAATTTTCGCATTGGGCTCAATCTATTTAAGACTCATTTCTGGACTTGCAAACGAACTCTTTTCATATGTTATTTGGCTGCATCTGCTATTAGAGGTAGCAAACAATGTTGTAAGGTTTCATTTTTAGAAATTAAAGTTATAAACCCTTTCCATCTTAATTCATTTAAGTTTTGGCTTTTGTGCCATACAGTGCGAAGATACATTTTATACGGTCTGAGAATAGTATGTTCTTTATTCTAATTTGCAGTCATAATAAATACCTGCTGAATATTTCTTCCCAAATATTTGACTTTACTAATTCTGCAACTTTCTTAATTTTCCTTCAACCAAAACTACATTCAACTGACAATTTTTTTTAAAACAGTGTTTTCTTTTCAGACACATAAGAGTTAGCAGGCCTTGAATATAAATAAATAACCAAATTATAATAACAATATAAATAACCAAATCAGTGGTATTGCTCTAATCGCTTCCTAATAGTTTGAATATTGGCTGTATCATCAGCTACAACGTCCATTAATCTTCGCAGAGAAAACTGAGAATCAGGATTGTCATTAATATAATTTATTAATTCTTCCATTGCCATATTAGTCTTCATAGTTCTTGGATCAATAGTTTTTTTTCTCTGCCTTCATATTCTTTTTTAAATTGCAAGGATACACATTTACACAACGATGGTATTTTGTATCTATCTTAATTCGTTCACCCAGCTGATTCTTAAAAGCAGAGACAGAAAAATTCTTTAATAATTTTAAATTAATAATTTTTAATTTTATACCGTATCGATAAAGTGTTCATAATATAATTCAAATATTTTTGAAATATCCCTCCACTGAATTTTTTTTATTCGCATACAATGCTGTACCCGAATAAAGAAAGATAAAACATTTACAAAACATATTTAAAACATTTACAACACTTCGAATGTACGTAAAATTTTTACAACTATTTGAACAATTAAACATGTCGTTTTGTTTTATTTTTGTAGTAACTGCTTTTAGGGATGGCAGTCGCCTTATCCCTTGTTTCAATTTTTAATTTTTTGACCATACTGTAAGTTTGCTTACAAAGCAACATAAATTTTACGACTACAATATCTTATTGTTCCTGTAACATACAAGATGTAATGAATGTTGGAAAATTTGAATTATATAATTGATTTGAATTATAAAAGTAATATACTGAAGGAAAACCGCAATAGAAATAATAACGGAAAGAATATTTACTATAATTAGTATAGTTATGATATAAACACTCACTGTCTGCAGTGCTCTGTTCTGATTTATATATGTTGTGTAAAACATAATTATTTAGTGTATTTTGTTTCCGTTATGTTTCTTATTCTGGTTTTGCTAATAAATGAAAAAAAAATGGTAAATGACAAACTAAAAACAATGATTTGTCCGTTAAGTAAAATACTCACTGATAAAATTTATTCCTTTTAATTAAGAATTACAGTGTGTAATCGGACATTCTCAATATACTTAATGAGGAACTAATTAATAAAGTTAATGATTCATAATACTAGTAACGATAAAGAATACTTAACAATATCAGTTACGCCTACGATAACCGTAACTTTAATGTAAAACACTCCGAATTAATGTATAAAATGACAATATATTCGTTTACTTTGAAAAACAAAAGTATGCTAAATGTAATTTGGGCAAAAATAGACTACAGACCGGTCAAATATTCCGCCAGGTATATTTTACTTTTACAATAAAAGATACTACGATATACTGTATTGATTTTCTACATAATAATATTTATTCGCATTTATGTATTTTTACTATTTATTCAATAATAAATTTTTGCTTTGAACTAAACAAAAATTAAATGTTTAATAAAAAAATTCATTGGTTACGTAAACGGATGGTTAGTTTGGTACGGTCGCAATGTCAAAAATCAGTCAACAATTAGACGAATTCGCATCAATAATAGCCGACTTATCTGAATCATAATAAAAAAAATAACTTCTAATAACTGAGCTATCAAATATGTATAATAAAAATGGTTAGGTAACCATAACAACCGCATTAGTTCAATTACTTGCCTTCATCTCCGGATACGTTTATAACTGAAAGCAATAGGTACTAAGCGCATATATGTACGTACGTACATACGTACATCCCTTCTTCCATCCCTCCTTGATGAACACGATTCACAACGGAGTCTCCGTTGTGAATCGTGTTCATCAATTAATATTTTCTATGAAAAAACATTTCTTCTCTTTTTTTCATTGGTCTCTTTCTGGATTTCTTATAGTAACTATAGTACTTTCATCATTTTTATTAAATTACGATTTTATACCAATTTTGGATGTTACTACAGTACTTTCATAATTTTGATGAAATTATTAAATTACGATTTTATACCAATTTTGGATGTTACTACAGTACTTTCATAATTTTTATTAAATTACGATTTTATACCAATTTTGGATGTTACTACAGTACTTTCAATATTTTTATTAAATTACGATTTTATACAAATTTTGGATGTTACTACTTTCATCATTTTCATTAAATTACGATTTTATACAAATTTTGGATGTTACTACAGTACTTTCATCGTTTTTATTAAATTACGATTTTATACCAATTTTGGATGTTACTACAGTACTTTCATCATGTTTATTAAATTACGATTTTATACCAATTTTGGATGTTACTACAGTACTTTCAACATTTTTATTAAATTACGATTTTATACTAATTTTGGATGTTACTACAGTACTTTCATCATGTTTATTAAATTACGATTTTATACCAATTTTGGATGTTACTACAGTACTTTCATCATTTTTCTTAAATTACGATTTTATACTAATTTTGGATGTTACTACAGTACTTTCATCATTTTTATTAAATTACGATTTTATACCAATTTTGGATGTTACTACAGTACTTTCAACATTTTTATTAAATTACGATTTTATACAAATTTTGGATGTTACTACAGTACTTTCATCATTTTTATTAAATTACGATTTTATACCAATTTTGGATGTTACTACAGTACTTTCAACATTTTTATTAAATTACGATTTTATACAAATTTTGGATGTTACTACAGTACTTTCATCGTTTTTATTAAATTACGATTTTATACAAATTTTGGATGTTACTACAGTACTTTCAACATTTTTATTAAATTACGATTTTATACAAATTTTGGATATTACTACAGTACTTTCATCGTTTTTATTAAATTACGATTTTATACAAATTTTGGATGTTACTACAGTACTTTCAACATTTTTATTAAATTACGATTTTATACAAATTTTGGGTGTTACTACAGTACTTTCATCGTTTTTATTAAATTACGATTTTATACAAATTTTGGATGTTACTACAGTACTTTCAACATTTTTATTAAATTACGATTTTATACAAATTTTGGATATTACTACAGTACTTTCATCGTTTTTATTAAATTACGATTTTATACAAATTTTGGATGTTACTACAGTACTTTCAACATTTTTATTAAATTACGATTTTATACAAATTTTGGGTGTTACTACAGTACTTTCATCGTTTTTATTAAATTACGATTTTATACAAATTTTGGATGTTACTACAGTACTTTCAACATTTTTATTAAATTACGATTTTATACAAATTTTGGATGTTACTACAGTACTTTCAACGTTTTTATTAAATTACGATTTTATACAAATTTTGGATGTTACTACTTTCTTCATTTTCATTAATTTACGATTTTATACCAATTTTGGATGTTACTACAGTACTTTCATCGTTTTTATTAAATTACGATTTTATACCAATTTTGGATGTTACTACAGTACTTTCATCGTTTTTATTAAATTATGCTTTTATACCAATTTTGGATGTTACTACAGTACTTTCATCGTTTTTATTAAATTACGATTTTATACCAATTTTGGATGTTACTACAGTACTTTCATCATTTTAATGAAATTATTAAATTACAATTTTATACCAATGTATTCCTTATAAAAATAAAATAAAAACTAATTATTTTTTAGCCCACCTGTTTCACGGTGTGTTCAATCATAAATATATGTTTATTTCAACTTGGATATCGTGTTTTAATAACAATGTTCAAATTAGTTCACGGATTCGATGAAATATAACTGGTTATAGATGGCGGTGAAAAAATCGACGTGTGCTGTCCAAAATATGAGACAAATGATATTAGATAGATTATATGAGACAGACATATTGATGATATGAGTCTTTAAACAAGGCTTTAGCTTCGTATAATCCGTCTCATATCAGCTATAACATTACATAACCAATTTTTACCAGTCATCAAAACCGAATTAAGCAATTAATCCTAGAAATATAAAGGATATAGACCCATTTATCTAATTCTTTACGTGCCACGTGTCTATCACGTGACGGCGGCAATTTTTGAAGATCACATATAATGTTAAAAAAAATAAAATTGTTAATTACGTATATAACTTGTACTATTAAAGTTCCGTATACACATACATACATTTTTAAACTATTTACAAATATTAATATTATTTCTCAGCATGTAACTAATTATATAAATATATTGCCCTGTATATCGTCCACCGAAACAATATATTTGAAACTATAAAATTACTTTTGCAGTTGAGTAATTTGTAATTTGTACGGAATTTCTATAAACTTTTTACAGACTTAACTACATGTCATAGCTCTCAAACTAGTAGAACATGCTTAACTGTGATCATTTTTCTTTTAATTTCGTTACATACGGTGTCCGGGAATAAATTGCCATTGAAATAAAACGTAAAACACGCCCTTTTTCTAACTGAGTACAAATAAAATAATATACATAACTCTTTTTAACACACACAATACGTGTCCGTAGTGCGGTGTTTACCCGCAGTGGCTTCGCAGCTGTTTGCGGGTTACTCCTCCGTAGCGACGGTGAACAATGTACGCAAGTATCGTGTGCACGAAAAATATGACAAATAATTATTTTTTAAATTTTCTGAAAAAAAAGTCAACTTTTAACTTTAAATTTAACGAGAATCAACTACACTTTTTTGCATAAAAAACGGGCGCTTTTGATTTTGTCATATTATTAACAAAATATTATTTATTAAGAGGTTGTATTAATTGTAATTGTTACTGGCAGGTATAGCGTATTCTGGCACATAAAAACGAACGTTCTAAATTTGAAATTTATTCTTTCGAATGAAAATTCTCTTTCAGTGATAGAAACGTATTTTTTGGCGGTAAATGAAATCCAACTCTTATTAAGTTCTTTTTCATTTGTTACGTTTTTTATTTTAACGAATAAATTTTAATTAAATTTCTGCTCTTTGCTGCATTAGTTCACTTCTGTTTGCTGTTCTCAGTATGGTTGAAAAAACGATAAGAACTAGTAAAATTATTGCGCTGCTTGAAAAAGGCTGTAGCCATTGTTAGGTGTTTCAGCAGTATAATGTACCTGGACCTGGCAACGATACCAAGAAACGGGCTCCGTCAGTAGAAGGCCCGGTCCTGGAAGAAAACGGTGCACTGAGCCACGGGACGACCGCTTCATAGTCAGTCAAGCGCTACGAACTCGTCAAGTTACGTACGTGGATCTCAAACAGAACCACGAGGACGTCAGAGGTACACGAGTAAGCCTATGGACAGTCAGAAGGAGACTTCAGGCCGTCGATATACGTAGCTATCGCCAAGCTCGGGGCCCTGCATTGCTCAGTGAGCATCGAGTTGCCAGATTGAAATTCGCTCAAAATTTTTCGTCATGGACTCAACACTACTGGAATAGTGTTTTATTCTCCGATAAAGCTCGTATATCGATTAGTGGTGAGGATCGACGTCGGCGAGTCTTACAAAGACCTGGAGAATGCTTCGCAGAATGGAGGGAGGCTCCGTAATGTTTTGGGCTGGTATTAACCCAGATGACCGTACCGAGTTAGTTTTTATTGAAAATGGCACACTTAATGTGCAAAGGTACATAACAGAGGTTTTTATTCCTCATGCCCAACCCGCATTAACAGCAGCTGGAGGCGAGTCCATTTTTATAGACGACAACGCTCGCGCCCACCGCTCTAGAGACGTTGATGCATATATGCAGGAAGCCGAAATTCGTCGGTTAGACTGGCCCGCTAGAAGTCCCGACCTCAATCAGATAGAACACATATGGGATAATCTCAAACGAAGCGTCAGAGCAGTAAAACCAGCTCCAGAAAATATTCAGGACCTTAAAAATGTGATCGTCGCTGAATGGAGACGTATTCCTCAGGAAACGATAAAAAACGTCGTCGAAAGCATGCCTAGCAGATTAAGCGCATTGATTTTAGCTAGAGGAAGCCATACTCGTTACTAAATTTTCAAATTTTATATTAAATTAATAAAAAATATTCAAAAATAAACTTTCGCCATTTTTAATGTACCAGTATGAATACGCTCGTCTGTGGACTTTACATCGTTTTTTTTATTTATTCGCATTTTTAATGACTGAAATAGGTAAAAACGATATCTCAATAATAAATAACAATATTCTCATCATATCGCCATATAAAATGCTTTAAGTAATAATAAAATAACTCTGATATGGTTTATTCCGATAAGTGCCCGTTTTTTTGCAAAAGAGTTTATTTTTCAGTCAAGGAATAACGTCTTTCTTTGTGCGACACTAATTCCCGTACACCGGGTATATACTGCTATTGTCAACATATATCAGTTATTTAAAAGTAGCGATTTAGTGGTGGAGTATTTAGCTTTGTAGGCAAACATAGCTCTAACAAAAATCATTATTTTAAAGCATAATATGTCGTAAACGGGACATAGTATCGATAAAGTATCCATGATGTGATTCAAATATTTTTGAAAGACCCTCCACCCTGCACAATGGGGTACCTCGAATAAAAAAATGTTTTAAACAATTTATTAACTTTGTATGCGTTATAAATATGTATAACCAAACTTCAGTTTCATAACACTAATAGTCTGCAAATAAAACGGAAGTAACGTGCAGACAGACAGACGGACCTGGAAAACACATATTGCACAAAAGTTTGAAGATTGCTATTTCCAAAACGAGATTTAAAATTGATAAAACCGGTCAAGTGTGAATCGGACTCGCGCACATGGGGTTCCGTAACAAAAAACAATATTAAACTTATAAGTTTGAATTTCTCAGACTCTGTGAAAAACAAAGTTATTGCTGCGGTCGGAACCGAAAAAATCGCGTATTTCAAAAACTACACAGCCTATCTCATTCAAACCAAGTTTACTTAATTTCTACAGCCTATCTCATTCAAACCAAGTTTACTTAATTTCTACAGCCTATCTCATTCAAACCAAGTTTACTTAATTTCTACAGCCTATCTCATTCAAACCAAGTTTACTTAATTTCTACAGCCTATCTCATTCAAACCAAGTTTACTTAATTTCTACAGCCTATCTCATTCAAACCAAGTTTACTTAATTTCTACAGCCTATCTCATTCAGACCAAGTTTACTTAATTTCTACAGCCTATCTCATTCAAACCAAGTTTACTTAATTTCTACAGCCTATCTCATTCAAACCAAGTTTACTTAATTTCTACAGCCTATCTCATTCAAACCAAGTTTACTTAATTTCTACAGCCTATCTCATTCAAACCAAGTTTACTTAATTTCTACAGCCTATCTCATTCAAACCAAGTTTACTTAATTTCTACAGCCTATCTCATTCAAACCAAGTTTACTTAATTTCTACAGCCTATCTCATTCAAACCAAGTTTACTTAATTTCTACAGCCTATCTCATTCAGACCAAGTTTACTTAATTTCTACAGCCTATCTCATTCAGACCAAGTTTACTTAATTTCTACAGCCTATCTCATTCAAACCAAGTTTACTTAATTTCTACAGCCTATCTCATTCAAACCAAGTTTACTTAATTTCTACAGCCTATCTCATTCAAACCAAGTTTACTTAATTTCTACAGCCTATCTCATTCAAACCAAGTTTACTTAATTTCTACAGCCTATCTCATTCAAACCAAGTTTACTTAATTTCTACAGCCTATCTCATTCAAACCAAGTTTACTTAATTTCTACAGCCTATCTCATTCAGACCAAGTTTACTTAATTTCTACAGCCTATCTCATTCAGACCAAGTTTACTTAATTTCTACAGCCTATCTCGTTCAAACCAAGTTTACTTAATTTCTACAGCCTATCTCATTCAAACCAAGTTTACTTAATTTCTACAGCCTATCTCATTCAAACCAAGTTTACTTAATTTCTACAGCCTATCTCATTCAAACCAAGTTTACTTAATTTCTACAGCCTATCTCATTCAAACCAAGTTTACTTAATTTCTACAGCCTATCTCATTCAAACCAAGTTTACTTAATTTCTACAGCCTATCTCATTCAAACCAAGTTTACTTAATTTCTACAGCCTATCTCATTCAAACCAAGTTTACTTAATTTCTACAGCCTATCTCATTCAAACCAAGTTTACTTAATTTCTACAGCCTATCTCATTCAAACCAAGTTTACTTAATTTCTACAGCCTATCTCATTCAAACCAAGTTTACTTAATTTCTACAGCCTATCTCATTCAGACCAAGTTTACTTAATTTCTACAGCCTATCTCATTCAGACCAAGTTTACTTAATTTCTACAGCCTATCTCGTTCAAACCAAGTTTACTTAATTTCTACAGCCTATCTCATTCAAACCAAGTTTACTTAATTTCTACAGCCTATCTCATTCAAACCAAGTTTACTTAATTTCTACAGCCTATCTCATTCAAACCAAGTTTACTTAATTTCTACAGCCTATCTCATTCAAACCAAGTTTACTTAATTTCTACAGCCTATCTCATTCAGACCAAGTTTACTTAATTTCTACAGCCTATCTCATTCAGACCAAGTTTACTTAATTTCTACAGCCTATCTCGTTCAAACCAAGTTTACTTAATTTCTACAGCCTATCTCATTCAAACCAAGTTTACTTAATTTCTACAGCCTATCTCATTCAAACCAAGTTTACTTAATTTCTACAGCCTATCTCATTCAAACCAAGTTTACTTAATTTCTACAGCCTATCTCATTCAAACCAAGTTTACTTAATTTCTACAGCCTATCTCATTCAGACCAAGTTTACTTAATTTCTACAGCCTATCTCATTCAGACCAAGTTTACTTAATTTCTACAGCCTATCTCGTTCAAACCAAGTTTACTTAATGTCTACAGCCTATCTCATTCAAACCAAGTTTACTTAATTTCTACAGCCTATCTCATTCAAACCAAGTTTACTTAATTTCTACAGCCTATCTCATTCAAACCAAGTTTACTTAATTTCTACAGCCTATCTCATTCAAACCAAGTTTACTTAATTTCTACAGCCTATCTCATTCAGACCAAGTTTACTTAATTTCTACAGCCTATCTCATTCAGACCAAGTTTACTTAATTTCTACAGCCTATCTCGTTCAAACCAAGTTTACTTAATTTCTACAGCCTATCTCATTCAAACCAAGTTTACTTAATTTCTACAGCCTATCTCATTCAAACCAAGTTTACTTAATTTCTACAGCCTATCTCATTCAAACCAAGTTTACTTAATTTCTACAGCCTATCTCATTCAAACCAAGTTTACTTAATTTCTACAGCCTATCTCATTCAAACCAAGTTTACTTAATTTCTACAGCCTATCTCATTCAAACCAAGTTTACTTAATTTCTACAGCCTATCTCATTCAAACCAAGTTTACTTAATTTCTACAGCCTATCTCATTCAAACCAAGTTTACTTAATTTCTACAGCCTATCTCGTTCAAACCAAGTTTACTTAATTTCTACAGCCTATCTCATTCAAACCAAGTTTACTTAATTTCTACAGCCTATCTCATTCAAACCAAGTTTACTTAATTTCTACAGCCTATCTCATTCAGACCAAGTTTACTTAATTTCTACTACCTTCATTTTTTTCAGAGTATTATTTATTTATTTATTTATCTACTTTAATGTATCTAATTGATACATATGGCGGATTTATTGCTACAAGAGCAATCTCTTACAGCCAACCACAATTACACACGTTAATTAAAATACACACGTTAATTAATATACTTTTTAAGAATTTAGAAGCGCATACTTCACCAACTATTGACTTAAATAAAAAAAGTTATTTTGGAACCTCTTTCTGAGACCTATATAACGTTATAATACCCCCACACACCTATGTACACTGGATTTTTTTCATTCCTCAAAATTCCTTTAATGGTACTTTCTCCATTCGAATGATAAAGATAAACTCAATTTCATTCTGAATGACCTTTTTAATATTACGTACACCATTCGGATGATAAACGGAAACTCAATTTCATTCTGAATGACCTTTTTAATATTACGTACACCATTCGGATGATAAACGGAAACTCAATTTCATTCTGAATGACCTTTTTAATATTACGTACACCATTCGGATGATAAACGGAAACTCAATTTCATTCTGAATAACCTTTTTAATCGTATTTATCCCATTCGAATGATAAACGGAAACTCAATTTCATTCTGAATGACGTTTTTAATCATACTTACCCCCTTCAAATAATAAACGTAAACTCAATTTCATTTTGAATAATGTTTCTAATGATACTTACAGCATTCGAGTGATAAATGAAAACTCAATTTCATATTGAATGGTCTTTTAATGGTAACTACCTACCCCATTCGAATGGGGTGCGCGAAAAAATGTTCGTCCTTACATTACATTTATGGGGAGGTAAGTAATGTTTCTTTAAATATTGTTATTTGTTAATTATCATCCGCACCTGAAGCATGTGTTTTGAAAATTTCATCCGCTTAGAGCTAAAACTGCCCGTGAGGAAACGATGAAATTATAAGGATTCAGGGTTTCCTACAGAACCATCCCATCTTATTAACTTAACTTTCACTAAAATCTGTTGATTAATTCAAGAATTAGAAGTGTCAAAACTGGTATTTAGAAAGATATGAAAGTTAAAACGAGCGGCCTACCGAAGCTACCGCTAAATCAAACGTTTATCAAGTAATGCGATGTGTGAATCACACTACTAAAAATGCGGGAAAATATCCGCCACACAAGACTTTCATAAAAATAATCTCACGTCTAGAATAGTAGAAAAATCCGCGTTAAAACAGAAAACAATAACCTCTAGAACTTGAGCTGTCAAACAGCATAACCATAGCAACGGCATTAACACAGCCGTCAACTTTATCTACAGCACGCGCGTGGCCTGCAACTAATTTTCTGATTTATGGAAAAATCAATATTTTACCCCTGGAAATAATTTCCCGATTATAGCTAAAATCAACATGTACCAGGATAATAGTCTGCAAATTATCCGGCTGCAATCCAATTAACTTCTCTTAGATTTCATTGGACCTAGGTTTAAACATCTCGATGGCATAATTCCAGAGCAGAACGGATTTCCTAGCTGGTCTATTACTTAACATATCGTTTTGTTTGTCTCGGTGGACACTATAAAATAAAAAAGTCTGTAGTCAATTGGATGCTCCATTTACATTTTATAAGGCGTTGAAAGAAGTTTTTACTTATGGTACATACACACCCACAGATTTTGATGTGTTCCGTGCTAATCCATTAACATTTTCACAATTTCCATATAATCATACGGCAAGAAATTTACGAAAGACTACATTCAAAATACTACTTTACAGATAGTACGTACTCGTATATACAGGAACATACCTACCTAAAGAAGAATGTAACTCACACCATGAAGTGAATCGTTAATCGGCGATTGGTAGAAAAAAAAACAGAAAGAAAACAATGTTATCACGGCGCGTCAGCTCGCTGTATCGTGGGCGATGTGAACGGTGCCTATCAGCGCTTTAATTCACCAATCTTATCGCGACCACGTCCATTGTTGCCGCGCTCTATTCAAGACCGCATTATCTTATCTCCGGCCGATCGTTCATTCGAATCGCAAAATATATTTACGTACTAATCAAAAACAGCGTACGCTGAAGGTTAACATGGTGTGCATATTTTTGCAATTTCTAGTTTTACTAATTACACCTTCTCGAGTTGTTTTTCTACCTTGAATTTAATGCTGACAGCCAGAATATTGTAGGCGGCAATGACGTCTTCGTCGACTTGCAAAATGCGACGCGGCCTTGAGCTATTGAAGATAATCTGCGATTCTTTGATGCCGAATCGTTTTACTTTGTGTAGATATACAAGCTGATATATTCCTGACGCGCTACGTAGATTTACGAGGAAGTCAGCTCGCTTTATTTACACATTAAAAGTGTCAAGCGAATCCGTTATCTTCGAAATACCTGAGATGAATATTTATGCAGTTGTCAAAGAGCTGCAGTTGCTGTCGGTGAATTATTGTCACCATCAATTTCTATCCACCGGTGTTCCGTATTTTTTAGACCCGCTGAATACGCAGACTAAAAAAAACATTGTGCGTGTCAGCTCCGACGCGCCACTGGAGTTACTCCTTAAGTACGATTATCTTGGAATGTATAAAATATGTAACACTGTATACAAATATAAATATTAATATAATCTATCAATATATCTCTTATCAAATATTAAATATATTTGGCGTTAATTTTGTCGAAATTCATTATTGATAATTAAATGAAACTACGTGATGTATTA
This sequence comes from Druceiella hillmani, assembly GCA_039881145.1. Lineage (NCBI taxonomy): Eukaryota > Metazoa > Arthropoda > Insecta > Lepidoptera > Hepialidae > Druceiella > Druceiella hillmani. The sequence goes on along the minus strand of JAYKKI010000081.1, from coordinate 10,622,429 downwards.
TTTCTACTTTCTTTAAGTTCTTTACCACGACCTAGGTTTCGTTGTATTACAACATCTTCAGGTGGGCAATTAGCAAATTGTTGAACCAAATGCTTTGTATTGTCTTCCGAAATTTAATTCGGAGTCGACGGTACAATATCTCTAATGTAGCCAAATCGGCTGTTTTCAAATATTGAATATATTTGGTATTAATTTTGTAGAAATTCATTATTCACAATCAAATTATCTATGCTAATAGCCGACTTGAAGATCTTTGCTGATAGCCCACCTGAAGATGTTGTAATGCAACGAAACCTAGGTCGTTGTAAAGAACTTAAAGAAAGTAGAAATAATACTACATCACGTAGTTTCATTTAATTGTGAATATCTCTTATTGTTAAGGCAGCGTTCATAAGAAACGCATTCACACCACTATTTTTTCGTTGACTTACGTTGTAAAACTGGTCTGCATGAAAATTGTGTTTAACGGAATAATATACAACCTATGTCCATCCTAAAGATCTTTTCTAAATATTAGTGAAATAATTTTTTAAATCGGATGAGTAGTTTCGGAGATTACATCCTACATCCAAACTTACAAACTGTTTTTAACGTTTAGAACTTCTGATTTGACTCCTCATAAAAACTTCATACGTAGCGCTATATATAAAAATCGATTCTTAAGAAGTAAATTCCAAAAAATCTTGGGAAATTACTACTATATACGTATATAATAAAAAAAAATACATCTGGTAGAGCATTTGCATAAAATATCTTGATTATTTTGTGAAAGGAAGTGTCTGAAGCTTTTATTTTTTTTCAAAAATTAATGCATAATTGTCTTCTTTCATCAAAACTATCGAAGAAAGTTGATGTTTCCTGCATCGCAGAATATTGTTGCGATCACACGCAACGAATGTTCGTCCGATAGTGTTACCGCAGCAAGAAGGGCGAACGCAAAGTTTTTGTCACAACACGCCAAGAGCATTCCTTCCGAGAGTATCTACGGCCGTAGCATCGCCAGTAATGCCCATATGCACTACACACGATCAGGACTATCAGTCAAACTTACTGACAGTTAAAAACGTATTTCCCTTTCTCATTAATTGTCAGTTAAATCGGAACAAGACTCTACCAATGGTGCCCTATTGCGTGGTCCAATTGCTTAAAGTATCAATACAGCATAAATTGTTAACTATCAGTAAATCCGACTGAGAGTCCTGACCGTGTGTGATGCTACATGTGTGATGCGGTCGTCAGTGGACTGACACTTTTCTTCGTGAACGTACCTCAATTTCTTTTTTTAGCCAGCAATAAAACAATAAAAAATTGGTTATTCAAATAAAAATGCTGAAACGGTAAATTTTTCAATACCCTTATACATTAAGGGTATTGAAAAATTTACTTTTATTTTCACGATTTTATTTTTATATATTTCATTTGAAATCGAAAGACGACAAATTTCCTGTGCATCTAAGTAATTAATTAACAAGCTCAAACAAACCAACTTGCTATTCGATATACGTAACATCTAGAATATTTTATTAAATATTTATCAAAGCTGCGGTTATTATTATATATTATTTGATTTTAAAATTCCTATTTGATGACAAAAAACTCGTCGCCGCTTCACATTTTGACAAGGTCCAAAAATTTTTATTAATATTTTACTAAATATTTTAATAATACTTTGCAACTTATGTTGGAGAAAGTATTAAAAAAGAATTAATAGATTTTTATATAAAAAAATGTACGAATATTATCATCATTTGTTTCCTTCAGGTTTTATAATGGACATTATCGAATATAATTCACTTCAACTCCGACGGGTATGGCTTATGATGACGCATTTTTTAAAATTATTAACTTATTATGTCGATAACCCCTCGGTTCTGGGATTTGGTAAGGCTTTATGCTCCTGACTGTTACGTGAGAAGACGGAGTCATAGTTTATTTCGTCTGCCTAGAACGCAAACAAATAGCGTTCACCTGTTTTTAAAGCACTTATGTTGATTTAACGACAAGATATTGCGAGGGGCGTCAAATTTAGATATTTTTTTCTACTCATTTGACCGCTTTAGGAATGCGATTGTGGAGTTACTTGCTTTGAAAATTAGGTAGTTTTGTGTGCAACGACCGACGTCGTTTGGCGAACGAATCGGATGAACTTAGTGCGGAGGAAAGCGGCATAATTAAAGAAATTTTACGCGGGTAAAAGGACGAGGTATAGCCAGTAACGTATAAAGGAATTATTACACAGATGAGCACACGATCCATGAAACTTACTAGTTAAAGAGTTGATGATGACCAAGAATGATCACAAGACGACGACCACCGGATCTGATTAACGGGAATGATTGGAAAAGCCAAAAAAGAAAAAAAGCCGAAAAAAATTTGTTTTCAATAATAAAAAGAGTTTTTTTTTCTACGAGAAACGGCAACCTCACATCGTTTAATGTATTGATTGCTTACTACCAATTTTTATTTTTTAACATTGATTTAAAATGAATCTGTAAGCGAAATATCAGCCGTTAATGCTTTATAATGATGTAGAATTTGTAAATGATATTCTCTTATGTAACTAAAATGTATAATTCGTTAAATAAAGAAACTACATTACTACAATATCGAAGACGCATTCCTAGCATCAGGATCACGTTTCGTCGTTTAGGAGTCGGAACGTAGAAAACGAACAGTAAGATTGTTTTCGTTAAAGGCACTAATATGTTTGTAAATAATGAGCCTTAACAGATTATTGGAATGTCGTCGAAGGTCGTTTTAAACTATTTATATTAATGCATGGATAATATCGAAATTTCCATAATGAATTTTCATATAACAGCGATGTACGAGCACATCAAACGAGGTTGACAAATTACTTTTGAATACGTAAAATAGCACAATTTTACATAATGAAGAAGTTTAAACTTGATTTATCTGATATTTTAACAGTCACTTGCCCAACGAATGACAGACTACTATAAATCTTGCCGCGAACGGTATTAAGTTTTAAAGTCATCATTAATTTGGAAGTCAGTTTCAAGTTTAAGTAATTCGCTAGCAACAGCGGCGTGTGGTATAGCAAATATTTGGCGAGGTATGCACTTTCGAAACTGAATTACCTAGTACTGATATTTATACCTAGTATTATTATATTGGCCACTTAATTACGTGTCATTGACTTTTACTTAGTGTTATTATATTGGTCAGGTGTAAATTATAGCACGAGATGAACTAACAAAGGGTATGTTAAACAAGAATGCCAAAAAGAAAACTTGAAACACAGAACATTGGATTGACTATCACTGGAACGAATCGAGTCAGTAAAATAGAACGATGTAGCAACTTCAACTCGTTAACGACAATATATCATCTTTACAATTGGACGAATCATTCATTGACCGGTGTTGAATTTTTAATCTTTTAGCTGCTAACCACCTCTGTAGTCGAACGAGCGGCACTAGCTCTTCTTAGTTGTGTTGTTCTTGATAGAGCGGTCGTGGTCATGATGAGACTACATCATCATCGGTGGTCGATGTGACCCTACACACAATTTCTCGCCATCTTAACCTATTGGCCGATATCCTAGTACATTTATCTAGAGGGTCTCCAACTGCTGATTTTATTTGATCGTCCCATCGCACGGATGATCTGCCACGCAGACTGTTTCTTCCACCCATTCCTGCATCACCAAACACTGGCTTTCTTGCATCACCGAACGCTCTATGGAGTCATTGTTTCGCCTCGTGACGTGGCCAAAGAACTTCAAATTTCGAGACTGTACTTGGGTGGATAGACGCTGCGTGATGCATAGTTCTGGAAGTATGGAGATGTTTGTACATAATTCTATCCATGATACTCCCAGCATTTTCCTCCAGCACCACATCTCTAGGGTATCTATTTTCCGCTTTTCCAGCTCTCGCAATGTCCACGTCTCGGATGCGTACAAAAATATGGGGAAACCTAGTGTCTTACGAGATCTTAGTGGCTTTAGTTAAGTTGCAATTCCTCCGTAATTTCTTCAGCATATTCATCGCAGTTCTGGCTATCGCCATTCGCCTCTTGAGTTCGTCTACGCAGCCCCCATTATTTGAGATTAAAGCACCAAGGCATATGTAGGACTGCAGCCCCATTATTTGAGATTCAAGCACCAAGGTATATGCGGCACTAGCAGTTGTCTGTAAATGACCTATTTAGTTAGCCAAGTGAATTGCTTCTCTTTTTTACTCTAACCAACTATAATTGGATATTATCTTGGGATATAATTGGACAAGCGACGTAGTGAGTTACGTAGATACTGGGTTTACTTTGATCAATTTCTTTTTCTCAATCACTAACTTATTTTCATATATATTATTATTAATTGTAGTAATATGTTTTTTATAATATTATAATAGTTTTTGCTTTTTACTCAATAACTCAGCAAGAACTTAGCTAAGTGTTACCAAATTTTGCCAACGTAGAGAAGTTACAACGCTAGTTAAAAACAAAAACATAGTTTTCTTCCAGCTAGCTTCTTTGTTATGCGTCCAATTTGTTTTTCAATTTACGGTAGTGATAAAGACTTTCTAACAATAAACGTTTCCTATAATTACACTTAAAAATTGTGTGCACATGAGAATACCTCGCGACAAATATTTAAAAATGAAGAAACAATTTTTATAGATTTGTTAAAAGATTTGTCATAATTATATGAACAGGTTCCTGAAAACAAAATAAGACAGATTAACACTAAAAGAAATTAAAAGAATATTTGATATAAAATAATGTTTTTTTTTTAATTGAAAGGGCAAGTTTCTCAAATGTTTTCAGAAAAGGTTGAAAATGTTCATATAGTTCCTTGAAATTATCTGCTCGGTTTGGTATACAAAATCGCGTATACGAATAATTTATCCCTGTCTTTGTTACACACTTCTTGTTTCAATTAGCAATTGCAAATTATGAAAGTAAACAAATGTCTACACAATTCAGGGACAAAACAACAATGTGTTTATAATATTAGATGTCATTGTACTTAACAGCATTAGCTAATTAGATTTGAAATATTTTATAACATCATAGGACATAATTGCGTATTGGTATTTATTAGCATGTAGAATAAACTGTGAAGCAGCTTGCTTTTTACTACACTCGGTCTGCGGATGCCATCCTTGCTTGCATCCAGTCTTTCTAGGTCCTGTTCTTCTGCCATCTTGTACTTTTGCAAGCTACGTTAACAAGGTCTAATTAAATTGGAGAGGTCAGATTAAAATCAGAATGTTATATCACTTTCAACAGTAGCTGCAACAGTTTAGTTTGTACTACACAAAAATAATTCTTCGCGATTGAAAACGGGTCATAACACACAGTCTAGAATAGTTAGTCACATATACATTTTACTTTTTTATTCATTATTTTGTTGTTACACTTCCACTACTTTAGTTAAATCTTTATTGCTTATTATACGGACACTGTGACAGTTCCACGTCAATTAGCTATACGACGGCGACAGTCTCATGTCAGTCGACTATACAACAGTGACAGTTGTGTCAATTGGCTATACGATGGCGACAGTTTCATGTCAATCGGCTATACGATGGCGACAGTTTCATGTCAATCGGCTATACGATGGCGACAGTTTCATGTCAATCGGCTATACGATGGCGACAGTTTCATGTCAATTGGCTATACGATGGCGACAGTTTCATGTCAATTGGCTATACGATGGCGACAGTTTCATGTCAATCGGCTATACGATGGCGACAGTTTCATGTCAATCGGCTATACGATGGCGACAGTTTCATGTCAATTGGCTATACGATGGCGACAGTTTCATGTCAATCGGCTATACGATGGCGACAGTTTCATGTCAATCGGCTATACGATGGCGACAGTTTCATGTCAATCGGCTATACGATGGCGACAGTTTCATGTCAATTGGCTATACGATGGCGACAGTTTCATGTCAATTGGCTATACGATGGCGACAGTTTCATGTCAATCGGCTATACGATGGCGACAGTTTCATGTCAATTGGCTATACGATGGCGACAGTTTCATGTCAATCGGCTATACGATGGCGACAATTTCATGTCAATCGGCTATACGATGGCGACATCTTCATGTCAATCGGCTATACGACGTTGACAGTTTCATGTCAATCGAATGAGGCATTTACGTGCAACCTCTAAAGAATCAAAAGAACAAAACTTTCCCCTTTATGGAATTAATATGATTATGATATTGCGGTTAGGAATCAGTTTCTACTTCGACTATTTTGCATAGCTATAATAATTGTTATTCAAATGATAATCAGCCGTATGTCATTATTTTTTTTCATATAATTTCATGTCTTATCCTCTTCAAACGCGGTATCGAATGACAAGAAAAATGCGTCACACATGCGTACCACCTTGTCACCTTCAAGGGTCAATTCGCGATCTCAGTATCGAAGGTGCTCGATCCTGTCGGATACCGGTATTGCGAGACCATACGTAGAGCAATGAAAAGCTCAAATAATTTCTTAATGATTTATATCAGCGAAAATAAAATATGCGTAAAATTTTAGAAAATTTATGACTCGTTTGTAATAAGTATAAAAAGGAACAAATCTAAGTATGACATATAATAAGTATAAAAAGGAACAAATCTAAGTATGACATATAATAAGTATAAAAAGGAACAAATCTAAGTATGACATATAATAAGTATAAAAAGGAACAAATCTAAGTATGACATTAAGCTAAGGAAACCTTTTTGAAATTATTCCAGAAAAAAATCATGTCCAACGTATCATCTGCTCCACTGCTACAAATGTTGGATGTTAAATAGCCTACAGGAGAGAAAGCCCTCTCAGCTTCAGTGCTCGTGGGCGTTATAAATTTAAGTGCTTCGTTTGTTGCAAATTTATTAATGTTTAAATTTTTACTCACGTATCTCCTCAATTCATAGTCATTTCCTTTTTAGACTCCCGTGTCACAATCCTTATAAAATAATTCACGTATCCGTCAACCTGTCTTTCGAAAGCGTTTTTCACAGAAACGGCTGGACGTAGAAATTTTGACGGCATAATAAAAGATATATAGTGTGAAGTATTGTATGAAGGGCTTAGTTATCAAATTAAAAAAAAACAAAAGACACTGTTCGGGTTCGCGCCGTAGATTTTTTGTGAAAACGTCGGGTTAAAATCATAACAAGTCTTTCGTATTATAGTAATATAACGGGACTGACTTGACGCTGTTTGCCCGAGAGGCCAGCCACGTAACGTCTTTTCGACGCTGTTGTAGCTCTCGCATTTGCTCAGCCCTGGACTTTTTAGGTTCCTTGGATTTCTTTTAATGCAAGCTTTCCTCTGAGTTGCGTTTTTTTATAATTCCGAGCATATTAACGATGATATGAGACGATATCTTTAATTTTTTTGTAATTTTCCATTTATTCATATTTCCATTTAATTTTCCATTTATTCATATTTCGGCGAATATTTTATTGTCTCAATTTAGGTCATAATGGTGCTTCATAAGCTCTACAATAATACCCAAATCAATATCCTTGCTAAACGCGTTTTCACGCTACGCTAATTTATAACTTTACACAACGCTAACTCGCAACAATAGCACGCATGCTCCTACACTAATCCGATGACGTCACAAGCAAAACAAATATAGCACAACAAATACGTATAGAGATGCTTTATCCTTTGTGAGCTCGACCATTATAAATGAATTATTAGTCTCCTAGTTATTAGCAATTGAAATCTTTCGATATTTTGTAACACAAGAAAGTTCGACTGGCTATCACTGTACGAATAGGCATTTTCACGTCAAGAAATAAATGTTTCGTAATTTTATACAGGTTGTTTTACTTTTCTTCAGGTACATAATGAAAAGTAAGCAGAATAAATATGCTCGCCCCCTTGTTTCTGAGACTACTGAATTTAAAATTATTAAAAACATGATTTTTAGAAGCCTAATTAAGAGTTGTAATAAAAACTATAAATGTGATTCTAGACGTCATAGTTTTAAGATATTCACGTTCATTCATATGTCCAACCTACTTAATATTAGGTATTGTCAACATGTTTATTACGCTAGGAAGTCCATATTAGTGATGGATTATGATAAATAGAGTAATGTCTCTCCAAACGAGGTACTACAGCCTCGATGCGCACACCAGATTCACGCGGTGAGAGCAGCTTATATTTGAAGCAAATAATAGAGCAAGCTCACTTTTCTCTCTATTTTAATGAGAACTAATGGAGAAACTTCGTCATTTTTGTTAATTATAATCAAGACACCGAACGCGCAGGCGCACGAACACGGGTGTTCGAGGACTCGCGCTCTTAACAGAAGGTTTCCCGCGAAATCCCAATCCAGTAATCTCGCGCGGAACTAGAAAAATATGCGCTTTATCGTTATTATGTGATCTCGGTATACCGAAATTGGAGGCTCTAGACTCGGCTGTTGTGCATCATAATATGGAGCGTGATTAGCGCTAAGGGCTACTACCGTATTGTTCAAAGTTTCTATATTTCGATGTCGAATAAATAAAATGTTTTAATTTAATGTATTAACATCATAAAAAATTACAATAAAAGGTATGTTTTTGTAGTAAAATGATGATTTATTTATTTATTTACATACTGTTATAGAAATATTGAAGGAGGGGGAGGAGACATGGCAATGGAAGGCAATGAAATTAGCAACCTCAGAAACGCTGATGATACAACATTCTTTACATCATCAGAGCATCGTTGAAATGTTTAAAAGAGTGGAGCACGCAAGTGAGATGGTTGACCTTCAATTACCAGATCTAAAACCAAAAGCCGTAATCATTGACATAGGTGGGCAACTTTGCGGACTAGGGACCAATCAGGTCCAGAATTTGTAAGGGAATTCATATAACTTGAATCTGTAGTAAATGATTAATTGATGCTTTCAGATAGATAGAGCCGCAGTATGCAAACTCGGTAGATAAAAGCTACTCAATACCACCAAGAATAGATTGGTGTGATCGCTCTTTTCCTCCATCTTTCTATATACGTCTGAAACTTGGACAATCCGGGCAGTGGATAGGAAGAAAATCGATGCTTTTGAGATGCGGGTTGGAGGAGATTGCTACTTATACCATGGAATGCCAAAAAAATACCACATCCATACTCGACCAACTCTAAATTAAGACTAAATTATCAACTATCTGCTACCAATGAATTTTCATCTCCTTTGACCATGCATCTCGTAGACAAGTAGATAACCTAGACAAACTGGTAGTTATAGGGAAAATAGAAGACGACTCGTGGTCGATATCGTAGCCCCTGGTCTGACTAGGTTAAAATCATAATTGAATTCCCTGTTACTGCCATCAAGACATTTCAAGACGGGCACAACCTTTCGGTAATGAAGATACGTCGAAGAAGAAGACAGTAATATTAAAGTTATACACGTATAGGTATAAAATACAGCTGAAAAGTATAGAACGTTTTAATAACAATGATAAGGTAGTCAATAAATTCAACAACATTACAACACATAACGATGACACACTTCAGTGAGGTTATTCTAACTCATCACAAACAAATGTCATTCTAGTGCATCCGCGGTCAGGTGTGCACTATGAGAAATTAGGAAATTCTGATTTAATTCGGTTCTAGATGCCGGTATTGCAAAGAAAAGAAGGACTATAGAAGCATAAGTGGTGCATTGGATACAAAGAAAGAGAGTTTATCCAACAAAATAGGCAACGATTTTGTTTTGGAATAAACAAAATATTATCAATGAAATTTATTTTCTTGCTGCCCAGTATGGTAAAACCGGCATATCCAGGAGCAAATCAGTGGGAAGTAGAAAAGGGAAGTAACCATATAAAAATATCGAAAAGAACGTATTTTGGGCACGTATTAAATTTCAAATGAATTGAACTGGCTTCTTCTTTACTTTTCACGAAAGTCATGTGTTACAAATTAATTAAAGACATAAATCGGAAGTTCCTGGCATTACGCAACTCAAATTGAAACCTGCTGAATTTTTCATTAACAAGTAATTATCTGGTTTTGTTAGATTTATTTTCAGCAACTAACGTATTAATAGAAACAAAATGAACGAAACTGACGTTAGTAACAAAAAAACTCAGTCCGTTTTTGGTACAACGCATCACTTAGCGGTATATCTGCAGAATATTAAAGACGTAATTAAAAATATTCTCATTCATATCGAAAATGCTAATATGTAGTATTATAGACAGTAGCATATAACAACAGCAAGACATGACGTTGACAATAACAACGCAAATTTTGAGATATTACGACATGAACACGGGAGATAAAATTAGAAAGGCGAAAGGAAAGCGAAAGAGGAAGTTAACTAATCTCCTAACAGTCTTGTTATATCCGAGAAAAAACTATTACGATATGAACGGCGCTAAGTGCAAGGTTGTGACTTTTGAAGAGAGTGAATGGAGAACGGAATGCGACTTTAAACGTGGTTCCTAACGCTGGCGACGTGCTCTATCGAACAGGTGAACGCGTTTCTATGTTAGTCCATAAAATAATACTTATTATCCTAAGGCAAACTTGCAGGTCTATAATTTTACATACTGGGTAAATACGCTAGTAACATTTAATAATAAACGCCAATATATCTGGTAGTCATATCGCAATACAGCTTCAGTTCAAATTAATTAACTCGTTTCAAATTAGGTAACAAGTTTAACTGAATACTTATTAACTGAATACAAAGCAAATTATACTTTGAAGATAACTGATGAATATTTTAGTTTGACCTGACTCTGTTTGAATTTGGGTAATTTTGTCTGGAGTTGATGCCAATATATTGATGTTCTATCCTTCGACATTTACCACTCGATTAACTGTTGTAGCTTAAGGCATTTAAATCCTTCAATTATAATTCTCAGCAAAATGTTTACTAAGTATTCTGCTTTCTCTTCCACTGCGTAGTTCCGCTCGCATTATGGAATAACAGAGACGATAGATTGTAGAAATTGCTGGTGACGAAATTAGTTAAAGATCACAAAACTTTACAATCCAAAGAGAAGCGTACATAAGTAAGACAATTGCGTTACGTTGTAATCCGTTCTGGAGTCTTACGCAATTCTCTTCGCAACAACATCAATCATTCGAAACTCCTAATCCTTACCTGACGAAACAAATCCACATTTTATAAAGTGACTTCCAAAATGGTTAGACGCAAGAAATTTTTTTGACCTCACCGTTCATCTTGACGCCATGCGTATTGAACAGGTGTAATAATTCAATTTCTTAGGCTAACTAACCAGATAAGACGCGATGCCTGCATTTGTGTCATGAAAAACAGGGTAGGACAGGTAATTATATCACTCAACTGGATCCTGTGACGGAAAATAAAGATTTTCTTCAAGGTTATAATACACCTGTCCTTTATACTTATTCTGTTCTTGCTTGCATGTGGCTCCGAAATATTAAAAATAGAAGTATCAATAAACACAGAGAATTCCAAATACGTTGCTTCATATAGATTTTTAGGATGATGTGTAGATGATGCGTGATACACATCTTGGGATGATTTCTTAAAAACAAGACCGTCCGGATATATTTTCATTGCAATCACCAAATCGCTATCCAGGAAATTATTCTGCCGAATTACATCAGCGACACCGTGTATTGGAATATTCAACCATCAGCTTTTAAAAAAGACCTTGAGCAAATAGATTAAAGAGAATCTCAAAAACAGACGGTCCAACGTTACTGGTGCTGAAAATCTATCCCAAGATTATAAACAATGGAGAATACTAAAAAACCTCCATGGTTAGACGCCTCGCCCAGTGCCCACTAGAATTCAAAAGGAATGATCTTGAATCGCGAAATTTTCCAAACCGTCTCCTACCAAAATGGATTTGTTTATGAAATTGGTTCATAAACCGATATAGAACTATATCTTCCTTCTAATCCTGGTTTTGGTGAATACGGCGCTGTAATACCTGGTCTCTCCATTTAATTTTTTTTTTAATTATTAATAGAAATTCTACAAATAAATACTGTTTATTCCAAAACCAATAGGCGGTAGTACGCAAATACTGAAATTCCAATATCGTCGGCCAAAAACCGCCCTACAAGCTTAGGTAAAGTACCTTTACTGTTCATGTTTTTTTTAAAGCGGGAAGATAACTTTTAAAACGTTAAATTCTAGGGCATAGCTCTCTAAAAAATCTGAAAGTTTCGACTATTTTAAAATACCGGAACCTGAAACACTCCCGAAATTTCCCGGGACTTCGATAATAAAATTAAATTGCGACCATACCAGAAGCATTACTCATTAAAAGGAAAGTTTAAATTAAAAAGAAAAGGCTGGTTTAAATTAACTTTAATTATCCAGTTGACAAACACTTTGTATCAGCTAATTTATCTAACGTTTTCAAATTATCGATAAAGGATGAGGAATAAGGGCTATCGTTTTAAGAAAATCAAATTAACGAAGTTAAATTTTGAATTGGTAATACAAATAAAAAATACCATCATATCATATTCATAATGCTGCATATAGCCAAGGTCCTCGCATTTACTTCCTTCAACCGTATTCTATCATAGACTAGTATTTTTAACTATCAATACCTATCCTTTTCGACGATTTCTAGCCATCAGGTTCGGGATCTTACTCTTTTATGTTTCTCTCCTTTTTTGAGAAAATAACTTTTTAACAGGAATTATATCATTGCGACCACCAACTTGAGAGTTAAATAATCTTTATTAAATACTGGTTATATAATTTCAAATAATCTCTACTGGTTATATAATTATAAAAAATAATCTCTACTGGTTATATAATTATTTATCATAACGTTTTCTCCACATATAATTTTTCTTGACAGCTTTAAATATTTTTGTCAATATTTTTTATTTCAATATTGCAGATCTATAAATCTTTTTTTAATTAATAAGATGCAGCAAATTATTTATTTAAATAAACGTTAAATTGTAATAGCAAAAATTTACAATAATAGAAATTACATTTCTTCAACACAAATGCTGCCACGTCAATCACTAATATGACTACCAAATTGACTAAATGCATTAAGTCAATTACTTATAATTAGCATAGTGAAAAAGATTCATCTTCATCAGGAGGCGAATGCAATACACAGTGTATTATTTGATTTATTGCACTATACAAAGACAGACGAAGTACGTCATTTCTTATACTGGTTTTCAATAAATCTACAGAACGTAGATATTTAAGTTGAATTTCACTTTCGATCGTAAAAATATAAAAACGGCATGTTCGTATAGTAAAATCGTCATTACAGCTAGTATTAAATCCTCGAAAATCTTAATTTTTCGAAATTAAAATCTTGGTAATATAGAAATAGAATACAGTTCTTTTTTAAAAAGTGGATGTTTTTTTCAATGTAAAAAACAAACAGTCGACCGATTGACAATAAGAAAAGACCAAAAAACAACATACAATTTGTAAGTATAACAGAAAACAAAACAAAAATCTGTCTTCTTATGTTTTGTTTTTAATATATCAAGAATTGTTAGTATAATAAAAACGACAATGGAATAAAAATTTAACCAAAAATACAAAATAAATTTTTAGAAACGATTACAAAATAGACAATATCGATCGCTTTTTCTTAATATGTAGCCATTGATTAAGGTAATTAAAAATAACCTATTAACGGCATTGAGATTTGTTCTGTGTTGTCAAAATATGTTTTTTGCTCTTTTCAAGTTTTATGTGACTTTTTTCGACGAAAAAATTGTCCTTGCCTGTCGGGGCTACAAGTTTCGTGGATTAGTACACTAAATCTGTATATGGAAGATATATAGAGGCCCAACCTGCACTTTGTTTCGTCTGACTAATTCGTGGAAGTAGTTCGAAGAATTTCGTAGAACTGGAATTTACAAACCATTATGAGAAACGATTTGACTTTTCAACTTATGGTTGTCATTTTCATTCTTATAACCCCTGGGACCATCACTATACCGACTTTTGCGAGTCTCCTTTCCCGAGATATCGATTGTCGAGACATTCGGGAAAGAGACTCTATTTCGAATATAAACAGCAGTAGAGTCATTACAACATCGTTAGCGAAGACAACATCATTATCGTTTGTATCTATTGATACACATTGATACAGACATTGACACTTTACATCCTAGTAGATGAATTTTTTTTAAGGCAATTATTTGATAAATACGTAAATAATTTGGATGCATTTCCGTCCACTGATCACGAAGCACATTATCATGCGGCGGAAGCGAACGGGTCGACTTGACGGTCAGTATCTGCGCCGAACTATTCGGTGGCAAACTTGCATAACTAGCCAAGTCCAGCGGCCAAATGATAGTACCGCGCCCGGGGCAGCGCAATGATGCAACCCGACATAATCGGCGCAACGCTAGAATCGTATAATTTGCGCACGAGCTTCCTCGCGCCTCGGCCGAAGGCCGTTTTGTCGTCATCGCGTCGCCGCATCGCCTCCTTCTCGTAGCAAAATAACAGTATTATAATATATCCTTTGATTTTGTAAGAACGTTAATAAAAAAACTGGTTGAGTGGTTTTTTTACGTATTAACGTAACCTTAGCACTGGATTAAAGCAAGGAGATCAAAATACTACAATTCCATCTCATCGTTTAATTGGAATGTGGATGAATTCAACACTTGTCTTACCGTTGTTATCCATTCTCTTGTTGAGATCACTTAATACAACATAGTTAGTTTAAAAAAAATAATATTGCAAATTTTAACGCGCTACAACTTGTAAACGGTAGGTTGTAGGAAAATAGTCCAACAAAGAAGTTGTAGACAATTTAAGGCTATATGAAAAAATGTTTATCCTTTTTTGTCAAAGTATATACGGTTCATTGGACATTCGGTCTTATATTTTTTACAAAGACAGTCGATTAAGGATAACTTCCAAAAAAGAAACAAGCGCAAAAGTGTAGGTAAATTTTATTCGATTTACTCCGAAGGATCCACAATTTTACAATGAATCTGGCTGCGTTCAATATTATAGTTTTAGATTATATACTGTAATTTATAAAAAAGAAAAAAAATTCTAGACTGTGTGGGATTTGAACACACCCTATTCTTATTCAGAACGCGCGTACATCGTCCAATTGCTTATTCTATCAATACACAATGACGACTAGTTTGAAAAGGAGATAAATTTTTTTTTATATATTTGCAATAGATTTAAAAAAAACACTCAAAAGAGACTGCCGCATTATAGCCCTCAATCGCAAGCCAATTTCAACGTTATTATTTTATTGTACGTGTTCTGGCATTTCTGAATTAAGTTGCAATTCAGAGATTTTAATGATTATATGAATCGATTTACCCTTTACCATACAAAGAATATAATAATAGGTAAACATAATAAACTTCTAAAGCTTCCTATTTACAATAGTAGTGGTATACTACACCAGGGGAATTACATTATATTAGAGGCACCTTTAAATATAAAATTAGACCAAAAATAAATTTGTTTTTTATTAAATATGTCTATAAGATGGCTTTTTCAAGTATTACATCACGATAATCGAAAAAAGAATGCCCACTCCACCCCAATGTATATATATGAAACGAAAATACGGAAGCTAATAGTGCCCTGTATTATCACTTATTACCATATGATGTAGAATATGATATGACTTAGAATAAATAATGTTTTCTATACCTCCGTCCATTTTTGGAACTTTCACAATCATTAGTTTATCAAACCAAACATTGAGGTCTTTTCGAGAGTTCCTTTCGTCTAAATATTTGAATTTTATGGTCACTTTCAAATTTTTTAAACTGATTCGTCAGTTTTCACAACGTGAACAATCCTTCAGTCCCTCCGCTTCTACGTATCACCGTAACTCATCGATTTTGATTTTCAATATTATAAACTTATATTTATTATAACATTTGCAATCTTTCTTCAGTTGAACACAGGAGGGACGAGGTGAAGTACAGAATAATTTTTGGATTAATTTTTTTTATTGTGATCAACAGATTACAGTTAATGAAAAAAATACTACAGCACAGTAGATTTTATAAAGATATAATTTAATTAAAATTTTATAAAACATTCTGTTCCATGTTAACGGAAGGGTTAAATGTTATACAGCACACCGGGCGTTGCGCGGCGCGACGCTATAAGACGCTGCGCGGCGAAGAGTCGAAGTGATCGGCAATATGAGTACTTAGTAGGTACTTTACAGAGAAAAATATCGTTTACACGGATAACCAAACTTTTTATAGATATCTTCTTTATGATACTGAAACGGTTAAATATAACTATGTTTAAGAAAAAAAAAATTACAAAAAGATCTTTTTCTAGAGCACCAATTTCTCTACGATTCCTTTCATCATATCCTTTAAAAAAAAAACGTACATTCAAAATTATAAAAATTAGATGCACGATCAATCAATTTGTAAAATAATTCGACAAACAACTATTTTTGTAAACTTTAAAGCGTTGTAGCTCGTAAACGGTAAATTGTACTAAAATTTTCTCCTATGAAAAGAGTACAATTTTACTTGACTAGACTAAAAAAAATTCATGCGATTTGAAAGAGGTTATGTGGAAACGGATGCGAAGTGTATTCTTGAAAGTGTTTTTTTTCTTCACTAGACAAAGTAAAGCTGCGAAACGTAAATATGGCCTGCGTCGCGTATTGAGTGTTATTCAAATATGTACCTTACGTAATAAAATATACATTTTTAGTCCGTGTGGAATTTACACAAGGTCGTCTGTGTATGAATTTAAAGGAACAATAAATCAGACGTCCTCATTTCAAATTTAAACAGACGTTTGTATAATACATATGGCTTTAAGCGGCTGCGAGTACCGACAGCTGTACACAATCTATAAAAATACTCAAAGTCGATTGTTTGACTTTACTCAAAGTCGATTGTGGCATATTAGTAAGGGTATCACTGGCAAGAAAGAGTTAAGTATTTCTTAATCTTTAGGCGAAAGTATCTCATTTTAATTTTTTTTAGACTATTTTTTTTAGAATAGTTCAGGTTCTGGTACAGAAAAACTTATGAATTATTTTCCCATAAACACATCTTTTATTTTAAATTTTTTCCTAATTTAAATTTTACATCGTTAGAGAGATAAGGCCCATATTCTAAGCAACAAGTGATTTGTTTACGTCTAATGGCTTAAAATCGTATTTTCGTTTGTTACTCGTGCGTATCTCAGAGGAAATAAGCCAATGTGATGCTGTATTGACCTCGCTGGTGACAAGGGAACGCAGATGCGATAAGGTGCGTGAGTGATTTAAAATATTACATATATAGGGTGAAAAATTGTGCGCATCAGCTCCGACGCGCGACTGGAGTTTACTCCTAAGTACGACTGTCTTGGAATGTATAAAATGGGTAACACTGTATTTAAATATAAATATCAATATCATTAAATGTAAATGGGAAATTCTTTAATAAAAAAATGGTGACAATATAATTATTTTCAAGTAAAACACAAATGAACAAGATCAAACTTATACAACAAAATTAAAAACATTTAGTAACGTCAGACTAAGAAGTTAAAATTAAAAGAGATTTTTTTAATTTTGTAGAATAGAAGGCACCAAAAATTCGCACATAATGACATTTAATGATTACATCTTGAATTATCTGCCACACTCCGTTATTGCAATTACACCATAAGAAAATACCAAATAAACATATTGATATCTCACTCTAAAGACGCGCAGAAATGTTGCGCGGAGAGGCCACCTAACGGTTACAGGTTGTATAATGATCTGAACTTCGTACGATCAGAACTTAACGGTCACACTTTGTTTAACGCTCTGAACTTCTGATTTTACTCCTCATAAAGCTTCATAACAGGCGCTATACATGAAAATCGATTGTTAAGGAGTAAACTCCAATAAAAAAAGTATAACAGTTAGGTCAAAATATTGTTATGTTATTAATGGATATATATAACTTTCGTATAACTTTCTATAGAAATGTTTAGAAAAACATTTTGACTTACAGCGCCAATTTTAGGAACCAAAGCTGCCGCGAGTACGCTATTTATCCAATATGGCGCAAAATTATAAATTTTATAAAACGCGCCAGCAACGATACACGATTGTGTATATTCGTGTTTATTGCTGGCAAATTTTATAATTTTCAATAAGGTTATATAAAACAAATACTTAAAATTTTTATAAAAACAGCAAAAAATATCAATCTAGCTAGCGCGACACGTATACTATGAAGAAAGAGATAGAAAGGCAAAATCAGCGCGTATATAAAAGGATGATCGTATTGGAAGTTTTTGGGGGAAATATGCTCAAGCGTTAATGGCATACCTATTTAGTATAACGTTATTGGTCACGGCCCATATAGAAACAATTTCAATTTTAATGTCGCAAAGCCTTTCATAACAAATAAACCATTTATTTCATGTTACTCTTGATTTTTACACCGCGCGGTAAAACTAGAATGTAAAAATAAGAATAAGCACCTTTCTAAGGTTTTAAAACATCACGTGAAATCACCGCTAATAGATTATCTATAAGATCTCATCGCTGCAAACACAAGAGCTTTTCACTAGATTCATACATTCCTGCCAAATAAAAAGCTGCATTTTTTGAAAAAAAGAATGAAATCTCAATAGTAGCGGCGATGCGACAAAATTGCAACGCACACGGACCAAGGTCACGACGCCTACGAGTAGATTTCCAACTTGACTCTAGCGCACCGCCCAGACCAAAATAATTCGTCGAGTAGAAAAAGGATAGCGCGTTTCGCACAACGGAACGTACCCGAGACGGACTCTACAATGTTAGTACCCGCCGAGCTGTAATTGTACATAATTAAGTCGAGTCGAGTGGAACAGGTATCGCGGACACGATACCGACTAACGTTTTCAATGTTTTATTTCGGTCCCGATGTAATCTCACAATGCTGTGCTCACAGTTGCATAAAAATCTCGTTAAACTGGCTCCGGCTGCTACCTACGCGACGCGATTAATCCGTGTGTTTACCGTGCCCGCGCCACTACTCGCTTACTACGGCAGGCCGAGCGGGGCGCGCGCGGCGCGGGCGGCCGCCCCCGCCCGCCTCGCGGGGCGCGCCGGCCGGCCGCTCGCGCGGGCCGCTCGCCGTCAGTCGCACCGCGGCGCACCTACGGCGAGTACGTTCGCCGATGCGCGCATTCACGCGTCCGTCGTCACCGCACCGACCGATCACTTTATGATGTCATCGATGCTAATCTACTACAACTTTTTTTGTTGTACTTGACACGGCGGCCAGCCGGAGGGAATAGTTGAATGTATTGTCGCAGTAAAATATTTTATATACAAATGTGTCCATTGTGCTGAGTTAAATAATAATAAGGTGACAGTGATATAAATATTTATGTTAAACTTACTTTGTAGTTTTTACTGACGTTTGTATTTTTCTTTTCCGGATTGTTTTTTTTAACGCCGAATTCCAGAAAACCAGTTTGATCTCCCTTTTAGTTTTGTGTTTATATAATTATAATATTGATTTATTTGTGTCGTTATGAACGAATTATCTAAATACTACGTAAGTGAAATTGAGACATTTCAATAAAGTGCTAGCTAACTGAGGATGCTGGGACGGGAACGACTTGCACCCAGGAGGAACTGTTAAATGTAAGCACTTTTGATTATTGCACGCTAACTGCGGCCGCGATAAGATGTAACCGATACGCGCTCGCGTTGAAATAAAACTGCACACGGCGGTTAGATAAGTGTGCGTTTTCATTAAATTAGCATTACATTACGACGGGTGCCGCTCGTGTGTTGGTGCGTTTCGCGTGCGGAACGGTGAATCGGCCGAGAGCGTGCGGGTGTGTCTGTGAGCAGCGGCGCACCGTGCTACTCTGCGCTCATGTGGGTGCCCCGTGTTTACAACACAGCACACGAATGAAAGTATTATTTTATATCGCGCTCTCCGTCTCGCTACCGCCGTTCGTCTCGCTCTATCTACTTTCTGTGTTTGCGTCAGTTGACTATTTTATGTTTTATTTAGGAGCTTCGAGCGAACGACGATCGTCTCGTTACCAAGTAGTGAACGTGTTTATGACCAATATTGGGCATCATCCGTGAACGCGGAACTATTCATTGTGTTCGCTGCACTAAACGTTCACAGATTTCATAACAATGTCGTTACATAAACGCTATAACAAATTGGGCACGTTTAATATAACAATCACTCATTTAATCATGAATCGAGCGCTGATGCAGCCACTGATTATTGTCGCTCTCTACTCGCCCAGTTTTCAGTGGACCTGGAGCTTAGTAACTTGCCGCGGGAGACCTTTGCGTTTCTACTAAACAAGCAATCTTTAAACGGTTAATACCTTAATTACAATGTTATTTCATAATTGCTTAGCTAATCGTCTAGCTTGCAGTGTGTAAATTTTGACATTAAACAATGAATTTTACAGTATAAACTTCGCTAAAATTTTAAAAAATTGAACTATTAGCAAAAAACGTAGAGTATAAAATGAGTGAGTGTTTAGACACTAATGTACGTATACATATATAATGATGTGAAATTTCAAAAACAAGTTAATTAATAACAAGTTATAGCTATATACCAAATTCTTAAGCTTTTCAAATAAATTACAATATTTTCAAATAAATTACAAATTACGACTCTACATTTTGCAACCACGGTCGCTAGCGTTTTTTCATTCTTAAAAGCATTTCTAGAACGATTCTATATTGATACTGCGCAGTTCCGCTGACCAATTTTCAACGTCAAATTAATTTCGGTATTAACAAACACAAATTGAAATATATTTTCTCTTAGAGCTCAAGCAAAAGTTTTGGATTTGGTTTATAAAATTGTTTTCGTTTCTTGTTTTGACGTTTTAGGGACAATACGAGGTTAGAGTAACATAATCGAACTGTGGGTTTTTTTTTCCAAAAATGTTTTTTAGGGTATCATCGCTAAGTCGGATATACTAAAGTGAGAAAGGGGTCTCTTTGCGCTTGTGTCTTACGTTTTTATATCAGCAAGTACTTAATAATTTGTGTTTTTTTATATTAATTGTTTAGAACAAAAAAGCTGAACAAATTAACTCGTAAAAATACAAAAAATAATACGTTTCAAAATAGTAAGTTGTATGTACAAATTTTGTTAAAAAATAAGGTTTTAGTAAAGTTTTCTTGCAATGAAATAAAAAATACCGTTTAACCTAAAAATACAGTGGAAAATTCTTTTTTCGTAAAGTGAAATTCTTTCTTTTGCAGTCCTCTATTTCCCGTATAACGGATAAAACACACTGCGTAAAGAGTTTTGACATAAAAGTCTTTAAGCTTTTCAATTGGGTTCAGATCGTCAAAATGACAAAATCGGTGGCGCGATATGAAAATGATCAGCACTCAAAATGATTGTTGAATATATTTGGCGTTAATTTTGTAGAAATTCATTATTGATAATTAAATGAAACTACGTGATGTATTATTTCTACTTTCTTTAAGTTCTTTACCACGACCTAGGTTTCGTTGTATTACAACATCTTCAGGTGGGATATTAGCAAAGATCTTTGCTAATATCTCAAATCTCGTGGTTAAAGAAATTAAAGAAAGTAGAAATAATACTACATCACGTAGTTTCATTTAATTGGGACTCAAAATGATGAAAAAATTGCGGTAGCATTCTAGAGAGGATGAATGAAGATCAGGGAAAAAGGTTTCAATTATAGTTTTCATTGTTTATAAGTGCATATAATTTTCACGCTATGTAAACCTTCAATTGTTTTAATTAAATGGTGTTAAGATCAATATTTGCTTTATTTTTGATATGATCCTTACTAATATTATAAATACCACTTCATTGCTTTTTTATCTAGCGACTCTACAACTACTAGACGAACCATAAACAGAATTTGCACTCGTACAGACCGTGTTGCAAACAAACATGCAGCTAACTACTTTTTATTATTGTTAGCTGTCTGTCTATATTTATAGCCAATTAAGATTTACTCACCGGCCGGCTGACTCATCGAGAAATCTCCATAATTATAGAGCCTACAAACTTGAAACATCAAATATATTTTTTTGGCTTCCAGATGCTCGGTAATTAGTGCAATTTTCTAAATTTAATTAATTCCATAACGCGCAACGTAGATGACCAATCGGACGTGCGCTTTAAAATGTAACATCGGGACGTGCGCCTTAAAGTGTAACATGCCTCTCATACAAAAATAGGGGACCTTCGAAAACCCCTTAATAGTGTCCCGTTACTACCATCCAATGCTTCTACCCAACAGGGTTCAGATCCTGTCCATTCCCAATGTCTCATTTAGGACCTCCATTTTCTTCAAGAACGCTTTTAACGAACGGTCTAAGTGACTCAAAGATCGGTTCTCTCTGATCCAAGTAAGGATGACTAAAGTTGTCACGTCCTAAAGAACCGCGTGATTCGACTCTACCATTTTGACGTATGCTCTGCAACAAAACTCTACGAGCATTGTCCTGTTCACTGCCGTCAAATAAAACGTGTTCCATGTCCTGCGTCTTGTAACCGCAGATACAGGACGGGCTATCTCTTCGGATAAATCTATACAAACTTGCGCGGAAGGCGCCATGAATGTTGAGAAGACCTGGCTCAAGTCCGAGTGTAATAATCGGACTTGAGTCAGGTCTTCTCAACTCGCTCAGAAACACTCGGTAAAAATAACCTAGTTGTCTCGCCTTTGGAAATCGAAGAAGACCACTTAGCTCGCAAGTGAGTACAAGACGATCTCGAATATGCGTCTTTCTGGAACAAAGGGCTTTGTATTCTACCATCTAAAAATGCATAGATCCTACGTCCAAACTCCTTCCTCTCGCCGAATCAAAGTTTGCCGCCCGTTCCGTTCCGCGACCCACCAAAACGGTAACGTATCCATTGAGCAAGTCGTGTTCCGAACGTTACGAGTTAAAAAGAGCGCTAATAGAGACGGAAAATTGGCCACCGATCTTCTCCGACAAAAATCGACAATTGTCGGCTGCCGATTCACCATCTACAAAATTCATTCATACGAAAGTGTGAAAATTTTGAATTAATAAAAATTAAATATGTGAAAATTATATTTAGGCTCTCAGATAGAAATATAGACACCTATTCTAAAAATACACATGTTTCTACTACCCAATAGACAGCGTTGCTATGCGTCTCAATATTTAAATATTGTATTGTCCATTTTCTTTTCAAAGTCCGACTGTTACGATGGCTTCCTTACAATTAATGTGCCCTTAAATTTCAATTAAATGCACGCGTATACGTCCTGGTAAAAATTGGAAAGTTACGGAGTAGTAAATACGAGTATTTAATTATTGTACTGTCCGTTTCATTTTCAACGTTCAACAGTTACGAAGACTTTCCTGCAATCGATGTCCCCTAAAATCTTTATTTTGAAAATGAAATACACACGTATATGTCACGGCAAAAATTTAAGTTACCGAGCCGTTTTCGTCATTTGATAATTTTTTAATAAAATGAATCGTTATTTGCCAAATTATTTCATTAGTGAGCAATTGATGGGGAAAAAGTGAAATAAATACAGGATTTCATAATTAAATATGGGAAAAAAGGAAAGAGAAAAATAAAGTTTTAACGGTACTGCACTCAAACACAGGAATCTTTATGATTTCGTCACTTCCCGTACGTATATTTATTCAGTACGTTCCGTATCTATCTGTTACATCCTAGTAGTTTCTACAAAACCTACTGTGTGCGCAATCATTGCCGAGCGCTCGTTTATAGAATTTCAAAAATATGTAATAATATAGGTATTTATTAAATAGCAGAAAGGGGAAATTAATAAGTAATGACTGAATGACTAATAAATAACCTGTTAAGAATCTCCGCGCAGGTATTTATGATTTCAGAAAAAAATAGGTTTCAAAATTGTAATAAAAAAATAAATAGTAAATATATGCCAATAAATAAACACAGCTCAATCGATCGATCGCGCACAAGTCCACAGGGAAGTGGGACAGCTTGATGCTGTGTAGGCGGAGAGATGGGAGGGCAGATTAGCGAGGAACGGGAACGGGCACACGCATGTCGTTACGAGTGGACGTGTCTAAGAGCTTTTTTTCACTTTTATATTTTTCAATTAAATTTTTCCACGCAATCCAAATTTTCTACTTCAAGTTAAGACTTTAAATATACAGCAGAACCGTCTCAATAATATATATGTATTTAAATATAGTTCGTGAATAGCCCTCTCAATTAGTCCAATTGTATGCACGAGCGTGTCTGCATAAAGAGTACGGCTCAAAGTATAGGTCTAGAACGGTAGGACGGTCGACGTGCTATATGAGACACGCCGATGTGACAGCTCGCACGAGCGGACGGCGTGGGTCGCCCAGGCCGGCGCGACGGCAGCCCAATGCCAGTTCGTCTAGATCATTTGAGCGCAATAATTGAAGCAGAGACTACGAGGCGAGACTTGATTGTGGAAAGTTTGAGAGCAAAGCGAGGCGCTTCGGCGCTAGTTCCTATCGAGCTACTCGCTATGCATAAGCATGCACTCAAAGTCTAATACAGGAGACTATGTTTAGTCTAATGCTCCTGCATTAGTCTAAACATAGTTTCCTGACTATGTTTAATCTAATGCAGGAAATTATGTTATGGGTACTATGTTAAGTCCTTGTAACTATTGGACGTTGAAAATGAAACGGACAATACAATAATTAAATACTCGTATTTACTGCTTCGTAACTTTCCAATTTTTACCGCCACGTATACGTGTGCATTTAATTGAGATTTTAGGGGACATATGATTTTTAATATTAATGGCACCTTTATGTCCTAAACGTCAAGTTGAGGCAAAAATGCATATCCCATTTTGTATACCGCCGTATAACGGTAACGAATGCCGTCAGTAAAAATAAACGCCAACGATCATTTTCGTGCTGACGTTGTTCTATTGAACGCAAACTTCATCGGAAATGGATATTATATTGGCGAAGCGATATTATCTCTCCGCCCGCCCGCGGCATAGTCCCAAAATTAATGTATCGTTTGAGTTGAAACTTATAAAATTCGTCAAGTTTTCAGTGTCCAACAATCAATTTGCCGGTTTGAGGACAATATGAATAATAGCGAATTTTCTTCTGTTTTTCCAATACAAATTGAAAGTAATTGCTTTTCAATTACTTAATTTAAAAATGTAATTGATGTAATATCGGGAATGTACTTGTAAAAACTTACAGGAATTCCTACTTCCCAAATAAGAAATTTCTTTATTTATTTGACAACTTTAACTTACAGTACACATAGTGAACTTACTTTGACAGGAGTAATTTCTTCTGGTCAATTGGTTTCTTGGTAGAAAGAGAAGTTACAATATAAAATATAAGTTGTAGTAAGAACCTCAATAAATGATAGCACCATTAAGTTATACTTAAAAAAGACAACAATAACATTAGAATACAAATATAGACATGCGTTAGGGTGGAAGAAGAAAAAGACAAGAGAACAAAAGGTATTCCTTCTCCGCTCTGGTTCCTTTCCTTTTTTCCTTTCTGGCATGGTTCAGTAAAAACTTCAAGTTTCTTCAATTAATACTTCAAGATATTTTTCGTGGATATTTTGGAAATTATGGATCAGAAAAGATGTAAAAAAGTAAAGAAGATGCAAAAAAACTAATCAGGGAAACTTATTTAGTAATATTTACATTTTTTCCATAAAATTGTTATTTTATATAACGTGATGAAATACTCTTTCAACTCTACAAAATGACTCCTAAAATAATAAATCACAGGTTTTTGCCTTATATCTGTGTTTTATTCATTACCTAATTTAACTCTGCCAAATCGGATATCAGCTATTTTCTTCGAATGGTCTCTGACAGACATCTTTATACACTAAGTTAATTCCATATAAGTTTCCATTTTTCCAATTTTCTCACGGGCGACCAATCAAAATAACGCTATGAGTAAATATATTTTGACGATGATGGCACGTAGACCGTGCAAATATGTGCACATGCATAAAACGATTAGCCTTATCGAGTAAGTGAGGTAGCAACTACTTTACGTTCAGATAAGCTGTTTAAACTTGCCGTATTCTTGTTCCATTTCCAACGATGCTTTGTAAAATATCTTTAATTAGATTTAGATGAATTTCCCAGATGTACGTCTTTTGCAGAGACTTCAATTTTTGATTATTTTAATTTCAATGAGATTCCACTACATCTTAATCTATTGTGTGTGTGTGTGTGTGTGTGTATATATATCATCATCATCATATATATTAATACGCTAAGGTTAAGATGTTACTCTCCCTTTTTAGAAAAAACCTCACAACTAATCCACATAAATTATATATCATTTTATAGATAATTGCTTGCTCTACCGGCATCCACAACTAAAAATTTATTATTGCTATTGTTTTTGCAAATTAATTAATTATTAAAATTATATACACAAAACAGCAATGCTGCCATCTAACGGCTCAACGTCAATACGATTGACGGTCGGTAAAATTTTTGTTTAGTTTCAAATCCACTCACGTATAAATAAAGTGGCGCTTTAGCTCAATGCTTTTGATACTTGCGCCTCTATATGTCAATTTTAGTAAAATATTTGCTTGATCTGTCATCTGAGCTTCATAATGGAATAAAAACGTAATAAGCAGTGTGCAAAATTAGAAATGAATTGAATACCGGCAATCAATTTTGATTTATTAAATTGAGTTGAATAATTTATAATGCGAAGACTTCGCACGGGTCACGCTAGTATATATATATATATATATATATATATATATATATATATATATATATATATATATATATATATATATAAAGCAATTACCACCACTCCTTCTTTGACTGACTCATCACCAATTTTTCAGAACTAAAAGCCTAGAAACTAAAAGAAATTGGCAAATATGTTTCTTTTTGTTTCCATGTGCTCGCTAAGAGAGAATTCTTCAAAATTGAACCCCTAAAGATGTGGTAATAAGGGGTGGAATATTGTATGAGTTTTTCGAATTAGAGAGATGAAATTTGTTACATAGGCTCTAAGATAGAAGTAAAGAAACTCCTATTTCAGTGCCTTTGTAATTATTATATAAAAAAAGCAAATAAAACGAAATGCAGTCTTGGTCACTTTTTGAACTATTATATCCGTCCGCCCGTTCCTCTGCCTGTCTGAGGCTCAAATTTGAGCGTGCATTTAAACTGAAAATGTTTGTGGTTTCATTGGCCAGAATGACAAATATTGAAAATTACTTGTAATTATATTTCAAATATGCTCACGTTCACATAAAGGGAAGCTGATATTTTTTTCTTTGAAGAAACGTACTCTTGAAAAGAGTACAAATATGCTTCTTCATTTTTCTGTTTATTGAAAAATGAACAATTTGGTGCACCATCAAAATTGCTTTTTTAGACCCATTTTGTTACCAGATCTTCCGCAAAAATGCCATCACATAGAATACCCTAATTCGGCTGGAATATTTCTTATATCTTATGTTTAAAAAAACAAATGCTAAAAAGGGCATACGGTTAAATAGTAAAAACATGAAATGATACTACGTGATATAGTATTATTTCTACTTTCTTTCACCAACACCTTCAGGTGGGCAATTAGCAAAGATGTAATACAATGAAACCTAGGTCGTGGTAAAGAACTTAAAGAAAGTAGAAATAATGCTACATCACGTAGTTTCATTTAATTGTGAATAATACATTTCTACAAAATTAAGGCCAAATATATTCAATAGTAAAAAAAATTGTGAGTAACGAAACCAAAGTATTTCTGATAAATTCACGATGTCTTTATGCCGGTGGAAGATGTGCTGGCCACTATATTAGTGAAAATAACATTAATAATTGCATATATTTTAATAAAAACACTACACACTTTGAATGTTTAAATTTGTTTCATTACGGAAACCAAGTGTGAGTTCCACTCGTACTTATTAGGTTTATTTGTTGTTGCAATTACGTTCATCGGTTCAGAATCCCGACAACGATTAATATTTTGGTTCACACGAGTGCTGGCGTCTACGCTTTTGTGACGACCTCGAGGTGTTCTTTATGTGTAGAGTTTGATCACGTCCGCGTCCCTAGCGTGAGTAGAGGCCACGCAGCACCATCAGCCGGTAGGCAGTATTACATAACGGAAGACTGGCGGCGCTCTCCGGACGGCTCGAGGCGGCCATATCGCGCCGCTACATTATGTATACTCGTTATGGTCAAGTATCACGGTATGCTATTTTTATTCGGCCGATCGACGCAGCTCCCGGCATTTTAGTAACTTTATACGGCCTATTATTGACATTGGCCCTGCTGTAGCCAGCCCGCACGGGGCACGTCCGCCACCGTTCCGCTCGATGCCGCAGAAGTGTCGAGTCGAATAACTATGGCACTCTTTAATCGGTGCACACCGATCGTGACCTTCATATCGGGGCTTAGACCAGATATGAAGGTTATACATAGTGAAGACCTGTATGTAGAGCCGGAATATTGCGTACCAATTGCAAACTTTCAAAACGTATAGTTGAAACATTGCGTACCTGTTGAGACCATCAAATTGTGCCGATGGAACATTGCATCCCTACTGCAAACCATCAAAATGTATAGTAGAAATATGGCCTACCTATTGCAGGCCGTCAAATTTTGTAGTAGGTATATTGCATCCCTTCTGCAAACCATAAAAATAATCGAAATACTGCGTACCTATTGCAGGCCGTGAAATTGTAAAGTTAGTATAATGCATCCCTACTACAGACCATCAGAATGTATAGTAGAAATATGGCCTACCTATTGCAGGACGTCAAATTGTGCAGTAGGTATATTGCATCCCTCCTGCAAACCATCAAAATAATCGAAATACTGCGTACCTATTGCAGGCCGTGAAATTGTAAAGTTAGTATAATGCATCGCTACTGCAGACCATCAAAATGTATAGTAGAAATATGGCCTACCTATTGCAGGCCGTCAAATTTTGTAGTAGGTATATTGCATCCCTTCTGCAAACCATCAAAATAATCGAAATACTGCGTACCTATTGCAGGCCATGAAATTGTAAAGTTAGTATAATGCATCCCTAGTGCAGACCATCTGAATGTATAGTAGAAATATGGCCTACCTATTGCAGGCCGTCAAATTTTGTAGTAGGTATATTGCATCCCTCCAACAAACCATCAAAATAATCGAAATACTGCGTACCTATTGCAGGCCATGAAATTGTAAAGTTAGTATATTACATCCCTAGTGCAGACCATCTGAATGTATAGTAGAAATATGGCTTACCTATTGCAGGCCGTCAAATTTTGTAGTAGGTATATTGCATCCCTTCTGCAAACCATACAAATAATCGAAATACTGCGTACCTATTGCAGGCCGTGAAATTGTAAAGTTAGTATAATGCATCCCTACTGCAGACCATCTGAATGTATAGTAGAAATATGGCCTACCTATTGCAGGCCGTCAAATTTTGCAGTAGGTATATTGCATCCCTCCTATAAACCATCAAAATAATCGAAATACTGCGTACCTATTGCAGGCCATGAAATTGTAAAGTTAGTATAATGCATCCCTAGTGCAGACCATCTGAATGTATAGTAGAAATATGGCCTACCTATTGCAGGCCGTCAAATTTTGCAGTAGGTATATTGCATCCCTCCTATAAACCATCAAAATAATCGATATACTGCGTACCTATTGCAGGCCGTGAAATAGTAAAGTTGGTATAATGCATCCCTACTGCAGACCATCAGAATGTATAGTAGAAATATGGCCTACCTATTGGAGGCCGTCAAATTTTGTAGTAGGTATATTGCATCCCTCCAACAAACCATCAAAATAATCGAAATACTGCGTACCTATTGCAGGCCATGAAATTGTAAAGTTAGTATAATACATCCCTAGTGCAGACCATCTGAATGTATAGTAGAAATATGGCCTACCTATTGCAGGCCGTCAAATTTTGCAGTAGGTATATTGCATCCCTCCTACAAACCTTCAAAATAATCGAAACACTGCGCACCTATTGCAGGCCGTGAAATTGTAAAGTTAGTATCATGCATCTCTAGTGCAGACCATCTGAATGTAGAGTAGAAATATGGCCTACCTATTGCAGGCCGTCAAATTTTGCAGTAGGTATATTGCATCCCTCCTGCAAACCATCAAAATAATCGAAATACTGCGTACCTATTGCAGGCCGTGAAATTGTAAAGTTAGTATAATGCATCCCTACTGCGGACCATCAGAATGGGGCTAATCGAAATATTGCGTACCTTTTGCAGATCGTCAAATTGTGCTGTTAGTATATTGCGTACCTATTCCAGACCATCAAAATGTATAGTCGAAATGTTGCGTTTCTATTGCAGACCATCACACCGTACTTGGTATACAAGATATTCGAGTTATAGCATCGAAATTAGTTGCAAACCGCAACAAGATTAAGTGAAATCTCTGTTGATGCGCAAATGTTTATTTTAGTAAAATAGAATTGGAGCATCTTCATTGCGCTATTTAAAATATATTTATGGATTACAGTCTCCTGTTGTCGGTACCGCGATATTTTATTTTTAATTCTTCTGCGCAATAAAATAATTCTTCTCAAACAAAATAAACGCTAAAACACAGATGTCGGTAAATTTTACTTTAAAATAAAAAGATCAATGTCTAACCTAAAATTGAGAAAACTAGTATGAAAAACGACACTTTAAAAATACTAATTATTGTAATGTGATTTATTATATATGTGGAAAATTAAATTACGAAAACGGAGTATTTAGTTAATATTTTTTTATTTCACAAATCATAATTTTAAGGCACAGTTAGTGTAATGCATCCCTTGGCTGGCGAGGAGTGAACAATTTTTGACAAAACTTAAAAATTTCTTTTGAAATTATGCCCTTTGTATTCTAAGAGAGCAAATGAGACTACGAGATGTCCACGAGATATCCCCGCTTTAAGTTGAGAACCGCGTAACTCGCTTATCTCATTTATATTATTTTTTCACTATTCGATTTTAATTAACTTGTGTTTTTATGAAAATTTAATAAAAACAACAAATTGAAGAGGTCCTATTCCTAAATTTGCTGCTAAATTTCTGGTGAAAATTATTGAGTAAATTTTCCTTCGGGAAAAGTGCATCCTTGATTTTACATCATTGACCCATGTGACAAAACTATTTCTATAGGTTAGAGGTCTTTACGGTTCTCATCACTTTGCAAATCATCATACAGAGGAAGTATTAAGACAGCTCCTGATGAAAATGATGGAGTATATTGTCCACGATTGGAACACGATTCACTTAACATAAACACATATGTGTGGATATATATATATATATATATATATATATATATATATATATATATAATGTATTTAGTATTTTAATGAAAGTTATTTTTATTTTATTTAAATTTATTAAAAATTCCATTGTATTCAACAATTTTAAAATTTTGTAAAAAATATCGATTAAAATAAGCTTTCACTACTGACAAAAGTGTTATATCACATCACATCTCAAATGTTTTTAGGCATATTTTTACTCTTGACTTTAAGCGGTTTTTAAATGTGTAATATTTGATAAATTGTTTTCTTATTTATTTATATATTATTTCATTAATAAAAAATGCGAATTACGCCGAACAAGCTCTAACAAATCCTTACCACATTGTTTTTTAATATAAAGAACGTGACCGGTCTTTATAGCTACCCAAAACAAGGTATAGTGTAAGTTTTCTTTAAATTAAATAAAGGCAAACGGAGGAAAGCTCTTATTACGAAACCTTTATTTGGGGCACACATTACGATTTGGCCACATTTGGAAGATACGTTAACTATTCCATTAAGCGGAGTACTCGGTTTTTTGTAGAATGTACTAGTATTGATCTTGCTAGTCGGCTGATAGTTTCTATACGCCGCATTATCTATAATTATGGTGCTATATAACAAAGAAACTATACAAATATACTAAGCTTTTACCTAACAGAATAACTGTAGGCAAACTGACATCACCAACTGAATAAAATAACTGTGTTTCTAGTGACATCTTTATGTTTATAAGATTATCTTAAAAGTCTATCATCGCCTTGACTGTCATCTTTTAGCCCGTCTATCATCTTTTATGCGTAGTACATATAGCGAACTTATTACTACATGAGCAATCTCTTCCAGTCAACCATAACAATTGTTGTTGAAATTTAGTTGCTAGACTGTAAGAGATTTTACAATGAAAATTGTTTATAGTACGTTAGACAAAAAAACAATTTAAAAAATATAAAAGTAATACAAACTATTGACATAATTCAGTATGGGAAAGACAGAAAAAGGGCAAGGGCACAAAGGAAAAGGTTTCACGATCTTTGAAAATATTTAGGGACGTGATTTTCCTGATGTCAGGATCCAGGTGCTTTCAAATTTTTCCTCTTTGGACAGTGAAGGATTTTTCGTTAGTAGAGGTATGTTTAGGAATAAATAGGGTGAGTGAACTTTCAGATGGTAGCCCAAGACCGTGAGCAGACAAATCTTTAAATTTTCCACTAAGATAATTTGAGCTATGAGGATTTTTAATATATTAAAAAGAAGTCGATCACGGATCTTCAGCCTTTTGAGAAGTGACCTGTATTCAGAAATATGATTATATTGTAAAATATTTATAACTTTAGTTAATGTAAACTTTAGGTCATAACTTTAGTTTATGTCAATTAAGTACTTTAATTTTTTTATTTATCGGTTTTTTTTTCAACACTTAAATGGCATTCCATCAGAGAACTACTGAATCAAAAATCGTTATAAAAACAGGTTTGGTAGGATATTATAGAAATATATTATAAATATATTATAGGATAACTATAGCGATTATACCAGGTCGTATAGTTTTTGAGGTATTTACAATATTTTTACGCCTTTAGAAGGTATGCTGGGTAACAGATTTACGTGATGAAGAATAATATTAATATTTGTGAATAGTTTAATAGTCACATTACGTACCTTTAAATGTCTGTAAGTGGCTTAGCGCATACGGGCCCTTGTAGTAGAGCTCTACATTATTTGACGGGTTTTTATTTTTCATCATTTTTTATTTCCACTTCATTTTAACTTGTATTTTTTTGAGAATGATATTCAGTTTGTTACTGCGATTGGTTTCTAGAGAAAACTGCGAAAGTCGCGTTTAAATATGAAGAAAATTTATCACTTTTTTGAAGTGATTGAAGTTTCGGGTGATTTTTTTAATTTATCACGGACATATAACGCTACCGTCTCGCCATCTATCGGTTACTTTATGCAAATATTTATATTATGCTACCTGTGATATTCGTTGAAGTGAATGTTGAAATTTAAACTACAGAGATGGCGTTGTAAATTTTTAGTTTAAAAAATATTTTTTGATCTATTTGTCGGATTAATGGTACTTTTCCAATATATATTCTATATAAATTTCACATTTAATTAGAAGATATTGTGTGTAAAGTTTACATCGTGCAATGTTAATAATAATAATCATTACTTATGAGTTTACAACGCAGATATGTGTAATTAAGTCAGTTATTTAAAATAAATCCACAATATGCATTAATTATAAGCGATAGATCTAAGTTTGGCTTTAAAACGTACTCCGTATTATACGATTTATCACGGATAAATTATATGTTCGACATGATGATGCCAATAATAGTAAATGAATTTAATGAAGAATATTTATAGAAAACCTAGTTTTTATATATATAAGAATCGGGCAAATGCAAGCCTGACTCACGCATCGAGGGTTCCGTTTCTCATTTTAAGTGAAATTACTTTATTTAATAAAAGTCATCACAAAATAATAAGTATTTAATAATACCTAATTTAGTTCAGTAGGAGAAGTGTGAGAGTACATACATTGTCGTGAATATCTCAGAAACTATTACGTTATAGTATCCCTACAATCTTTGCAAAGGGGGCTAAAAACGTATTTTTTTTTGGAGTTTACTCCTTAAGAATAGATTTGCATATACCCGGTATAAAGTTTTATGAAGAGTAAAATCGGAAGTTGACAGCGTTAAAAAAAGTGTAACCATTAGATGGCATC
Source organism: Druceiella hillmani (assembly GCA_039881145.1). Taxonomy (NCBI): domain Eukaryota; kingdom Metazoa; phylum Arthropoda; class Insecta; order Lepidoptera; family Hepialidae; genus Druceiella; species Druceiella hillmani. Next base: position 10,588,460 of record JAYKKI010000081.1, on the reverse strand, counting down.
TTCGCGCAACGTTGCTACGCATTTTTAGAGTGAGATATCAATATGTTTATTTAACATTTTCTTATGGCGTAATCGCAATGACGGAGTGTCACACACATATTGGCATTTTCTTATGGCGTAATCGCAATGACGTAAACTTACGAAAAAAAAATAATTTCTATTTACTTTATATGTGGAATTAAAAAAAATTCCACACTCTCCCTAAAACTTCTATATAAGTATTTTTCACTGTTAGTTATAAAAGATATGGTGCACGTTAATATGCTTTGTTACCATGCAAAATTTCAAGCTTCTACGCCAAGTGGCGTTAAAAAAAATGACTGACGAACGCACATATGAATTATCTTATAATGTTTCCATTTTTCCTGTTGAGGTAAAAAATGACGCTCGTTGGTTTGCCCTTATCGTATTGTGTAGAATTTTCGATTATTAATTGTCCTTAACAACTAAATAACAATAGAAAAATAATTAAATATAAGATATTTCCATTTTAATAACATAAGAATGATAAAAAATCATTTTTAAATTTAATTCTGCCAAATATCTTGATTTCAATAAAACTGAATAAATAGCTCGTTTACGATAGCGTGTATTAATATAAATTTCTATATGTAGCACGTCGAAGTGCCTAGCATGCTGAGCGATAACTACGTTTTGCTTAGTGCGGTCGTAATAGCGGAGCGTTCTCAGTTATAATGTAGGTATGGTAGATAACATTTTATTCAACCACTTCTGAGTCTTAAAGACGTAACTTGCTTTGATATTTTTCCTTTATTGCCACTTTCATAAAACTGATTTATTCCTTCAGCCACAAATGCGTGGTCGCTCGCGCTTCGTACCGTCAACCGTATCTCCGTTTCTCGGTAATAAACTGCCTAAATCAACTCATCAGCTGTTCCTCTATCTAATCTATACACGTTTACGTCACTGGGGTTGGGTAAGTGGAGATAAAGGTGTGTTTATTATATAATGTACATTGTTTCGTAGAACATGTCAGAGTAGGGAGGAAGATGGCGAGAGAATAACTTCACAAATCAATTTTCAACAAATATGCTCTAGTCGCAATACGATTTTTCATAGTTTTGCGTCTGAAAAAATAAAAAAGAAAGAGATAGAATTTTACTTGTTTGTCTTTGACCGTAGGATGTCGAGTTTAAATAGAAAAAATAAATCGACCAAGTGGGAGTTTGGCTTACGCATCGAGGATTCCGTACCTCGTTTGAAGTAAAATTACTTTATTTATCATAAGTCATCACTAATATTTCCTAATACAATAAATAACTAGTAGGGTGGACATAAATATTATGGTGAATATCTCAAAAATGACATGTGGAGTCATCGCTACAGTCGAGTACTTAATATGCGCCCAAAAAAATTGTATATACATTTTTTTAGTCTTAAATATTAAGATATGCGTGAGTGCCTGTAACAGACGTGTAAATAAACATCTGAGTGATCGTATAAGGGTTATATTTATATATAAAAAATATATATATATATTTATATAAATATATATATATATATATATATATATATATATATATATATATATATATATATGTATGTATGTATATATCGTTTTGAGGTGTGAAACGATAAAAAATAATTGAAAACGTTCTTACGAAGAAAAAAAAAGTATTTTATTTGTAATGTCGATATCAGTATAGGGCTGCATGTGGATACCGTTTCCAAAAAAGTTTTTAGTATTCTTATGTACGTCCGATGTTCTTAATAAAGAAAAACTTTATTTTATTATATTATTTGGTTACTATTGTTTAATCGCTCATTGAAATTGGGTCACCCTTGTAGCTAGACGATGCAATGAAAAAATTTTGCACTTTAAGCCCTTCTATCTATTTAATAATAACTATAACCGTAATTAATAATCGTAAATTTACAAAAATATATCATTCAATAAGAATATCAATTCTCGGCTGTCTTTGAGTAAAGTAATAAGAAAGGTTTAGTTAAAACTCAAACGTTTTGGCAGGCCAACATACTCTCATATGGAAGAAACAAACCGATTTATAAGAAACCAAAATATATTCGATGTTATGCACTCTATGTTCTATTGTAAAAAGAAAAAAATTATTGATTTAACCAAAAGTGCACATGCCATGTTTTTTTTAATTTTGAAAAATAAAAAAAGTTAAAAACGGCAACGAGCAGAGAGAAGGAGCAAGGAGATCTTCATAAAACAGAGGCTGAGAACAGTCGCCGAGCAAGACCAAAGGGAAGCTTTTTTTGCAAAAATTGTTTTAAAACAATTAAACTATTTGACAAATTCTCGTACATAAAAATCGATAGGTTTCTATTCTGATAGTTACCGAATCGATAGAAAAAAATCACTAAAATCGGTTAAGATTTACAACCTGTAGACGTGATGTCATTTGTCAGAGGCAAATTTAGATCATAAGTATTTTTTTTTTATATAATTAATAGTACTATACTCATAGAAAGATCTCTTCTCTCCAAAAAGCTATAATAAAGAGGATTAATATTTACGAGTATTAATATGTAAGAGTATTAAATATTTACTGTTTATATATGACTTTATTCGTTACATTTGACTGGTGTTTAATTAATAAATATATTTTACTAAAAAATAACGTAATTTTGTTTTCAAATTTTCCTCTTATTTTTCAAAAAAGGGCGGATGTACAGAAATATTAATATTTGTAAAGATTCTCCCACGAGTGTTTCTCAATTTTTATTTTCATTTTTAAATAAAATATATTTGTCGTCAAAACGAATAAACCGTTTCACATTTTTAGCCATTCACTTAATACTGTCTACAAACATTTTGTTGGTTTATTAGATAAGCTGCTATGGAATCAACCGCTGCTTCTAAACAGCCTCATTATGCCTGCGTACAAATTGAGCAAGCGGCAAACATACCACACTGTTACATAACGCGGCGTCACATTACCGGTCTCGGTATGTCTGGAGCTATACATCGGCTCGAACGGCGGCAGGTCGGCACGGAGACAGTCGGATTGGTCGCGTGAGGGATTGCGTGCGACCACCTTCCTTGACATTGTCGATGACGCAGCCAGGCCTCCGCAGTGCGCGGTAGGGACGGTCCGATATCGAAATAATTGCGCTATTGATGTTTCGTCGCGCAGCGAAATAAATATTGTCGATATTTGAGTTCTGTGCGCAATATACTTACTGGCTTTGTGTTATATTTGCGCTAGTGCGCCCAGAACGTAAGTATTGAACGATATTTTATTTTAGTTTTAAGGAATCGCATCTTCCTTTGTGATGACAACTCTACGTCTTTATCAAGAGATGTCTATAGATTTAAGCGAAACGCAGCGAGTTTAACGTGTGAAAATTGTTGCTTATTTCAGTAATCTTTAAATACTTACAATAACATTGTTGAAACTTCCTGTAAAAGTTACTACAATATTTGTTAAAAGCTATCATAAGAACAAGTTATAAGTATCCACAATTAATCTTGTTGCGCTTCACACTTAAATCCTATCAGAAGGTGATTATGTTATCAGAAGATAAAGTTATAAGTGTCAACAATTAATCTTGTGGCGCTCCACACTTAAATCCTATAAGAAGGTGGTTATCCTATCATAAGAACAAGTTATAAGTATCCACAATTAATCTTGTGGCGCTTCACACTTAAATCCTATCAGAAGGTGGTTATCCTATCATAAGAACAAGTTATAAGTATCCACAATTAATCTTGTGGCGCTTCACACTTCAATCCTATCAGAAGGTGATTATCCTATCATAAGAACAAGTTATAAGTATCCACAATTAATCTTGTGGCGCTTCACACTTCAATCCTATCAGAAGGTGGTTATGTTATCAGAAGATAAAGTTATAAGTGTCAACAATTAATCTTGTGGCGCTCCACACTTAAATCCTATAAGAAGGTGGTTATCCTATCATAAGAACAAGTTATAAGTATCCACAATTAATCTTGTGGCGCTTCACACTTAAATCCTATCAGAAGGTGGTTATCCTATCATAAGAACAAGTTATAAGTATCCACAATTAATCTTGTGGCGCTTCACACTTAAATCCTATCAGAAGGTGGTTATCCTATCATAAGAACAAGTTATAAGTGTCAACAATTAATCTTGTGGCGCTCCACACTTAAATCCTATAAGAAGGTGGTTATCCTTTCATAAGAACAAGTTATAAGTATCCACAATTAATCTTGTGGCGCTTCACACTTAAATCCTATCAGAAGGTGGTTATGTTATCAGAAGAACAAGTTATAAATGTCAACAATTAATCTTGTGGCGCTCCACAATTAAATCCTGTAAGAAGGTGGTTATCCTATCATAAGAACAAGTTATAAGTAATTACAATTAATATTGTGGTGCTTCACACTTAAATCCTATCGGAAGGTGGTTATCTTATCAGAAGAACACGTTATAAGTATCCACAATTAATCTTGTGGCTATTTACACATAAATCCTATCAGAAGGTGGTTATCTTATCAGAAGAACAAGTTATAAGTATCCACAATTAATCTTGTGGCGCTTCACACTTAAATCCTATCACAAGGTGGTTATCCTATTATAAGAACAAGTCATAAGTATCCGCAATTAATCTTGTGGCGCTTCAAACATAAATCCTATCACAAGGTGGTTATCCTATCACAAGAACAAGTTATAAGTATATATAGACAACTATTTTGTTTATAGTTCTATTCGAGTATTTGCTATGTAGTATTATCTAATAAGTTTAATTAGCCAATATTGTCAGCAAAATGACTTCAAGAATCAAATAAACCCCATGAGTCACCCACACCAATCTTACGCGTATCTGTCTTATATATATATATATATATATATATATATATATATATATATAATAGTCTTTTTATTTAACTACTGACTGACTGTTACAATGAGAGGACGGAGTCATAGTTTATTTCATCTGTCTAGAACGCGCACGAATATACTGCAGCGTTCACCAGCTTTCAAAGTACTTATGTTAATCAACGAGTTATAGCAAGAGGCGCCAAAGCTTTTCTGCTCTATTAACCGCTTTAGAGATTCTTGAGTTGCTTCAAGGTTTCCCTTTGTCAGTTAGTCCATTTTAAGTTTTAATTGATGCCTGTTTTTTTCTATTTTATATATAATTATTTATGTTATTATGTGTAATGTAAATTGTTGTATTTTTAGTTTTTGCACAGGTCCAGTGCTTTTGGGGTAGCCTGTAAATTGAAATTTTTTTTATAAATAAGTAAATATACTAACCCACATAATACGCAGAATTTAAAAAAAAAATTTTTTTTCTTATATTTTTGAGTCTTACTGTCATATTAATAATGTATTTGAGCTAAGTTAGCTCGCACATTTGATCTTATATAGATTTTTTTACAATGCCTCATAAAAACAACTCTTGGACTAAAACAATATTTTTCTCAATCTCCTTATACAAACAGCATCTGATCGTAGAGGTATTTAATCTCGAACAAATCTGTCTTGTCCTCTAACGTCCTATACTCTGTAAAACTTGACCTGAGTTATCTAATTTTTATCGAAATTTCACCATTATAATTAATTAGTTCTTTCTTAAAGGTGAATTTCCTGTCTGCTAATAAAATTATTAAAATATTCACGAGTAGTTGAATGTAAAATTAAAGTGCAAATAAATAAGACTATGTTATATCGACGACCCCAGCGCGCCCCTAGTGCGCGGTCAATGAGCGTGCGTTTCGCGACACGCGCGCGCCGCCGCGCTGCCGTGACGCAACCGGCGCGCGGGCCTTCCTCGGCGGCGGCGTCCGCCCCTCGTAGAGCGCCCTCCGCGTTAGTACGTGAACCAATGCACACTTCGTTTTCGCAATGTACATAATATTATTATATCACAGTGATATTCTTAATTCAGATAAAAATATAGGGATGTTATCTTTTTAGGTGTATTCAGGTATTAACGTATAACGTTTTTAGTTTACTCGAACACCATTGCAATCTGCCCTGCTAATATGAATTTTAATCTACACTAATGTAAAGAGGAAAAAGGCTACGGCAAAATTTGGCCCCACCGCGGACAAAAATAAATATAATGTTAAAAAAATAACATATTTATTAAAGAGTTTTTTTAAAGCATTCGTTTTTGCGTAGAACCTCCCCGAATTAAAAAAAATATAATAAATACTTTTTAAACCATTTTGAAATTTTTAAATGAAGTGATCAATTAAATATTTACTTTTAAAGTATACTTACAAGTATTGCTTGCTACATGCTCGTGCAAAAAAATATCGGGTGGTAATTATTTAATAATTCATCAATCGGGTAAAAATCATTTTTGAGGAAATGCATATTTCATGTTATTTTTCAAATAATTGGTTACAATCGTTATTTTGTGAAAAAAAGTTTTAAAACTATTGTTTTTTTTTTATAAAAAACCTTTATTTACTAATAAATTGATATTAAAATATCGAGTGAACATTTTTTATGGCAACACTAAAATTATATAATATGTCAAAACGTCAACATAAAATGACTGTTTATTAGCTATTACTTCTGCACTTTGTTTTTTTTTGTAAATTTTATTATTACTCTAGTATTCCTGTTAATGAACACATTTCAATATTTATCCCAAGTTTGGATGATTATGTGTTCCATATTTACTTAATTTACTGGGTTGAGTTTTGCCCGAGCTAATCTCCGAACCTGCTGTACCGGTCTTCATGAAACTTTCATTGGCGTTCGCTTGGTCTTTCAAGATGGGTGTAGTCTGAACATCATAACGCTGTAGTTAAAGGGTGCTGAGCGGTGAAAAAAAGTCGGAAAAAGAAGTGCCTTTTATTTCTTCCGCTTACTAATCCGTAACAGAGGTGTCAAAATAATGCATGAACGAATGATTTTACTAATAAAAAGGTCCATCCGCAGGAAATCACTGGTCGGGGAGCTGGTGGTAACCAGGAAATAAATATATAAAAAAATATATATAATATATATCAAAAAATAAGAGAATATTAACCCACTGTACCCTAACTCAAAAGAAAACAACCGTACCCTTATGAGGAGGTCACTTATGCGTCCATTTGTTGATCTGTTACAATAGTTTTTTTTAGAAACCGCTTAACGTAGAAACTTCAAATTTTTACAATTAAATGAAACTACGTGATGTAGTATTATTTCTACTTTCTTTAAATTTCTTTAACCACGACCTAGGTTTCGTTGTATTACAACATCTTCAGGCGGGATATTAGCAAAGATCTTTGCCAATATCCCACCTGAAGATGTTGTAATACAACGAAACCTAGGTCATGGTTAAAGAAATTTAAAGAAAGTAGAAATAATACTACATCACGTAGTTTCATTTAATTGTGAATAATGAATTTCTACAAAATTAACGCCAAATATATTCAATATATATATATATATAATTCTCTTCCTAATTTTAGGTAAGTTATCTTCAGAGATATGATAAAAATATGCCAAAAATTACCTTATTTCCAAAATTACTGAATCTAAAGTTATAAAAAATAACAGAGTTTTAGAGGCCTACGCAAAATTGTATGAAAACTATAAGATGATTCTAGATGTCAAAATTTTTGGGATATTCACAATTATAGATGTGTTACTCGTCCCCCATTTAATTATTTCAGGTATTATTAAATATTTATTACGTTATAAAGTTCATATTATTGATAACTTGACATAAAAAAAGTAATTTCTCTTCAAACGAGGTACAAAACTTTAGGCGCGCGAACCGGACTCGAGCTGGCTCGGTATTTTTTCTATAACGACGGTCTTAAATACTCCCGGGCAATAACGGATATCAGCTTTAGACACTAATGTTTTGGCGAAATTAAAGATATTATTAAATAAATAAATTAGGATGTGTTTGGACGTAAATTCGTATTTGTGAAAATATTTCCGTCGCAACAGAAAACTATTTGTGATGCGGCGTATTTTTTGTTTGAATTTTGTAACATTTAACAAAATTTAATTTTCAAAAAAAAATACAAATTTGAATTTCGATTTCAAAAATTCTTTTTGAAAAGTTCACGGCGTTTCTTTGTGAAATGCAATGGGCGATATGTATGTCTCTGTCACTCCGTATTCTAGAAAGATCTATCACACTATAATATTATCAGTTAACAACTTAACCGTCGCTTACGATTTTCTTTCGTTTGTGTTCAAATTTATAGTATAACACATAACAATTTTCCACATGTTTCGAGAGCAGCGAAACAGGATGCAACGTTCATAAATAATAATAGTAATTCATTACTCGCGCGCCAAACATTAATAAGTAATTTTTTTACGCCGACTACTTTTTTAAATGAAATAAAAATATTCAACATTGCCAGTATTCTATACGTAAATATAAATTGCTCTATAAAGGTCTTTTTACTTTCGAGTGAACTAGAGTATTGCAATCGTTCAGAAATTGGAACTCGATTTTTTTATGCAAATCAATTGTATAATGTTACACATGGTGCGTATACGAAAATCGATTTTTAAATGTTTTTATAAAAAATTTAAAAATTCGATTTTCTCAAACCTCGTCCAACAATTTTTTTTTAAACTTTAAAATTTGTAGGTCTTTTTTAAAACAAACAAAATACCATAGTCCATTTATTCACGAAAAATCTTATTAGGGTGCCTCTCGTACAAAATTGTAGTCAATTATATGCGCGTTCATACAATGAGGACGGGGCGTGTGACGTGGGTGTGCAGCGCTGCCATGTATAAGTACTTCACGGACAACAATACACATACTTTATAAGTGCAACAATAACATTTTATTGTGACTACAAAAAGCTTATTCAATAAAAGTTTTGATAATTTGCAAGCTGACTTATATGGATTCTTTAATACAAAATAAGACGATTGTAATAATTTTTTCGTATTTCATCCCGTTGTCGAGATACACTACTTCAACATTAATGTAAAGGTTAAGCTGCCTGCAGTACACCCATACCGGACGCCGGATTTTTCAGGATAATATATTTATGATTATCTAAACACTCAATTTATGGTATTCAAATTAGATTTTTATAAGAAAATAGAATTGCATTAATAATAAGATCATCAAAATATATAGAGAAATAATTCCTAACATATTAATGTAAAGCGTGGATCTAGTGATCCTCAGTGTGTTTGTTTGTCTAGTGATCTAGTGATCCTGTTTGGTCTAATGATCCTCAGTGTGTTTTTTTGGTTCCCTATTTATATATGTGCTTCTACGGTATAGTTTTTGGCCTTTATATTCCTTATACAGACTTGCATTTCGCGAGAAAGCAAGTGCAGCGATGTTAAACCATTTCTTTTTTTTTAATATTTTTCAAACTTTGTATTTTTCTAACTTAAATATTACAATCGCTGCTCTATTTGTCCATGATTCAAGATATTAATCAAATCGTAATAGCACGCCGATATGCGAAACGCTTATTGATATAATAATCTATTCGAGTGTGTAAAACTTGATAAGCGACTATATTATACCTACTTAATAAAAAATATGCTGAACATTGACTGTATTTGCCAGCGGCTTTGCTCGCGTTGGTTTCTATTAATGATTTTTTTAAAAATACCATTGATCGTAATAAAAGTAACTTATATTTTATATATTTATCTATAATTTTCACTTCCGTGCTTCATTTAAATATCAGATTTAAATAGTGAGATAAATAAAAAAAACAAGAAATAAAATGGCAAGCTAACAAAGAAAAATAACAAGTTAGTATTAAGACTATATTGGCAAGAATAGAGGAGAAGGACAGGAATCAGAAGAGAAAATGGAAAACTGGAAGTTACGAATGGGAGTTCCGAAAGGAATTTCTTTTTCAGACGACTCTGGAATGCGTGAATTGATGGCGCATTTCAGGTATCGGGACCAAACTTTATATTCCGAGTATCAGGACTTAACTTTTTAAGCTTGAACCTTAAGCTAAATTGCTTTGACGGTCTCGACACCTTCTGTTCATCAGTTTTTATGTTTACGGCGCTAGATAGTGATAATAAAGTCCCTAAGTGACTTGAATTGATTTATTAGCACTAAAGATCGTTTCGTCGGTGCTAATCGGGGTCGACACTTTCTTCTCGCCAGTTTTTATGTTTATTAGCGCCAGATAGTGATAAATAAAGTCATAAGTGACTTGAATTAATTTATTAGCACTAAAGATGGTTTCGTTAATGCTAATCGGTGTCAACACTTTCTGTTCATCAGTTTTTATGTATATGAGCTCCATATAGTGATAATAAAGTCCTAAGTGACTTGAATTAATTTATTAGCACTAAAGATCGTTTCGTTAGTGCTAATCGGGGTCGACACTTTCTTTTCATCAGTTTTTACGTTTATGAGCGCCAGATAGTGATAATAAAGTCCCTAAGTCACTTGAATTAATTTATTAGCACTAAAGATCGTTTCGCTAGTGCTAATAAACTAATTTCAAGTCACTTAGGGAATATTCAATCGGGATGAAATAATATGAACCTCAAATACCACATTCGAGAAAGTGGCATTCAAATCGAGGAAGTAGTTTTTGCAATAAAGAAACGCACAGAAACTACACACACCACAAGAAGGCTATTAGGGAATATTTGTTTGGAATAAAAGGCATTCTAAATTTTAAATAATCATTTCAATCATCATTTCCTTATCAACCGCAACATTCACTGCTGAATATAGGCCAGCCCCATGAATTCCCACAAACTTCGATCCCATGCAGCATACATCCAATGGCTTCCCACGACCTTTTCCAAGTCATCTGTCCATCTAGCGGGGGCGTCTTTCCGTCGTCATTATTAAAGAACCTTTTTTCTCCAATTGTTGTCAGTTTTGCACGCTAGATGGCTTCAGACTGCCAATCATGCGAGCTATGCTGGTGACCGTATTTCTACTAGGGATCTGCCTATTACGGATATTGTTTCGTAGAAAAGACCTGAGCATAGTTCTTTCCATAGTTTGTTGAGACTTGGAATCTTTACGAGGCCAACAGTATGAGGCCATGCCACACTTCCATACGTCATCACTGATAATATATGCCGGCTGAAGACTTTCGTCTTTATATTTTTGACTTTATAAAAGTATCAGAGATCGCCGTCAACAAGTTAAGTTGCGATCTGAAAATTAATTAAATACTAATAGAGTTTACTTATGGTCCCGATAATTCCTATTGTGGATGTTGAAAAGGATTCCAAGTTATTAAACTACGAAACGTTATTCAAATCAGGCCAGTGATTTTTGCTTGATGCGTGCACAAACACAGCCTTGTAACCGTTTATTATATAAACAGATTTCGGAACAACAGAGATTGGTGACTTTTTATGTATAATCTCCCACGAAAGCGAGACCTCCACGCGATGAGTGAACGGTATAACATCAAAATACAATCTTATATACAGCTCTCATATCGCTGCCTACCCCAGTATAGAAACAAATAAGTTTTTATTAGTACAATCCTATTTGTTATCGATTTCTGACGTCATTTGCCCAAGTCGAAATTGTCAATAAACATTACAACAAAAATAAAAAAGTCTTATCGACTTTTAAAATTAGAATGAAATAAATGATAGCTACGATATCTTTTCAAGGTCTCAAAACTGCCTTGCTGTCGCACAATCCATTAATCGTCCCGAAACATAGATAATTGTTAATCGTCTATGAACTTCGAACAAACACAACGGCGTGACGCGCAATCAAAGCGTTCCAGGTAACGTCAGGCTGTTGCTACGAGGCCGAAGAAAGGAAATTTGATTTTAAACGTTGAGACGCCGACGAAGCTAACACTATAATTAAGCTGAGAAAATATTTGTTGGGCGCCATTAATATATTTTTAACAAAAGCTTATTTTTTAATATAACTTTTTAGTATCACATTGTTCTCATAACCCTTATTACTGTCCAGTGACGTAGCATCGATTATATTTAATACATCGCTGTCATGCTCCGATTGCGATTGATTTTAAAATTCCAATATAACCTTCCATCCCCATTTTTACACCCTTAGGAGTTGTGTGTCTAAGTACAATTTTCCATGTATATAAGTTTGACTATTTCGAAATTTCAATGCAATCTTCCATCTCCATTTATATACCTTTAGGACACCTTTAGGAGTTGTGTGTCTAAATACAATTTTCCATGTGTCTAAGTTTGACTATTTCGAAATTTCAATGCAATCTTCCATCTCCATTTATATACCTTTAGGACACCTTTAGGAGTTGTGTGTCTAAATACAATTTTCCATGTGTCTAAGTTTGACTATTTCGAAATTTTAATGCAATCTTCCATCTCCATTTATATACCTTTAGGACACCTTTAGGAGTTGTGTGTCTAAATACAATTTTCCATGTGTCTAAGTTTGACTATTTCGAAATGTCCATGCAATCTTCCATCTCCATTTATATACCTTTAGGACACCTTTAGGAGTTGTGTGTCTAAATACAATTTTCCATGTGTCTAAGTTTGACTATTTCGAAATTTCAATGCAATCTTCCATCTCCATTTATATACCTTTAGGACACCTTTAGGAGTTGTGTGTCTAAATACAATTTTCCATGTGTCTAAGTTTGACTATTTCGAAATTTCAATGCAATCTTCCATCTCCATTTATATACCTTTAGGACACCTTTAGGAGTTGTGTGTCTAAGTACAATTTTCCATGTATATAAGTTTGACTATTTCGAAATTTCAATGCAATCTTCCATCTCCATTTATATACCTTTAGGACACCTTTAGGAGTTGTGTGTCAAATACAATTTTTCGTGTGTCTAAGTTTGACTATTTCGAAATTCCAATACAAATTTCCATCCCCATTTTTACACCTTTAGGAGTTGCATTTCGAAAAATATTTTTAAATCAGTGTAAACTTATCACAAAATTTCACCGCTATGCACAGGCGAAGTTAAAATAAAAGGCTATAAGAGCAAGCCATAAGGCCAAGTTTAGCATTATTTCTAAGTTTAGTTAAAAATTAAATGCTTCATTATTTTTTAAAGATATTTGATATAATCAACATAGACCATTACACGCTTCTAAAAAATCGCCGTTCGTATCCTAAAATTATTTTCACGAATCAAAATGTTAAATAAAAATTGTTATTACCCTAAAGAAAGCTATCAATAAACTGGATCAGTGTTTAAGCACGCTGCATAAATCTCCTTCGAAATTTGATAACTACACATTTTATTTCACAGGTGTTTATCAATGTTTTGTCGAAAACGCGATAACAAACACGAAAGGAGAGATTAGGTTATCTTAATACGTAAACGCGTTATTAAAACAATGTATTGTAGAATTCAATTAACCACTCTGAAAGCTGTAATGATCCCTTTAATAAATAATCACTGAAGAATGTACAAATTTACGATAAAATGCTGAAAGAAACCAGTACAAATTTACAATAGAACAAAATTACAATAAAATGCTGAAAGTAACTTGGCATTAACAACAATACGTTTTAAAACTAAGAAATATAACAGACATATAATAATAGATAATAAAATATAACAGACAGTAAGCAACATCATTGTTGAAACCATAAAGTGCTTTCCACACAATCGTTTGAGTGGGTCTATAGAAAACAGGCCAAGAGCGAGTCTGGATCGTACATGGAGGGTTTTGTACCTCGTTTGAAGTGAAATTACTTAATTCTCACAAATCATCATTAACATGGATTTTTATTACAATAATATACTTTCTCTTTCAGAGAAAAGTAAGTCTTTAGATGAATTACGGCTTAAACAAAATGAAAAAAAGACAAAAAATTACTTTCAGCGTAGAAAAACTTTCATAAGAAAAGCTTTCGTAGATACTTCGAAAAAAATAATTAATATAAGTAATTAATAAGTAATTACAATCGATTTCTTAATTTATCAATCGACATTATGAAATTTATTCAAAGGAATTATGAATATAATCATATCTGCCAATAAACAATTCCATTCATAGCTGGGCAAACCTCGCTCATCGGTCTCGCATACTATATGATGTGCAAGTCTGTCATGGCCGTATTGTTGTTTCTTATCGTTAAACACTTTCTTTTACTTATGTTAATTATCAATATCTTATCATTAGGAGTTATTTAGATTACAATTAAATTCAAAAATTGCTAACCCTCAACGGAATCAAATATTTAATGCTTTTACGGGGGAGAGATTAAACAAATTATTTATTACGTTTAAATTCGAAACGATCATCGGGAGCGTTGATGCTTCGCACTGTCTGAAAACATACATACCGTCAGCTCTAATGTGATCAATGGCGAACATTCGTTTATTTCGCGTAAACATTGCTCGATGAGGCGCTAAATGGGCGACGATAAAACGATACGATATCGTGTACAAATTGGCGTATAGCGATTCTTCGAAAGGCGATAATGCAAATCGGCGTTGGTTATCGTCGCGTCGTATCTGTTAACGCGGAAGCCGTATCGTCTTATCAGCTGTTACAGGTGAGTTATCTTTTTAAATACTCGGATGAATTTGCAAAATTTCGAAGAACACGATTGGGAATTCCCATTGTGTCTTGTTTTTAGAACTAAGCGATTACGTGATCGATAACCGTTTTTTAGAAGACACGATTGACAGAAAGTTAAAAATTCATATTATTCTTGATTTATTTTCTTTTCTATAATGCTTTAACACAACTCCCAAATTATTTAGTCTAGTGAAATGCTATTTCGTACACCTTTTCATACAGTATAATAGACGAACTCCAGTCAATTTCGAGCCCGACTCACGTGACCAAATTTCGTGCACGATAAATCTTTGTTTTATTGAAATATTTAAAAATATTGCTCGACCCCCAAGACAGAAATTAGCGAAACTTCTTTCTTTCACATCATTTTTTTCTTAATTTTTGAAAATTTTATATTTTCTGCTAGAGCGACACTGGGGTGCGGAAGAAATCACTTTGCCAGAGATCTTCGGACTCAAACGTCAATCGAAGGAGTTCTGAATTTCACAACTTTTACGGTAGTGGAGCCGCGGTAAAAAAAGTATCCACTTTTTAAATCTCAAGTACACAAGTTCTCGCGCTATACATATATTATTACAGAAAGAAAAAAAATTCGTACAAAATTAAGTACTTATTCCTAATTTGATAAACTTTATTAACCTATTCAGACGGCATGTGTAGTAGAGTGGGTTGCCCCTGTAAGGCCACCATAACAACTAAACAGTAACATTTCTTTATTTATTGTACAAAATAAAACACACTAAGAATTATATAACACTTTGTTTTTTTTATTATTTAACATAAAAACCAATAACATTTATTATAAATCTAATAAATCTTTATAAACTTAAAATTTTACTAAACGCTTCCAAACGGCTTTGCTAAGAACAGGGCTCCTTTTAAGTCCAATCTGATAAATATGTCATTTTACTTAAAACTAACGTTATAACAATCAAATACTGCGGTAATACTTAAACTAAGTACATTTAAGAACCTTTTATTTTAACAAAACAAGAAACACCTTTGATAATATTTTCACGTAAAAGATATTCACTGAACATCGTCTAGAACGTTACAATAAAGCTAAGAATAAGTATAATCATGTAAATTTAAAACATAGAACATTTTGCTGAGTATCGTATCGAAATAGGATTCAAACAAATTTTCTAATGTCACAATATTCTCAAAAAAAAACAAATCAAATAAGTAAGTACTTATTCTCATCGGCCTCACAGAGAACCATTTTGATCAGCCTTCCTAGAAACAGTAGCACTTTTCTCAAAAGTAATAACTTCCTTCTTCAATAGTAAAGCATAATCAACACGTATCGCTGTATTGAGCTTGCTTTTATTATCGCAACAGTTTTAATAAACTAGATTAAATGATTTAATTGTTTTATTCTTCCGTACCTATATAATTTTTAAAATATATATTTTTATGATAATTCGTTAATCAATTTTAACAAACGCTTTACACTATTCGAAACCTAATAACGAATCATTCTTTTCATATTAACTAAAACAATGTCACATTACAAATTATTTTTCATAAACACACCTCTATGACAAAAATACTTATACAAAGAGAATTTGTTGTATATATCCACAATGAACAGGAAAAAGGCTGACAAAATGAACTGCAGTGAAGTCGTCGCGAATGACTAGTTACTAATTGACCAATCAGAAGCGTATATTGTCGCGTAATTAGACGCATAGCGAAGTGAAGTTAGAGACGTTTTTGAAAATCGGTTCATACAAACTTCATTTGCACTGCGTTCGTAATTACTTCGCGCTGTGTAAATGAACGCATAGCGTAAGTATTGTTTATGAATAAGGTGTACAACTTTACACGCATGTTTAAAACGATTTGAATAAAAGCGGACCTTCTTTCGCTGTCACCTAGATCGAGTTAAGATTTTTCAACGAAAGAAAGATTATTTTTACATTTTGTGATTAGATAAAAGTGATAAGAGCCGTTGTATTTGATCGCCACGAACGATATTGTTAAGTCGATAGAAATATTTCACAACTGATGGTGTTAGAAAAGAGTTGCGAAATAGTGATTTAGTACAACCTTTAGGGTTGCGGCACTATTCCTACTGTGTTTGCTGTTTTTGTTCGGTTTATGAATTCAGCAAAACTATCGCGACGTGTTTGGATAGTTTCCCAATTCAATCCTCTAGTATTTATTTATTTTAGGTTTTTCAATATTACGTAAATAAGAGAAACGATAAATAGTGCACGCTGTTTTTTTTTATTATCGTCATGAAGAAAGTTGAGACGCTGTAAATTCGAATTATTGGTTTTAAGGAAATAAAAGAAAAGAGTTGTAGAGTTTAATGAAGTATAAGTTTGTTAATAACTGTTTTAGTCCATCGACCATATGTTCGTGGATTATATTGCGAAGAATATTTTAGTAAATTTTAAATGTTGTTATTTAAAAATATTAATTTTATGAAAAAAATGTTATAATAATAACAATTGAAAAAAAATCTCTATAAAAACCTATCAAGCACGAATAGAGCTCGTATTACGAGGTTTCCGTATATATTAAACATTTGTACCCTACATAGTATTTCTAATTAACTATTTCAAATATAATTTTTTCACAACGTTAATATATTTGTCTTCTCTGTATTTCAGGAACGTTAAAACATATTAATTACAAAAATGTAATAATTTCACAAAGAATTATAAATCATTAATTTTTGCTTTTTTCCCTTTACTTGTGCTAAGACCCCCCATTATGCCGAACTTCAAAGCTATTGTCAAGTGGAAGTACTCTATAGGTTTTGACGATCAATGCGTAAGACTATTGTATAGATAAAAAACGCGCTTTAAAGGCTTTATCTTTTTGTTGCTTGAACAAAAATCTTTATATTTTTATAGCTATGTAAGGCTATTGTTGCTATCAGTATAGTATATTAATTTCAACTTAAAATCTCGAGCCGTTTTTGATAAAACGGGCTTTGACATACAGACGACCGAACGGACAACCAAATGACCCTGTCCTATAAGAATTCCGTTTTTTTTCATTGTTAGGAACGGAACTTTAAAAATATGTGTTTAATACATATCCCACTATTTACGAGATGTAACATTATATTCAATATTCAAAATGGCGGATTTGGCAAAACCCGAGACCCTTCTTTCCACCTGCTAACTTCCGGAAATGTTGTATTGATACGTCGACACAATAAGTTTGTGTGGAGGTATCAATACAACATTTCCACCACGCGCTGTTTATGTGTTATTTTACTGATTATGACTATTACAAAATGTCTAGACTATATACATATATCAACATATTTGCTTCTTATCGACTAGAGATGGGACGTATAAGAGTATATTGCGACCCATACGAGTACCGAGTATTTACGTGGAACGAACGTCTAGCGTATGACACTCTGCAGATATCTATTATACAATACACAGCTTTCTGTCTCTCTTTCTAATGACACAACTACTACAAGAATAAGAGAAACAAAGCGATTACGAAAGTGCACAGGCTATCCTGTCCATGGTATAAATCCCTTCTTAAGAAAGAATGAATCAAAAAACGCTATACGTAATAGGCTCATATTCATAACATGTCATATTCTTAGCCAATGTAGTATCTCATATGCTCGCAATTTGTGCTTGCTTCTTCCTAGGTATTCTAACCTAATCTGTCTAAACTCTATTGCGTATCGACATTTGGCTGGCACATGTTCATTCAGTGCCTTTGAAAGGCTGCTACAAAAGATTTTATTAGAATAAAATAATGACCATTCGATTTTATTTTTGTAACCTTTTGTTTAGTTTTATTCAAATACCTATGTGAATGATCAAAATATAAGAAATCCCTGTATGTAACAAGCAAAAAAATGAAATACTTTATGACGTGTGTTTACGTTGTGGACTCCCGACGGAATAACTGACAAGCAAGTATGCGTATAATATTTTGTAACAGGTATACGTAGCTATTATTTTTACATACTCGCAACACTATTATCGACGCAACTTAAGTTGATTAATATATACGAAATAAATTAATCACTGTTCCTACGTATGCTCCCGTCTAGTTCTCGATCCCCTTCGTAAGATCTCGATAACGAATTAAATAGTATGAAGTAGAGGGGAGGAGCGAAAAGTAAAAGGCGCGTGCGCCGCCCAGCCGGGCGGTAATCGCTAGCGGCCGGGGCGGGGCGGCGGCTATCCCGCCGATAACCCGCGCGGCGCCGCATCGCCCCGCACTGTTTACTTCTCGGCCCACGATAAACACACCGATTGACCCCGCTGTGTGTAGTATGTAGGATTTGACACCGGCGACGTGACTTTCTGGATGGACTTTATGAAATCGGCGAGCGATAATGAGAACAAGAAGTCGTTCCCGATTACTATACTTCGCAATTCTTGACGGGACATGGCGCATTTCGTGCCAGTTTGTATAGATTCGCCTCAGAGATATCCCGGCGTGTACCTGCGGATTTGAGACGCAGGACATGAGTTACGTATTATTCCACTGCAGTGAGCACGGCGATGCGCTGAGTAATAGAGCATGCATCTAAACAATAACGTAGAATCACATAGAGCTTCAGAACGTGGTATCTGTAGTCACCGAGGCTTGGCTGGAAAATGACTGATCTTTGAGTCATTTAGAGCGTTCGCAAAATGCGTTCTCGAAAAAATGGAGGTACTAAATGACTCATTGAGAAGGTACAGACTGTACTCCCGTATCTACAGTCCCGTGCTGAGACTGTAGATACGGGACACTATTAGGGGATCTCCGACGGTCCCGTCTTTTGTATGAGGTGAATTACCATTATAATACGACTTTTTATTTTCGCGTAATAGTAGATTCAGTGCCGAATAAGGTGTTTGGTGCGTTCTACATCGCCTTGCTGATATGAGGCGCTCATTGCAGAACGCCTCGGTTCGTACACTTGCAGAACTCTTAACACACGCGATAATGGTTAAGTACAAACGAGATATATAAAATATGATAAAAATATTGCTTATAATCCTCTTATTTTGTTCCAGTCGTAACAAAACTAGATGATTTAAAAAAAATACTCAGATAAGAACGCAATGTGTAGTACATTACTACTTCTATATTATGTTCTAATCGTAACACACCTAGATGATTTAAAATAAATAATGTACTCAGATAAGAACACAATATGCAGTACATTGCTACTTCTATATTTTGTTCTAATCGTAACACACCTAGATGATTTAAAATATATAATCTACTCAGATAAAACACAATATGCAGTACATTGCTACTTCCATATTTTGTTCTAATCGTAACACACCTAGATGGTTTAAAATAAATAATGTACTCAGATAAGAACACAATATGCAGTACATTGCTACTTCTATATTTTGTTGTAATCGTAACACACCTAGATGGTTTAAAATAAATAATGTACTCAGATAAAACACAATATGCAGTACATTGATTGCTACTTCCATATTTTGTTCTAATCGTAACACAACTAGATGGTTTAAAATAAATAATGTACTCGGATAAAAATACAATGTGCAGTACATTGCTAATTCTATATTTTGTCTAATCGTAACACACCTAGATGGTTTAAAATAAATAATGTACTCAGATAAGAACAAAATATGCAGTACATTGCAACTTCTATATTTTGTTGTAATCGTAACACACCTAGATGGTTTAAAATAAATAATGTACTCAGATAAAAATACAATGTGCAGTACATTGCTAATTCTATATTTTATTCTAATCGCAACACACCTAGATGATTTAACATAAATAATGTACTGAGATAAGAACAAAATATGCAGTACATTGCTACTTCTATATTTTGTTGTAATCGTAACACACCTAGATGGTTTAAAATAAATAATGTACTCAGATAAAAATACAATGTGCAGTACATTGCTAATTCTATATTTTATTCTAATCGCAACACACCTAGATGATTTAACATAAATAATGTACTCAGTAAGAACACAATATGCAGTACATTGCTAATTCTATATTTTGTTCTAATCGTAACACAACTAGATGATTTAAAATAAATAATCTACTCTGATAAAAACACAATATGCAGTACATTGCTACTTTCATATTTTGTTCTAATCGTAACACACCTAGATGATTTAAAATAAATAATCTACTCTGATAAAAACACAATATGCAGTACATTGCTACTTCCATATTTTGTTCTAGTCGTAACACACCTAGATGATTTAAAATAAATAAAGTACTCAGATAAGAACACAATATGCAGTACATTGCTACTTCTATATTTTGTTCTAATCGTAACACACCTAGATGATTTAAAATAAATAATCTACTCAGATAAAAACACAATATGCAGTACATTGCTACTTCCATATTTTGTTCTAGTCGTAACACACCTAGATGATTTAAAATAAATAATGTACTCAGATAAGAACACAATATGCAGTACATTGCTACTTCTATATTTTGTTCTAATCGTAACACACCTAGATGATTTAAAATAAATAATCTACTCAGATAAAAACACAATATGCAGTACATTGCTACTTCCATATTTTGTTCTAATCGTAACACACCTAGATGATTTAAAATAAATAATGTATTCAGATAAGAACACAATATGCAGTACATTGCTACTTCTATATTTTGTTCTAATCGTAACACACCTAGATGATTTAAAATATATAATCTACTCAGATAAAAACACAATATGCAGTACATTGCAACTTCCATATTTTGTTCTAATCGTAACACACCTAGATGATTTAAAATAAATAATGTACTCAGATAAGAACACAATATGCAGTACATTGCTACTTCTATATTTTGTTCTAATCGTAACACACCTAGATGTTTTAAAATATATAATCTACTCAGATAAAAACACAATATGCAGTACATTGCAACTTCCATATTTTGTTCTAATCGTAACACACCTAGATGATTTAAAATAAATAATGTACTCAGATAAGAACACAATATGCAGTACATTGCTATTTCTATATTTTGTTCTAATCATAACACACCTAGATGATTTAAAATAAATAATCTACTCAGATAAAAACACAATATGCAGTACATTGCTACTTCCATATTTTGTTCTAATCGTAACACACCTAGATGATTTAAAATAAATAATATACTCTGATAAAAACACAATATGCAGTACATTGCTGCTTCCATATTTTGTTCTAATCGTAACACACCTAGATGATTTAAAATAAATACTGTACTCAGATAAGAACACAATATGCAGTACATTGCTACTTCTATATTTTGTTCTAATCGTAATACACCTAAGATGATTTAAAATATATAATCTACTCAGATAAAACACAATATGCAGTACATTGCTACTTCCATATTTTGTTCTAATCGTAACACACCTAGATGGTTTAAAATAAATAATGTACTCGGATAAAAGTACAATGTGCAGTTCATTGATAATTCTATATTTTATCTAATCGTAACACACCTAGATGGTTTAAAATAAATAATGTACTCAGATAAGAACACAATATGCAGTACATTGCTACTTCTATATTTTGTTGTAATCGTAACACACCTAGATGGTTTAAAATAAATAATGTACTCAGATAAAAATACAATGTGCAGTACATTGCTAATTCTATATTTTGTTCTAATCGTAACACACCTAGATGATTTAAAATAAATAATGTACTCAGATAAGAACACAATATGCAGTACATTGCTACTTCTATATTTTGTTCTAATCGTAACACACCTAGATGGTTTAAAATAAATAATGTACTCAGATAAAAATACAATGTGCAGTACATTGCTACTTCTATATTTTGTTCTAATCGTAACACACCTAGATGATTTAAAATAAATAATGTACTCAGATAAGAACACAATATGCAGTACATTGCTACTTCTATATTTTGTTCTAATCGTAACACACCTAGATGGTTTAAAATAAATAATGTACTCAGATAAGAACACAATATGCAGTACATTGCTATTCTATATCTTGTTCTAATCGTAACACCCCTAGATGATTTAAAATAAATAATGTACTCAGATAAGTACACAATATGCAGTATACTTCTATATTTTGTTTTAATCGTAACACACCTAGATGATTTAAAATAAATAAGGTACTCAGATAAGAACACAATATGCAGTACATTGCTACTTCTATATTTTGTTCTAATCGTAACACACCTAGATGATTTAAAATGAATAATGTACTCAGATAAGAAGACAATATGCAGTATACTTCTATATTTTGTTCTAATCGTAACACACCTAGATGGTTTAAAATAAATAATTTACTCAGATAAAAATACAATGTGCTGTACTTTGCTATTTTTATATTTTATTCTAATAGTAACACACCTAGATGATTTAAAATAAATAATGTACTCAGATAAGAACACAATATGCAGTACATTGCTACTTCTATATTTTGTTCTAATCGTAATACACCTAGATGATTTAAAATAAATAATGTACTGAGATAAGAACACAATGTGCAGTACATTGCTACTTCCAATTTTTTGTTCTAATCGTAACACACCTAGATGGTTTAAAATAAATAATTTACTCAGATAAAAATACAATGTGCTGTACTTTGCTATTTCTATATTTTATTCTAATAGTAACACACCTAGATAATTTAAAATAAATAATGTACTCAGATAAGAACACAATATGCAGTACATTGCTACTTCTATATTTTGTTCTAATCGTAATACACCTAGATGATTTAAAATAAATAATATACTGAGATAAGAACACAATGTGCAGTACATTGCTACTTCAAATTTTTTGTTCTAATCGTAACACACCTAGATGGTTTAAAATAAATAATTTACTCAGATAAAAATACAATGTGCTGTACTTTGCTATTTCTATATTTTATTCTAATAGTAACACACCTAGATGATTTAAAATAAATAATGTACTCATTTAAGAACACAATATGCCGTACATTGCTATTTCTAGATTTTGTTGTAAACGTAACAAACCTGTATGATTTAAAATTAATAATAAACTCAGATAAGAACACAATGCGTAATGCACGGATATCTGCCCCAGAATTGAGAATGGCTTTCGCACGCCGTGCAAACAATAATTTTACTGTATAACCAATTATGTTTCGACGTAGAGTATGTATCAAATATTTAAGGTGATATTTTCATATATCACATATTTAACACTCTTGTTTCTAATTGTTTATAATAGATGCTGGTACTCGAATCATTGTAGCAAAACTCTATTACCTATAAAAGTCACAGTTAGCTCTTATCAAAGCAACAAATATTATTTTTTAAGTAATTTATAGCTTGTGAAATTCTACCCATTTATAGAATTTATTTCCTCTTATTTATTAAAAGCATTCCTATTCGGGTAAAAAAAAAAGATTAGAGATCAAGAATTATTTGCATCAGAAATAAAATACTCTATTATTGAAAATTAAGTATTATTTTATTTTTAAAATAACAAACTACTTTACTGCTTTAATCCCAAGAAACGTTTTAATTTGCTGAATTAAAAAACGCCTGTCAAGTAAGTGTCGGAACGCTCTTAGTAGCTTTCCGATACGCGTATATTTCAAAAGTATATTCAAAAGATATAGACATATTCAAATATTAAAAATAGTATATTCAAAAGATATATGTTAATGAAATTTAACCGAAGTAAGTTGAATTAAAAAGTTCCAATCAAATATTAGTACCCAGATTTCTTTTCAAATACTTGAACCAGAAGTCCACAGCAATTAAATTATGTTGAACATTTAGAGGAAAGTACGGGAAATTGGAAACATTGGGGGTATATATATATATATATATATATATATATATATACATATATATATATATACATATATACATACATACATATATTGACACGCAATCTCTTACAAAGGTGTGTGCCGCCTTCACGCGATCTGTTGTGCCCGTATTTTGTGCGCTAAATGTATGACCAGGGCTTGCATAATGTTATATACATAATTTTTCCACCAGAAAAACAGCGCACAATAAACAGAGACACGACAAATGAAGTCACTGTTTTTATTCAAGTCTATTAAAAAAAATAAAAAAGTATGCGGAGTGAATAGGAGCACGATCACATTGGCCCACATCACATATTAAAACAACCTTCTACTATTTAAAAAAAACACAATATTTTCTAGAATAAGTTATCATAATAATTTTCCATTTCTACTCTATGAAAAAATTGCCCCATGATGAGAATGAGTCGATGTAGCAGCTGCGTGGCTGTTTATTATCCCGACAGTCGGGGCGCCATCTCGTCGACAAATCTGTCAGAAAGTTCACGATTATTTCATGAACTTTCTCATATCGGTACGGAGAGACCCTTCACTATGACCTTAATAAAAAATAAAATCGCTACTAAATACGTTGTTAAGATCTCTTTAGATTTTTGTAAATAGTATTTATATTTTAAGCCACAATTTCATCTTAATTATAACTTTTGTTAAATAGTCCGGATCCTTGAAACAATTTTCTTACGATCTCACACGAAAACCTGCCTATATTGTATGAGAGACTATCCAGTAAACACTCGGTCCCAAAATTAATTTTTGGCGTTTGAACTGAAAAAAATTGGCAGTATAAAAAAGTGTGACGTAATGGCAAACGTTGGACTGCACAACCTTAATAATTCTCTATATTTAGAGTGCTTTACTGGCATACGAGATTTTGCCAGTTCCCGCGTAAAATAATTAGGTTGTGTCGATTTAATTTTCCGACCATGACGTTCTTCGTTTCGCAGTGTTACAACTTTTAGCTTTCATGTCGCTCCGCACCATCAACTTATGTTTCCGGGAAACGTAACATCCGTTGTGTAACACATCAATGACCAAGCCTGTCCTCCGTTACTGGTGTAAAAGAACACTACGTGTAACACGATTCGAACGCAGCAAACGGCGTCTGTTTAATCGGACGAGAGATTCTGAGAATTTTTTTGTTCTCAAAAAGCCGGCGCCGGCGCGTCGCCCGCGTAATGACAAAGCGAGACGGACTTTCAAATCACAAAGCGACGCGGCGCCACCGGCGCTACTATCGGCCGGAGCTGTGATCTAATCACGTTTCAATTGAACGAGGAGATGCAATCAGCCGTTGTGAGACACGTGTACGCCTTCTAAATTAGTTAACAAACACTTTGCAGCTGCTTTTTTGCTTTGTACAGTAGTTGCGTAGTGTTGGACTGCTCGTCTGTTACCAGTAGCCCGATACTCAATTTGGCTACGTAAATGATAGGGAGTGAGAATTTAATCAATAAAATTTTCGGATCATTTAGCGGTTTGTTACCGTTGGACACAATGTCTTAGAAAGTCAATTTGGATGTTTGAGGGATGTGCTTTTATTGAGGTGTGATAAAATTTTATTGAGGTCCTGTGTGACATTGTGAATCAACATGAATGAACTTATTTAGCCATTGTGCGATCGCATGAATGACTTTATCTTACTTATTTTGATTCATACGGTCACAATGAATCAAAATAAATTAATTTATCTTACTTATCCAAAATAAATGAATTTGTCGTATTTATCCAATGCGTGACCGCATGAATCAAAATGAATTTATCTTATTTATTCGATATGTGACCACATGAATCAAATAAATTTATCTCGTCGTCTTGTGACCGTGGCCACACGAATCAAAATAAATTTTCTTACAAGATTAGCTCGGAAACGATTTGTACACTGCTTTTCTTTTTATTACATCATTTACCTTCCGCGGTGATAATTTTTTGAAGCAGAGCAGAAACGTTTTTGAGTCATTCAGCAATGTTACTCGCAAAGCAGTTTTACACGACATAACCCTTAAATTGCATCACGCAACGACGATGCCCCTTGCTACAAGCACGTACTGCGAGACGTCATTAATGGCGTAACTTGTTACATACAAAGCTTCGCTGGCATAACCGGTTCCGCCGAGTGGTTCGCATATTCGTCGCCCGGCCACAGCAGTGTACCTGCTCCTAACCAAATACGGTTCTTTATACGCCACCTTCGCCGTCTATTTTCGGCGCTAAATCTTTTCTCGTATCGGCCGAACGAGCGGCGGAATCGGGCCGGACATTTTGGCCGATTAAAGTCGATATCGACAAATAGATTTTAGCAAAAAGACGACATTAATAAGCTGACGGTAATCGAAGCGCTGCGTATCTAATGGTGTTTACACAATTCGTAATTCTATATCCGTTAGTGGAGCAACGTGTTCGGTGGGGCCTAGAGCTGATTATAGACGAGACTGCGTCGTGCCACGAGGTGGGCGCGTGCGAGCGAAGAGCGAGGCCGCGCCGTGCGGGGGTGGCGCTGGAATTGTCGCCGGGCGCTGTGTCTCCGTCTGCGCCTCGCTGATATTTATCGAGTCTATGTGTCACGGTCTCGTCCGGAATTACTCTGTACTGTTCCTCTCAATGAAGCAACAAGTCAAATATGAAATTGTGATATGTTTCAAAGCTACGAGTTAACGTCAATATTCGGTAGAAATAATTATTTTAATATATTTTATGAAACAATACTTGTCGTTGATAAAGTATTTGGATAAAGTTGTATTATTTGTGCAGTAATACAGTTTAAGTGCAGTATGTACTTAGTTATGTTATTAAAGGTCAGGCTAATTTTTGAAAAAGTTTGCGTACTGGTAACTATTATACAATAAGTTAATTTAATTTATTAACTTAAACTTTCATTACATATTTTATAAATAATCTAAAGTAAAAATTTAATAAAACGGACTATATAAAAATGGTTAAAAAAGAAGATGACAAAATTTTGATTAAATTACACAAGTTATTGAAAACAAAATGGTAATGGAAAATTATAAAGTGCTATGTAAAAACGAGCTAAATGAGAGTCTCGTTAGCGCATCGCGGGATTCGTACCTCGTTTGAAGTTAAGTTTCTTTATTTGTCATAAATCATGGCTAATATGGATTGTCTAGTGCAATAACTATTTAATAATACATAATATTATAAAGTAGGGGGACATATACACGATGTCTGGGAATAAATGTCGGACAAAGAAAGACGCTATTCGTTGTTTACAAAGCATTAAATTGTCGTTGAAATAAAACGTAAAACACACCGTTTTTCTAATTGAATGCAAAAAAAAATTATTACAATAACTCGTTTTAATACACCCAATACTTGCCCGGAGAGCGGTGTTTACCCGCAGTGGCGATGCGATAATCAACTATTTTTCAGTCAACGAATAGCGTCTTTCTATGTCCGACACTTATCTCGGACACCGTGTATATTATCATGAATATCTCAAGAATTATGACATAGTTATAGTTTTCCTCATAATCATAGTATATATAGTTTTCCTACAGTGTTTGCGTAGGCCTATAAAGTAATTTTGAAACATTCAAAAGTAGTTTAGTAGTTTCGAAAATAAGAGAGGGTGTGGTATATTTGTTTGCGTATTATTCAGTATATCTCTGAAGATATACTTACATCAAAATATGAAAAAAAATATTTTTCAGACCTATAACCAGCCCGTTCAAACGATATCCCACTCTATATGGAATGTCCCACGCTATATGCAATGAATTTAAAAAAAACATTAAGCGAAATAACTCCGACGCGCGACTGAAGTTTACTCCTTATGTACGATTGTCTAGCAATGTATAAAATAGGTAACACTGTATATAAATATAAACATCAATGTAATTAAATGTAAATGGAAAATTCTTTAATAAAAAATGTTGACAGAATAATTATTTGCCAGTAAGACACAAATGAAGAAAATAACATTTTGTTCGAAACGACGAAATTAAAAACAAAACAAAATGACGAAATTAAAAACGTTCAGTAAATTCAGACTAAAAAGCTAAAATTAAAAGAAACTTTTAATTTTGTAGAATAGAAGACACCAAATATTCACACATAATGACATTTTATGACTACATCTTGATATAAACGAACGATTGTAAACTATATGTGTCACATTCCGTCATTGCGATTATGCTATAACAAATGCCAATACTGGTGTGTTTGTCACACTCTGTTATTGCGATGACGCGAAATAAACATATTGATATCTCGCTCTAAAGATGCGCAGAAATGTTGCGCGGAGAGGCCACCTAACGTTTACACTTTTTTTTAACGCTTTGAACTTTGTACACAAAATCTAACGGTTACACTTTTTTAACGCTCTGAACTTCGTACGATCTGAACTTCTGATTTTACTCCTCGTAAAACTTCATACTGGGCGCTATGTACGAAAATCGATTCTTAAGGAGTAACCTCCAAAAAATTATTTTGAGTACATAATATATTACATAATCTATTGAGATGTGTGGGGTAAATATGCTTTATTACTGAGTCCAATTTCAAGTGTCTACGTCAAGTGATCTCAGAAAAAAATTTGTTAAAGTTGAGTGCGTTTAATACTATTAAAATATAACATTACGTAATGTTTTAAGTTTCATACCTAGTCATTGTGCTCTGCAGATGCACTTCTCACTATCTTTGAAATTATTTTACCTCATTAGATTTGGAATTACTTACCTTTTGTGGTATATTATAATAAACAAATCATAACAAATAACTTTTTCAAAAGTTTATCTTAATGAGAATAAATATTTAATATTAAAAATAGCAAAAATCTTTGAAACACATCGAAAAATAAAAAAAATGCATCGAAAGCAAAATATTACTTGCACATTTTCTTCTAATATCTCACGTTCGTTTCAGTTAATTTAAGCCTTTGTTAGCTTAAACTACTGCATTTCTGTCATTATTTAATAAATCATATAAAAAATTGTAAAATTTTAGCAAGTGATCCATTTTTCTTTTGACGCACCGAATCCTGAAAACGATAATACGTTTTGATCGAAGAAATTTACAGTTGTCATTTTGATATTGGCATAATAAAGAAGCATATTAACCTACATGTTAACCTACATGAACATTTGATCGAAAAAATTGACAGTTGTCATTAAAGAAAGAATTTACAGTTGTCATTAAAGAAGCATATTAACATACAGTTAATTATAGCATATTAACCTACAGAAAGCATATTAACATATTAACCTACAGAAGCATATTAACCTACAGAAGCATATTAACCTACAGAAGCATATTAATTTACAGTTGTCATTAAAGAAGCATATTAACCTACAGTTGTCATTAAAGAATTGTCATTACAGTTGTCATTACAGAAGCATATTAACCTACAGAAGCATATTAATTTACAGTTGTCATTAAAGAAGCATATTAACTTACAGTTGTCATTACAGAAACATATTAACCTACAGAAGCATATTAACCTACAGTTGTCATTACAGAAGCATATTAACCTACAGAAGCATATTAATTTACAGTTGTCATTACAGAAGCATATTAACCTACAGAAGCATATTAATTTACAGTTGTCATTAAAGAAGCATATTAACTTACAGTTGTCATTACAGAAACATATTAACCTACAGAAGCATATTAACCTACAGTTGTCATTACAGAAGCATATTAACCTACAGAAGCATATTAATTTACAGTTGTCATTAAAGAAGCATATTAACCTACATGAACATTTGATCGAAGAAATTTACAGTTGTCATTTTGATATTGGCATAATAAAGAAGCATATTAACCTACACGTGTCTATACAGCAAACATTCGAAAATATTTATCTGGCAGTTTTAGGGGAGACAATTTTTTTTATAATTTCAGGTAGAATATCTTCAGAGATTATACTGAAGTATACTCAAAAAATGTCCTCTTACCCTTATTTCCGAAATTACTGATCCAAAAATTATGAAACACTTTTTTTTAAAAGCCTATACTAAACGTCATAGTTTTTGAGATATTCACGATAAAATCGATGTCCCATCTATTTAATTATATTTGATGATAAATATTTATTGCGCTATGGAGTTCATATTATTGCTAACTTATTACATTAACTTTACCTCGAACAATCAAATATATTTACGATTTTTCGTTACTTTTTCTAAGCGATTTGACCTTCGTAACAGCATAAAACGAAAGTTTAACACTATTATTTGAACTCCAAATTTCAAATTTGCCCATTGACGTGAATGAAAAGAAAGATCTTCAATCTCAAACAGTCAATCTTAATTAATTTTAGAGTTACTTTTGAAATTGTACATTTCTTGAATGTGATTTTTTGTACCGAATTCAACTTAGACGTTCGCCATTCCATACGTATTTTAGTACGGAATCCAAAAAATGAAACACTATTTATAACTATTATGCACAAAATTTCGCACAGAAATAAATAAGTTCGCAATAAAAAAAAACTTATTCATACACTTGGGCAGAGTGAAAATATACATATATTCGTCGAGGCAATGTACAATTAATCAACAGTACTTTTATTTCGCGACCAGAATCTATATTTTTTCCTATCAGCCCGGAAATCGCTACGCAACATACAGAATTAGTCGCTCGTTAGGTAATCTAGCACATGTATTAAACCTAATATACTCAAATAAAAAAAATCAAGTGTACATACGCTCATAAACAGCCTGTAACAGGGAATACGGGGAAGACCCATGGACACGCCGGGATTTCCCCCAACACGATAAGATGTCAATGTATAAATTATATGCATTTATTACAATCGTTTATTTAATAATGCTAATTATTCGTAAAACGAACATTAATAAATGTTCCTATGTCGTGATGGTAGAGTAGAGTCGCTACGGATTAGTGGTGTGAACGTTATTAGCAGCTCAGGATCAAGATACATTCAATGGGAACAAAATATGTTCTACGTTGGTCACCCACAAAAAAATGAAAATTGAATTTATCGTATTAGCTTATTATTTATTATATCGTACTAGCGTAAATTCACTATAGTGATGTCAATAATATCGACAAGGATGTCGATAAATTTTGTATTTTTTAAACAGATTCTATTTTTAATCTTGCAAATTTGTGAATATGACTAAACCAAAGCAATTTTTAATTGAAGTAATTGTTAAACTATGTTATTATGATTTTATTAGGATCTCTAAAATGTTTGATTGAAAAACGAACAGTACCACGGGAGCATAAACAATCCTGTTAAAAACATTATCTAACAGTTTTAATTGAATTATGAAAGACGTCTTCAATGATACTTCAGGTACCATTTACAGGTATCTCAAAAAATGATCCTGCCTTTGAATAGACTAAACGCATAAACCTGCGAAATGTAATCGAAAAATGAAAAAAAGAAATATGTGAAATAGACGCAGACGTAGAAGACGGGCGGACAGACATGATGACATTATAAGGTATCTATTGTGCTATGGAAATATTGGTAAATAATTTCATTCAAAAATACCAAACGTAATTAGGTTCACCGATAAAATTATCGACATATTGATTTAACACTTGCGTAAAAGAGAAATAAGTGTTATTATGCAAAAGCTCGATAAATTCATGTTAAATAACAAGAATTTATCGAATTATTTATAATATACGTATATGTTTATTTTACATTTGATTAGGCATATTATTATTTAAGTCATATATGTAATAGTAATTTCTGCACGGATGTATAAAAATAAATACAAAAAGTACGGTGTTAATTCTTTACAATTTATCTATAAAACGGACATTTGTCTGGATCATTTCGATGTGTAGTGCCACAATCAAGAACAAACCAAGTAGTCGTTGTTCTAAACAATTCGATGTCGATAAGTGCCGACTGTGTTGCAAAAAAAAGGTTTTACCAGTTTTGATTGCGCTATCTCTTACTAATATGTAACGTCGCTATTATTATGAATCTTACTAATATGTAACGTCACTATTATTATGAATCTTACTAATATGTAACGTCACTATTATTATGAATCTTACTAATATGTAACGTCGCTATTATTATGAATCTTACTAATATGTAACGTCACTATTATTATGAATCTTACTAATATGTAACGTCACTATTATTATGAATCTTACTAATATGTAACGTCGCTTTTATTAAGAATCATCGCGCTCACTCTTACTTTGTGTTCGTCTGTTTAGTATAATACGTACGGTTTGTTTCTCTCTTTTTAACACCTCAACCGCACAACCGATTTCCGTGAAATTTTGTATCCATCTACCATGAATATAGGATTTCTTTATACCAATATTTTTATCCGGCCACAGAATTTTCCTTTTTGTTTTCTTTTTGTGCGCAAACCTTACGCGGGACATCAAATACCCTACAAGACAAAATTTGGCACATACTGACAAGACAAAATTCGGTACTTATTAAATACAACAATATATGGCAAACTGACACAAAAATGTTTACGTATAGAAGTAAATATTAGTAGCGACCAAATTTAAGCTACTGTAATCTTCAGATGTTTTTAAATATTACGACTAAGTAAAGACCAAAAATACCAAAAATTTGTTACTGTTTTCCTAAGTTTTTTATAGTATTAAAAATAGAACTGGCAGACCTAAGCGCATAAGTAAAAAAATGCCCATATAGTTTTATAACTTTAGTCACTGACTTGTAGCAAACTGTCACCTAACTAAAGCACATAACTCAAACAGATGGATATTTGGTACAAGTTACACATCTGTTTGACTTATGTACTTTGGCCACCTGGTAGATTTGTACAAGCCAGTCTATAAAATTATAAAATTATATGGAGATTTTTAACTTAGGTCTGCCGGCCCTTATACGTCTGACTCTTGATTACAGATGTTAAAATAATTTGCTAACAGGTTTATAATTTTTTTTAAATTAATGATTAAGTATGTTACAGCGTTTAAATATTTACCTGATTGATTAATATTAGGTCTTCACAGTGTTGTGTTGGTTCGATTACAAAGCGTAAGGCCTTTGACTGCTAGGCGCACCGCAGGGACCCAGGTCCAATTCCCGGCGGCTCGTCGGGCGGGGCTGGACTGGTGTTCTGGTTGGCTGCAAAAAAATGTTCTTCTAGCAATAAATCCGCCATATGTATCAATACAGTACAGTACAGACATAAATAAATAAATAATATTTAAGCACCTTCGAATATTGAGTATGATTGTATCGAGTAGGAACAAATATTAATTGTTAAACTCAAATGAATATTTTCGTTTAAATACTAAGAACTTCTGCAAACTGAATCTGGCAACACTAGTCTGAAACTATAGTTAGACTCCTTCATAGTACGGAAAGTACCTTCTATAGGATTTTTATGGATGCGTCTAAAATGTCAGTATATATATATATATATATATATATATATATATATATATATATATATATATATATATATGTGTGTGTGTGTGATACTTGTTTGCAGACTGTTTTGTAGTTCATATTGAAACTCATCGAGTTTTACATAAAAAGGTATCGCCTCTACTACAGGTGCGTCATCAGTTTACGTAGTAACAAAGTGAAAAATGTATTTCGAAACAAATCCCGATTCGTAGAATCCGGTGAGGCGACGCGCGGTAGTCGTTGGTTACCCAGTCGTTATCATGTGCCGTTAGTTACCCAGTCGTTACCGTGGCGACGAGGAGGAGGATAGCTGTAATGCGAGCTAAAGGTGAAGCGTGTATACTGTAATCAGTACGAGTGCGAAGTATTTGCATGAGCGGATGTACTGGCGTATGACATTCCGTAAAATACCTGTTACACAATACGCAGCCTTCTGTCGCTATTTATAATAACTATCACAAGAGCAAAAGAAACAAAGCGATCACGTACATACTCAAGCTATCCCGCTCATCGTATAAACCCATTCTCAAGAAAGAACGTTCAAAAAACGTTCCGCATGTTAGGTTCATATTTATAACATGTCATATTCTTTCACAAACTAGTATCTCATATACTCGTACTTTGTGCTTGCTTCATACTAGATATTCTCAAGTCTGCGTTAACTCCACTGCGTATCGACAATTGATGCGCACATGTTCATTCATATTCTCTGAAGGACTGACAAAAGGTTATTATACATAGATATTTTATTTATGTAACTTTTTGTTTAGTTTCAATGAAAGAATGAAATATGAGAAATTCCAATATGTAGTAGGCAAAAAAATATTAAAAACTTTATGAGGTGTGTTTACGTTGCGTTCTCCCAATAGAACACATTACACGAAAGTATGCGCGCCACGTAAAACCTAGTATTTTGGAACAGGTATACATACGCGCATATTATTTTTACATACTCGTAACAGGATCACCTTACACAGAAAAATACTAATATCGCACATCTCTAATGCAAGCACGCTCAGACCGAGCTCTATTCTTCACCTTCTGTTTAACCTCTAAACCGTTAAATCAGCACGTTTTGTTAGTGAAACAAAGGCTACACTTATTCCGTATTATATTTAAGCTAGAAAGCGTACAAGTGGTCTAATGTGATTGATAAAGATGATTTTATTTATTTATTGTCTTTAACGTACAAATACATCAGACGGACTCATTACTACAATTAACCAAAACACTATGTAATTAAATATATTATATGTTATATGTGGAAGACCGTAACTTAAAGGAAAATTAAAAAAATAACCTGTCAAGCACAAGCAGAACTCGTTTTTAAAGGGTTTCGTGTATATTTAGGAACTTATAAACGTTTAAACGTAGTGTTTCTAATTATTAATTATTTAATTTTCATTTAAACTATTGCAATTAATTTTTCGCAATGTAAATATGTTGCCTACTAAATCTTTTGCAGACGTAAAAACAAACTAATAATAACAACGTAAAATTCACACATACAGAATTAGAAATAATTGATTTTTAGATTTTTCCCTTGTGCTCTAAGACCTCTCATTAAGCCGACTTTCAAGATTGTAGGTAGTTTGGAAGTACCCTATAGGTGATCAGTGAGTAAGCATGCATGAATAAAAAGAAATACGTTTTAAAACGCCAGATCTTTTTGTTGCTTGAACTAAAAAACTTGAAATGTTTACAACGATGAAGGCCGTATACGGTCTCAATATACTATGTCCAACTTAATATCTCGAGCCGTTTCCAAGAAAAAGGGCTTTGACCAACAGACGGATGGAAAACCAAGTGATCCTGAAAGGGTAAATGTATATCTCACCGTTTACGAGTGATAACGTGATATTCATTATCCAAAATAGCTCCGCAAATAACGCTCAAAATATTTCCGACGTAAATAAAAAGTAATTTTTGTATGCGTGAATTAAAGAACTATAAACTTTGTTTATAAATTTTAAGGCTGTGGCAGACAGACGGAAAGACGGACGCACAACAAAGAGATCCTAAGAGAGATAAGGATTCCGTTTTTTTCATGTAATTTTGATGGACCGTTCTTTTTTTTGCATGTCATTTTGACAGCCTTTTTTTAATGTCATTTTGGGGGACAATACCTTAAAATAATTAAAATAGTAACTCAAAACTATCAATCGAACAAAAATATAACGAATAATAGATAATTAAGTATAACAAATAAAAATATATAACAAAAAAGAAAAAAATATGTGTACATGTATATTATATATTGCCAAGAGTAAAGGAGGTAGACTGGATTTAGGAGGAAAAACCAGAGAGGTAGAACTTACCAAATGGAAGGGAAAACCAATCACGATAGGAATTGGTTGGGATTTTTAGACGTCCTTTGGATGCGTGAATTGACGGCGATTTTAATAGTGTATTAGATGAATCTTTAATGATATACTTTATACCTAGCCATTAAAAAGAACTGCAAAATTTAGTCCTAACCTATAGGCGAGAGGTTAGTAAAAAGCTTTAAAAGCACACAAGATTTTGTCCAAAGTTCTCATTTTACGTGTATATGATATCAAAAAGTACGAATTATCTATTTATTCATTTATATCTCTATTTGAAGCATTTATCCGAAAACAAATTTGCAAATAGATCTAAAATTATAAAAATGGTTTGGACGTGACAGACGTACGGACGTAGCGGACATAGAACGTCAAGTATGAGTTCATTTCCATCTCTAATAAAAAATGTTTTCTTTGCTAAATCCAATTTGTTCTCTGTATATTATCTGTACATTGTAACTTAAATTTCCGAAGTCTTACAATTTAATAAAACAAACTTAGAACCGTTTCGAGACGCCACACAATAAATATCGTATTGAACTTGTCGATAGAGAATACTATTAGTATTTTGCATTTGAGGCGGATAATTTGATGAGTACTAGAATTTTTGACAGCCCGTGGACGCAGACAGGCTGTTAAAAATTTAATGTGTAAAAACCAGCTCCTAGAATTACAAATATATGTCAATTAGTTTTAGTTTTATTAATACTCTAAACTATATAAATTGCTATGATTGAAGACCAAGATCACCCTCTTAAGACCACTGTTCATTAGTATACCCAGCATAACTGATAAATCTATTCGGTACATCAATTGGTACGGACATAATTTTCTAGCCGAACTGAGTTAACAGACCTGAATGTTTGGTCTCTCTTCTCCACAAAGTGCCAAATAATAGAACAAGAGCGACCCAGTTCCGAAAGTTTCCTGATCCGTTCTCATAAACCTATATTCACATCGTGTTCTGTAGCCTCCAGCCTTTCTGTTCACTACGGTGATTACAGACCCATGACCGCAATGGGTGTGCCAAATGTGCGCAAAAGCTTCCATTTTTTATTTAGCACTGTCAATTGTATATTATTTACCACGTAAAAAATGGAATACTCGCGGGTCATATAATAACTGTTGTTTATGGAAAATGAATTGTCTACACGTGGTGAAATACGCCGCATAAATTAAATTAGGATATTTATGTTATCGGCAAGGGGAAGGGTTATGTACTTGCTCTGTACATTCGTTAATTAGTCGATCTACAATTATATCTCCGAAACTAATGATCGATCGATTATATTTTGGTAAAATGCATTCATTTTACTCGCCTGTGACGTCATCTTAGTTTTAACCAATAATAGGGCGTTTGCGACGCTGATTGAATTTCAAAAAATATTTTGGTTTGTTTAAATTTTTTTTATGAATCTTTCAAAAATGAAAAGCAATGCACTTATTTACGTTATAATCAAATAGGATGATCCCGAATTGTGGTATAATTTCGATGTTGTCAAATAGCCTATTTACCGCCATCTATTCTAAATTTTATAAACTTTATTTAAAGGAATGCAACAGCGGCGTAGTTTAAGCGTAAGTTGCGGTACAGTTGCTACTTTCGATCTTTTTTTGCTCTTATAAAACTCTTAAGTAGTACTTTATTCATTTTTTTTCATAAAGATCGCACTATAGAGGTTATTGAACATCGAAATATTGTGATATTCAAATTAATGAAACTCCTATCTTCGTGGTCGTAAGCAGATAATTAAAATTTCTGAATTTATTCAAAGTGAATTAGTTTCATTGCTGGCATAGCTCAAGATGGTGTTCTTCTCTCACTTTTTTTTCTATTTTTACATATGTTCTCGTAATTAAAAAGCTGTCCTCCAACCATAATTTATCTACTGACTATCTACAAATATACTCTCACTGCAGTGTCTGAAATTTCGTCTGAATTAAATGCAAACTTAAGTTTGATCAGTCAGAGGGCTAGTAAACAGGGTTTTCTGATTAAATCATAAATATTATTGCCATAAAACTTTATATTATAAAACTTTTAAATATGCTTGTTGTATAAACTGTATTCTTAAGATATTTTTATTAAAATTAACCTTTATGGAAGTCACAGTGAAGTGAACCATGGCGGTACGTCGTTAATTTTACGTCTTATCCACGACGGTCTTCTAACGTCGAAGTAACAGAAATACTCGGTAAATGGGTCGATATTCAAGTACCTGCTATCAGACGATACTCTGACCTTTCGAAGACTCTTTTTACTGTGAGAGAGTATCATATTAAGGGTCTGTTGGAAGTGTGATCCTCCTTTCTGGGTTCATGAAAATTACAATTTTGTCGTGAAATAAACTATTGTTTTTGCAGTTATCGGATCCTTCAGTTGTTTTCAAGTTCAGTGCAGTGTGTCTGTAATGTTATAACAAGGCGTTGCATTGCGATGTGGAAACTTCCGATTTGTTTCAATTTAAGATCGCATGTCGTCGCTGTGGTATTTTGGGTTGATCACAAGGCTCACCGCAAGGTACCGGGTTCGCGTTCCGGCCATTCGTTGAGCGGAGCTGGAATAGTTTTTAAAATCGCATATCAAACACGCTACAGGCCGTGAGCGACGCCTGCTCAGGGTGACGATTACGGGTATTACCTCCAATGAATACGCTCATTGGAAACACGCATGTCCAGCGGTGGATCTAAACAGACTGTTGATTTGCTGATAGTTAAGTTTGCTATATTATATACAGGCTGTCCCGTAAGGTCATATTTCGTTTGTCCACTGACCAACGAAATATCGGTGATGGGGGGGTTAATACATATAAGAAACAATAAATTTCATTATCCTAGGCCTAATAATTTTAATTTTTGTTACTGCGCATGAAAACAAAATTGTTATTAGGTATTATTACATTTTGAGTATTTACTGTAATAAAAAAGCATAATAAATGCGTTATGATCATAAATACTACACTTGTTTTATTTTACCATGACCGAAAAAATGATCAATGGTATGGGCTTAGGAATAAAAAACATATTATGAAATGACTTAGTACTAGAAAATTATACTATTTTCGAATCTATGTGAATTGTAGATTTTTTTGAAATGAAGTTCCACAAGATTGCCATAAATTTTTTTACACTAGCATTGTTTAAAAATCACTTTTCATGTTTTGTAATTGAAAAAATGCACATGCTTCAGCGTTTAATTTTTATGTTGTCAATATTAACGAATGAATAACATATTAATTAAGAAAACGAATGTTGTCTTAAAGATCTTGAACAATAAAAAAGTAGAAATAGTGTTAATATCTAATAAAAAAAATTTTTTTCATGCGTAGTAACAAAAATTTTAAAAATCGTATCTCTAAAACTATTAGGCCTAGGATAATAAAATTTATTGTTTCGTATGTGTAATAACCCCCTCTATCACCGACATTTAATTGTTCCACTCCTTACGGGACAGCCTGTATATGTATGAGTTTTAAATTGTAAAATTATTCAATTTATTTACTTCTTTGAAATTGAGTACGAAATATTTAAAATATAAAATACAGCATTTTGGCATTTCAGTAAAATGGCATTTTTTTATACTCATAACGAATTGTGTATAGTAATAATGCATGATCACTCGTAATTATTTGTATGATCACTTGAGTTACTTGGCCTTTTGTAATTACGTAATTACGCATTCGCGGATATAAATATACGGACTATTGTTAAATCGGTATCAATTTAGTTGGTATTTTATGGGCGTTACATAAAATAAGATTATTATTAAAACGTTTTTTTCCTTATCTTATTCTATTTTCGAGATACACTATTTGAATGTTTACGTAAAGCTTAAGGGTGCTGCTGTACCTATACAAACGCACAACGAGCGCCGCGGGCGTCATCAAAGCGTTACGATGCGACGCACCTAACACTTTATTAGGCTTTGAATAGTGAATGATACGAGTTATATTACACAGAAAGAAAAAAAGATTGTAATGGTAATTCGGTGTTTTATAAGTTTTTTTTGTATGACAGTTTTGTTTATGACAATGACACTTTTAAGATTGAGAAAATATTTTTTATAGGAAAATTGAGAAAATGTAAGATTGAGAAAATTCTTTTTTTATAAGAAAATTAATTATTTTCGATTTCTATTTTCGAGAGAAATCCAAAAATTAAATGGTATCATTTAACCAACCTGAATGGGGTTTGGATTTTGTATTTTTTTGGAAAACTGTTGCTTACGGTCTACCTTCCAACTCGGCCGATAAAAATAAACCAAGTCGAGAACAAAACAAAAACAGAATAATGCAAAATATTACTTGTTTAATATGTACTACCGATATTGCTAATTCTTATGAATAAGACGTTTTGCGCCAAGCATCTAACTACTCCTTCAATGTCGCAACAAAAAAATAAAATACAATAGCAAATGCAAATTCGTTAAGTTTAAGTCACACGGTTTTTTAATATATTACTGCAATAAGTATGCAAATGTCCCGTTACCCTCTTTCTTTCAAAGTAATTTGCAATTAAATTGAAATAAAAAAAAATTAAACTGTTATACTATAAAAAGTCAAATACAATAAAAAAAAATATACACGCTCTCATACAAAATAACACCTCTACAATATAATCTTTTTTTCTTGCCAAACGACTTAATTATTCCTTCTAAATTGTCAAATTAACTCGTGACCAAAATACAACTGTCATAAAACTAAATGAGTGACCGTAATGTTATGTTGTCTAAACTGGTTTTGGTGTTGCTATAAAGCAGAAATATTTTCCTTATTGATAAACAAGATCTACGCTTTCCAAATTTAATATACAATATATGACGTCAATATTTATTCAGAATAATTTCATTTTGTATCTTAAATATCACCAGAAATTATCACGCCCCTTGGATAAATGTATTTATATTAATTAATATAACTTTGTGAATTTATTAAGTCTACGTACGCATGACAAACGCGCGCGTAACATAAAGTGGGTTTACACGAGTAACGCAGCACCTGAAATGTTTGCCTCGTACAAGTTTTAAAACTATTTTTTACATTATTTTATTTATTAAAGTTAAGTTTTTGTCGATGGTCTATAAATTAAAAAAAAATATTTTTAGAATTTTTAAGTGCATGTTCAGTAAAACTATAATTGGCGGTTTGATTCGGTTAAACTTGATACATTTCCATCGCATTTGTTATAAAACAAATCAAAATGAGATTTGGTATAAATTTTCGCTAAGTTATACTTTTGCACACGTTTGTTTGCAGCGTTTACAGGCTGGAAACTTATTGAAAAAAATTGTGTGCGTGTCAACTCCGACGCGCGACCGGAGTTTACTCCTTAATTAAGATTGTCTTGGAATGTAAACAATAGGTAACACTGTATATGAATATAAATATCAATATCATCTATCAATATATCTCTTACCGTTAAGGCAGCGTTCATAAGAAACGCATTCGCTCGACTATTTTTTGTTGACTTACGTTGCAAAACTGATCTCCATGAAAAAACATTTTAACGGGATAAAATACAACCTATGTCCATTTTTTAAATCGGATGAGTAGTTCGGAGATTACCTCCCACATCCAAACTTACAAAGTTTAATTTTTTTATAATAAATGTTTTTTTAACGGGATAATATACAACCTATGTCCATCCTGAAGGTCCTTTCTAAACATTGGTGAAAGAATTTTGAAATCGGATGAGTAGTTTCGGAGATTACCTTCTGCACACGAATTTATAAACTATTACACTTTTTTTAACGCTCTGAACTTCTGATTTTACTCCTCATAAAAAACTTCATACTGGGTACTACATATGAAAATCGATTCTTACGGAGTAAAGTCCAAAAAAATCATATACTTTATGAAATATGCGTTTGGTATTACGTACGCGCAAAACGTAGATATGGAAAAGCTTCAATTAGAGCAAAGGTTAATTGTACGTACACACATTATGTTAAGAAGTGAATGCCGAAAGGTGAGAGCGAGACGATGCTACCGCAGAGGCCGCGGGTCATCGAACGCACACCTGCGCGGGCGCATTTACGGTCGGCGCACGCGCGACAAGTGCGCGCGTAGTAACGTACTGAGCCCGCGCAAGTAACGCAACGCCTCAAATCTCTGCCTCGCACTGGATTTAAAATGATTTTTCCGCATTATGTGGTTTAGTAATTATTCAAAACGCGCAAACTAATTCGTTATTTGAGTATTCGAGTGGTTTCATCATGTAACCTCAGTAAAAAAAAACTTGATATTGTGAATAATTTCAATACGAGAAGAGAGAAAAATACGACACGTAAAGAATTCAAAAACGTTTACTGTTTCGAAATAATAAATAACTTTCTTAAATGTTACTAAAGTTGTTGCTAACGTTGATACCACTTTTTCTAAGCCCCTCCTCTAAGGGACATCACTAGACTTCGATATTACAATTGCTTATTTATAAGTCGCATTAGCAAAAAAAAATCGAACTAAATTGTGATTCAGTCTTTTTTCTATTTTTGTGCTTATTTTATGTATTTTTTGCCTCAGAAATATGTGAAATAATTTTTCTTTATTTCTATGGCCTAGACATTCTAGGCCTTTTCAGTATTTGAAATATTTATTATTTCTTGGATATCGGTTATATTTTTTTTGAAGTTTCAAGACGTCCTTTAGTTTTAATTTTTGTAGTTTTTTTTTCTGATTTAACGGAAAAACTAATTTTTCCGTTAAATCTGATTGCAGTTGAATGAAATCGGGTGTTCTTGTATAATATACATACATACGTATATATATATATATATATATATATATATATATACACATATATATATATACATATATATATATATATATATACATACATATATATATACATATATATATATATATATATATATATATATATATATATATATAATATATTGTATATATGACATCGAAAATAAATTTATGAGCTTCGTTTTAGGCGAGCAGACCGCTCCGTCTGGCGTACAGCAAGAGGTACGCATCGTGTATTAAAATGAGTATGTTTTGAATCGGCGTAGTAAAGGAGGCGAAGTGTGACTGTGAGTCACGCCGGGATGAGACAAAGGAATCGGTCGTGAGTCACGTAGACATCACAAGCCATCGCTCTCGTTTCCAGATCTGCGTTGTCGGCGATATACTTACTTATATCCTATTTCGTTAGTTTTTATCATCCGATTTCCAATGAGGATGCGGCTATTTTGATTCGTATTCTTTCTGTTTTTTTTTGTATATAGACTCTTAACATTCGGGTTAATGCGCCGATACTGGCGTAACTTTTTTGTTTTTGTCCTGAAAATTTGTGCAGTCGAAAACAGATCAGAATAGAATAGTCGACTATTGTTAAGTGTGATGTTTGAAATAAAATATTAATAACTAATAATAATCAATTACCCAATTAATTTGTACGATTATTTTATATGTCTATTTTTAAAACAAAAACGGAAACGTATTCAACGAAGTTATTCGATTTGTGATTCGATTCAAACATTTACACAGTATGGTATATAGTATTTCTATTAAATTATTTGCAAAATTAACATTTTTCACAACCTAAATATGCTGTATACTATATCTTTCACAGGCGCATAATTTAAAAAATGTATAATTTCATGTATAATTAAAAATCATTGATTTTTGGTTGTTTGCTTTTACTTGTTCTCTAAGACTGCCCCATTATGCCGACTTTCAATATTGTAGGTCGACCGAAAGCACCATATAGATTTTGATGATCAGTTATTAAGCTATGGAAAAAATGCAGAAAAATACGCTTGCAGGCTTTACTTGATATATTAAGCTGTTTCTGAAAAAAGGACTTTAACAGACAGATGAACAAGCAAATGTAGGATCATTTAATTCATTAAGGGTTCGGTTTTTTTTTATTTTGAGGGAAGGAACCATAAAAAAAACAACTAAGTTATAGCATCGTAAAAAAAGAATAAGTAACAGAAAGT
The DNA here is from genome assembly GCA_039881145.1 of Druceiella hillmani. Taxonomy (NCBI): domain Eukaryota; kingdom Metazoa; phylum Arthropoda; class Insecta; order Lepidoptera; family Hepialidae; genus Druceiella; species Druceiella hillmani. The sequence continues at coordinate 10,544,641 of JAYKKI010000081.1, read as the reverse complement.
AGGAATCCGACAATATTTTTATTTAAAGTTTTACTACTAAATCTGACAAGTTCATCTCCTATAAGAAAGATTGCAGTTTATAATTAAATAAGGAAGGTATAAGTATATTTCAGAAAAGAAAGTGAATATTTGGCTCTTTCTCCATTTTTAAATGAAAGAATATTCATAGAGAGAAAAGATTTAACTGTTATAAAGGTCGCGCGCATATTTAATACATTAAAAAAATATTGTGTCAGCTCCGACGCGCGACTGGCTTTTACACCTTAAGTCCGATTGTCTTGGAATTTATAAAATAGGTAACACTGTATATAAATATTTATATTTTTAGTATCATTAAATGTGAACGAGAAATTCCTTAATAAAAAAATGCTGGCAGTATAATTATTTTCAAGTAAAACACAAATGAACAAGATCAAATTTATACAACAAAATTTAAAACTTTTAGTAATATCAGACTAAGAAGTTAAAATTAAAAGAGACTTTTTAATTTTGTAGGATAGACGACAACAAATATTTACACATTTGATGATTACATCTTGATATAAACGAATGAAATTAACTATGTGGGTCACACTCCGTCATTGCGATTACGCCATAAGAAAATGCCAATATGCGTGTCAAACTCCGACATTGCGATTATGCCATAAGAAAATGCCAAATAAACATATTGATGTCTCACTCTAAAGATGCGCAGAAATGTTGCCCGGAGAGGTCACCTAAGGGTTGCACTTTTGTTAACGCTCTGAACTTCATACGATCAGAACATAACGGTTACACCTTTTTTAACGCTCTGAACTTCTGATTTTACTGCTCATAATACTTCAAACCGGGCGCTATATATGAAAATAGATTCTCAAGGTGTAAACTCCAAAAAATTCTAAAAAGCGCTTTTACTACTGACAAAAGGTGAATTATATAACTATTTTAGTTACTTAACGCGTAGAATTCGTACTACGACGGTTATATAAACCTAGGCGTATATATTTAAGAATATTATAAATAGTATTTCTACTAAACTCTGCAAATATTCATATTTTTTCACCATGTTACTTACATGGTGAAAAAATATTTGTTATATATAAATATTTGTTGTTTAGTATATATATCACAGGCATGAATATGTCGTGATATTTTTTGGAAACTATGAGGTTTAGAATGGTCGTAATTCATGAATCTCGCAAGATCAATGCGGTCGTCGAAAAAAGTCAGGCTAAAACTTGTATTAATATTAATTTTGACAACCGAACGAACATCAATGTCAGTTAATGGTTTATTTTTATTTAGGCAATGGCTACAAATTAAAAAAAAATCTGTATTTATTATTTTTAGGGTTCCATCTCTCTCAAAATGAAAGAAAATGGAAACTTTATAGGATCGCTTGGTTGTCCATACGTAAGTATGTTTGTTAAACCCCTCTTTTTCAAAAAACGGGTTAAAATATAAAGTTGAAATCGATATCATACTGAAACCTATGTTGCTGTAAGAATTTTAAGTTTCATGCAACAAATGATACGATGACCCTTTAAAGATAATTTTTTTATTCATACAATAGTTTTACTCACCGGTCATCTAAACCCGTAAGGTACTTCCGGTATCTTGGGAGGGGTTTTATGGCACAAGTAGGAAGAAATATTCAAAAATTGATGATTTCTCGTTTCTGTTTAAAATTATACATTTTTTTAAATGTGCGCCTGTGAAAGATATAATAAGCAATATATTTACTTTGTGAAAAATTAATCTTTGTAAATAGTTGAATTAGAGACACTGTACACCCTTAAATGTTGTATTTAAATGTGGGCGGAACCCTTGAGTTCTATTCGGGCTTGACAGATTTTTATAATTGTTTCCAAAAAGTTATTACGTAGTTCGTTAATTTTTTATTGTTATTTTTATTTCTTATTACCAATTCTTGATTCACTAAAAATATATACGCGCTCTTATGAAGACCGCTTTTTTGTTTTGTGTCAAAAGATTACAGATTGTATTTTATGTCTTTGCTCGTTCCTAATTGCTAATCGCTGAATCGTTATTTTTTTCTTTTAATTATATTCTATTTTTGTAATGCAGACCCATTTTCGCAGGTCTCCTTGCGAAGTTTGCGGTTACGTTATGCGATATTGTCTGTGTCGTGCATGGAAATCCCGTAATTTTTAATAATAATTGTCGCTGATAAACATACTCACTCGCATAACGCTACAAGTGTTATGTATTATGCAAATTTAAATCGTCGGAAGCGAGGTTGGTGCGTTTGAGTAGGACATCGGGGCGAATCGAACTGAATGAGTCATGCACCGGTTCCAGTCGGTCTGTTTGCTTGATATTCTGTGCACTTGTACGCGCATGCAAATTTAATCGAAGTATTCAACCGTCTATCTTATGTTTAAACAAACTTTCAAACATTCGGCGTTGTTTAAGTGACGCAACAAATACAAGTATTTGAACAGTTTTTAGGACATAAAAATACAATTTTATTACAATAAAATGACGTCAACTTGTGCAATTCATTTAGTTCGTAATGACGTCAGGTATCTGATGAATCGTAGCGTATTCGGACGCTGCTAAACAATATAGGCGTTAATGTTAACACCCGAATTTCGGTTATGTTGACATTATATAAATCAATAGGCGAGGTTGTGAAAAAAAAGTTTCGGTTTTTGCGCAAGTGGTATGAACATTAACTGGTTAACGCTCGTTAACGTTTGGAAAGGCTTTTTAGTTTTTACTTCATAAAAGTGCAATTAAAGAAATACCGGCCAAGTGCTTGTCGGGACACGCACAAAGTAATTGTCTACGCCTTGTAGTTGCTACGTCCGTAGTCGTCTAAGTCTATTAAAATTTTTGTTCAAGTTAAGCGAAATAATTTCATTTGAAAGTTCTAATCACATATTTAAATTTAGAATTTTTAAAAAAATTTTCAAAGCCACTGTAAAAATTAGAGATGGTGTCACATGCACGTTATTTCGAAGCTTAATAGTTATAATAAAAGCAGTTTGGAAATGAAAACCTCGGTATCATTTTAAATAAAAATATAGTTTAAACAATTTTAAAAAAAATCGCTTTTGTAACAATGTCAACGAAAGAAAAAAATTATTCTAATCTTATTCTAACCTTATCCATATATATATTTCAATTATACCGAGTTGTGAGATATCCTTCCGCTCTTGACTAAAATGTTTATATTTAAAGATTATTTTTTTTAAATTTTAGTTCATATAGCCAAAAGAGTGTATTTTTAGTTTTTTTAAACAATAATTATATTTTCAAAATTTTTAGCAATGAAATTATTATATTGTCTTAATATATATGCAAAATTTTAAATAATTCGAACGTCTAGAAATGGATGAAAACTTAATTGAAAGATTTCGTTACATTCATAACTTCGAAACCTCTTAGAAGCGATAACAAATTAGAAAAGATATGATTAAATTTCATGACTTTGCAAAGGTGGAAAATTATACTTTTTTTTAGAAATATTGGCCTATATGAGACGAATGTATGACCAGAAGCGAAGGACGCGGCAACCCAATTAGAGGAACTGGCCGATAAAGGAGAACTTTAATAACGAAAATTAATATTTTATTCTTACAATGTTGAAGAATTATATTTTTCCAGAGATATCGGCCTTGTTTTCAAGTAAAATCCCATGGCTCACACACGACTGTGTTCGTTTTTTCTTTGACTTTTCTTTAATTGTTTATTTTGGATAATGTATCGACTAGAATCTGAACTAGTTATTACCAAAAATATTAGGTATCTTTTAAGTTTATAGATTTCTTGCAAGTTACAGTTTTGTATTGACAAGCAAATTTTCATACGGTGACCTTTAATAAACCTTCAGTTTGTGCACTTATATTTTTACGTAACCTTCAGTTTGTGCACTTATATTTTTACGTAACCTTCAGTTTGTGCACTTATATTTTTACGTAACCTTCAGTTTGTGCACTTATATTTTTACGTAACCTTCAGTTTGTGCACTTATATTTTTACGTAACCTTCAGTTTGTGCACTTATATTTTTACGTAACCTGCATGATTTCACACATTTACTTTTCCGAGTTCAATAAAGTCAACAACTACTTGGTTAATATGCATATTAGAATTCCCAATTAATTTATAATTTTAGACTTCCAGTATAATATTTATGTAAAGCAGAGGTTATATAGGTAATGTTAACATTAATGGAGTTTAAAACTTTAACGTTAACATTGGTATAAATAAAATAAAAAAATCATCTTGAGATCGACGTCACACTTCATATTACGGCCGAGCTAAATATCCAGTGCTTTGTAAGTCGCATTGTGCCTATAAATGTAAATCCAGCAAACCATTATTACTAACTCAGTGTCAAACATGCGCCGTCCTGTCTAGTAGTCACGACCATAGATAGCAGAATTAAAACATTTTGTATTCAGAAAGTGATGGACATAGTCGCTTAAAGAAAATAAATAATTTTGAGAACGTCTTCATTAGGATTTCCCGATGTGAGATGTTGTATAATTAAGATAAGTAAAGAACAGCTAAATATATAGATATTTTGCGTGTTAATAATATTGAAGTTATTTACAATTATTATAAATTAAATATACACAACCATCTAGCGGAAGATTTTAAAACTACATTTTAATGTATTGAGAGCACAAGTTGCATAACTTCATGACCGTGACTTCCACTTATTTTTTTCACCATCATTTCCACATGACTTAACTTCATGACCATAAGATCACGACTTCCGCAGCGTGCACTTAGAAGAGCAAGCGAGCATATTACTCGTACATTTATCAGCATCAACAATTAGGAATCCTGCTTCACTGCTGTTTTCCTTTCGCAGTATTCCAAATTTCTTAATAGGTTTATATATTATACAAAACGGTCTCAAAAGTAGAGATTAGCTAGTGCCGCGATTGTCGTAGAGCGGCGTAGAGGGAGGGTAGGTCGCGCGGCGGCGGCTCAGGGCAGCTTCCGGCGGCGCTGAATGGGCGCGCTCGGCACGTGGCGCGATCGATCGCGCGTAACCCACTCGGCGCGGCCGTGACCTTCCGCGCGCCATTCACGCCGCGCCCCGCCGCCTCCCCCTCCGCGCTACCCCGCCCCCACCCTGCTCGCCTGCATCGAGGACGCAGAGCTGTTGGCCCGTGGCCACGTCCATTTTGGAATGACCGCCGTTGGCAACCAGAATTGTAATCTGACTGGTAATTGTGAATAATAAAATTCATTATTTCTCTATGCCTTCTTGTTTCTTTTTATTTCCATTTTTTTGTGTCTATACCTTACACCACTGCTGTATGTTTGCCAGCGTCTCGTTAGCGTACCCCCACTGCGGGATATGTCATCGAGAGATCAGCGTCTTCTCTCTACGTATATTAGCTTTTCTCGCAGCTCCGTTCGTGTGGAAATTGTAATGTTGAACTTTAGCGATAGAATACTTTAACCCCAAGCGCAATGGCTTTCCTCGCCATGCATAGGGCTTATAGCTACGTTCTAGAGCACATCTCATAAATATTAACTTTGCTCCGTAATCTCAGAATCTTTTAAAGTAAACAACAACCTAAGCTGGCGATGGCGAAAATCATATCAAAATAAATTCGGTAAAACTCAAGTTTTAATCGAACGGAAGAATGGCAAAAAGACAGACGTTGCCTTTTATATAAATATATAAAAAATTACCATATTTTACGCTGCAGAGTAGTGGTAATTGTCACCTTGTTAGCAATATAATTGCAACAATAAATATTTTATTAAGACTTCACTTTTAAACCCCGCGTAGTTTTTGCGTTACGAAAAAAACGTATACGTAGAAGTACCCACTCGTTTGAAGCGCAACCTTTTTTATTTTAAAGGATTTATTTATAATTACACGTATATTAATTCTAAACTCTATCTAAATCAATGTATATTGTTAATGATATGTGATTACTCAAACCTTCGTTTAATTAAACGTGAAGGAAATATCATTTCAAAAATGAATATTACAGTTAGCTGTGTATAAAATAATTGTATAAATCGACCTATAGATGGCGCTAGGATAGCATCGTATGTCGGTGAAACGCTGTGGAAAAATAGCATGTATTTTGTTTAGTGATCAAAAGGATCAGAAGCTCACTTCAGAAATGTGACATCGAATAATCGTTTCAAGTAGATTTTCAATAAATTCAATTAGACTATTGTAGTGAGACACGCATGATTTATCAATACACATTATAAAACAAAATCCACCGCCGCGTCTGTCCGTCTGTATGTACGTAATTTTGTCACGAACGGATTTTGCGTAACAAACCCGCGCAATAGCCTGATGCTGTTCGTAAGGACGATTCCACAGATTTACCGTTTGAATTAAAACGGCTACTATCCTACAAAACTATATTTCTCTATTACCATTAACAAAGCACAGGGCGAAACCTTAAACGTTGCTGGTTTAGACCTTAACGTCGTTTAATGTTTTGTACATGGCTGGTCCTACGTAGTCCCGTCACGTGTGAACTCTAAACATAATCTTTTCATTCTGGCATCTAGGCGAGGGACACTTAACGTAGTGTATAAACAAATATTTTAAACACTCTGCGTTTAACAATAAAGTGTATTCGTTCCATATCGGGCTGGGTCGCTAGTTCGGTTTAAAATGACACGTGTCCCGACAGTGATGGAAAGGAGTTTTCTTCACGTTGTCTCGCACAAAAGTGGGGGTAGAAGGACCGAGTGGTATATAAGTACGAAAGTACACACGTGGCGTGCAGTCGTTGCCCTCACCTCATCGAGAAGCAATATAAAGGTCCAGATAGATGCAATTGTAGGAGAATTGGTACGAAGTAAACTAAATATCAGTATACATTCGTATTCGGTATGGTAAACCCAAGTGGTGTACAGTTAAGTTTAACTTTAATGACAAGTAGGCTTATCAACTTTGGCATATTCAGGGACTGGACAGAAAGTTAAAAAGGGAAAGGAAGATAGAAGATTCTGCGATTAAACGACAGCATAATTACATATTTATTTTACAATTACCTTTGATTCTCAACCACATGGAAAAAATGGTAGAAAAAAATTAGTAGTTTTATTTATTCCGGAATAAAGGTGTCTTGTTTATTTTCATGACACAGGCTATATTTTTCAGCAAAATGTGACGAAGACCGGTTGAGTAATGAAGGCGTGAAAGCGTGATAAACAAACTGACTAACTAACTTTGGCATTTATAACATTAATTAGAATTATAGGTAAAAGTTCCTTATTTACATCGTATTTATTAGTATCGACATAAAAAAACTACATAATTTTAATTACCTATTAATTACTTTTGGGTACCGTACTGCTTTATTAACATTTTATATCCGATTATTTTTTGGTTACCGTACTATTGTTGAAAACCAAACGGATGGTAACCCTAGTGACAAAAGTGAAGCTACTCATCGACGACAATGAAATTCAAAGCAGTACCAGCTCCTCTACAAACAGCATTAGCGACCCTTTCAGCTTCGGTGGATGTAATTACAGATTCTTTGCTACAGGTCTGTGGAAGCTGCTTCGTCAAAGATTAAAATGAAGAAACTTACTGTAAACATCTTACGTACTATAGGTACATAAAGCTTAGTGATTTTGTTATTAGAACTATAGCTTCGAGTAAAATGTCGAATTTTCTCGCGCGCTGAAGAGAATTTTCACCACTTACTTAGTCCAGTAACGCTACAGACGTTAAGTTTTAAAATCGATAATTGTTCATCTGAAAATAGATTATCGAAATATATCATTATTCGTTTTTTTAAAGGTAATACTGTTTTTATTTTTATAAAATATGATAAGATAGGAAACTTCTCTATTATTATTTTCTCACTTCTTATTGCTCGTCTTTTGTTACAAACTTTTTCCTCGTTTCATTTAAATGTTAATAATAGTACAATACATATATTTAACATTCGAACTATGTAATAATATAGTTCAAATGACGATTATGTTTAACATTCGAACTGTGTAATTATATAGTTCAAATGACGATTATGTTTAATATTCGAACTGTGTAATTATATAGTTCAAATGACGATTATGTTTAATATTCGAACTATGTAATTATATAGTTCAAATGACGATTATGTTTAACATTCGAACTATGTAATTATATAGTTCAAATGACGATTATGTTTAACATTCAAACTATGTAATTATATAGTTCAAATGACGATTATGTTTAATATTCGAACTATGTAATTATATAGTTCAAATGACGATTATGTTTAACATTCGAACTATGTAATTATATAGTTCAAATGACGATTATGTTTAACATTCGAACTATGTAATTATATAGTTCAAATGACGATTATGTTTAATATTCGAACTATGTAATTATATAGTTCAAATGACGATTATGTTTAATATTCGAACTATGTAATTATATAGTTCAAATGACGATTATGTTTAACATTCGAACTATGTAATTATATAGTTCAAATGACGATTATGTTTAACATTCGAACTGTGTAATTATATAGTTCAAATGACGATTATGTTTAATATTCGAACTATGTAATTATATAGTTCAAATGACGATTATGTTTAACATTCGAACTATGTAATTATATAGTTCAAATGACGATTATGTTTAACATTCGAACTGTGTAATTATATTGTTCAAATGACGATTATGTTTAATATTCGAACTGTGTAATTATATAGTTCAAATGACGATTATGTTTAATATTCGAACTATGTAATTATATAGTTCAAATGACGATTATGTTTAACATTCGAACTATGTAATTATATAGTTCAAATGACGATTATGTTTAACATTCAAACTATGTAATTATATAGTTCAAATGACGATTATGTTTAATATTCGAACTATGTAATTATATAGTTCAAAGGACGATTATGTTTAACATTCGAACTATGTAATTATATAGTTCAAATGACGATTATGTTTAACATTCGAACTATGTAATTATATAGTTCAAATGACGATTATGGTTAACATTCGAACTATGTAATTATATAGTTCAAATGACGATTATGTTTAACATTCGAACTATATAATTATATAGTTCAAATGACGATTATGTTTAACATTCGAACTGTGTTACTTAATTGTCCTCCTGATATTGATGATTGAAATCTATACGTAATAAAACACTAAAGTTTTTTTATCTAAGAATGAGTAAAACGGACGTTTAATATGATTACATTTTGTTCGTCTATCTGTTAACACCCTTTTTCATAAAAAATACCTAGAGATAGCCACATTGAAATATATATCAAATACAGAAGGTCTGTGGGTCATAGTCATGTTATAAATACGAGCTTATAACTCAAGGCGATAAAAAGATGTGGCCTCTAAAATATCATATTTTAATAATGACTCATTCATCGAAACTATTAAGGTTTGATTGGAATCTTGAAATTTGATATGAAGGAAAGTTTCATAGAAAATATTACTATATAGTAATATACTATAATGGAAAGTCTTATTGCACAAATAGAGAGAAAAATCTGAAAATCAGTGATTGATATTTGGCTTTGTGGAGTTATACATTTTTATAACTAGGTCGTTTTACGCCTGTGAACCATATACTAGGCAATGTATTTGCGTTGTGAAAAATTAATATGCCTAAAATAATTTTTTGTTGTTATAAGCATATGGACATGGAATGATGGACGAACAACGAAGTGAGCCCACAAGGGTTACATTTTTTCATATATATATATATATATATATATATATATATATATATATATATATATATATATATATATATATATATATATTTTTTTTTTTTTTTTTTATATTTCTTTTTTTTTTTAATTGGAGTTTGCCTACCTACCGTAAGGTTTCGGTTAAAATCCTACACATTTGCTGGTAAATTATGTCTTACAGCGACATCAGGTCAACTGACCATTTGTATGTCGCGTTTAACGATAGCGTTTTCGTATTATTTTTTCTTTCCAGGGCGAGATAATGGAATGCAGTATCAAGGTGGTAAATGTAAATTTCTACTCATTTTAGGCGACATGTTTTCATTTATAAGCATAAGTTGCTTATTAATTAATTAACTTATGTAATTTTAATTGACCTATGTATTTTTTTTTCATTTTGATTTTTATTGCATTGCTTTTAGGGATTTACTTTACTAGATAATTAGGAAGTCGCAACACTGTTGGTATTGCTTTTTACTTATTACTTTTTACCCAAATTGACATCTTAGTTTGATTTTTTACTTTTTCTTTAATATTTAAATATTTATTACATCGTGTACTAATACGAACCCATGTTTAAAATGGTTACATATAACTAACCATTTTTCTCTGTAAAACTATGAAAAAATTAAATTATTTCTTCATTTATTGCAGTTTTTCATATTAACGGTTATTGCTATTTTATCCCGGTTACTGTACTTTGATCAAAGCGCATCGGAACAGAAGTAATTGGTAAATAATACAAGCATAGCTGTATAGAGAATTTCTTTAAATAACAAAAATTTAGCTTATTCAATGAAAATATATTATGATTTGATGTTCATATAACTTTAAAAATATAAAAGATGTCGTCATCGCCAATCCCGATTAAAGTTGCGATACAACTGTATTTATTGAAACCGAAGATAATTTGAATACAGACGATGTAGCTATTCGTGTGACACATGACATATCATAGCCAATCCCGATTAAAGTTACGATACAACTGTATTTATTGAAACCGAATATAATATGAATACCGACGATGTAGCTATTCGTATGACACATGACATACCATCGCCAATTCCGATTAAATTTGCGATACAACTGTATTTATTAAAACCGAAGATAATTTGAATGCAGACGATGTAGCTATTCGTTTGACACATGACATACCATCGCCAATCCCGATTAAAGTTGCGATGCAACTGTATTTATTAAAACCGAAGATAATTTGAATGCAGACGATGTAGCTATTCGTGTGACACATGACATATCATCGCCAATCCCGATTAAAGTTGCGATACAACTGTATTTATTGAAACCGAATATAATATGAATACCGACGATGTAGCTATTCGTATGACACATGACATACCATCGCCAATCCCGATTAAATTTGCGATACAACTGTATTTATTAAAACCGAAGATAATTTGAATGCAGACGATGTAGCTATTCGTGTGACACATGACATATCATCGCCAATCCCGATTAAAGTTGCGATGCAACTGTATTCATTGAAACGGAAGATACTTTGAATACAGCCGATGTAGCTATTCGTGTGACACATGACTTATCTGCTATGCTTATAATAATGCGTGCATTGGTTACGTAGACAATCTCGAGTAGTCGTACTAAAGTGCTGAAACTTCTCATTTCGCACCAATCTATATTAAAACTGACCACGCCGATCTCACCTCTGTCGATCATTTCTGCTCTCAATTTTTTCATCTGTTCAAAATGGTATTTTACAACTTAAATGTCAGTTTGACAAAAAACACCTTATATTAGACTTGTTAAATCGTTTGACGTAGTTACCTTTTAACGCTTCGAAAAATAAACATATTATAGACGTGATGCGGCCAGTACTAAATAAAAAAACGAATGCTTATTCGAATATTTATTCTAGAACCTCGTGATTTGCTATTTATTTGCTTAAAGAAGAAAAAAAAATAAAGCGACAAACTGTCAAGTGAATTGCAGTCATCTCACCGCCGTTAGTCGAGGAGGGAGCGCGGGCGCGCGCGCTGCATGGCGACAGCCGCGCCGGCTAATGAGCTGAATTGCAAGACGTGAAGATCGCGCGGGCAACATAGTTCGGTCTGCGCGTTCTTTTTTCAGAAACTTTACCGCAGACACAGCCGCCCGGCGTGCCGTCGACGCGTGCAGATCTTTAGAATAAACCACTTCTGAACGGCGATCTATTCTCAGTTGGCCCGTTGCGGCCATTTTATTCTTAGACTGCATGTTGAGTGAATTTTTTCTTCTTTTATTTTAAAGACCAACCTTTCCGCTCGCTTTAAATTTAGAACTGCGATTGGAGAATTTCCGTACGGGTTACGGAGAAATTCACACACTGCTGAACTGGGTGATCTGTCACCACAATTTACGTAGCCCTATATCAGTCTAGGATTTCGATCTATGTTCGTCTTTACGTGGGCAAAAAGTGCCATGGTGAAGACAGATATGAAACATTTTTAGTTAATTAAATGAAATTATTGGTTTACATTAGATTGTTAAAAAATTTACTTACCGGTACGCAGAAACGGTTGAAGGTTGCGAGTATATAAATATGCAGACAAAAGAAGGCACAAAACAATATATTTTTCATTTTTAAATCGACTACAAAATTTAGAATATTTTCCATTGCGTATAACAGGGTATTTGACTGAAGTCGATATTTTTTGTAAAAATCTTAAAATCGTGGAGTAGGTTTAAAAAAACCTTGTGTTGAAAAAAATAATGCATATAACAAACAATTAATCTAAATAGCGAAAAAGGTAATTTTTTTGTTCATTAAATTGAAAAAGTTATTATGAATTTAGTTTCCACGCAAAAAAAAAATGAGAAAATTATAATATGCAATATATAACTTAAACGCAATATTTAACGAAATACTAAAAATATTTAATAAACTCCCTTATAATGAATGCTAAATAATTATTGACCAGTGACGTCATAAGCCAGTCGTGTTTTGTATAGGGCGTTCTCGCACGAATCGTAATTTGTCAGTTTTTAAGTCGTTATAAGTTTGTAACGAAAAGTCCTAGGTACAATATATTTATTTTAACCGTTTTTAATGTTATTACTTATTCCATTCTAGTAATAAAAAGAATATGGTCAAATACCCTATTGTTGAAGTATCCTCGTAGCTCTGGTTATTTTAGGTCTGAATTGTCAACCTTAAATGTGTATGATCTTGAATTTCGCTTTGAAAACCTCCTTAGTTTACTTATCCCCATCACTATAGCTCCTTCTACCAATTTTCCTTCTCTTCTCATGCTGTCAAACTATGTAATAAGTTGAACTCTGATATTCGGAACGCGCCATCAGTTCATACATGCAACTCCCGTTGCTCTTTCCCTGGTTTTTCCTCACACATCCTGTTCCTGTAATTTATTACTGTCAATAAATAATATATACCTGTGTGTATAAATCGGAATAATTTTTTTCTCTCTTTATATATTTTTATTAATTACCTGTTATACGCCATTTTTGTAGATAGCTTACCAATTTGTTTGTTACTGTTTTTTTATTTTATTTTACAATTTTATTCATTTCTGCTGTAGTCTTTCACAACATATATTTTTTCCTTGGTGCTGTCGTTGACTTAAAGAGTTTACTCCTGTAGCAGTAAGTGTGCTTTATATATTTCTACATTAAATTCAATAAATAAAGAAATAATTAAGGTTATAGTCATATTTTAATTGATTTTTAATTATTAAAGTTCCTTTAAAATTTTGCTTTTAATTTGCTTAAAAGTTGTTCTAGCTCCGGGAGTAGTCGGGATCTTGCTTCATACCTTATGAAGAACCTTAATTTTTTATTTTATTTTATGTAAAGGAAAAAAAACAAACAAAAACTAATAGAAATATTTAACAAATTCTAAACGCGAAATAATCTTGTGTTCTAACATTTCCACAAAGAACAAAGAAAAAATAGATACATTTATAAAATATCCAATTAAATAAAGTTATAAATGTAATATTGTTAACTTAAATAAGCGAATCAATTTTATGTTTTAAGAAGATATAAAATCAATACGGAATTTTATTCGCTTTGACTTGGTTAAGAGATGGCATGCTGAAGACAGAGATAGGACGAAAAATATATTTAGTTAATTAAATTAAATTACTGCTTTATCTTAAATTTTTAAGTAATCGACTTACCGTCAAGCAGAAACGGTTGGAGGTGGCCAGAATATAAGTATGCAAGTAAAGAATTAATCCATCTTATTTCGACTCTAGATTCACAGCCTTCTCTTCTCGGACTAAGCTTAATCCTATCGCAATCTCCTTACGACCACCGCTTACCGCAAGTATCCCATTTCACGGTAAGCGGTGGTTGTAAGGAGATTCACTGTGGATATATACGTATGTGTTGTTAAGTTCTATGCATATATGCGTATGTGTTGTTAAGTTCTATGCATATATGCGTTTGTGTTGTTAAGTTCTGTGTATGTATGCGTATGTGTTTGTAAATTCTGTACATATATGCGTATGTGTTGTTAAGTTCACAAATTTTAAACACATAATCAGTTTAGCCATTAAAATACATCTTTATATCATTTTTATAGTAACATCTTTATATCTTTTTTTTTGTCTTTTATGGTCCCGTACCTCGTTCCGTCTATCTGTCCGTCTCCCACAGTTAATTTTTGCAGACAGCTTGACGTCAAAACTTGAAATTCGGCACAAAAATAAATCATATTAAGCTGTATATATATTGAGTTATATATATGACAATAATATACTAAGCTGTATGTATATTAAACTGTATATATGACACTAATATATAAAAACTCAAAAATATTTCCAAAAATATTGAAAATACCCTGTACGTATAGTGTGGAGGGAATCGTCTGCAAATGTTAGATATAAATAATTGAAAAAATTTTTTTTTTTCATAATTTAAGGTAGTAAATCTTCAGAGATATACTGTCAGAGAAATCGTTCAGAGAAAAATAGGAAAATAAATACCAACCTAAAATTATGAAAAACAAGGTTAATTGAAGTGTACGCAAATGATTCTAGACGTCACAGTTTTTGAGATACTGACGATGACATTGATGATTACTTAATTAGATAAGAGTCGATTTTCATATAAAGCACCCGGTATGAAATTTTATAAGGAGTGAAATCAGAAGTTCAGAGCGTACGAAGTTCAAAGCGTTAAAAAAAGTAAAACAATTTGGATGTAGGAGGTAATCTCCGAAACTACTCATCCGATTTCAAAAATTCTTTCACCAATATTTAGAAAGAATCTTCAGAATAGACATAGGTTGTATATTATCGCGTTAATTTTTTTTTTCATGGCGATCAGTTTTGCAACGTAAGTTAACGAAAAGCAGTGGAGTGAATGCGTTTCTTACGAACGCTGCCTTAACGATAAGAGATATATTGATATATGATATTGATATTTATATTTATATACAGTGTAATCTATTTTATATATTCCAAGACAATTGTAATTAAGGAGTAAACTCCGGTGGCGCGTCGGAGCTAACACGCACAATTTTTTTTCCATTTTATTCTCTTGCCTTAAGTTTTTAAGTGCTTTGTGTTCTAATTTTGATTTCTTGTATTTTTTCCTAATTTTTCAAATTTGCAAATTGTAATAGAAAGCTATGATTTTTACCACAACTTAATATATAGATGACGTACTTACATTATGTAATATAGACAGAAAAGCTATATTGTAAAGAAATAGGAGAAAATAGTTACTACATACGTCAGTTCGACAATGACCAGTCTTAATTTAGTTATAGGTTAAGTGTCCCAATTTAGTTTCGTTAAACGCTTCTGTACTGCCCCCTCACTAAGATTGCATATTTAAATATGTTTAGTGGGAAGAGATATATAGAAGTGTGAAACAAGTTAATATTTGTCCCATTTCCTTCCTGACGAGCGTCAAACTCGTCAAACGGAGTGTAGTAAGTTCTGACAATAAATGATATAAGGAAAAAAACAGTAAGTAAAAAGTGTGAGTGCGCGCAGTGTTTGCGAAGCCGCGAGTAGAACAGAAAAACGCGTCTAGATGTCGGAGGCACGTTCGTGGGCAATTGTCGAGTGCCATCGCACGGACGGAAGTCTGCACGTGGCGACGCGCAATGCGCAGAACGAACTTGTGTCGGTGGTACAAAAACGCCACCAGCTCCAACGTGGGGTAGTGACAGGAAATTAGAAAAAAAAAATAAAACGCGTGTGTTTATAAATCCATGATCAATTTAATTACATGGCATAAACTTTATTTTCACAGTCAATAAGCAGGTTTATTTATAATAAATGTACAAAAATGCATATTGTTTCAGGATAATCGTTAAAAAATTTAATTTCTGTAAATCACAAAAGTAATAAGATGCGTCATCTGTTATCCGTAGGTTGAATTACAACATTCATTTCACTGAATATTACAGGACAGCGCTATAAAAATAATTATATTAATTCACCGATAGATGGAGCTGGGGTAACGTTATACGTTTTGCACCTGTACAACGTTATGGAAACCAAAGTTTCACTTCGAAGTGCTCTTGGCAAGCGTTAAATTCGGTTATTTTCTTAAAATGTAAGCAAAGTACGAAGAATAATTAATTAAAATTCAAATTAGTTCGATACGTTAATCATCTAAACCACCAGGCCGATCTTGTGAAATTGATTGGCCATGTACAAAAGTAAATATTAAAAGGGAGCCGAGTAGCGACGACAAAGGCAGTAACAATCAGAAAAGAATGGCTTCCGTTATTAAACTGTAAAAGACACACCAAAAACATTTGAAGTATTAACATATTTTACTAATAAAAGTTCGGTCCATAGGAAGAACTCATTAGTAAAAGAGCTGACGATTATCAGGGCGGTAGAGACTTGTTCTAAGGAATGTGAGTAAATAGGAAAACCTAATTTGTCATCAATATCACGCGAGTTTATTTCCCATCGGAAATACATCTGCCAATTTATTTTTTACTTACTATTAACGTTGAAGACATGCCGTATTTCCCTGGACGTTCTTATTTCTAGCCAGATTTTACTCGTGCCTGTCAAAAAGTGTCCCGTATTTTTGGAATTCGTAGCGAATAAGACGATATATGCACAAATCGTAACCCGTAGCTTCATCTGCGAACACCTAGTGAACAGAAGTGGTAAATAAAAATCGTGTTATGCCCCAGTTCTCGCACCCTGTCCGAACCTTCCCGGGACAATCTCGATTAAAAAAAAATAATAATGATTAAAAGTTATTTAATTAAATCTTGTCTAACACAAACATATTTACCATATATCCTTTTGATTTAAAAAAAATATACTACAAGTAATAAAATATACTACAAGTAATAAAATATACTACAAGTAATAAAATATACTACAAGTAAACTATCCTGAACCGTTTGTCCCATTTCCTTGGTGTCGGTCTTCTTTGTCCTTTTCTTCCAACGAACACGCCTTTGTGTTGTGTCGGCGTCAAGTTACGCTTCTTTCAGGTCTTTTTCGACCGTCGTCAACCAAGTGGAAGGTGGCCTTCCACGTCCTCACTTCGTTGTTGGCAAGCGTAGGGCATTGTTCACCTTGTGATCGTCCAAGCGTCTCTGGGTATATCCATACGATTGTAGGAGTCTTTTTTCACTTTATCGGTTATCGGTATATCATAATTTTATAAAAAAATATGATTTCCTTAATTTGATTTTGGTCAGTATTAAATTATGTATTTATTTAACTTTTTCTTTGTGTATCTCTTACATAGGGGAAAAAATGTGGCAGCCCTACTTGCTATCCACCCCGATATATTAATCACTTATTCAAAAATTAGTCAAAAATTTGCGTAAAACAATTTTTTCTAACAATTCTTTATTAGTTTGATACAAAATAGGTGCGAGGATATCGCAAGCTTAATAATAGTGTGAATTAACTCAAAATAGGGATCTTCATTATTACAATATTATTTACACCAAACACTAAACATGATGCTCTCCATTCATGTTTACATACAATTTATTAAACATGATGCTCTCCATTTATGTTTACATACAATTTATTAAACATAATGCTCTCCATTCATGTTTACATACAAGTTATTAAACATGATGTTCTCCATTCATGTTTACATACAATTTATTAAACATAATGCTCTCCATTTATGTTTACATACAATTTATTAAACATAATGCTCTCCATTCATGTTTACATACAAGTTATTAAACATGATGTTCTCCATTCATGTTTACATACAATTTATTAAACATAATGCTCTCCATTCATGTTTACATACAAGTTATTAAACATGATGCTCTCCATTCATGTTTACATACAATTTATTAAACATAATGCTCTCCATTCATGTTTACATACAATTTATTAAACATAATGCTCTCCATTCATGTTTACATACAAGTTATTAAACATGATGCTCTCCATTCATGTTTACATACAATTTATTAAACATGATGCTTTCCATTCATGTTTACATACAATTTATTAAACATGATGCTCTCCATTCATGTTTACATACAAGTTATTAAACATGATGCTCTCCATTCATTTTTACATAGATTTATAAAAACAGATTGATTGTTTGACTGTAATAAGCCAACGCATATATTTTTTATAAGAAAGGCTGCGGCAACACAGCAGAATAGACATTTGTTTCCTTTGAGCACAAATTTCTTAGTAATCGTATCTTGGTTGAAAATTGGCTAATCTTTTCAGAACGTTTTCTACATGTGTTCTATAAAAAATATAGGTGAAAAAATGGAAATGAAATTGGAATGCTTCATTAGGTAATAGGTATAACTTTCTGGACTGGAGTAGGTATAAGAGTCGTATTTACTGACCAATTTGGGCCTCAAAAACGTTCATCCTTTATCTTGTAACAAAATTTAATTTTTTTTCTACCATAATTATAAACACATAAATAAGTAAATATATATAATTTTAATAATTATGTATATGGGATTATAATAATTATAAACACATAATAACATAAAACAAGAAATAATTTTCACACCATTTACAGAAATAACCTAAATAATCGAATAAATACGAGAGAACATAAATAATTTTTTCTCTGCGTTTTCTAAGATAACAGTTGTATATTACTTAAATATTAAACTAACGAATAATTAATGTTTTATTAATAATTGTTCTGTAATTTTTGTGGGATGAGGTGACATAGTGGCAGACAAAAATTGTGAATCTTTTCTTTGGCTTCCAAACCTTTTAGACAATAAATTTACAATAACAATTCATAATGCAAGCTTGGTGCGTTTTCAATTTACACATATTTATGCGAATCAAGTCTCACATAAATTATTTCACTATGGCGCGCCAGAACTCCTATAGTTGAGTATCTAGTTACTGTGAGAAAATGCAAATGTTCAGATGCATATCAGGCGGGTATAGAAATAATTAAAGACATTGCGATTACATAAACACATTTAGTTATAGGGCAGGGACAGAGAATACCAGCAATATGTGGTATGATTTTATACTTAACGATGGCTTCAGGTTATTATTGAAGTAAGTATGCGTTAGCTTGAAATTAGTAAGTTAATGCATGGATCAATCAGGGGACGAGTACCGTGCGACCTTGTTGAGGTCATAGAATGATTCGGGCCAGCGGGGCTCGATTCCACCGCCTCGTGTGGGCGGCGCACCCCCTCGGTCCGTTCTGTTTGGAGACTATCCCAAGGCAGGGGACGGCGGCCACGTGCCGCCCCGGCACGTAGTTTTCAGGTTTGACGTGAATAATTACTTCCCTTAGAATTACTAGAGATAGCTTGCGGTCATTGACAGCGTTAAAAATGCTAAATTTAAACCCTTATCTTTCAGAATTTTAAATCGGATGAATTCTATCATTGTTTTCGATATATAAATTCAGATTAGAGAGAATTTGAAAAATTTACATTAAACAAACATAAACTTCACCGACGAATTTATAGAATCAAAGATAAGCCTAAGTCACACTTGATTATTACATTTTTTCCTTCAGTTTTAAATCATTTTAGCCGTACATAGTTCAAACATAATTTAAACGCCATGAAGCAATAGCTTATTAAAAAAATCACACCCTAATCGTATATAGGTAAAAACATTTTTTACGATTGCCACCCTGTAATCTATTAAACTTTTTTAAAATGGCCGATTCAAGATGGCCGCTTAAATTGAAGATAAAATTGTATTAACTTATTACATTCATTGTAAAGATAACATTGTAAATCCAACCAATAAAAAATCACAGGCAAAAAACTACTAAAATTGTGTGGATACTAACAATACGAGACTCCAATTAAATCGATGACAATAAAACTTAATCTGTATGATAGCCGTCACTAAGATTGAATTAATTATATTTTGGTATCTAGCAAAAGATTCTGTCGCTTTCAAGTACACTTCGTTTAGCACGAATCATAATTAATAGAAAATAGTATTAGTATTCGCTGCTCAAAAACGAGCATGTTACATTGGACGTTATTTACTATTTTCCGCATCTGAGCTCAAAAACTGGACTATAATAAAAAACCGAATGCATTCAGCAGTAATAAAAAACTAGAAAAGAAAAAAACTTGATTTCACTCAAAAGAATAAAACTTGAATGATTGGAATACAAGATACTATCTATGTAAACGTTTTTGTAATCTTCATTTAATTGCTTTTAATTTAATAGCAAATCCAACATATGTTTAGTTTTCACTGTATTTTACATCTATTCCCTTGTTTCCGTCTGTCTGCGTATCAGAGCCTCACAGACCTTCGGCATGTTTAGATCTACGTGCGATCAATCTGCCAACTAGATTTTTCAGATGGGGAACTCAAGGAAAATATCATTTTTTGTCAATGTACCTCCCATGCATCTTAAGTAGAGACGAGGTTTTTCTTTGAAGTTCAAGCGACTGCGATCGTTTTCGTGGAAAAATTCAGGTGAAAAACCCTACGCTTTACAAAATTCGAGGTCTTATTGCTTTTGGTGGTAAGCGGAGAAAAGAGGAAGTTATTTTAAATTTTATAGAGATTTTCTTTTAAGACAGAGATAAAAGAGTACAGAACCTACATGCATACGGTAAAGACACGCAAGAGTACTGCAAATATACATACAATGGAAAATTATGTAAAACTACTATGGGTACTATGGCCGGGATGACAGCCAGTATGCTGAAAGTAATTCAGTTTTTAATTTTCTAGCAACACTTCACATTTTATTACTTACGGCTCTCGTTGAGATTGATTGACGATTCCGTGATATTGGCACAAAACTTATTGAATTTAATGTAAGATAGGCGGCAGAATTTTCACAGATTGTTTAATAACAGAATTACGCCGTCTTCTTTTATTCTTCTATTTCTGATATTTGGAGAAATCAGCCAAGAGAAAAATCGTTAAACTGAAATACAGTCTCGATTTCTGTTATTATAAATTTCCCCTATCAATTGCGTTCTATTTCTTGTCTTCAATATTACAGTTGCAAACGTAATATGGAAGACGAGAATTGCTTTTACTTATGTTTGCAGACTTTAATTTAATAAAATAATCCTTTAATTGAATAAAATAATCCTTTAATTTAATAAAATAATACTTTAATTTAATAAAGTAATCCTTTAATTTAATAAAATAATCCTTTAATTTAATAAAATAATCCTTTAATTTAATACAATAATCCTTGAAATTTATATCAAATTTCATTATTCTGCTTTTATGAGTCGATTTTTCAAAAATTTCTGGAAAATGGCTTGATTTTCTTGGCAAATTTTTTTTTGCTTTATATTTATAGTTAAGACAGTAAATTGATATTAAGAATAGGACAGTAAAGCTATTTGAGCCGTAAATACCGACTATTTTGTTATATTATATAAACTGACATGTACGATAACTCAAAAATTAATCACTTCACTTTTCAAAAAGCTTTAGTCACAAAACCAAAATGGTACCCCGAGTTTTAATCCACACATGTTAAATCAGTGCGCTGAACAGTAACCGTAAAGTGAGGGAACAGCCACATGTTGGGATTCATCCTTGCACTCCAATGCGGAATCCGGGAAGTTAAAACAATATTTAACCATTTAAAGCACAAGCCCTATAAAAGTGGCTCCTGCAAAGAAAAGAGGTTGTGGCCGATCCGCACCTATCGTCGATCCGCGTGTACTGACAGAGACGGAAACATTTAGTTGGAAGTACACCTCTCTCACCCTCTCGACGTGTCGTGCCAACTCGAATCGATGGAAACTCGACCACTGACCTTAACTGCCAAAAATCGGCAGTTACCGCCAACAGATTGCCTACAATAATCGACGGTCTGCGTTGTGTAGTCAATTTAGCTTTTCACGCGCATAGATCACTTTCCTCTGTTCTAATGATGTTTTTCCATTTTAAAATAAGCGCTATTGAATTTGTTGACTAGACTTGAGAGTAAGTATAAACCTGTGCTTGTTAATATATATACGGTGTCCGTGACTAGATGTCGGACAAACAAATACGCTATTCATTGGCTATAAAGGAATCAATTGTCAAATAAAACGCCCTCCTTCTAAATGAGTGCAAAACAAAATATTACACATAACTCTATCCAACACACCCAATACTTGCTCGGGAGTGCGGTTCTTACCCTTACAACTAGATATCTTCGCAGCTGTTCGCGGTTATTCCCATTGAGCGGCGCTGAATAATGTGCGCAAGTATCGTGTGAACGAAAAAGATGGCAAATAATTATGAATATTATTTTCAATTTTCTGAAAAAGAAAGTCATATTTTGAATTTTTCTTTAACAACAGTCAATTATTCTTCAGTCAACGAATAACGTCTTTCTTCGTCCGACACTTACGCCGAGCATATGTATTATGTCGGTATCGCTAAACACTTCTAAACTTAGTTTATTAATTTTGTTGTATTTTGTGTCTGACACGGCCTCACTCAATCTCTATGCCTTTACGTCTGGATTAATATTATTTCAGAGCGTGGGATGTGTGACGAGTGTGACTCATTTTGTATATTATAGTGTTGCCAGAAACCAGTAAAACGCAAACGATAATGTTTTGTGACTACGTAATGGTTAAATTAAACGTGAAAGACGTTTAATAATTTTTCCACAATTAAATGAAACTACGTGATGTAGTATTATTCCTACTTTATTTAAATTCTTTACCACGACCTAGGTTTCATTGGATTACAATATCTTCAGATAGGTAATTAGCAAACATCACAAACAGATCTTTGCTAGTTGCCCACTTGAAGATGTTGTCATAAAACGTAACCGGTGGTAAAGAGTTTAAATAAAGTAGAAATAATACTACATCACGTAGTTTCATTTAATTGTGAATAATGAATTTCTATAAAATTAACGCCAAATATATTCAATTAATAATTTGTATTAACATTTTGTACATCATGTTATGATGTGATCTCTCAATGCAACGATATTGTTTTATTTTGTTCATTCGCATGTCTGATATAGAAATAAAAAGATACTAGCGTGACCCGTGCGAAGTCTTCGCATTATTTATTCTATTTTAATAAAATTGACATATAGAGGCGCAAGTATCAAAAGCATTGAGCTAAAGCGCCACTTTATTTATACGTAAGTGGATTTGAAATTAAACAAAAATTTTACCGACCGTCAATCATATTGACGTTTAGCCGTTAGATGGCAGCATTGCTGTTTTGTGTATATAATTTTAATAATTAATTAATTTGCAAAAACAATAGCAATAATAATTTTTTTAGTTGTGGATGCCGGTAGAGCAAGCAATTATCTATAAAATGATATATAATTTATGTGGATTAGTTGTGAGGTTTTTTCTAAAAAAGGAGTGTAACATCTTAACCTTAGCGTATTAATATATATGATGATGATGATGATGATGATTAAATAAAAAGATAAAAATAGAAATTTTAAAATTTCTGATAATTTCAACTTTTTCGAATGCGTACGTCGATTCCACCACGATTCCACGGTTATTTCTCAACTCACGTCTTATTTGTAATACGAGCATTTTTCTCATCGGCTGTACTGATTCGCGAGTTTATTCTACGTAGAAAAGGAAATTCAATAATCTCGTTTAGGTCTCGACGTGTTCAATATTTCAGGGGATTAATTTCTAACAATTGTAATATACAAAACAATTATATGGAAAAGTAGTTATTTTTGTGAAATATATTTAGGATAGCCTGTTGGTCTGAAGTCGTAAATACTACGAAGAATACCTGATTAATGAAACGGAAATGGCAATATTTGGACAATAGCTAAGAAACGAATAATGTTGCCTAATGATAAAAATAAGAATATTTTTTTATTTTGTGATTGTAGTAGCCAACTTCACATTTAATACAATGTTCTTGTTATGTACATTCATGGGCCCATTACTTAAGTAAATCTATATATATATATATATATATATATATATATATATATATATATATATATATATATATATATATATATAATTTATTTATCTACTTTAATGTATCTAATTGATACATATGACGGACTTATTGCTACGAGAGCAATCTCTTACAACCAACCATGACACCAGTCCAGCCCAGCCCCGTTTGACGAACGGCCTGGAATCGAATCCGGGTACCCGCTATGCGCCGCATCGTCAAAAGCCGTATACCTTGTGATCAATCCAATACACAACAGCGACAACATATTGGGCGTATTCAGTAGGTACTTGGGCGAATGACTACATAGAAACACCGGGTGATGTGGTTTGGTTTTTTATCCAATTAATTAATGATTTACATTGATCCAGTAGCTGAATCCAGATATTGGCCTGGAACCACGCCATTTACATTTAGTTCAGTAGTTATTCTTATTTGGATAGACGGTTTATGTGCCAGCGACTGGACTGCGCGTTCACACGAATCTAGTAACGCTGGCACGGAGCGCGGCGTGCGGATGGCAGACGCTAGATTGAAAAATAAGCGTCCGCTCTAATCCGATCCAGCGCTGGATACTCGACGCTGGATTGAATTATAACCTCTTTACACGGATACAGTGACTATCCAACGCTAGAATCCAGTGACACTGGATCCAGTTACTGGATCAATGTACATCGGCACTTCAAGAGTGAGATAAAACACTTACCTAAAGCCGAGCACGATCCCGGCTCATTTTCATATGAGTAGCATAGCTTCTAGCGTTAGTTAAAAATTAAACTTGTATAAATATTGATCATAAAAAAATACTCTTTAATTTTTTTGATTAAAATACTCTTTAATTTGTTTTAATTTTTTATTAAAATACTCTTTAATTTGTTTTAATTAAAATACTCTTTAATTTGTTTTAATTTTTATTTATTAAAATACTCTTTACTTTGTTTTAATAAAATACTCTTTTTGTTTATTATTAAAATAATTTTTTTATTAAAATACTCTTTAATTTGTTTTAATTTTTTATTAAAATACTCTTTAATTTGTTTTAATTTTTTATTAAAATACTCTTTAATTTGTTTTAATAAAATACTCTTTAATTTGTTTTAATTTTTATTTATTAAAATACTCTTTACTTTGTTTTAATAAAGTACTCTTTTTGTTTATTATTAAAATACTTTTTTTATTAAAATACTCTTTAATTTGTTTTTTTTTATTATTAAAATACTCTTTAATTTGTTTTAATTTTGTTTATTTGACATTATGATCAATAAAAGAGTGCGGTTAATAAAATTCAAATCTGCTTTAATTACATCTAATAAGATTCTTTTTTGCACAGAAAATATGACAGTGTGCAGTGCACCATTTCTTAAATTTACAGTGCTTGAAGTATTGTCACCAGACACTGTTTTAATTTCGAGTCTGTTTCCCAGAGACCTATTTATTGCACGTTCAGAAATTGCGGTGAAGAAAATAAGGAGGATGTAAATTTGCAAAACAGACGTGCTAGGCCGTTTCATAGGCAATCTGGCCCCCATCGAGGCAATCTGGCACGCCACCCTTCATTCCCTGGATCTGGTACCTCATAACCTCGTACTTACGACTTAACGCGCGGGCGATTGGAGGGGTTAACATTTCATCCACGTATTTTATAAGTATCCGATTTCATCTCGTCTTCGCTTACAATTCCGTTCGTCGCTTCTCGTCTGGAGAACGACCGGCCATCTTGTAATGGTATGAGTTCTCAGCGGATGGGTGTATTCTTCTTAATAATTCGGGGTTGTAAAGAAGGAGGGCTTTATTTTAAAATTTCATGCGAATTGTACGTTGGGAGATACGCTTCGAACGGTCGCGTTGACCGTTTCACGTTACGTTGTTTATTTAATGACTTTATCGCTCCTAATACCAGTAACGTTGATATCGATGTGGAATTCAAATAACCACGTTAAAAAATATTAGTTATTATTGCGGATAATGATAATGAGTTAGATATAGAGTAACAACAATGCAGGGAGCACTGGAACTCTGGACCATCTGAATTTCTTGTTAATTCATCAATTTCGTCATCAATTTAATTTTTATCAAAATAGGCTTTAATAATGAAATTCATTATTATATATTACGTGGATCCCGCGGATCAGGATACTTCCAAATTACAATACCACCGGGGCATTCTGTATTGTGGTGAGACATTGGTCTATGCGTCGTCGGTGCGGAACTTGGTGATTCGTCAAAGTCCAGAAAGTCAGAAGAGTCATGCTTATATCGCAACACGCGCCACTTATGTCTCAAGCCAAAGCATATAGAAGTCGCGCAAAGCTTTATCAGTTTCAGCAGGTTCCTTGCTCGCTGATCTCGCGATTATTGGATGCGTGACTAAATCTGAGTTGATCAGAGACAGGAACTCTAATGGACCTTTTATACGAATAGAATGGAATTCTGGGAATCTTAAGGACGTGGTTCTTTAATCACCGAGTCTTGGTTGAAAATAAGTCAATATTTGAGCCGCTCAGAGAATGACTACGACAAATTTCCGGGGTTTTTTGTAAATGCCGATTACTTTAGCGGCCTTCTTCTTAGGTAATCGTATACTCCTATGGCATTAGGGTGATCATTGTGGACCATAGTAGAAATTCTAGGAATATAATGTATTGACGGGGTTTAGATACAATTTAACCCTTACTAATACAATTGTCTGGTCTGACTATAGACCGGCAACCCCAATCTCGTTGTTTTAATCTTAATTAAATTTAATCTTATTAAAATTTAATTGCGCTATTTTCGACTTACGAGTTTTTAGCTGTCAGAGGCTAAACGCTACAATCGCATGCCAATTATGGTAATAAGTCTTTGAAAACAGTCTTTATTTACTCCAGAAATGATATGGTAAAGTAAAACGCCGAGTAAAACACTGGTGGGCATTGAGAGGCACAATTGGAGTGATAAGGAATCTAAAGCTTATTTAGCATAACGTACTAACTGTTTTGAGCAACACTGAATTGCGCTCACCTGATTACATTGATGAATATTTGAACAACAATTTACGGCTAATGCCTTCTGATCATTCTCACTTATGTAGGGTAACTTTAATGGTGAAATAGGTATTTTCAAGAACTTGTTACAGTTTAGAGCACAAAGAGAGTATCGGCCAACATATTTCAAGACACTGTTCAAAAGGCAATTTGAAAAGCTGATGAATGTTTACGATTACAGTAGAATGTCAATTAACCGAACGTCAATCATTCGAGACTTTAAGCAACCGAGCGCGCATATCGATGTTTAGTCAAGTTAAATATGATAAAAATCTATAAATATTCACAGTTTCGGTAATGAATATTAACTCTAAAAGAAAACAAAATTAAGGAATATTATGTTAAAGTGTGAGAATTGTCTATTACACTACGTATTAATACAGTGTTTTATCACACGCTTATTTGTTTCTGTAAATGCAGTATTTATTGTAATGTATATTTAAAGTACCTACAATTTCCTCTTAGTTTTCAGCACGTTTTACTTGTTAATATCCATACTTAAACGTAATTACTGTTACTTTACGTTTAGTATTATTTGATTGTTCCAAAATTTGATTACCCTAATTGAAACAATTGATCCGGATAATCGACTCGATACAATATTCTCTATATCATGGATATACCTTATATGTATATATATATATATATATATATATATATATATATATATATATATATACATACATACTTACACACACACGCATAAAATTAAACACTTAAGGCTATAACTTACATGAAACTATTCACAAATATTAATATTATTCGTCACAAAGTAAATATACTATTTGTAATACCTTACACGTAAATATACTATTTGTAATACTTTATACGGTCACAGAAATTAAAGTATCGTGAATTTCTCAAAGACTTATCAGATCAAGATCTAATTACAGTTTTCCGGTAAATTTTATATGAACGCCTCAAGGAAAACTGTTTTTTCATAATAGTAACTGTAGCAATATCGAATATTGGAGGGAAATAATGTTTTTTGTACGTTTTCAGCAATATATCAAAAATTATCTCACGTAAACATTGGAGAAAAAATAGTTTTGAACTCCTTAAAACTCACTTTCAATTAATATCGCGCAATCGGAAACAACATTTTTTTAATATTGAAAGTTACCAACTCTTAAATTACCATATATGTTATAGGTACTGCAAATTATGCAGGTTAATACGCGCCATTACAATGCCAAAATTATTTCTAAGAAAAACTACTGTGATAGGTGGACTTACTCCTTAGTAATATCCGATAACATCGATGCAGAACTAAAATATCGACCTTTAGTAATACGTAAGGTTACGATATTTTTGGACAAACGGGCAATTTGGAATCGAGATTTAATAGCCGCGCCACGGAAACATAATAAAAGAAATATTTTGTTTCTGATTTCGTCTATTTCCCCAATAAACTATATGTAGCTCCACAATCATTTGATATGCTGTCGAAGAAGTTGGTTACCTTGCTATCTGTTTATCTCTAGATATGCTTATAGTTTATCTAAATCTAAATAGATAAATGTTAATACAACCAATTTGGTCGAAAATATTTCAATCTTATTTGATATTTCAAAATTCAAACCAGTCCGAACTCACCGTGTACTGCTCACGGATAGTATACGAAGACTAATACTGTTCGGAGATATTGAGGTACAATATCGTTTCCGAACAAAAATAATTTAGCAACGTACTGTCCCGCTAGAGATTTACACACACACACGCAAACACGCGCACGCAAATACATACAAACGTTCAGAAGAAGAAAAAAAACTAATAAGAACAGCATCATAATTAAATAAGTCCACCACCGACGCATGAGTCAGGAACAAGCCAGACGAATTAACACAAAAATTAGAACACATTTCTGACAATAATAAACATCAATACAACATGTACATTTAAGTTATCCACAGAAGTGTTGTCGAATGTAAACTACATTGCCAGTCAAACAGAACAAATAATATAATAATAATAGCATTTCAAATATTAAATGTAACTAATAAATGTATATTACAAAACAACAATAACACAAAATGTCATAAGTTACAGTAATAATACCAATTTTAAGTTACAGTAATAATACGAATGATAATAATGGAATTAACAATAATGAGTTTATTATATATAGTTCATTTTTGTAATAAAAAATTAGGAATTTTTCTTTTAAGTAAATTAATTTCAGTTGAAAATTTCATACAAAAAATTAAGTAATTATAACAAAATTGGAACTTATTATATACTATAAGCAGTAAATTATATTTTTTTTCATCATTTCTAGATAGTTTATGAAATTATGTTTATAGTATTACATTATTAATTGATTTTATGTAATAAATGTTGCACAGAATGAACGGAAAAAATATTTACGAAAATAAACTTACTTCAAAAAATATTACGGGATGAATACAAACTGGTATAAAGAATAAAACAATATTCGTAGATCGTAATATAAATCATTTGATACCCAAATACATAAAAAAACGAATATGCGTATAGAAAATTGAAGGTGAAATACATATAGTATTTTCTATTAGCATGTTCTTTCATAGGCGTAAAGGTGTTTTTTATACAAACTTCTACATATTTTCACAGCTTACTACATATTTCAACAGGTTGATTCGGAATAACAGAAAAACATAAAAAATAGCCAAAAATGTTGTTCTTATTCAGAATAATGTCTTCAATCACTTCTGTAATGTCAATTATGAAGAAAAAAGATCGTGTCAATACTTTGCGCGTCGTCAGCAAAACTTATTATTAAATTTTGAAAAAGTTTTCCGATAATTTTTAAAGTTATGTAAAGCTAAGGCGGCATTTGATATAATAAATGTATTGATTTGTTTTATAACAAAAAATGGTAATTTTTTACATTTCAAAGCTTGAGCCTCAAACTTTTCACATTCATGTTTTGAGTAAGTCATCAAGTTTAAGTGAATTAAAAAATTAACGAAAGGCAGTATAACTTTTTACCCCAGAATTATAAGTTCCTACATTGAGAAATAGACCGGAAAGAAAAGTGAACCACCTTAGTAAAGTATACTTAGCTGTGTTTGTCCTCTTTCGCAACATAGGAATTTATACTACTGTGGCTGGCATGCAGGGAAACTGTACGGAAAAAGATTTTCTCTCGAATCAACTATTCTCGCCTTTATTACACAATTAGCTTAATGCTTCCCCTCTTTCCCCTTCAGAATAATAATATACAAAGAATTTTCATTCCCAACCCACGTGGTGGCTACGCACCCTTTTTTATTGTACATCTTAATGGCCCGATCGCCTCTGAAGTCGGCCTCGCTTCTCCGAATTTAGGTCGCGCTCAAACCGACGCAAGGAATGAGAGTGCCAACTTGCGATCGTAGGCCGGGCCCTTTAGTGTGGGGGCGGCTGCTCCTTGAGAATTCTCCCGCGCTTTATTTAGCAACGCCGCTCGGAGCCCCTATTTGCTTCATTAAATAAATTACTTTGTTCACTCGCGATTGCGTTTAATTGAAAGATGGTAGGTATCAGTCCGAGAATATGAAAGAAATAGCTTATCGAGGGTTTAAAAATGACTCCAGAGCAGTTTTGATGCAGTGTACGTTGTACTTAATTAATTTGAAGAAACGAAGAAAGAGCAACCTTTTTACCTGCATTAATTTGAAGCAACAAGAAGCAATTTCTTTTTTGATATAGCTCAGCGCTCTTTAGATATAGCGTAAAGATATGTATCTTGTAATTACGTTGAAGGACAAAGGAATAGATAAGGTCAAGAAGTATACGTCAGGTAACGGATACGATTTGTTTCATTAGAATGAAATTCGTAGTTTCAGAGATCTGCTTCTGTGTACTGGTATAGCAAGAATTTTCTATGTAATTCTTGTCAAGAAAATGCGATGAAAATTATATAAAAAAAATTTATGAAAAACTGAGAAATAATTTATTTTTCATCTACAAAATATTTTTTATTTTCAATATTTTCTCAGTTATAATTACATTTAAATGTTCATTAACGGGTTTAATTTTTTTGAAAAAAAATTCAATTTATTGGTATAATCGATTTTCCTTTCTACGAAATAATGCTCGTAATATTTAAAGCCAAGCAAGGGGTTCGCCGTATCGCGACGAATCGCTTTGATGAGACCACGCGTCGCCCGGTGTGCGTGCACCGCAGGACGCTTAACCCTTTCGTTAACCTTTAAAGCATATATTAAAAGAACCGGGTGAACATATTATATTGAATACCTTATTTTGGACTCTGGAATCCATAGAAACCGGTTTGATATACCAATTTAAATACACCTGTATACGCATCAATAAACAAACTCACTTTATATAAACATCTTCGCATAACACACAAAATTAAGGTCCCAGATCGCTACGTATGTGAAAAGGTTGATTTTTTTTGTTAGGCCAATAACAAACAAAACCTAAATATTATTAAGCTACATACAACTTACGTGGATCGATACACTATGTCTATCAGGATACTATAAACAATACGTTGACGACAGTTTCATTTCAACCAAATAAGCTATTTCTATTGAAATGCAACCGTATTCTAAGTATTAAAGTCACATGAAAATCCGTTTAACATCACTCGATCCCTTATTTTCATATATGTTGTCCGTTTAGTTTCTTAGACCCCACGTAAAATTAAATTCAATCTGTATTTTTAATAATTTAATTAGTTTTGCTACACTAACTCAAATTACAAAAAAGAAACAGAAGTTTCGCCGATGTTTTACTCAAACTTTTACGTAATATATCCATCTACCTTTGCTTTAATAACCTCTGCGCACAGTTTAAGCAAGCTGTCGATAATTTTGATTGCGCGCTTAAAAGAAAAATATGGTTTATATTTTTCTTTTAAGCGCGCAATCAAAATTATCGATACACATAGAATTATAAATTATTGATTTTTGTATTTTTCTCATTACTTGTGGTATAAGACCTTCCATTAAAGTGCTCTACGACTAGCATTTCAAAAATGTAGGTCAACTGGTAGGGTACTTAACCTATGGGGTTTAATGATCAGTGAGTAAAACTATTGTATGAATAAAAAAAATGACCTTTAAAGGGCCATATCTTTTTGCTGCGTAGACCAGAAAAGTGGACTAAGAATAGAAAATTTTGACAAACAGACGGACGGAAAACCAGGTGATCGTACAAGATTAAGACAAGAAATAATCTCTGATACCTGTTGTAATTGAATAGAATCAACACCATTTGTTGCTACGCTCTCACGCCGAGCTCATATAATATAAACCAAAATTACTTACTCAATAAAGTTTAAATGTTTACATTAATTTTATGGTTTAAATTTGTTACTGTGTGATGTCGCTGCCAATAAGGTCAGTTATTTCAATGAAATTTACATTTCAAATAAATTAATAACAAAAAACTGGTAAGCAAATCATTTTCAGTCGTAACATATACACGGTATCCGGAAATAAGTGTCGGAGAAAGAAAGACACTATTCCTTGACCGAAAAATATTTGTCGTTAAAATCAAATTTAATAGATGACTTTATTCAAAGAATTTAAAATAAAATTCATAATTAATTGTCATCTTTTTCGTACACACGATACTCGCGGACATTGTTCAGCGCCACTCGGGGGAATACCCCGCGAACAGCTGCGAAGACAAGTATTGGGTGTGTTAAAAAGAGTTATGTGTAATTTTGTTTGCACTCAATTAGAAAAAGGGCGTGTTTTACGTTTTATTTATTCCTTTATAGCCAACAAATAGCATCTTCTTTGTCCGACATCTATTCCCGAACACTGTATATATTATAACCTATAATAAACAAATTTTGTTTATGCGTGTAAACGTAAAAACCAAACGAAAAACTAATTAACTAACAAAACCTTTCTATCATGGTATAATATTAGCTTGATATTTACAATATTTATTTGAAATGCAATCGTATTGTAACGTCTTAACGGCGTACGGAAGCCCCGTTTATTATGATCACTCGGCTGGAACTATGACGCACATAAAAAAATATTCTCATCTTGATATTCGTTGAGCGCATTTTTGTTAAATAAATTCGCTCCGCCACGAAGAGCCGAACCGCAAATATGCCCGAGTGATCTCATTAATATTAAACACACTTTATCTATGGTCAGTTTCTGTACCATTCATCTAATTGTATGTACATAAATATATTCGAATTGGGCAAACTCGCTCCGCCATTTGGTAAATATAATAATAGTTGCCATGGCAACGAGACTTGAAGGTAAGTAAAATGTATAGATTAGAAGAAAAAATATTGTCTGTTACTTTTTCTATGAATTATGGTGCACGCTTTTACCATAAACCACGTATTTTGGAGATTTGTTATCTTAGTGATGTTCCTCATATGCATAAAAAAAATTGTGTGTGTCAACTCCGACGCGCGACTAGCATTTTACTCCTTAAGTACTATTATCTTGGAATGTATAAAATAGGTAACACTGTATATAAATTTAAAGATCAATATCATTAAATGTAAATGGAATACTCTTTAATAAAAAAATGCTGACAATATAATTATTTTCAAGTAAAACACAAATGAACAAGATCAAATTTATACAACAAAATCAAAAACGCCAAATTTTAGTAACGCCAGATTAAGAAGTTAAAATTAAAAGAAAATTTTTAATTTTGTAGGATAGAAGACACTAAATATTCAAACATAATGACATTTAATGGTTACATCTTGATATAAGCGAACTATAGTAAACTATGTGTGGTCACACTCCGTCATTGCGATTATTCCATAAGAAAATGCCAATATGTGTGTAAGGCTTAGAATTCAAGTTAAAAGCATAACAATATCATAATAAAAAGAGATTGAGCAGGCTTTTAAAGGTAGATAAGAATAAATAATTGATTTTAATCTTAAAAAATTATACAAATTCAATGTTTAATTCCGTTTAATATCTTACAAAAAATCAGTTGCATACTACGTTGTAGTAAGAGGAAAAAGATTTAAATATACCCAAAATAAAAAAATCAACTACTTAGTTCCACTAACCATCTAAAGATGTCGCTACATGTAATTTTATATCTTGGTAACGCTTCGTTGCGTTCTTGCGTCGCAAACGTTTCAAGGCGATTGCGTGCAAGAACTAGTTTTTAAATATCTTTCTTCCACTCCTTTCATCTTTGCCGAATCAATTACTTTTATTTAAAAAAAAAATACCTTTCGTGTTATCAATGTGTACCTCAAATTCTACACAATATCCTTTGAGGTTTGTACATGCTCGTCAGCGCCTACGGCGAATACCTTTTCAGAATAATAATAAGTTTAGGGGTCGTTTAACACCTTTTCCTTGGACGCCACACGGTAGAAAGTGAAGGTAAATTGACATTAAAATATGACCAAATGTTGTGTTTTGATTTTTAATAACGAATAGTTTCAATATACCGCGCCGCGATCGAGACGTGGCAAAATAATAAATGGCTTATGTTCTGTCATGTCGCGTTTAAAATTCCAGGTGTAATATTACAGCAGACCATTATCAAAGAATAGGCAGTGTTTATGTTTTAAGGCGATAAATGTTTCTACGTTAACAGTTAACATCGCTGAAGCTTTCATCGAGAATACAATATAATTAAATATTCGCAATTAAATGAAACTACGTGATGTATTATTTCTACTTTATTTAAATTCTTCGCCACGACCTGGGTTTCGTTGTATTACATATTTGCTAATTGCCTACCTGAAGATGTTGTAATACAATGAAACCTAGGTTGTGGAAAAGAACTTAAAGAAAGTAGAAACAATACTACATCACGTAGTTTCATTTAATTGTGAATAATGAATTTCTACAAAATTAACGCCAAATATATTCAATATTCAATAAATTTATTGGAAAAATCAAGTAATCCTATATCAAATGCGCAATAGTACTAGTTACATGAATAGTACTCTGCCATTTAAAAAAAATGGGTCGAGTGTGTATTCAACCACGCACCATGAGCGATCCGTACCAAACTATGAAAATTTAAAATTTACATAGTTTGGTACGGATCGCTCATGGTGCGTTCATTTAAAATTTAAAGATTTTTAATATTACCTACTCAAACTGCGTTTTATTTAGTTTACATAGATGAAATTCGCACCAACAGGATACGATGCGCGCGCAACCATTCAGTCTGTACAACGTTCGAATAAAACGTTTCATATTAACTTACACGGAATATTGGTTAACTGATAGAACAAGATTTTTTCGGATTCCTGTCGAAGACAAAAACAGTAATTTATCTTTTTTTTTAAGACAATTATCAAGAGTGAATTACAGATATGATCGATTTTTCTTTTTGTGAAATAATACTTGTCCAATATTCAGAGCTGAATAAGGGGTTCGCCGCGTCACGTCGTATATCGCTTTGGCGGGATCGCGTGGCGCCCGGTGTGCGTGCATTACAGGTCACTTAACCCTTGCTTTAACATTGGTACAGTTTATCTCGAGTACGGGATAAAGTATGAGAAAAAATGATTGACATATTCATAATCAAAATTTGAAAAAAAAAATTATATGTGTGCGTGTGTTATATATATATATATATATATATATATATATATATATATATATAAATATATATATATATATATATATATATATATATATATCGAAAATACGAACGAAACGTTAGTAACAGCGAAAAATTAATGACAAACATTTTCGATTTCTTTCACTTTTTTTAGAATACTTATTTCAATAAGTTTTTGTACTTGACATCTGATATAAAATGTTTTGTCTCAAATTTCAAATTTGTTTGTCCGTCCCATCCCTCAAAACTGTCCCCTAAAAGAGAAATTTAAATTTTACGTTTTTAAGATTTATAAATAACCACTGCTCCCTACAACAGTTAAGTTTCAACTTGCTACGTCAAATGGTCTCTGAAAAAAATGTGGGGTGTAATTAAAATGATATTCTGTTAGAATCGTGGTTCTATAACATCTGTTTCAGCCATCATCCACGATTTAAACCCGCTAATACATAGTACTGTGATTCTACCCTATTTTGCTTATTTAAACCCCCCCAGACACCCTTAAAATTATATGCACCCTACATATTAAAATAATGCTTCATGAAAGTCACGTTGAAATGTATTAAATGCATTCTTCTAATTTTTATTGGACATTATTATTCCTATGACATTTTACGCCTTTCATTCTTAATCTTTTTAAAGTACAAATAAATTTTAAAGAAAAACTGTTGTGTCTATTTATATTGTCGTCGGAAGAATAAATTCTGTAAATAAAAATGAACGATTTATTTCCACACTGCTCCTTGCCACCTTGGGTTGCCATATATATAAAATTACTTTTTCCTGGACATTTCTAGTATAAGATGCAGATGTGGAATTCAAAGCAATGTTAATAGTAAAACCTCATTAAAAGAATATTATTTATACCTTTCTATTTACACTGTACTGTAAAAATCAAAGTAGTATAACTACTAGTATTTTAAGAAAATAATTAGGTTTACCCGACAAAAGTTTGATTGAACTCTACGAAACATTCAGATCAATTAAAATAAATAAATATTATCTTGTACTAACAAACGTAAAATAAATTTTTTAACAAAAGTGATCGACTCATTAAATAATAATAATTTAACACAAAACAGTAGTTACGTTAATCATGAACATCCAAATTATTAAAAGTTAATACTAATATTTGACAAAAGAAATTTGTAAAGATTTACTTATTTTTCGATAATTAATCTTATATAAATAATTGCAATTAGGAGCTTAACTTTCGTAGTTTGACAATAACAATATTTAATTTATTAGGTTCTTGTTTTGATTCAATTATTTTAATCAATTTATTTCAATCGGGATTATTTAATAACTACTGTTAAATACTGGAGCAAGACTTCGCAATTTATTCGAATTTGAAATTATGCATTGATTAGATCCGTTATCATCCGATTCCTGACTTTCCACTGATCAAGTTAATAAATAAAAATGCGGCCATGGCATGTACAGGTTCGCGAAAAATGCCAATAAAAACAATTGCTGTAACCATTATACCTAAGCATAGCCAACATGCTAAACGAAGTTACGGACGAACGGACGAACTTCACGTATTCAACAATCGCTCCTCTAATTAGTAATTATTTTGTAATTTGACAAACTAAACTAGAATCAAGTAGGTATGGTTATGCTCAAATTAAAAAAATATAAATTTTTAATTACAATAGCTACACAATTACCAATGGCAAAACCGCAGAGAAAACACGAATTATTCCATCGATCTGTGTATTTATTGTTTGATGTATTATATATTATTAATTGCGTTAAAGATAGTTTTAAAATAAACAACAGTGATAGTTCGCCATAACAGTGACAGTGTATAGGCAGAGTGTTGCCACATCGCTTAAATTCATATAAATGTAAAACTTTTGACGTGCTTTCAAAAGTAAAGTTATCCACATCCAACATATTACAGTCCAGCTGATGTCGATATTTAATCAAAGCGCAAAATGAACATGAAAAACATTTAATTCGGCAATAAGCTCATGAAGAGAATTTAAAAACAATTAGGCAAGGGTAAAAAGAATTAATTTTCATGGACAACAAAACATTTTAATCGTTTGTAATTGATTTTAAATTAAATTACCTAGATATTCAGTTATTCTTCCACACAATAAAGTAGGGCAAATAAGTATAGCTATAAAGTAGTCTAAGCCTATGCGGGATTAAACGAAAGCTGAAAACCGGCTAAATCTTTGTCGGAACACACATAAAAGAATGATTAAAAAAGGGTTATCTACGTAAATCGAAATTATTTAGGCAAGTTAATAAAAAATTCAATTAACTAAAAATTACTTTTTAAACTAAATCTATTTTCCTAAAATATATAAAAAAAAAATGGCTTGGAAGTTTTACTTTCGAAAAAGTCGTATAATCATCGTCCTACCTCATACAGTTATGTAAATTTTTTGTCGTTGTGTATGTGTTGTAATATAAAGACCAGAGAAAAAACTAAAGATAATATCTAGTAACAATTGAAAAAAAAAACAAAATTGTCAGTCGTTAATAAACAAATAAAGTAAATATATAAATTAAATTTGTTGCGGAATACTTGCCATGCGAGTTGAACTGACACTTGACCGATTTTTTATTACTCAAATAGTTTCAAATGGGCTTACATATTTTATCACCTGTATTTTTTTGAGTTTTGATTTTTTTTCTTTTTACTACGCTGCCTTGTAATGTGTGACATAACATATAAATTTTGTTGCAATCTTTACAAAAATAATACTATTGAAATTGGACAATGCAGCGTGTTATCGGATGTAACCAAGTAGTTGTCAGTATAATTTGATAAAGACGCATAAAATTAAATTCATTATTTTTGTTGTATCGGACATAACAATGCATAAGTATTATTATAAATATTTCTATAGAATCTTATTTCGTATATCAATTTGCATAACGCAGCATTACTGTCAACGCATTCTCAAGCAAACGGTAAAGTACATTATACATGTACGTATACGCACATATACTCGTATGTACCGTCCAATCGCACATAGTTTTATTAGTAGGAGCGCACATATGTAACACATACGCGGACACGCTTCCCGCATAACTTCACACGAACACAAAGGCGGTGTAATTTTGTAATTACAATGTTTCATTGAATAGGCAGCTCTGTTAGCCAGAAATACTTATTGTACGCGCAAATACCCAAGTAGCTAGCGTACGGTTTTGTTACGTAAACATGGAAACATAAATGAGCCGTGGCGGCGCGCTGCTGTCTGTAGGCGTTCAAATATCGATAGAGGTGTTCGTTCTCTATTTTCATCAATATCGATATTTCGTATAAAAAAGCGCTGTTATCGATATTTATTTATCGTCACAATCATTTATATTTTAAAAGAAATTGAACTTAAGGTTTAAATGAACATAAAGTGTCATGAAACTTATTATCTCACACACAAGGTCTTAGAAAGGCCATTTAATGTATTCTCAGTTATTGTAGATCACAGCTACGTTAATTTCAATTGCGATATATCTTAGCTACGTGCTTTAAATGGTATCTACTGTCTGTATTTTCCACTGTTATTTCATGGAAATTTTACATAGACTGATATATTAAACCTAAATAATAAAACGTCATAATCATTAGGTATATCATGTATCCATACACCAGGATCACAATATAGATATTTATATATTAAAGCAGCTGACAGTTCCCCATTTTCTTTACGGCAAGAAATTAGTAGCCTCATTGTTGAACCCGACACTTGATCCTGCGGTTGAATGTTAATGACATTCATCAGCCTTTTTATAAAATACGACTTTTTGTAAAATGGCTAGATGCTTTGTACACCCGCGGATCGTATAATGCGACTGCGATAGATCAACTAAGCACAGATTCATTAATTAAATGACAATTAACGGATCAGATTTAATAAACTGTTTTTTTCGTATATGGGTGTTTTACTTTTGTCACCGATTGTGACATGTAAGAGAACCGAAAGTAATGACGATTTTATTAGATTGATTAGTAAGTTTTTAGCCAAAACTTTGAGACTTTTCTGGAAAGTTTCTCGAAACTTCTAGAAGGTTTTACTGTAAGATATTAATAGGCCGAAGTGCAGTCTGTTGACAACAGTCAGCGCCGAAACTTTAAATGTATAAAATAAAAGATATTGAATATAAATCGATATCAAATGCGGATTCTATTATTTTACGAATGCGATGGGCGAGTCCACGGTGTCTTACGCGACGGCAAAGATTTGGTTCAGAAAGTTCAGGAATGAGGACTACAATCTTGAGGACGAACCCCGTACCGGACGTCCTGTTGAATTAGACGTTCAACGATTACGGCGACTAATCGAGGAGGATCCTCGACTGACGACTTGTCAGTTGGCAGATAAGCTACACTGCAATCATGGCACCATAGAATCACATTTGCACGAATTGGAAAAAGTTTGAAAATACGGTGTATGGATATCCTACGAGTTGTCATCATATTACCTTCAGTGCAGAGCTGATACTTGTCAACAGTTATGGACATTGAAACGTAACTTCGACTGGTAAGTAGGTTACATAGGTGAAGTTGGTTACATACGATAACTATACACGCAAACGTCAATGGTTGGGTGTCGGAGAAACAGGAGTTTCAGTATCCAAACCGGACATAAATGCCAAAAAGGTGATGCTCAGCTGCTGGTGGAATGTCAAGAGTGGCTTGTGGAAATGGCTGGAAAAAGCTGGTGGAATGTCTATTATTCATTGGGAGTTACTTCCAGAGGCATCTACAATTAATGCAGATATTTACTGTGAAAAATTGGACCGATTAGCTAACAAATTGAGTAGCCAACAGGATCTAGTTTATTTTCTACATGCTAATGCTAGACCAAATGTTGCAAAACGTACTCGTGATAAATTAGAGGAGTGCGATCGGGTTCTACTTTCACCATATTAGCCGGACATTGCGCACTCTGATTACTATTTATTCAGGGCTCTAAGTAACCATTTACCTGAAAAAAAATTCGACATTAAAGAAAACGGTATTGTTGCTGAAATTCTTATTTCAATGAACAATTAATTCAACAATCGAGTGTAGGCGTCCGTAACGATATAGGTAACAGTAAACAATATTTGTATTAAGTGGTAATATTGATATTACCAATACTACCGCTTAATTAATAATTAAACTATAGGTTGTGCTACCGACCGGTGGTACAACCTATCGTTGACACACGATCATATCATCGGGTGTACAGAGTACGTCCCTAGCTTCGCGGAGCGGGCGGCTTGCACGTGCCGCTCTCGCGGCAGTGTGCGGGCGATGCGCGTTTGTAGTGGTGTCCGCTCCTTGTTTTCATTCATACTTCGCCAAATCGACCATTACTTTACCGTTTTTATTATTGCCTGAGCCGCCATTACGTCGTATTTATTGTTATATACTGCAGAGCTATAACTATTTTAATTATTGACTCCTGTCTCAGATTGCTCGACTTATCGGCGCGAAGCGATCTCTCGCTCTTGAAGGAACCCAACCATAGGCCACTTATTGGCAAAATAGTGTCGATATTTTTTGGAAAAATGTTTTAAAACTGTAGAATAGGTTTAGCAAAACCTCGGAATGAAAAAAATAATGATCATAACAAACAATTAATCGAAACTTCTAAATAAGAAGTGTAATTTTTTTTTCATTAAATACAAAAAGTTATTATGAGTTTAGTTTCCACACAAAAAAATGAGAAAATTATTATATGCAATATATAACTTAAGGCAATATTTAATGAGATATTAACGATATTTAATAAACTCCCTTATAATGAATGCTAAATACGGGCCAGTGACGTCATAATCCAGTGTTTTGTGTGGGGCGTTTTCGAGCGAATAGTAGTTCGACAGTTTTTAAGTCGTTATTACTTTGTAATGAAAAGTTCTAGGTAAGATATATTTATTTTAACTGTTTTTGATGTTTTCACTTATTCTATTTTATCAATAAAAATATAATCAAATACCCTATTAATATATAAAAAGTAAAAAAAATGTTTAGGATCGGTCACATAAAATTTACCAATATTCTAAACTCACTTATTACATGTCACCTGACCGTTTAAAAATCTACATAGCAATAAAAAAATAAAGCACCATACTTCTATGGTTTCGAATAATGCGATCAATATTCAATATTGACAATTCTATTCATAGACACAAGAACAGAAGATCATAAATTCATAGCCAACTTCAAATCAATGTGTGTACAAGATGGGACACCTGTTGCAAAAAGGTAGTAACTACCTATATTTTTAAATAAATAATTACATCGGTATATTTCATGAAGTTATTCGCGAGTGTCGTTTTTCCTTTAAAATTTCCTTTACAATTTCTTTGTCAGTTTGATTAAAACTACGAAAAATAAATTTATAAAATTGTCATTGGCGAAGATTGTATCGCTACGCTGGAATGTCGTCTTTAAACGATATCTCGGCCAACTCGGATGCAACATCGATATTCGAAGTTTCACATTCTGCCATTTCTTCTGACATAGTTATGGAAAATATAACAGTTTTTAATAATGAAATCACACAAATTAAATTTTGCATTCAATGTCAAATGTAAAATGCGTCATTTCTCTGCGAATATTCCAAATGTGCATTTTTTCAAATTTCTTGCCAATGATATTCTGTGGTTAACTTTTCTTTAACTATCAGTTTTCTGTTTAGACATGGCGTCATTAAGTTATGCTAAAGAGAAATGCGTCATCACAATTTAATAATATTGCAGGCGCGGCAGATTCAATTGATTTTGCAAGAGTCTATCATTAGATTTACGTGCTCCTATATGAATATCTTTGAAACAACTATGACTACGAGCATCAAATAAACTAATGAGTATAATTGTTTAAAATTATAAAATTGCAGCAAGAATTATAAGTTATTTTACCCTAATATTTTTTGTTTATATTATCATTCACTTTTGCGTGATTTTTTCTTGCATGTATGAATTTATGATTGCGTTTACAATGAATATATGATCCATTGTAAACGGAATCATAAATTCATGCAGGCGTGTACGATTATTTCACTTACAGCAGCATTCTAAAAGAATAAGGTCTTCCGAAGAAGAAATTCTTCTGAAACACCAAGTAGATAATAAAAATATGAAGAAGTTTGATGACGTTCCCCGATGAGAGGTAGCCGTAAACTGTAATTCACATATTATATTCAGATTACTTCAAAATTCCGATAAATATATATACTTGTTTCTTTTTGTTTATGTGCGTACTACTTACAGAAAAAAGGGAAGTCAGAAAAACTATTTTGTCAAAGAGCTCAATACTCAACTATCAAATAAAAAAAAATAAATATTACGATTAGCTGTTATCTTTTAAAAAGAGCATTTACCAGCGGAAATTTAGCACCACCTCAAGATAGGCTCCCAAATCCGAGTAGGTAATTAGCCGCTTAAGGCACAACCACAATTTAAGCAAATAAGCCTCGTATTGCGAAATCTTCCTACAAGAACAAAAATTACGAAAAACAATTATTGGACATTTAGAAACACTAACAAAACTCACAAGAATATGACGATGATATCTGTTTTTCGCAAATGTTGGTGCTCGTGTTAAGGACAAAATTGGTAATATAGTCCAAAAAGCGAAATATTACCTATTTATCTATCAAGATTCAGCAAATTTTATGCAATATCTTTCTCATCGTCTTTACAGCCATACACAGACTAGAACACCGTACCCATAGGAATCAACAACCTATCTCAAACACCATTGTCGCAAACGAATATTCAAACGCTTTCTTCACATTCACCCAAAATCGGAGTTTAAAAATTTACATTTAAACATATTCCCCGAAACAATATCTGCAGATACGTCTATCCCATACACTACTATTCCATAGAATCGAAAATATTCAATGAAAAAAAAAATCTAATAATGAAAAACGAAATAAATACTCGTTTCACCACAAGTCATCACCCAAGGGCTCTGTTCATATTAAGGCCACTCAAGCTGCCATAACTGTTGAATCCATAAATAATTTTCTAAACTCGTTGTTCGAAAATAAAGCAAAATATAGTACCAAATAAATAAATATAATTTTTCTGCAAATTTACATTTTAATGATTGTTTCCAAGTAAATGATATGTGATTGATTTAGTTAGTACAAAATCTTTTTTTTCTTATCTTATTTAATTGAAACTCGCTCTTCTACAGGAATTGTCTTTCAGAATTGTGTATCAGCCTAAATGTACGAGTATGTATAGTGGTTGATCAATCTATTGTCAATAGTTTGGCAAATATATCTATTGTCATACTGTAGTCATAAAAAAAAATTCAGGACAATTCCTCTTGTCCAAGTATAATTTATAAAAATATCCCTATTTATAAATATAAAATATTAATACCCCGACTATATCGTATTTTCTTACACTTCTTAAGAAGAAAAGTTACAACAAACGCAGTTACTTCAAAATCCGTTTTCGTATAATTTATTCCAAAATAACTGGTTCACTCGACAGTTTGTCGTGAAATAAAGAATAACTTCCCTTTTGATGGAAATAAAAAACAAACCGCTATTTATAAACGCTAGTCTGTTTTGAGCTTTAGGTATTAAATATTTCAATAAATAAAAGCTAATTTTGTAATAAAAAAATAAAACGTAGCTCACACACGATTTAATTAAAATTTTACAAATAATTTAGACATAACGAAGTTATATTCTTCACTAGATTTGACGAACATGATTCTTGTTTGACCGTTATGGTAACATTCACAAATCATATACTAAAGCAATATTAACGAGTATCTAATATGACTCGCGTTGTTTCGTGGGAGTCAGCTTTCATTGTGGTAGTGTTACATCTTATCGCTTAATTCGCGCCCCCGCGTCCTTGTTTTTGTTATTATATTAAGAATGATAAATATTTAACATTAAGTTGTCATATTATTAACATCCACAGCTGTCAATCAAAGATTACCTACATTGCATGAAGATAAATTTGTTTATAATAGGAAGTTATTTTACAGCTACAAAAGCTATACTACAGATATTAAGTAATTATATTATTTAAAAGATATTTGACTAAAGCGCTAAGTGAAAAATTTAAAAAAAATTCAAAGTTTATTTTCCGACCAGCTTAATATTATTTTTCTTATATTAAATATATTTGGCTTTCTATTGAGATCTTTGCTTAGAGAAGATCTTACGTAGATCTTTTGCTTTTTTAAGAGAACTTAAAGAAAGTAGAAATAATACTACATCACGTAGTTTTAATTAATTGTGGATTATTTTTCTTTATTATCTATAATTGTTTTTCAAATGAAAGTAAAGTTATTAAATTGCTA
This sequence comes from Druceiella hillmani, assembly GCA_039881145.1. Lineage (NCBI taxonomy): Eukaryota > Metazoa > Arthropoda > Insecta > Lepidoptera > Hepialidae > Druceiella > Druceiella hillmani. Next base: position 10,499,796 of record JAYKKI010000081.1, on the reverse strand, counting down.
TTTGTTTTATAACAATCGATAAACCTACTATTTACGAGAAAGACATTAAAATGTTTCTATTCTATACATAAGCATGCGCTTCTTGTCAAATCTTATAATTTTGTATCCCAACGATTTGATTACAATTTCATAATGGCTTCGTATTTGAAAGGAGAACAAAAATCCAAAAATATGTTCCTTTTGTAATCGTTCTTCTCCCGTGGTCAACTCTACTCGACTATAATAAAATATTGTTTCATGATTGTTAAAACGATTTCAACTTCACATCGATACACAAGAAATCTTTTGCCACTAGCTAGAATCTCAAATATGAAGCCCTTTATTGTATCGTGTAACTTTATGCATAACGTAAACGTTACGGAATTATTAGCCTTTAAGCAAACGTCGCAAATAAAGTTCACGAAAGTCGCTAATAAAGTTCACAAACGACGATCAAAGTTCACAAATAAAGTTTGTACTCGAGAATTGAGGAATGTCTCAGAATCATATACGTTACCAAATAATACTTCGACTATCTAAAGATAAAAAAAATTTATAATTGACAATTTGCGTCTAATGGTGAAAGTGACACGATGAATAAATCTTATTTGACGCGCAACAAAACAAAATAACCTATAAAAAAGCATCTCGATGTCATTAATAGATACAGTACAAAAAGTCATAGTCGATAAAGTAGCTCCTTCCTTTCTGCTCGTAAAATTATATGATTCTATTCTTTTCTCTGAAGCCAACGAAAAATAGCGTTACGTTAACGAACAATAAAGGTTAGAACAACGCCAATGCCGACAACGACATGCCGATTTTTAAAACGAACGTTAAGGCAATGCCGTTATTGTCGTGGATACGTCAGCTAACGTATACGTTAAGCAAACTAAATGATACAACATAGGGCTGAATTTTACATTGATATTTTTTGCAGTCCTATAACAATGAAAAAAAACTTTGTTTAGTCACATTATATCAATAATAAATCGTTGTCATGTTCGAGTGTTTATAAATAATGACTATCGCGCATTATGTAAGCCAACAAAACAATACTGGCCATGCAAAACGGAAAACAAAACAAAAAAAAGCTCGGCATCTGCGAACGGTGCGGCGTCATCACGCGCTCGCCTTATCGCCGGCGCATTCTATTTATAACGACCGGGCAATATTATTTCGATTTTACATTTGGCACGTTTAATTTATCAACAAGCGGCCGGTTTATCTTTGTTGCGAAGAGCTCACTTTACACTACTGTGTATATACTCTGGCACGTTGTTTATATACCTTCGTTGAGTTGTCTTTCGCCGAAGACAAGGGCGAGCGGTGATTATGTACAGTTATTATATAGCTATCTCCCTTTTATCCGTGTGGCTTAAGATAAAAGCTAAGTATATCGATGGTGGATTTTAATAAATGCTTAAATGCAAATTACTGTACACGTATAAAAAAACAAAACCGGTCACTCTCGTGATAACACAGTACTTTATTGTACAGAACTATTCCGTTCAATAAAATTATGTAATATACGAATTTATATTAATTTATATAATTTATATTTGTGGTGACGCGTTATTTTTTCCATCGCAATGATATGTGTCTTTTTACATATATAGCAACCTTGTCACCTTTTAGAGGGAGAATTATGGAATAAGAAAGGCGGCTAAGTTGTAACACATGTATAACAACCTTGTCACCTTTTAGAGGGAGAATTGTGGAATAAGAAAGGCGGCTGAGTTGTAACACATGTATAGCAACCTTGTCACCTTTTAGAGGGAGAATTGTGGAATAAGAAAGGCGGCTGAGTTGTAACACATGTATAGCAACCTTGTCACCTTTTAGAGGGAGAAATGTGGAATAAGAAAGGCGGCTGAGTTGTAACACATGTATAACATCCTTGTCACCTTTTAGAGGGAGAAATGTGGAATAAGAAAGGCGGCTGAGTTGTAACACATGTATAGCAACCTTGTCACCTTTTAGAGGGAGAAATGTGGAATAAGAAAGGCGGCTGAGTTGTAACACATGTATAACATCCTTGTCACCTTTTAGAGGGAGAAATGTGGAATAAGAAAGGCGGCTGAGTTGTAACACATGTATAACAACCTTGTCACCTTTTAGAGGGAGAATTGTGGAATAAGAAACGCGGCTGAGTTATGACACATATCAATAGAAGCGGCCGACATTGCGACTTTGATGTGCTGTTTTTGTAATTTTGATTAAAATCGTCATTGTGAAGATTGTGTCATTGCACTGGAATGTCGTCTTTAAACGAAACCTTCACCGATTCGGATGCAACATCGGCATTCGAAGTTTCACATTCTGTTATTTATCTTGACACAGTTACGGAAAATACAACAGTTGTTAACAATGAACTCGCACAAATTCAGTTCTGTATTTAATGGCTTGTGTAAAAAGCGACATTTGTCTGCGAATATTCTGAACGTGCTTTCTATTTTATGTCTCCGTCTAAAAAATAGTGATTACACACCCATTACTTTAATTATCTGTTTTCTGTTTACACATGGCGTTATTAAGTTATTCAAAAGAAGAAATGTCTCATCATCGACGGACACATCGGCCAGAATATCCTCATCACAATTTAATAATATTGCAGGTGCGGACATATTCAGTTGATTTCGCATGAGTCTTTGGACAAAATTCAATTTTTTAAAATACTTCTTTTCGTGTTCACATTATAGATGAAAGCCTTCCAAATTTTATGTTTCAAAGGCCAACAGTTTAAACAGAATTATTAAAGTCTTTTCACTGACTTTTAAATTGGTGGGTGAAATTGTGATATACCTTTTCTTAATGAATAACAGTTATACATTTAGTCAGTTAAGTTCAATTTCGTACAGCAAAAGAAAAAAAACTGAACCGTAGTAATTTACTCATGTGTCCGTCTTTACAGCCGTTGTAGGCTTATCCTAGATGTTTGGAATAGTAATAAACCATATACCGTATCTTTCTCTATAGCTAACATTCAAAAATATTAATATGAAGATTTGTTTAGGGCAAATTAAATACATTTAAAAAAATCCTATGAATGTGGGATATAGTTTGAAAAACCTAGTTATAACAGCGTAAAAATATATATTTTTACGAAAATACTAAAACTTCACTTCAAACGAAGTGTGGACCCTCGATACGCGAGCCACAATTGCATTTGGTCGGTGTTTATTAATTTATGGATTTATATAAAAACGCCGAGATAAAACGAAAGGAGGAGTAAAGATTGGAAAGGACGAAAGGATAACAGCGCATTAAAGGACATTTCAAAAATAAAATTAATAGTTGACCAGTTATATAAATTTTAATGGAACCCTTTTGACTGCGTCAGTCGAACGAAAAGTTTGATAACCGTAACACCTGCCTACTGATAAACACGTGTCATTATTCAGTAGCGCTAATGCAAACATGCACTAACAAGCTGCCTGTCGCGGATCTCGACTGCGTTTTGTTTTAATAACTTTTTTATATAAAAATTATTTACGGTTAATCTCATGACATAAAACAATCTATAATAATAATAGCCATATACACGCTGGACCTTTTCCGTCGATTTCGTTTCAAACATTATTTTATACTTAAGTGTAACCGTTCAGTTTGTTCAAGTCAAAATCCTTCTATGATTCAATTGAATAGAAAACAGGTTATAACAGACAATCTAAAATAATTACCAACATATATTGTTGGATTTTTTTGTTGATTGTCATATTGTATACAATATGTTTTCACATTACTTCAAAATAGTAACGGTTCAAAGGTTTAACTCAAAAATGCACACGACACACTTCGTAACCTTCAACTTACGAGTTAATCATTATAGATAATTATCCACAGCTTAAAAAAATATATTATATATTATATATTTTGGATACTATAAGTTATACAGTTGTGAAAATTACATGTCAATTAATGCATAATTAGAAAAAGAAACACATACAAAACGCATATAAAGGCTTATGATGCCTTTATTGTGCCAAAACTTAAAAAGAAACAAACAATTTTAAAAAGAAACAAACAAACAGAACTTTCCTCTTTTATATTATATGATTTGCGTTTTGTATGTGTTTTTTTTCTAAAATATCACATCGTACAGAAAAAAACCTTAACATATCAAGTGCTAGCTGTATTCCGGGCAAAAATCGATTTATGACCGAATTTGTATATTACGTTGAAGGTATATACAATTCGATTCGTGTAGTGAAAATACAAAGATTATAAGTCTATGTAAGTGCTGACGTTCACCAACGATGTGTGGTGCGTTATTCTATGAAATTCCATATTTGAACAACGCGATTACAGCACAGTGAACCCAACAGTAGGTTCACATTCACGCAGTCGTTTACACGCAGGCTACATCAGCAGTGCACTGTAAGGCGTGATGGGGTGATGGTTACCCATCACAAGCTACATTTACCAGAACGACACACACGCGAGATCGTTTGTCCGGGAGTAAGACTCGGACAAGGAAAGACGTTATTCCTTGACTGAAAAATAGATTATCGTTAAAATAAAATTTAAAAGATGACTTTTTTTCAGAAAATTGAAAATAATGTTCATAATTATTTGTCATCTTTTTAGTACACATGATACTTGCGCATATTGTTCAGTGCCGCTCGGAGGAATAACCCGCGAATAGTTGCGAAGACATCGCCATTGCGGGTAAACATCGCACTGCGGGCAAGTATTGGTGCAATATTGGGTTAAAAAGAGTTATGTATAATATTTTAAATAAATAATAAGAAAAAGGGCATGTTTTACGTCTTATTTGGACGACAATTGATTCCTTACAGCCAACGAATAGCGTCTCTCTTTATCCGACATCTATTCCCGGACACATGTATACATATATGCATTTTTCTGTGTAAAAAAGGTTTTAACTTGACGTGTAGTATAGCCACTTAAACATAAAAATACAACTATGCCTCTTTCGTTTAAAAAAAAACAAGTCATTACTACAATAACGCGATAAGAATCTACACAAAGATTTATATCGACATAAGCGGAGTCTCGGAAACGACTGTTACCTTCAAATACATAACGTAAATCTACCCTAGGTCACGCCATAATATTACGCTAAGCGGAAACGCGAATTTTCGATATTGATTTTATACCCAATGTTTAAAATACAAAGTTATACAACAAAGTAATATCGCACAGTACATGGTACAATTGAAAGCTATCCATTGTTTTACGTCTATCAATCTCCGACATCTAGTGCGCAAGGACTGTTTATTTGCACGAACTTCACTTGTAATATATCTGTTCAACTTTGAAATGTGCTTACACAGACGTTACCCTGAAAACAGTTCAATATAATATTTGTTTTACCGCGTACACCAGCTTCCGCTAAAGTGGAAACTTTACGGGTCAAGGTAGTGAAGCGTCGGTCGCGAACTCTGTCGAAAACGATTCCAATTGGCAGCGCTTACTCAAAAATCGAAAAGTCAAATGTAAAGTACGAATTTGAAAATACGAACTGCCATAACTTCGTTTTACGTCTACGAATAAGGCCACCCTGATGGGCGAATAGCGTGTGCATCATCGATTCAGATGGAATTTATCGTTCTAATATATAGCTGTATTCAAGGTTGCGTTGGAAGTTTTTTGACCTTTTAATTTTGAATAATTAGAGTGGATGTTTCAATAAGTTTTTTTTATTATAAACATTTTTGGAAAGTCTACACTTTATCAAGATTTTTTTTATCACTTTCTTTTATTTGTTTGAAGAAAGCTTGTACTAAACATTATGTTGAATAGTCAAGAAGTTCGCACATAATTTATTTTTTATTATCGAATTTTAAAAAATCCCATATAAATTATACTTTTGTAACCAATTATGTAGCATTTTCGACTTAATTCACTTTTTTTCCGTTACTAAACACTTTATACACAAATACGAACAAAAATTACAAAATAATAAACATGAAAACCAATAAAACGCAAAAAAGTGGAAGAACTACTCGAAAAGGGGTCTGAAATTTTTCACAATTTTTGGTTCAGTAATTAGGGGATGGGGAAAATATTTTCACGTATATTTTTTCAGTATATGTCTATAGATATACCTCTTAAATTATGAAAGAAAGTTCTCGAAATCCTTATAACTAGCTCTTACAAACGGAGCTAATTGAGAATTGAAAAAAAAAACGAATATATAATTTGACAAAATAAATATTTTTAAGTATTAGCTATCGAGGTATGGGCGATAATATGGTTTCTTATAATGCCAAATTTCCAATTTCTACGTCAAGCAATGACAACGGATGTAATCGATAGATTCACGATCTCGATAGATAACATCTCGTGAAATGAACACGTGAGTGATCTTATAAAATTTTCGTATTCTCTTTTGAAGCTAACACAAAAAATGCATCAATTTGTGTATCCACAAGAAAATAAATTTTAATTATCCGAGCGAATGAAAAAATTATAACATCTCGTGAAATGTACTCTGTCTAAAAGCAAGTAAAAGGTATAGAATCAATTGAATTAACCGAATTAATGTAAGAAACGATCACACATTGTTAGATAAATAAGTGAGATTTAACAAAAAATACAAGGTTTAACTTGCCAGGTTCTACAAGTGAATACATCGTATGGAATCTTTTTAAACCCAATAGCATGCTTTAGGATATTAATGTATGAAACTATTACATATTGTTAGATGTATAAGTGAAATTTTAAAAAAATACAAGATTTGACACGCCACGCTCTACGAGTGAATAAATTGTATGAATCATTTGAGACCCAATAGCATACTTTAAGATATTAATGTAAGAAACGATTACACTTGTTAAATGTGTAAGTGCGATTTAACAAAAAATACAAGGCTTAACTTGCCACGCTCTACAAATAAACCTCCACGATTGTCCTTTATAACTGTCTGAACAGTTATTTATTTTCATTTTTTAAAAATAAAACAAGAAAAAACGAAAAACAAAGGATGCATTTGTAATAATTATATATTTTTTTAATTTGGTAGCGACTACCGTCGATTTAACTGGATCCCCGTGTCCATTTTAAGGGCAAATTTTGTTGCAGTTTCGTTTATATATTGAATTCCTATTTAAAAACTAGTCCCTGACCCGCACAATTTTTTTTGTTTATTTTGTGTTTTTTTCCTTCACTGCCTATATTGACCCGTTTCTAAACCTTATGATAATTTAGTTTCTACCTGTAGTAATAATTCAGCCAAACGAGCGCCATATTTAATTGCAAATTTCGACTACGTAACCTGCTAAGACATTCATTCAGCATAACGCATCGTCACGATGCGATCATTTCGCCTCATTAACCCTCTAGCGCGTCCTTCATAGCCTCTCTTACACTCATAAATTTTCCTCGATATGACTAACTCGTTTACCTTGTAGTCGAGTAGAACTGCCAAAAATATAAAATACAACAATCAAATTATAGGTTGCTAAACCGTATATAAAAATATAGGAAACTAAATATCTCGGAAACTGTTGACGCCACAACAAAAATGAAGAAGACCTATTTTGCAAAGGGGGCTATTTTCGTACAATCTACCCTTTACGTGTAAGAGTTTGCAAACCTTTTCTTCTTTGAATTATTTCCCAAACTACAAGTCTTAGGTTAAAATGTCAAATGACAATCTTAGAGCAAATCATTTATGTCACGGACACTATTTTGTATGTTAATAATTTTAGAAAATAGTAGGACGATTTAGCAAATTGCTTCAAATTTGAATTTTGGCAATATTGTTAAAAAGTCTAATCATTCGAAAAGATAACATTTTTACGTCCGAGCCACTTTCGCATTTGACCAGTTTATTTAAAACCTACACTCTTATACATCGATTCGTAATAATGTAATGAAAAGAGGTAATATTGCTAGGTATAAAATATAATAGATGCTAATATTACTATGCACATGCTAATGTTAACAGTATATCTATAGCTTTAAGTATGACTTGTTGCGCTTGGCTAGCAGTGAAAGCATATGTTATATATATATATACACACACACACACACACACACGCCAGCGGCCTGTGGCGTGTGTACGTATGTACACCAACACATCGTATATACCCGACTGTATGAGGTGCGCGTTGCACTCTTTTTGGATGGGTAAAATCTTGTGAGTTCGCGTCACCGACATACTATAATACCGTGTGTATATAGTATAAAAGTACCGTGTGTATTTTTCTTTCTTTAAATAAAAAGTACTATGTGCACTTTTTCTTTAAGTGAAAAGTACTATTTGTAAAACAAAGTATTAAAAAAAATTCTACTCCTGGTTATTTTAAAAAACAATCGATTTGGAAAAAGCTCTTTCCACGAAAAAGAAGGCTATCAAATATCAAATTTATAATCTTGCTTTACGCAGTTCTTTTTTTTATTTAAATTTTTGAATGTTTTGTTTGTTTTTTTTTAAATTTATTAGTGTTTGTAATTATGTATTCAGCATGTAGTGTAACTAAGGACGTCAATTAAGTCTAAAAAATGAGTTAAGTCTAAAAGATGGTTTGGGAACTATTTTTCAAATAATTTTTCTTATAATAAAATATTTGGGAGTGGTAATTATTTTTTTAAATACATTGCCTTTCATGTATATGTTTTCATATAATAACCGATAAATAGTGAAATTTTCATTGGTATTCAACTGCTTTAGTTCCCAAGTCGAAAATAATTTGTAATATTTTTTATTTGAGCCCTTATTTTTCAATAAAAGTATTTTTTAATTTCAACATTTTCTCAATCATACTTAAATTTAAACGTTTCATTGTCACAAAGAGAAGTTCCGTGAATTATAAGCATAATACATTTTTCTATCTGTGAAACAATTCTCGCATAGCACACTATTCGAGCCCAAATAAGTGGATCCCGCGTCGCGACATATCGCTTAGATGATAGCGCATAGAATATGGATGCACATGTAGTGCATTGCAAAGCTTTTAATCCTTGTGTTAACATTGAAATAATGTATTTCGAGAGTTATCAAATGACACATCAATCACAGACATCGATAATAGCAATATTTCTACTGCACGCTCACAGCTTATATATATATATATATATATATATATATATATATATATATATATAACCTTAGACGCTCTACCAGTCAGTGTTGCAAGTAGAAAAAATTTCTAAATTTGAGATCTGTCATTTGACGTCAAAATGTCAAGAATACTTTTGCTTAACAGATAAATATACATAAAATGCTTATTGTGGAGAAAATTATAAAGAAAAATTCATATAATACGCAATAATGTCCGCAATATTATATTAAAAAAAAATAAATGTGCTCAGTAGTGTTCGAGCGGTAAGATTCGACGTGAAAACGTCATGTTCTCCTATTTCTTTGCATCTTTGCAGGAATTTAATCCAATCCTCTTATTTCGATAAAATGTATTGTCTTTATCAATACCAACAACGTTTGTTACTATTATATTTTACAACAGTAAACTAGAGTAGAAGGAATACACACGCCTAGAATGTTCCTTCGTATAGATTTTACACATATTAAGCCGATATTCCCGAAAAAATATAATTTTTAAACTTTCAGTCATAATTTTTTTTGTTATTAAAGCTAATATCACTTGAGGTCCTATTAGAACTACTTAAGGGCTTTCCATGGACACCTCGATCGGCGTCCTAGCTTTACCCGTTCATAAGGAAGATCGCCTGTAAAATATCCATACTTCTATATTTCTATCTCTTTCATACATGGCCACTTTATTCACTTCAATACTTAAAATAACCAATCTAGCTAGAATAATAAAAGAGTAAGCTTTCTGAATTTAATCCGTAATTTTCTATCCATTATTCATAGGGTTATTGCGTCACGAAATTCGGCATAATTTCGTTGCATCAAAAATTTTGATCTGGCCATCAAACCGAATTTATAGATGTTTTCACATAAAAAAATGTTATAATGAAACTTCTTTCACACACAACTTGTAATACGAAACCCGTTGACTAACGAACGGACGGACAAGTCAGTGACCTTATTCACCGGGTGCATGACAACAACGCCACCTGCCGGTAGCAACTTTATCTGCTCTGTCAAAAATGTTAAGCAGTACTAAGTGTTCAGAAAATAATAAGAAATTGTATTAATATGACTATTACCATATTTTATATACATAGGAATATAAGAAGCACTTTTTTTTAAAGAAAAATCACGTATTTGACAAAAATAATTGTCGTTCGCAATAATTTTAATAAAAATTCACTTCAAAGTTGCTTTCACTGTTACTAGTCAAAAATTTATTTTCAAATGAATTTTTAAGCATTTCATTTAATAAAATTTTTACGATTTCAAAGGAAATAAACCTAATGTTTCATATTTACAAATTTGTGCTCAGATTTCCGATTATTACGAGTAATTCTTTGTAAAAACACATCGAGAATATTTATTACATGATGTTTTTAAATAAATTCTAGTGTGAGCAGCATTCCGCATTCGACTAATAGGGTTTCTGTTTGTTACATTCAGAGTTGAGGAACTCGAGAAAATTATCGTTTGTGTTTATAAAGTACTTTCTCCAATGGCGTATTTTTGAAATGCGGAGAAACAGTTGGGCCCGGTCACCCACGCCAGCTTCAAAATAAAAAGCTTTTTTGTCGAAATCTATTTACAAAGTCTGTTTCGAAACGTTGAGTATTCACGACAATGTTAATTTCAGAGGTTCGTTATGTTTTTTTAGGCTTTGTAAGCGCCAACATTTCGTCCGTTGGAGCTAATGGCCTACGTAAATTATGGAACTTTTTTTATGAAACAGTAACAGTTGTCACATAATCCGCTGGGTTGTTTTGTGTTTTTATTTGTCTTATATTTTGCTGACATCCGCGTGCGTAGATAGACTCACGATAACGTAACGAGATGAGCTAACATTACAGGTTTGCTCGCTTATATTATAACACTTTCAATTCGAGAATCAAACTACAAGGAAAACAACCCGGGTGGTGGTTGGGAAATGTAGGACATGAAGCAAAGCGAAAATCAAATGACGTTTTACTTATAACAGTTGTCTCGATACGGATTGTTTTTTAGTTTTTCCACCGAATTCGCATTTCTGCCGTTATGCAACTACGCATTTTCGCATTTTTGCATATACAATTAAGAAACAGAAATACGCCGGGAGGTTTTTGAGGTCAAGGTGACGTAAACTCGTGCAGAAGATACGATGCCCCGTTACAAACTGTGACGTATAATAATCGCTATCAAACTGGGTTTTCCTCAAACGCTGAGACGCATCGGGAAAACCCAGACTCTAGTAGTGTCGCGCCTACAGTTGATGGAAAACCATACGGCGCAGACGATGACTAAAATGAGTCTTTTTCTAGCAAAAGTGAAAACATCACTCAGAAGAAAATTTGCAAACACATACGCCATTCCTGGGTGCATACTGTTCCTATACTTACGCGATGAAAAATTACAAGCACTAAGGGTCATCGAGAACCCCGTCATGACCGTTGAGCCCCGTCAGCGTTAAGCTGGAGAAAGTCGATGATTACGTTTAAGCCATTTCCATCTCGACTCCTTTAGTTACCCGCGCGGTGCTCATTGTTGTTCTTAAATCTCGTGCAGGCAACGGACCCGAGCCCTGCCAGGGCCCCTCCAGGTGCCCGTAACAACCCGCCTCATACAAAAGAAGGGACCTTTGAAAACCCCCTAATAGTGTTCCGTATCAACTATCGAGCGCTTCTACCCGCAGGTTTAAGTACTGTCCCCACTTATAACTAATATACCTGCGGATTTGAGACGCAGGACATGAGTCATGTTTTGTTCCACTGCAGTGAGCACGACGATGCGCGTAGAGCTTTATTAGAGACCATGCGTCTAAGCGCTGATAACTGCAGATACGGGATACTATTAGGGGACTTTCGAAGGTCCTCTCTCTTTTATGAAGTGGGTCGTTACGAGTTCCAGGAGGGGCCCTGAGGCAACCCGGGTGGAAGGATTGGGAATAGTGTCCCCATTTAATAAGTCGTTTAGTACCTCCATTTTTCTAAAACACCCTCAGTAAATACTCTAAATGCCTCGAAGTTAGATGCACACTCAACTAAGTCACGATGACTAAAGATTCCTCGTCCTAAAGATTCGTTTGATTCTAATCTAGTACTGTGTTGACGCACGCTTTCAATCAAACGTTTACGCGCATTGTCACACAAAGCGTGATTAGAGTTCGGCGTATCGAAACCGTAGGAGCACGCCGGGTTATCTCTTCGGGACTCGCGCAGAAGACGCCATGTTCCGCCAGAAATTGCGAAGTAGATAGACGAATATAAACTATAGATAGAAGACTATAGTATCAGTTCCTATCCAACCGCTCAGAAACAATACGGAAAAATAATTTGGTGGTTTCCCTCTTGTATTCGTGGGAAATCCACCTTGACTACCAATGAGCAGAGGCAGTCTCCGAAATACGTCTCTTTTTAAATGAAGAGGTTTCGTTTTTAGCAAATCCAAAACTTAACGAGCCCATATTCAAATTCTTGCCTAGAGCGAAAATAAAATTGGCCATTATTTCTGCTATCATGAGCTGGGCAGGCACAACCAGCAATACATCCGTTGAATAAGTCCTATAAGATTTGGTCAGAGCCATGAACGGCGTGCGCTGCGACCTAAGCCAATCCGTCTAACGTGCTGGACCCTGAGGCACCATGATGCTCAGACCGATGGCGCATAAGCCAATAATACATCCAAGTACATTGCCGCATTTTTAGGATCGAGATATTCAGTCTCCAGCAAGCCTCGTCAAGCCGGGCCATGGCATGAAAAGCAACCCGAACCTCTAACCAATGTACCGTGCTTACGGCATAAAGCATGGCCGTGAATCGAGGACTATGCCCAGATATGTGGCCCGGTATCGCACATCGATCCTGGACCCGTCCATTACTACTCGCTAATCTATCCTCGAGGAGGATAGCTTAGATAGAGAGTTTTGAGGAGCAAAGCTAAGTTTGTTCTTGGTGCCCCAGTTAAGTATCCTGACGAGGGATCCACTACCCGATTCTCTATCTCTCTTCGGCTTAATCCGCTAATAGCAACGTGTTGTCCACATACGCGATGGTCCCGCATCCCATCGACTTGCGACTTGAGACTTGCGAACAGCCCTTAGTCAACGTTTTCCTTACTTTTGTGGTTCTGTGTTGCAAATAGGTAACTCGATCGCAAAAATATTCTATAATCATCCGCCGGAGTTCCACCCACACTCCCGCGGATTCTAACAGGGATAAAAAGGCCAGCCGCCAGGCATTATCAAATGCGCCGGACATGTCCAAGAAAACAACGAGAATGTACTTGTCTGGGCACACGATTGTCCAGGAAAAAATTACAGATATCGCATCTGATGTAGACTCCTAGAAACGGTAACCGAAATGGTTTGAAGACCCCGGCGAGTGAAACAGTTGCCCTAATAAGCGCGCCGCCACGGTTAGCTCGAGTAACTTTCCGAAAGGGCGTAATGGGTAGACCTTCGGATCGCTTGGCGATTTTCCATTACTCTTCGGAAAAACTTTCAAGCAGGCACAAAATCGATAATAGAATCTAAAATGATAATAGAATTCTCAAGGCGGTGTGGAAAGCAGCGGCGCCTGAGGTTCTTGTGGTTTTTAACCACTGCCGGTACTAAGAATCATTATGTAATGCAGTACGGTGGGAAACAAAGAATAATTAGCATCGAGCCAAGTGCGCGCGAGGTCAATGAAGGACAGTTATACCGCCAATGTCACTCAAAACTGTATGTCCCATTGTTCGGTCGAAAGTGTAATTTTTGCTTTCTTTCGAGCGGATTGAATTCAATAAAAAAGACTTTAGAATGCGTTAACTAATATTTAAATAAATATTAGATTCATAACAATAAAAATATTGTTTACTGTTTTTGATTTTCATTAATATGTACATTTTTAGAGTATATAACCGTGCGAAAGGCACCTTACTCAAATATATATGCGAAGTGTTGTATTATAAAATTAACAAGTAAGACTGTATATTAATAATTATTAGTCTAATGCTTAAAATTTAAAATACAAAGTCAAATAAGATGAAGTAATACGAGCAAATATCGGATGATATGATAATGTCGGACAGTAGACGATATACGAGGCGAGTGAAAGCAGGTAGGAGTTTGATTGGCGCCTTCAATCTAGTTGTTATTTGTTAACACAAAGGCATCTTATCTTAAATTCATACTTTTTTTCATTACTGTCTAATTGAAAGCATAACCCAATGGAGGAAATTGCTCGATTCCCTACGAAGTCTAAGCGTCAAATTAAAAACAGCCTCACTAGTCGTTCTCAAGTTTTGTTTAATTAATTTCATCGTCTTCATATTTACAGTTGGCACGATGATATCGGCGAGCCTGCCGACGGAGGGGCTGGCGCAGCTGAGCCACCTGTACGCCGGCGCGACGGGCGCGGCGCCCGAATTCCTGCCGCCGCCGCCGCGGCCCCACGCCCGCTACGCGCCGCGAGCGCCCCCTCACCCCGACCACGACGCGTACTCGCGCTACCTACACGCCTTCGCCACTTATCGCGCGCCCTCCTACACCCCCGTGGCGGTAGCGGCCGCGGAGGCCGCGGCGGCGGCGGCGACGCGGCGCGCCGGCTTCGTGCCGCCGCCGCCGGCGCCCGCGCCTCCTCCGCACGGTCCGCGCGCGCGCGCCCCGCGCCGCCGCGTCGCCGAGCATTTCCGGCGCGGAGCCCTCATCCGGCTGGCGAGCGGTGCGCTGCGGCGCGTGGAGGACATGCGAACGGAGGACTTCGTCGCCAGCGCGGAGAGCTGCACCGACCTTCGCCTCACGCATTGCACCGTACTCCGCCTGGAACCGGCCCTCACGCTCGCATACGACAACAACCGATCTCGGGTGAGCTCTCAGTCGATAACGTTACGACATTTTCTAATTAGTAATTCTATCGAATTGTAATCCAAAATAACAGTATCTCCATTTAAACACTGAACACTTCTAAACTGGATGTTAAAATAGATAAACATTTTTTGCTTGCCTTCAGTTTGTTTTTAATGTTACATTAGAATGCGTAATCACACGTATATTCAATTATTCGTTTACATTTGTTCATTTGACTTCATATTGTATAATCACCATTGTTAATTTGTATGTATCAAACATTTACAATCTACCACTGCATTGACATTTTTCACTTGTCGCATTGTGGTTGCCTGTAGTGGACATTTGCATGCCTAATTTTCTAAGTAAAGTTGAATATATAATTGGAATATATTTGAGAAATGTGAAGATTTATACTTTACGGTCCTTATTTTTTGGTTAATGATACTTATCACGCTACCGTGTCTTGATGCAAACCTAAAGATTGAAACTTGCAAAGCCAAAGATTAAGTAGGAAGCGAGTGATATGTTTTGTTCTTAAACAATATTATTTTTCTGTAAGTTTTAAGGAACATTGCATTCATTTAGATCTCAATTTTTTCATCAGTGAAGCAGTTGTTCTCGCTTGGACAACCCCCCCACCGAATGGCTCTTTTTGAGATTCTTTGTGCCATAACATTTCACATAATTTTTTATGGTTGTATTTACAGGTCGAAATGGAGACAGCAGTGGAGCACCCGTTCTTTGTCTACGGGCAGGGCTGGGCATCGTGCAGTCCCGAGCTGACTATGCAGTGCTACGGGTTGCAGGTGCGACGGCTGCAGGTCGGTGACGTCTGCGTCTCGTTGGTAGCTCGCGAGCCGCCTCGCGAGCCGCCCCGTGAGCCTCCTCGCGAGCCGCCCCGTGCGCCCCCCACGCCCCAAGTCTACCCCGAAAACCTTAGCGTGAAGGAGGACACCCGCAAGCGACGCTGGTCGGCACCAGACGTGTGCGAGGAAGAACTCGCTCAGTCCCAGCTGCCAGTCAAAAAGCGCTGAAGGTACAGAATGTCAATGTGAACGTCACTTGTTAAGAATTGAAATGTTTATATGGAGATATGGAAACTTGTTAATGGTGTGAAATATTTATATATTTTAATGGTTGAATAATGGTAACGGAGAGTGAGATTGTATTTTGTTTAATGAAATATTGGCCGATCTCATTTGCGGAAGTAACGGTGAAGACTGGGAAATAAGATTTCATTCTATCAAAATTGTTAGGATATTTATTTAGTGATGAGGTGCCAACGTGCACGCAGGGGTCTACGAAAGCATTTGGCCCCACTCTGGGATAGCCGCTTACAAATGGCACGTTGCTAATTATGATCGTTCGCCATTGGATAAGAAAATACTTTAAGCAAAACATATTCTAAGATTGGTTTCTTACTATTGCTCATGTCCAAGTCTGATAATGACAATATTTACAGAAAATTGAATTTTCTGATCCGTCATACTTTGCCACGTGTGTTTGTAAAACTTTACAATTAATAGTGGTAATACAGTCAATTTAACAATAAATTTGCAAGAAAATTTAATCATAAATTTTTGAAAGAAATTTTTATCAGCCTGAAACATTCTCTGTAGAGCTACACTATTTATTCAGTTTTGCTTATGAAACTAGATAACTAGTATAATTTTTCCTAATACCTTTCGTGAAATAACAAAAAAAAAATGTTTAACATTTTTGGTTCCAAAAAGTTAAGATCATCTCCATCATAATTACATTTGAAATATATTGTAGTCTTCCAGGGTTGGGGAAATATAATTTTCTGCCAGCCTAATAAAAAGTTAGAATCTTAACTACCTCCAGATATACTATGACTATCTAACTCACATGTCTCAATGCAATAAAATTTCTGCATAATTAAATTTCAAAGAACAAAAATGTTAAATATTTAGCGAAGTAATAAAGTAAAAATCTGTAACTTGCAACCATTATTAAAGCTCGAAATTTTATTTTTAATTTTTAATATTAATTGTACAAGTCTGTCTACCTGTGCAAAAATAAGTTGATCCGTTAATGACCAATAAAATCTGCGATAATACGACAATTTATTCATAATTGATCATTGTTTTCAAATGATTTAAAAATATAACAATCTCTGTTGTCATTTTCCAATTTATGACAGGGCACACAAAAGAAACCAAACTTGATATCTAAAATAATTTTGTGATTTACTTGCAACAGCTAATGACAGCCTTTAAATGGAAACTAAGTCCAGAGATTGAAATGTGTGCTTCTTTTATGGGTGTACCGCTCATGAAGGGGAACAATAGATCTTCAACTATTACTGTGATCAATAATAAGATTGCTATGTAGAAATGTGAAAATATAATTTACTATCTGCTTCTGCAGCCAAACTCTTTAACATGGTGGATATATTTAAGTTGCAAATTAAATTAAAATAATTACAATATGGTAATAATAATAAAATTGTCACATAAATAAATAGCGTATTCTCAAGTTCTTTTTTCAAAATTTGTTTAGATCCATGTGCACATGGCTAATAGTAAATGACATTTTTAAGAAATAAACTTATAAAAGGCAAAAATTTCACCTTTTCCTTAAATACTGGTTATTTTATATTGTACCCTACAGACAGTAAATGTATGACAATGTATCTTTAATTTGTGGTGAATATGTCATTATGATGAATTTTTTCGACAATTACTATAGACGGCTGCTTCCTGTTTTATTTTTTCCTATTAAATTTGTTTGCTTGTAAATTCTACAATAATTGAGAGAAAATAAAATTTTTAGGTCTTATAAACTTTTTTAATTGAAAATTTTAACTTCGGGTTATAACTGGTTGATGTCGCGCACGGATAAAATTAATAACTAATACAGTAATGTGAAATTTATTCAGAGTAACATCGACCATTTATCTCAATGTACAAGATTAAAATTAAAATTTACAGACAATGTTTGAATTGTATGTTCATGTACACTGCATAAAATACTCTCAGTAGCCCACACCTATTGAGATTTAAGCGAACATAGATAATTAACACTTGAAGAGCCATAGAATTCTACTTCCAAATTCCAAATTGTCAATGGTTTTTTTATTTTTGTTTTATAATCTCTCATTCAAGCAACTTGTGACGGTACATACATTATGTAAACAGATTTAAGTCCCATTTACAAACAAAGAAAAATATCACAGTTATTATAAGAGGATACAAAATGGAGAGCATGTAGATTAAAAAAAATGGCAATGGAGAACATCAGAAAGCGACAGTAAGCCTTCAACACAACATCAGCGGTGGCTTATTTCCACTAGTCCTAAAGATCGATCAGGGCTCATCCTGCGCCTGTCTAGGCGTCATTTAAAGCATTATGATTTGTATAGAAATAAAAATTTTATTTATACTGACTGTGATATGTAATCCTCTTGGGGTTTCAATATGAAATAATAATTAATATTTATATACAATTATATTATTCACAAGGTTGTAAAGATAAAAAATATGTTGTGAAAAGCTTAGTTAATCAATTCACGCCATAAAAAATTTGATGAGAAAAACGCTTCTGTAGTGATTCGTGAATAAGAGAAAAAGTAAAGTGCTATATTTTTTAAATTAACGTGTTTTAATTGGCGATGCATGAAATTTAGACAGATTATATTTTAATGTATAGGTAAGTAATAAAATTATTATTATGAAACTATATTATGTAAAGCTAAGGCAAATTTAATGGACACTACTGTTTCAAAAATCCAAATATAGTTCTCGAAATTACAAAGTTTAGACACCCACAAAACATAATTACGGAAAGCTTTAATCTTTTTTTGATATAATGGACAATAAAACTTTAGTGGCTATCACCGTGCAAGATAATTTCACCGCACTAAATTTAAAGCGAGTTTTAATTGCAATTGCTGCTTATCAATTTGTTTTGAAACTTGTGATACATATCATGTGAAAGATATAGGCGACGAAAATATATATTAAATGCATGATAAATGAATTGCAGGGATTAATGTAACTGGGGCTGACGATCGACATTACAAAATATTCAACTATATATCAATAGTAAACATACTTAACGAAAAATAATAATACGTATTCTTTGCAATGATCACTTTAACTTTTCTTCATGCAAGTTGCCTTACGTACGAGTTTTATAATCATTTCTAGTTTGCGAAATTTTGAATGCCAATTGGAGAAAAAAGATATTGTCTCGAAATTTGGCATTAATCGAATTTTGATATAAAAATCATATTGATTGATCAGAATTTATATTAAACAGTGCAGTGAAAAAGGATATTTTGTATAGAATGACATAGGCACAAATTTTTTTAAATTTTAAATAGTTCACTTCAGTGTTCATTTAATTATAATGATTAAATTTGTAGACGTTTGTTTACCCAAGTGAGCTATTATTCAATATCACGTGCGAGTACAATGCTGTGTTGATAATTAAATTTCATCCTTCAAACTTATCCGCACACACTTAATAAAAAGTCTTTAGCATTTATATAGATTATTTAAACGGTTATTAAAAAATTGGCTTTTATTGACATATGTAAATGTAATAGTAATTTGCTTTACTTGAAATGTGTCCACTTAAGAAATGTTATAGTTATTATTAAGTATAAAATTATTATAGGTTTATATTGTTTTAATTCATATAAGTGAAATTACGTGAAAAGAAATTTTACTTAAATGTTATTGATAATAATTAAGTTAATTAATGAAACTGTTTAGAATGGTCAAATGATGATCGACATGTATTAGGCGGGCACTGGAAATTTATGTTCTAACTTGTTACAATTAGTCGTCCAAGTCGTCGCCGGTGTAAATATAAGCCGTATGTTACGTCATACCTGTCTACGAATGTTGTATTGTTATCCGTTTGGAAGTTTGTATGTTCGATTGAGGTAAATAAATTGATTATAACTTAACAACTTATTTGTATTTATTTAACACTAAAATTCACAGTGCCACCTGATATAGAAATACTATTAACCTTCTCTATTTTACTTTATTTTAATTAACCAATATTGTAAACGATCTCATATATTATTTCTAACAAGCTAGGTGCATTGGATACATGACTCTGCCTACCTCACAAATGAAGACTTATTTTGTCACTGGCATTTCATAGTCGCTATTAAATCATTTCAGATTCCGTTTGGTGTTTGTATTGCATTGTTTAATAGCTTCCTTTTTAAAGATGAATTCATTGTCTACAGATGTTGGTAAAATAATATCATGTCATTTTTTTTCTTTTCTGACTAATATTTTGCTGGATTTTACGTACAATTTCCGTATCTTCTATTATTCTTAACGAGTTCGGAACAGATGTCTTATAAATTAGTTTCGATGTATTTTGTAACTATACGTAAGATACTCCAATCGGATCCAGTAATTGCAGAAGAATCAAATTGTTTTGTAATAGTAGGTTTATAAAATTCAGTGTACAAGATTAATATCGACAGTACAAATTTCAAATTGTAATAGCTAATTATTTAATAGTTTATAAGATCCTGTGAAACGACAGTGACAGTTCTATGCCAATAAGTCTGAAGATCTCATAAAATGGATATTTATATTTAAATATTGGCTTGTTTTGTCCGTCATCGGAAAGTAATGAGGCAGTCCTTTTTTATATAATTTAATTGATTATTAATTAGCGATATTGTAGTTATTTTATATTATTGCGACATTTGACAATTATGCCTTTTAAGATTTTGTATTGTTTGTTGTCATATTAGTTGCCATTGATATTTATAATCATAAGAAGGATATGTCAGTTAAAATTAACATTTTTATTTGATGTTAAATACGTTTAAATAAAATTAAATTTGTAGCTTCAAAAATTATCTTAAATTCTCCATTTATTACAAATTAAAAACGCAAGTTTTCATTTCGAAGTCGATAACCCAATTTTTAATCTAGTCTTTCATTCACAAAACAAACGATTTATGTTACAATAGATTAAAATTTTTCTTTCATAGAAAAAATTATGATATGCAGAATAGGGTAAAACATTTATAAAGAAAATAATATTAAATTGATAATAGCATATTACAAAAACATTTGTTATATAGGGACTGTGCAAGAAACATGCAACCTCTAAACAGAACGAAGTAATTTTGGTTACGTGTTTGTCAATATCAGTGCAGTATTTTATTGACAGAAAATAGTAAACAATATTTAATGAAGAGGTTACAAGTGAAGATGAGATTCGACTTTTAAAAAACTAAACATTATATAGTTCTTATGAGTTATTAAAATTGCATTTATTCAACACATTACACCATATTTAGACATTATAAATAATTTTTATTGATTACGGTAGGGATTGTCACATGAAAAAATAACACCAATGTAATCAAAAATTTGTTAATTTATGACCAGACGAAACTGATAGCATTTTGCATGGTCTATATAGATCCACATTTGTCGAATTTGATTTTTGCATCTTTTATAAAACAAAAAGAATATATCTGAAAATTATTTGCTATTGAATTTATAATACTGTTAAAAATTACATTGTGTTATCTTAAATTACTCAGTAGGAATTTCCTAAGCTTTTTAACACATTCAAAATAATTGAATTACTAATTGGAAATTGTTATAAATTAAATGACTTATGGATAAAATACGTCGAAAGAAAGATATAAACTGCACCGATATCTACATTAAAATAATTAGCTACAATAATAATATACGTAGATTTGATACAAGAAAAACATTTTGTTAAATAAGCACATAAAAGTGCATAATTTTTGCTTATTTTTATGAATGATTTTTTTATAAGAAATTGGTATTATAAATATCTGTGACATTGGGACTGCTTTCGAATTAGCGATTTAATCATGCAATTCAGCTCTGCGGTTATTGCAATCAATGTTTTGTATGTAATTGCCAGAACTATACACATTAAGTGATTTAGCAGTGTGAGACAGTTATAAACATTGCCGAATTGCATTATTATGTCGCCGATATGAAAGCAGCCTAATAAAATTTACTTTTGCTGATGTATAAATTATAAATTAAGAGTGAGAGGTTATAAATTGATGAGTAGTAGAAAATATTAAGGTATTTCGCTATAAGTAAATGGATTCTAGTGTAGATTTCTACCGAAAAAGCTATTTTTGAAACTAATGACAAATATCGCCTTTTTATCACAGCTTTAAATCTGATAAGTTAGAACAATATGGCAAACTTCTAAATGAATGAAGTTGGTTTTTAAAAGCCTCGCCTGCGAGTTGGGCGGATAGTATATTTGTTTTACAAAATGAGTCTAGCTCATGGGCGCTGAATTTCATTTGTTCTGTGTGCCTTCAACTTATTCATTCAATAAATTATATAATTATATAAGTAGATGAAACGGGCGGGTGGGTAGCGTTTATAATGCCGCATGCAAAGTAAGTAACGTCGGAGGACATCACTTTGCATTCACATGTTCAAAGACACTAAAAAACATTTCAGAAATAGCATTTTCATTGTCTATAGTTGAATATTGATTATAAGTTTGTGCATTTGTTTATTAATAAACATTCTTTGTTAATATTGGTTAAAGCATTATATAATGAATTTCTACTTATATTTTACAAACATTTATTGTTCATTCCCTGTATTATACTGTTGAAATAAATGATTGTCTATTCAAATAGAAAATTTTTTTTTATTTTGAACGGCAAATTTTCCCTGTGTACTATTTAGGATGCGATGAACGTATGGGAGATTGGAGTTTAACTCATAATTCACGGTTATTTAATTACTTTCTATTTATCGTAAAGTATAATTTTTACAAGCATAAATTGCTAATAAGTTCATCACAGTGTTAATACTGTATTTCTATTTATAGCTGGCTGTGTGAGTACCTACTTATCAACCAAAGCAAAATGGCTACTTTGACATAACAGCTACTTAAAAACTCACAAACTTAGGCAAGCATTCAAAACGTGCTGATATTAACCAGCTTTTGTTCCACAAAAAAACAAAATTTAATTATTGAAAGGAAATTCTAATTTACTTTAACTTGTATTTTAATCTGCGTCTAATTTATATTATTACTGTTCTAAGAGAGATAAACATTTTCTACAATTCTTAAACACTTTGAAGTTTTGTCTAGATGTTTAGCTTAACAAAGTGAACAATGAAGTGTTTAGCAAAGGAAAAAAATCAAATGTTATAACACAATTTTAAAACAAATAACGCCAAATACAGGTGGCAGATTTCAATGTTTGAAAAATTGTAAAAAAAAAAACCACACCTCCAAGTAGGTTTATTTTAACTTTATAACAACAAATGCGGATTTCATTTTTTAAAAACCACCTTTTCCAAATGGCGGCCATCGAGTCTGACACACTCTTCAAGTCTAGCATGCATGTTTTCAAAAACACGTTTGCAGAGCGATTGGGTTATCGTACTGACTTCGGCTCGAATATTTTCTTTAAGTTGTGTCACAGTGCTCAGATCCCTGTTTTGTAAACAACGGATTTTAAGTATCCCCATAAGAAAAAGTCACATGGGCTTAAATCGGGTGACCTAGATGGCCACGGTACGGTACCGTTTCGGGATATGGTTTTTTCTGGAAATAACTGCCGCACTGCATTCATGGACACATTAGCAGTGTGAGCTGGGCCCCGTCCTGCTGGAACCATGTGTTTTGGTTGAAGGATGGACTATTCTGTAGTTCTACTCTGAAAAAGTCATTTAACATCTGGGCATATCTCTCCGAATTCACAGATACAGTTTGGCCACGTTGATTTTCAAAGAAATAAGGCGCTATGATTGCAGATGCAGACATGGCACACCAGACTGTTACTTTAGGCATATGTAAAGGCTCTTGATGCATTTGTCTTGGGTTGTGGACACCCCAGTAACGAAAGTTCTGCTTATTCACATATCCTCCAATGTGAAAGTGAGCTTCGTCACTAAAGAATATGTTGCCCATCCGGGTAGCAGTATGAAATCTCAACAACATCACCTTCGCGTAAGTTTTTCTTAATTCAAAGTCAGAATCGTGTAAATCTTGAACAATTTGAATTTTATATGGATGGATTTTTTTCGCATTATTACCTGTAAAATTTTCAACGACAGAAACCATAACACGCTCGACATTTTCATCCGTGGCTACCAATTGTGTAGGTCCTGGCCTGGGCCTATTTAATGTTGATCCTGTAGCTCTGAACCTTGCTACCCATGACTGAATGAGGTTGATCGATGGTCCATCATGTAATCGACGAATACTGTAACAATTATTAAATCGACGGCGTGCTACAGACAGCGAAAATCCACTCGAAATGTACGCCTCGACAGCAAAAGCGCGGTGCTCTCCACTCCACTGTTCCATGGCTACTAAAACATCCGCACCGCTTGCGCTTCTAACGACGCCCCCCGCGCCCCTCTTAAGTGTTGCGTTCAGAAAACAATGTTTGTTCAAACTTTGAAATTTGCCACTGGACACCTATATATTCAATATTTCATAATTTTATAACATTAAAGTATAAATTTTCTAGACACTATCATACCTCTGACAAAATACAGTTCTATTATATTTATCATTCAAATATTTATTTATGCTCTTAACTCCTAGTTTTTTGCTGAAATCATTTAAACAAGAAAATGATTAAGTATGGCTTTGGCTTTGGCTATATCACTCCGTTAACCCTTTTTTTAGTCATTTACTTTCTTGTCTTTTTTTAAACTGTTTCAGTCAACATCAAGTTTCAGTAAGTCATTGAAACAAGCCAGTCAAAGTTTGTTTATTTTTCTATTTATTGCCAGACAGCAATATCCTTTTTCCAAAATTCTAATTGTACTACAATTAAGTTGTGTAATCAATTGCAACTTTTAGTTTAATCCCAAAAATTTGATCCTTCTAATATTACAAGTTAAGCACACTTGACACAAATACAAATACAAACAATACATAATTACAAAATAAATTTCAAATAATTACAAATAAAGTTCAAATGAATTAAATTACAAAAGCAAAATGGGGGAAATCGCTTTGTATAACACTGCATTAAAAATAGTGCCACGTTTCGATGGTAACTCCACTAAACTTTACCATTGCTTTAAAACAGGCGAGACAATATTAAAATATTATAATCCTAAAGAGCCAATGTGTTTTCATAACACCATTTTATTGTACCATTGTATTAAATGGAATTGTTGGGAAACTCGAAGGGAAAGCTGAGGAAATTATTAACATTAACGGTGTCGTAAACATGGACCGAAATTATAGAGATATTAATTCAAAATTTCACCAGTCAGAGATACGAAAATTCGCTTAACAGAGATTTAGCCAATCACCGCAGACATAATACGAAAGATGTCTAAGCTTACTTAACACCATAACAAACTACGCCGATATACACAAAGCCGACGAAAAGCATTCGAGCACTTCGTGCTTGTAAACGCACATTTCTTATCTATATAACCCTTGTGTACTTATTTAGACTCAGAGAACTCCTAAGTTGAACAATCAGAGCTATGCGACCCGATTCACTTTCTTTAGCACTTCAATAAATAAAAGAAAAGGAAAATATTAGTTATCTACAAAAGAAACTAATAGATAAAGAACATACAAATAATAATCAATCTAAGGCAAATAATCAATCTAATAATAATAATAATCGAAATAAACAATTTAACCAATATAAACAATTACCGTAAAAAGCACATTCCTACAAATTTAGGAACACGCAGCAACAAACATTTAACTATGATAAACCTGGCCCAAGTAAACAGAAATCAAACATCCCCAAATTATATTGCAGAAGAATTGCATCATAACTCTTTAGCAACTGATAATGATTCAAAAAATATCATAGAATATCCTTATTGCAAACAAAATTTAGAAACAGACACATAGAATATAGAAAAGCAAAATTTTATCGAAAATATAGACCAAGACGAGGTCCCATAATAGAATTAAATGCACAAAGTCAAAAAAGATTTCCATATATTCAAATCAATAACCCTCCTTTAAAGCTACTAATAGACAAGGGAGGCGAATAAATCGTTTCTCGCACCCAAAATAACAAATAAAAAACTTTTACAACTACCTCATTAAATATGATTCTTTTTCGATCACAAACTTATGTTTAAGCACCGGAAATAAATATTCAATAGAACTACAAGCATTTCAAGAATTTAAAACTCAACAAGATTTTAAATTCTACACTTGATATATTAGAAAAACTAAAATGAAAAGTTGATTTACATAATAAAACTTTAATCACAACTAATTCAGATATTCCTATTAAAATCTCAAATCAAATAATAACAATGTTTTTAAAAAAACAGTACATTCCAATACTTTAGAAAGAGTAAAAATCCCAGTCAATATTATAGATGGAGAAATTTATATAAAAAAACTTTTATCAAACTATGTTATATTCCAGAACCTGTAACTACAATAAATCTAAATTTGGTAATTGTTCAAATATACGATCCTATACCTAACAATATTATAAGTCAAATCTCACCCATAAAGGCTAAAACTATTCATAAAAATGTTAATATTTTCAACTTTGAAAATTATTGTCCCAAATCGACAATAGACATAGAAAACCTACTCAGATTAACACATTTCAATAATGAAGAAAATAATGCTTGAAAAAATAATAATTTGTAAAGACTATAAAGATATATTTTATTGTGAAAAGTCACCCCTAACAAAATAAAACACCAGATGAAAAACAACAAACGAACTTCCAGTCTATACTAAAACTTATAGATACAGTTAGAATAAAATATTATCAGACATTCTGAATCTCCATGTCACCTTGAGTCTGGATAGTCGAAAAAAATTAGATCAG
Organism: Druceiella hillmani; assembly: GCA_039881145.1. Lineage (NCBI taxonomy): Eukaryota > Metazoa > Arthropoda > Insecta > Lepidoptera > Hepialidae > Druceiella > Druceiella hillmani. The sequence continues at coordinate 10,473,162 of JAYKKI010000081.1, read as the reverse complement.
TCAAACAAGAAAAAATGGTTACATGTAATAGATTATTGCAAACTAAATGAGAAAACTATTAATGATAAATATCAATACCGAATATTCCAGACCTTTTAGGTAGATTAGGGCACTGTCAATATTTCACGACATTCGATTTAGCGAGCGGATTCCACCAAATAGAAATGGACACTCGTGATATTTAAAAAAACAGGATTTACAGTCGACAATGGCCACTACGAATTCTCACTCAGCAAATTTAACAGAATCATCCCAATTAACAGATCTCGAATATTTTTCACCATCAGAGACTAAAATAATAAATATATTTCCAAACAGAAAATTGATACTAACACCAATTAATATTAACAATATAGAAAATGAAATAATACAATTGTTTAAACAAAAAATTGAATCTAATAATCAAGACGCAATAATATTATGGAATGAAAATTATTTACCTTAAATTACAACAACATTACAAAAAACATCATCGTATAATCTCACATTACGTAAAACAGAATTAATAAGTATAATTAATACGGATGAACAATATAAAATAATAAAAAATTATCATGAAAACAAGAATAAACGTAAAGGAATCTTAGAAACCGAATCTCAAATTAAATGCAGTTATTACTGGCCCACTATAAATAAATCCGTCACAAACTTTATTACCAAATGTGAAATATATAAAATAGCCAAATACAAAAGAAATCCTGCTAGATAAACTATGTAAATTGACCCTATTCCTAAAAAAACCATTCGAAATAATTCATCTAGATAATTTCACAATAAATAAAAATAAATATATAATTATAATAGATTTATTCTCAAAATACACACAAGCATACTATATAGAAGAATCTATAATTTTAAACATAATCAACAATCAACACTTTGTTAACATTTATAATGCACCATGGTGTACCTCTAGCGATTATGAGTATCCAGAACAAACCAATGTTTATGTAAAAAACCCCTTCGCAGTTAGGCACAAGCTTCAACCTAGGTACACAATTCAGACTGTAGCACAAAACAAAGATATAAAAATAGCAAACGAAAAAGGCCAAAAAATACATAAGGGTAACTAAGGAAACCTAATGTTAAAACTTTGTTACAGGATTCTATTTCTGATGACTTTAATACTGACAGAAGAGATTAAATTAGCAAAAGTGAATAGTAATTAGAGAGAACTACCTTTTAAAATAAAACACTTGAGATTGAGCTAAAACACTTGAGATTAGTAAAGGAGAAATAAAACACTTGAGATTGAGTAAACGAGTTAAGAACTATAGTAAAAAACTTAACGAGAATTGCAGAAAACGCGATATATTATAATAGTTAAATTAATATATCGTATACAAAATTAAGACATTCTATTTCATAGAATAAATAAAAACCAAATAAATTTCTAAACAATGAAAAATAAATAAAGTAACTAGGCATATTGATCTAACGAATGTTGTACTATTTATACGTGATTGCATTACCTCATCTCACCACAAGCTTGTAATATTTTTCACTGTAAACGATTCAAAATCACGTATGTACTAGAGTGCCATCGACTGATATGAATGAGGAGGATTTGCTACTGTCTTCTGTTGATTCTTGTGAGCTGTCACCTGCTTTATTGCTCCAAAATCTTCGACAAAATATCACCGAAACTTGCAGATTTCACACTTCTATAGCTGAGACTCAACTTAAATCCACTATTAATATTCCCATAACTCCATAAGTCATAAGACCCTATCCTAAAATTGTTAGAAACAGAAAAACCAATAAAGGAAAAAAACCGAGTAAATCCCGTGTATACACAGATACACCTGAAAAAATGAACTAGAAGAGAGACATAAACAGTAGGAAATGAAAAACTGTGCGGACAGGGGACCCCCGCCAGGAACATAGTTCCTTACATTAGTTTTTCAACTCTAAAAGTGATTTAATACGTTTATTCTAAGTCTATTTCTATTGATTACATCAGTGTATTTTTGTCACACCAAAAAGTGCAGCCCTCTCTTATTTAACTCTCTCTCTCTCTGTCTCTCTGTAATTTGTATATTTTATTTTATCGTTTTTTCAAAGCATAAAAGGTAAAGAAAGGATTTAAATCAATAAATTTCATTCAATATTTTAGGAAAAATAGTAATTTATTAAAAAAATTAAATATAAAATAGTGAATTATAAATTACATATAAAAAAAATTCTAAATAAGAAAACAATAACAAACATAAAATAACAAAATACTTAAAATTAATAAAATACAAAAAATTACCAGCAAATAAATGAATATTCATTTATTTTCATTGTTAATTGAACTTTATTTAGATTGTTTGATGAAATAAAAAAAATAAATTTTTAGAATAATCAAATTTAATGTTAAAAGTTATTTTAAATTTAAGCAAATTAAAAATTAAAATTTAAGCATTTTCAAATTAAAATATCTATATTTTATTTATTTCAAAATTGAATTAAATTTAAAATAAAATTTTATTATTCTACTAATTAATTTTTTTCTTATTTTATTATTTTCAAATTTTTTATTAAATTAAATTTAAAGTTAATTTTAAGTTTAAATTTAATTATTTTAATAATTGAAGTTTCATTATTTATATTTTTTTAACGTTAGTTATTCTGATTTTTTTAATAAATTAATAAAATTTAAAATTACTTTCTGATTTAAATTTAGTTATATTAAAAATTAAAATTTATTTTATTTTAAATTTAAATATCTCAAAAATGTAAATGAATATAACGAATTGTTAAATTTACTGACACAATCTAAATAAAGTTTAATGAAAATAAATGAATATGCTGACAATTTATTGTAATTTATTAATTTTAAGTATTTAAATACTAAAGTAATAATGAAAATAAAGGAATTTACCGAAAATTTTTGTAATTTATAAATTTTTAAATTTATTAAATGATATAGCAATAATTTATAATGCAAATAAATACATAAAGAATTGGAAACGGTCTGACAGATGATTGGCTTATAATAGAAAGCCAGTAGAATAAAAAAATAAGTTTAAATAATATTTATACATGTTTAGAAGTGAGGACTGTGCATAATGCTTACTGCTCGAATGTCGATACTCGCACGAACACACATACAACTGTATATAAAAGAAAGAGACAGAGAGAGAGGGAAGGTCGCCGGAAAGGGGCATAACGCTTTTTCCTTACGTGAACATTTCTGCCAGTTTGCTCTACTGTAAGCCGCGTAAATGAACTTCATTCCAAAAAAATAGAACAGGAAAGAAAAGCCAGAGTTAAAGAAATGAAACGTAGTTTGTTGGAACTTAATTCAAGACAAAAGAAAAAGAAAGCTAAGAAAATGGAAAGCGATTAAGTTTCAGAGGTATCTGAAGGGTTGCAAATAAACTTGCGGGAGAGCTCTACGTCTCTGGTAAATTTCGACACCGAAGAAGATGGTAATGTTGGCAATATCAATACAAATGTTGATGTGACACCAGAGAATATCAAAGATCATTACTTTATTTTGGTGAAATTTGAAAAGAAAACTTCTGTTGCCTATTACGTAGGAAAAGTATTCAGTAATTATTTGCATATAGAGCTGAAAGTACCTTATCTTCGGAAGAAACCGGAACCATTGTGGTCATTCGTTTCCCTGTCGTAGAAGATATTCACACTTTGTACATCAGTGACATCTTCATGATCCTCCCTGATGCTCAACCACAGTTCATTGTACAGCAAGAATGTCTAGATTATTTACTTTTACTATTAATGTAAATCATTTTAATGTGCAATAACTTCGAAAGTAATGACTAAATGTTTTATTACCTACTTATAGTTGAAAAAAAGACTTCGTACAAAGATTTAGACTGATTATAAAAGTTAGAATTACCAATAAGTAAAGTGACTGTTAAAGATATTTAATTTCTATTATTTTTTACGAGAATTTAAGTTAACTATAAGTCAAGTTCAATATTATTAAGTTAGTTTTCAGATTAATACATATTTTTGTGATTTAATAAAAGTTAGCAAGTTTAATAGACTTTTTAATTACCCTGTATGAATCTACCCCATGATGTATGAAAGTACCTGCCCCTGCATTACGAACGTACCCCACATGTGGAGAACATTTGTACAAATATCTTAAAAAAATCATTACAACTTTCTTTTAACTTAACTGTTTCAGATTTTTTTGTAATTAACTAAGATATATTTATTACACTTAGGTGCATAAACTAGAGACTTTAATCAGTTAATAATAGTTTAAAAAACAAAAATGTAAAAAGTGTACGAAAGGTAACCACTTTCCCCTATGAGATTTGATAATATTTTTCCACCAATTAAAATAGAGGAATTGGGGTTGTTTGCTTTAATGGCGATAAAAAAGAAAAACTGACTGAGGAATGCGATAATGTAAATATCTAAGTATACTTTGTTAAGAGAACTGGAACATAAAAGCAAAGAACTTTACAAAAATTATATATACATCATAAAACATTATAGTTTATAGTATAAAAACAAGACTAAATATAATTTAATATTAACATTTTCATTTAATATTTATTTTAATTATGAAAATGTGCTTGCAAAGTCTTTTACAAGATTGTCAAACGTGGGAGAGGGAAAATATATAAGTATAAATGCCAAGGAATGTAATATAAGAGAAGAATACATCGGTCGTAAGTCCATTGACCATTTGAGGAGAATGAAGAAATATGATCATATTTCCCGAGGCGGAAGACACAGCGGATGCATAAATTTAGAAGACAATTTAACCTATTTAAGTGATCTTCACACAGACCCAGATAGCGCACATCTCCACACTCAAGCAGAGGAAGTAATAGCATTTGCCTTAAGTGAACTTTAATTTTAATTACAATACATTCGCTTTGGGGAGTGTACTTGGGAAGACACAACAAAAAAATCTTGTTTATGTAGGGTAGACAACCCCCATTAAAGATTTAAATCGTTCAGCAGACTTAGGTTTTTGACAGTTGAAGAAACAGAATCATGGTATCATCATTTAGTGTTAACTCAGAAATGCTACCCAAAGGCCCCATTTTTTGAACCCACTAACAGATCAAAGATCTTTATTTATACCATTAATAGCAGCTAAACTTGAATTATACTGATTATTAAAGTTTATGTTTGTACCATAACACACCACTTCTATATGGTTCTACATTGAAATAATACTATTTATGCCATTTATTGGTAAACAGCAAGAATTAAGGCAAGTAGGTACTTTTTGTTACAAATTTTATACCAGAATGGTAAAAATGAAGACATTGTCGTAATGAGATACAGAATGGTAAAAATATCAATAGAAAGACTGTGCAATATGAAAATAAATCCCGAATTACAATAATGAAATTGAAGGTAGTGAGTGTTTTAGAAAAAAGATTCAGGAATAAGTTTGTAGACTTTTTTCTTTTTTTTGTTATTACTGTGTCATGACGATCTGGTTATGAAACAATAAACTAGTGTCTGTTTTGACTTATGAGAATGGAGAGCCATTTCATGGAAGTATCTCACTCACTGCTGGAAAATCGTTCTATAAGTATTGGAAGCTTGCACCACTAATCCTCTGGGTTAATTCATTCTTGTTTATCGGTTTTCTCCTTTAGTATTTCCTGCTGCATTGTGTAACCTCCTGCTTTATTATTTTGATTTTCAGGTCATGGTAGATGTATTTATTACTTATGTGTTCAGGGATGTTCACAATTACTTTCAGTGTCTTGATCTGGAATCTTCACGATTGCTAGCTGTTCCTCATAATTGGATACTATAAACCCATATTGATGTCAAGAATGCTTTGAAAGTGCCAGCTTGCTGTTTATGTTCAATTATGAATGCCGCCCTATTACCCAGTTCATGTTATGTAGTTTTGCATCTAATTGTTTTCTAAATGTAGTCTAAGTGTCTATCTAAATGTACGCCTAAATATTTTGTGTGCTCTTCCTGAGGGATCTCTTCATTATATAATTTTACTCGTGGGCAGGTATCTCTTCTAAGGGTGAATATTATGTGAGTAGATTTGCTTTGATTTGCCTTTATTCTCTAAGTTTTTAACCATTTTTCCACTTTATTGAGGGGACTTTGTAGATATTTGTATGCTATCTTTGGATTGTTGTGTCTCGCCAACAATGCTGACAGCTGCGTATATCGCAACTGCGTTGTTTTCCATTGCAGGTAACTCAGCAGTATAGATAGTATACAGCACTCGACCTAATATTCTGCCATGTGGTACACCTGATGTAATTGCATACAAATTTGTAATCTTATTGAATTTTACTTCAAAGTACTTTTTATTCATGTATGTTTGTATTATTTGGAAAAATGAGTGTGGAAAATTCTTTTTAACTTTATAAAATAGACTCTCGTGTCAGATCGTATGGAAGGCTTTGCTTATGTCCAAAAAGAAAGCCTACAATATTCTTTTTTCTCTATCGACCTGCTTGTAATATCAACAATACGATGGACTTGTCCTATTGTACCATGATTCTCTCTGAAAACAGATTGAAGACTTGGGATTATATCTGTTAGGTGTTCTTTCATTCGGCAGAATATTTCAAAGAATTTCCTAGTGACTGATAGAAGGCTTATAGGCTGTAAGAGGTGACTACCTACAGTATCTTCCACTGTCCAGGGAAAAACGAGTGTTGCAAAGATGCATTGAATATTTTAACAATTGCCATAACACCCTTTTTTGGTAATCTTTTTAGAAAAGTTGTATTGTAAAATCATAGCTCGAAGATTTCCCTACTTTTAGGGTTTTTATTCTTTTAAGAATTTCCCTGTTACTCGCACTTTTCAGTGCCAGACACATTTGGTGCGAGCTTTCTAGATACTTTTTTACTTCAGTATCTTTCTAAGAATATATTTCATCAACAGCTGAAAGACAGTACTGAAAAATTCAGCGAATGTAGCTTTATTCTCTGCATCTGATCTAGCCAACCCCCTTTATAAGTTTTAATGGGTAAAATGTGGCTTTTAGGGCATCTTAATTTACTTGTTGCCTTGTAGAGCATGAGCAGCGCCAGCCCTACCAAAGGGCGAACGGAGTGGCCACTCTAGGTGCCGAATCCAGATGGGCGCCTCGGTGAAGCATTCACAAGTTTTTGATTCCTTGGATAACGTTGTTCCTCTCGATTGGCAGTTGGATCCAACTAAATTTTATCCACTATTCACTTTTCAACATTTTACTTACGAGCATGTGCCGTGTATTGAATGATCGCAGTTGGGATGCAAATCACTGCCTCGGTGCCATCGTCTGGCGGCAGTGATGCCGTTTTGATTGGCGAGTCGCTTTCGATGTGTTGCCACTGCTAAGCATGCGGACATGCTTCCACGCTTTCTGCACAAATTTCAATTCGTGACTGACGTGTTCTTTTAAGTATATTTTATTTAATTCTCTTATTATTGCATTCTATCAATATTTTCATTGAAGTTGTAAGCTTCACTAAATACACACGGTCACACACATCCTGATGTAGCGCTCTTATTTTGAATGACCAAATTTTAGAACAAAAACGTAAACATCCATTTCTGAAACTTAATGTTTTGCTTTGACGTTTGCTGCAAGAAAAACAATACGGTGTTAGAAACAATTTGCGTAAACAATACTTTTTCCAATTGATTACCCATCCGCCGATAAAACTTACTGGTACGCGGTGATTGCTTTCGTGCCACAAGCATTCTGTGTCCACAGTCGCTACTAAAGATGAATCAAGTATTTCTAATACAGAAAAATAATTCTAATATATTATCAAACACTAAAGTAACAAATTTGTTGAGTTATTAGGTAAACTGCATTTCCTATTCTTAATATAGTTAATTTTGTATTTTATTTCTTCTCTGCTAAAAATAACCTTTTAATGCTTACACAGCAGAAAATAAGGGAAGTTTGTCTTTTGAACCTCCGATGATTTAATGAATGTGTTAGAAAATAGTTATTTGGGTAGGCAAGTACCTTTGTGCTTATATGGCTGTACGTTACTTTCTGTTTATGTTCTTACTTTATATAACTACTTGTGATAGACATAAATCATCTTATAAGTATTATATTATAAAATTAATACAGTAACTCTACCCACACTGATTTCATAGCAAATATGGATAAGAATACATTATTATGTCAAAGTTGTTAGCGTGATTAGATTTCTAAAAGATTTTTGTTTTTATTTATGAGTTGTTTGCAATAAAATTTACTTTCATCACGCTAAATTAAAGACAAGAAGAGTACTTTCATCCATCTACAAAGATATTATGACACATTTTTCAAGCATGAGGTGCATCAACTGGAATGTAGACATGAGGCAAATGCGGAGGCATGTTGTGTCCTTGCTATCAACTCGTTTACAAACAAGACTCGGACGATGACCATAAAATATGATATCTATCCATACATTCAAATAAAATATTTCCACAGATACCCTATTTATGTACTTCCGTAAATTCTGAGGTACCCAAATTTTCCAAATGCCTGTTTGTAACTCTAAATAAATATAGAAAATTATTTTTATGTCCCTTGTTATGAAATGTGTCTCGTACATATTTACATTTCTACATAATTAACATTTCACTTTATTATTATGTAAGTTACTTTAATCCATATTTTACATTCTTAAGTTCACAAGTCGGTGGCAATGAAAATTTATTAATTACCAGTATTTAAAAAGACATGACTGTACAGCTGCAATTTAGAGATAGATGCAGCATTCAATAGTTTAGAACCAAATGGGTTTAATAAATTACGTATCCGAGAAATTTGTATAGTGACATGACAAATGAAAAGCGATAAGTAATTGTAACGGTTGCAATTTATACTTCACCAAATTAAATTTTAAGAAAATCATCTAGTTTATTTATGAGAACTTACTTGTCTACACCGTAGCCGGATTTGCTCTCCTGAATCGAAATCTACACAATTTTGAGCGGAAATATTAATACGGATTTCTTGAAAGACAAAATAAAGTTTTTAGTTGATTTTTTTAAATCAAAATTACATTCAAATATGTCAAATGATTCATATAAGAGCACAACGAAATGCAGACGGACACTCAACAGAGATTTTTTTAAATATTGGATTTAATTTGAACCTAAAGTATTTATAACATATTTCCGTTTCTATAAACCATTGTTTCATTCTAAGAATATGATAACAATGAAGAAGAATCAGAGGAATGATTAATTCACAAATATAATTATACATATTTTGTAACTAATATTACTTCTTGACTATAGAAATAAAAATAATCTTATTTTAAAATTGTTACTGATTTTTACTGATACATATATATATATATATATTTATATATATATGTATATATATATATATATATATATATATATATATATATATATATATACTTTGTTACTGATATATATATATATATTTTTTTTTTTTTTTTTTTAAATTAGATAGGTTTTCACTTGGGTTGTGTGGTCATAAAAGCACATACCAGTGTTTCTTATTTTTTTTGTACTGTTATGTAATATTTTTATTATCCCTTGATATCATGACCATTAACATTTGACAAAGTACATAATATTCTTCAAACAAATCAATATTTACAGTATGTAGTACTGTATATAAATAGATATATATTCTATTAATTTTGACAAAACCCCAAGCTTCTAGAACCTGTAAGTTATTTATTATAGATATGTAGGATTACATAACAAACAATTTTGAAGTGGAAATTGACAAACCAGGCAGAGGCTCACAGGAAAATGGGCCATGTCATTCCCCCAAAGCCAGTGTAGCCTATTGACCCACTCACGTTTTTTACAAAATGTTAATAATAATTAATTACTTTAATTGGCACTAATAATGAGTAAGATCATTTTTAGCTTTGTCCCTGCAATCGGTTCTCCTTAAAGTAACTTCAGTATTGAGATTATTTGTCCCTTATTACTATTTTATTCAAAACAACAGCACAACAAATTCTTTTTAAGGTTATTTCTAGTTTGTTTTAATAGCAATAAATGTTTCATTGTATACTTATGATTCTTAGCGTTCTTATACAGAATAAACATGTGATAAAATATTTTCTAACATGATAAATATGCTTTCGTATAATAATAGTTTAAAGTAACACAAAAAGGGCTTAACATGGGTAGAAATATCTCTTGAGAATTTAACCTATTTATTATTATTGAATGGTTTTTAAATGATTGGACATTGGGGTTTATTTCTTTATTTATCTGCCTTGCTTTTGGCAAATGCTTACGGCATATCTGTCTTGTCATAAATTAATTTTGTTTACACTTTTTTATATCTCTGTCCATTTCTCGAGTATTTTATATGTAAACGTATTTATATTCTGTACTATTGACATGACCGAGTATGATGATTTATGCGCGAATGTTACAAATTAACTTTGACTATACTTTGAATATAACTTCGAATACCACTGTTGTCTAAATATGCCATAGTATGCAGTAGAAGTTGTAACTAATGTACGACACATAAAAAAACTTCCAAAATAATACATAAAACGATACTTTTTTCTTCATTAATATGTGTATTTATTCAACCAAAATGTGTTTCATTTGATAGCATTATTTTTTTATTGGTAAATTTTCAAAGTAATTTCTTTATGACACAAATTTGTTTCCTAATTATCGTTCATTAAGTAAAATATTATACAAATGAAATATGTAAGTAATTTATAGCAGGTTCAATTAGTTTTTTGTAAAAGTATTAAATCGCAACAGGTCATTGGCACAGGGATTCACTAGTTGTAATGCATCTTGTGTAAACACCCCGTTACTCCACTTATCTAGGCACCAAAAATGTTTATGTCATACTGCGTTAGTTCTGTTACGTCCACAGGTTATTAAGCCTAAGATTGTTCACACTAAGGTAGAAATAAAACAATTAATATCAGAAAATACAAGTTTTATTATCATTGTATCCTTGATCACCTATCTAAATCCATCATTCAAACAATATTGTTCAATTTTATTTCAAACATATCTATTTAAATAAGCAAACAATTAAACTCAATAGTGACGTAACCCAGTTAGAGGTGTTATAAATTAAAGCTGTAAATCTGCAATTCGCTTCTACACTATAAGAAAAACACTCGCAAGTGATATTAATACATTTTATAAATTTGGTTTAGAAATAACCTTTTGTATTATTTTCAAATGTAAATTTTATAACATGAGTTATTTAGAAATTGAATACTGGTTGTCGATGTCTTGATGTGAACAGTAAGATTGATATTAAAAAAGCCAATGTTATGATGAAATGGTTTATTTATGGTTTGTAAATTATAAAGCCAACGTATTTTCCTTTAGCATCACAGAAATCACGAAAGTAAACCAATAATCAATAATAAAATTTCTATCGTTCTCCGCAATGTTAATATTCAGGTGCAATGCTGCCCGCAGTCTATAAGTCAGGCTTCAAATCTGCAAGCAGAACCTTCTCGCCAGGTTTGAATGCAGGCATCCCCAAGTAGGGGCAGGTGGCACATCTGAATGCATCACCCAAGTAGCACTGTAATTGGAATCAAATACAATGCATCATTAGGAGCTTTCATAACTTTTGTGATTATTACAACTATTACAGAAAAAAGTAAAGAAATATATTATTTTATTAGTGTGACATTTCAATACACAGGGTTACATTTCAATAAGTGACCAAATTTGAAGGAGCAATTTAATAAACCGTAAGTAAAGCGTATAATGAAAAAAAAAACATAATTGTTTTATAACTTTTTTCGTTGACCTTTCCAAGTTTAAAATTAATGGACGGACACATAACAAATAACAACTTTTGGATATTTCCACGTCAATGTTTAAATAATGCACAATCAAGACCCACACCAATCTTCAACTCTGGCAGATGTGTTTTGCGGGTGCACCGCTACCAAGAGACCAGTAGCAGCTGTGACTTTGGTGTGAATGGACATGTTTTGCGAGCAGTATCCCCACAGGTTATCGATTGCGATAATAGCAAGTAAGGTAAATAATAGTGAATATTAAGTGAATGGTACATTGTTATCTTTTCATTGGTGAGAGTTTATGTAGTACACTAAGATTATATGAATCTGAAAGTTTACAAAGACTTAGAAAAACGTGCAAATTTGCCGCGTAGTAAAATAGACTTTATATTGAACAAGAATTAAAATACCCTTGGTCATGAAAAAATATGTAAAAATTAGAAATTGATTAGATATGAAAGCAGTATGTGCACTCTCTCACGTGTATTTAAAACGCATTGTTGCACCTAGAGTGACGAGGATGAGTATTCCTTCCAGATTTCTTAAAAATGGAACGGATGCTTCTAAAATTGTCATTTCCAATAAATCATTAATTAAGCATAATGTTTTTGTTTCGATTTGAGGGCTAGGATATCATCTTCAATTTAGGTCCCTGATTTTTATAAATTTGCACTGTCCTAATTTCACAAAAGAAACATTATTGAAATATTCATTATCATTTTACAATCTATTATCTATACACCTTAAAAAAATTAAAGATTTGTTTTCTTGAAAACTATTTTAAAATTTCAGTGGCCTGCAACTTTGTTTTTATCCATCACACCAGAATGAAGAAAAACAAAAATGTCTAACATACTCTTTAATTTGTTTTTAATTGAATTAATTAAAAAATAATTCAATTAAAAAAAGAAAATCAGCATAAAAAAAAATCCAAATTCTGTTTTTACATTTAAAAAAAATTAAAGTTCAAAGGAGACTGACAAAAATGGGCCCAGCGTTACAGAAAGAGAATGTAAAAAGAAGTTGGTGTTTGTGGAATATATAACACCAATAAATTCAGCGATTTACAATCAGAAAAGAGCAAAAAAAAAGGAAAATGTTTTCAATATATCAAGAATTGTATATAAGAAATGAAATTAACAAGAAAAACCTTACAAAATATAGAAAATTTTAGAAAAGATTATGTTTAATTGTCAGCTGGCAGTGGCATTTGTTCTATTATTTTTGCAAATGAATGTGTTCTCTGCCCTTTTCGAGTTTCACTTGGCTTTTTCGATGCCCTGTCGAGCCTGCAAGTTTCATAGATTAAGTACAATGGTGGTCCCATCTCAATGTGACAAATTATATAATTATTTTCCACTTTTAGAGATCCATATCTCAAAAGGAAAAAAGCAACCCTTAAAGGATCATCTCTTTGTTCGTCTGTCTGTCTAGACCCTTTTTCTCAGGAACGTGTGGAAGCATCAAGTTGAAATTAATATCATATACTTAGGTCTATGATCCCTTGGAGCTGTAAAAAATCAAACTTCTAAGTCAATTCAATAAAAAAAACCCTAAAAATACAGCCATTTATGCCGCATTTTTTGACACTCTCAAATAAATCAAAACTTACCGTTGACCTAGAATCATGAAATTTGGCAAGAAGCAAGGTCTCACAGCACAAGTAAAGGAAAAAACCGAAAATTGTTAATTTGTATTTATATCACATAAAAACATATTTTTTAAAAATATGTACTATATCTGTAATATAGTAGGCAATATATTTTTGATCCAAAAAATTAAAATATTGTAATAGTTTAATAGGAATATTATGTACAATTAAATGTTTATAAATGTCTAAATGTGTACGAAACACTCGTAGTAATAGTTCCACTTGTGCATGACAGATCTTTTTATTTCATCCAGCCATATTTTATTCTCTTAAATGTAAGAACACATTTTACTTAATTTGTAATTCAAAGTTAAAGTCCATTAGATAAAATTAAAGTTACCTCACACAAACTGATCCTAAATGAAAGACTATCAAAATGTTCCGAGCACACATCTACCAAAAGTAATTTCCAAATGCGGGTTGAATCAACGCCATTCAATCGGCAAGTGTTAGAATTATTTGATAGAAATAATATTAATTTTCTTATTATATAGTGGTTTTCGGACATCTACATTACACTATATCGGACTTTCGGATATTTACATATTAGACCCATCCTTACCTACTCTGCTGAGACAAGGACAATGACAGAAAAAGTTAAACATACCATTTCTGTTTTTGAAAGAAACATTTTAAGAAGTATTTTTGGAGGTCTAAAATAGAACAACATCTGGAGAACAAGAAATAACTCTGAACTTTAAAAATTATTTAAAGAATAAACTCGTACTACGAGTTACTTGAGCAGAATGGATTACAGTTGGGCAACAAGAAAGATCTTCTCAGCCAGACCATTGGGCTCCCGAAAAGGAGGAAGACCTAAATTTAGATGGCTCGACTGGCTGGAAAAAGACTTTAAAATCCTAAGTGTAACGAACTGGATGTCTCTGGCCAAGAACAGGAGAGCTTGGGAGTTGATTCTGCGGAAAGTAGGGGCCCATCCTGTGCTGTCAAGCCATTGAAGAAGAAAAAGACATTATAGTACAATGCTCAAGTAAGTAAAAATAGCCATATTTTGTGTAGAATTTTTGACTGTATAAAACTTTGAAGCATGTTTGAAGTCGCACCCAGAGGTACAATGAAATTCAGATTCAAATAACTCTGTAATATTTAGACGTTTAATAGATTTAGTTGCATTTTTAGATGATGCCATATTTAAATTAAAATTAATTTTTTAAAGGTACGTCAAACCCCATATACGTAACATTTTTTTGGGCCAGATTTTAAGTTTTAAAAAAATTTATAAAAAAGTAATTGCAAATATTTACCTATTCAGGTCGATGAGACTACTAACTCGTCATGTCTATAATTTTTAGCTACATTATTAAATTAGCCATCGAGCAGTTTTGGGGTTTTTTCAACCTGAAGGGCAAACTGCGATACACATTCGTGCAGTCATTTTAAAACAATTGGAAATTTTACTGCGGAACGACAGGTTCGAATATCACACACTACAGGTTTCAAATATCAAGGTTTATAGAATTGAATATTTTTGTTGATATTCACAATATTGAGTCATCTTTATATTACTTTGTAAATTCTTATTCTCCTCCCATTTAACTTTTATTGTTAACATTTCTGGTGTTAAGTAACTTGTTAGAAATTTATAGTGAAAATAGTGGAACACCTTTAGCAATAGAAAATATGACGGTACATACAGAGTAATTTTTTTATTGAAACACAGTTTGAATTGCGAGCGACTGACTATCAGTCCTAGAGGTCGCTCGCAATTGTTTTATAATAAAAAAATTATTTTAAAAAATCTTCTCTATAAATAACTCCATTTTTTGTATTGTTAAAAATGTTTCATTGTATTTTTCTTTTAAAACAAAGAATATACATAAAAAGAAAGTATTTTTATGATACTTACTTTTTTACATTTGAAAGATAAAAATTCACATTTTTGCTAAATTCAATTCATACTGAAATTATTTCAGCAGTATATAAAAAGTGAGCTAATTGTTTCAAAAAGTACATAACATTATTGAAGGTTTGTCACAGAAAAATCTAAAACAAGAAAGGTACTCTCTACAACGATATCAAGTTGTACTCTAGTAGTGAATACAACACAAAATAAAAACTGTCAAGCTCCATTACCAGTTAATGATTATTGTATTCATGCAATCGATAGTTGAAAAATTGTCGTAAGTAATATTAGAGACAGATTTACAAATAGTAAACATTTTTAATTATTACTTCAAAGCTCTTTTAAAGTGATTAGTGTCCTATTTATGTACAAAATTTTGCAGTGGAAGCATTTAAAACCGTTGTAATATTTTAAATTTAAATGGACTACTACCCTTGAAAACTGAATTAATTATTTTATAATATATAATTCACGCGACTGCTAGATGGTTCACACTGCTACAATGTATTATAGACAAATACATTAAAAGAAGCATTTCAACAAATTAGAAAATGATTATATTTATTAATTACAAACTACCCATGACAACCGTAGAAACTGAACATACTAACTAACTCTTCTTTGAACAGAATAAAAACTTTTTACGGACCTTTCCGTCATAAGGCAGATTGACTACGCTAGGTATGTTATCTAAAGGAGGTTATTCACAATATACCAAATTTTATTGACCTGTAGTAGATGAATCATAATAACGAAAAAAAGGTGGATTTCATTTACAAGGAAATTACTGATTCAATAGATCAAGATAAGGTTTTTTTAACCTACTTATCCAATGCAATATTTTATCAATAACATTAAAACGTCTAGACTATTGTAATTGCAAACAAATATTGCATTAGTACTATAAACCAGTTAATGGCTGCACGCACATGCGTTAATACGTCTAACAAAGAAGTGTCTATAAATAGGGTATTTGACTATATTTGTTTTATTACTAAAATTGAATAAGTAATAACATTAAAAGCGGTTAAAATAAACGTATCGTACCTAGGACTTTTCATTACAAAGTTACAATGACTTAAAACTGACGAACTACGGACACGAGCGAAAACGCCCCATACAAAACGCAACTGGCTTTTATTACGTCCCTGGCCCGTTATTTAGCATTCATTATAAGGGAGTTTATTAAATATTTTTAGTATCTTGTTAAATATTGCGTTTAAGTTATATATTGAATATTATAATTTTCTCATTTTTTTGTATGGAAACTAATTTCATATTAACTAACAAAAAAGTTTACACTTTTCTTATTTATAGAAGTTTCGATTAATTTTTTGTTATATGTATAATTTTTTTCATCACAAGGTTTTTTTAAACCTACTCTGCAGTTTTAAAACATTTTTACAAAATATATTGACATCAATCAAATATCCTATTGACACCATTTATAAGAGTTATTATTACTTTTTATGTATCTTTTTTTACTTATTTCACATTATAGATAATGTATTTACCTAATGACATGTTTTTTCTTAAATTTAAAACATAAATTTGAATGCATAGGCCCTGCCAATAGCAGAAAAAACAGTATTACTCCTATTTGTTTGGCATCCATTTTCGTGCACATACGAAGATCAAAAAAAAAGTGTCTTTTTTTTTTTGATAAAATCCCTATATAATTTTGTTTATTTTTACATTATGCAACTTGCAATTTTTAATAAAATTGCTAGACAATTAAAAAATTTGGTAATGAAAGGGTTAAAAAAATATATACGATTCAATTTGCACTTTGTTTTATCATGATGATTCAAATGCACCTTGTCACTTGTCCATTATTTTCTAATTCTTATATCATGTTATTTATTAGGAAGTAGCGCTCATAAATACTTAAAAAATGTCATGTTGAGAAATATTAATGTATTCATTATTTTATTTAAAATTATACCCTCATCAGTTACAAAATATTTTATACACAATAAAAAGATGTTAGTTGGATTTGTATTCCTAATAGCCAATACTAATAATCAAATGATATTATTGTGGTTTTCAAGCAAAATTTTATGGTAATTGGTACCAAGATTTATGGTACTCTTCTTACTTACAATATCCATATTGTAACATATTAAAAATAACTTCTTAATTTACTAATTATTTATATTTCGCTATTAATAGCTTTACTCATTGCGCAACAATTGTTTTAAAAAGTTTTAAAAGTTTCTGATAAACAATATTTTAAATTATGATAAACAATATTTTGTAGCAACCTCTGTTTCCTACACTACTACAATAGTTGCGCATGCAAATATATAGAAATACAACTATTTAATTTTATTTTTTAGTGCAAATTTTATTTGTATGTAAAGAAAGTACACCGGTTAACTTTAATAAATAAAAAAGGAATCAACATTAATTATGCTGTGAAAACGTATGCAATTTCTCGTAACAGTAACATCACTTACACTTCCACATGATGATTTAGGAGCTTCCTTCACTTCTCCACGTAGCTCCTCGGCCAGACCACATGAACAATCTGCACACGCCTTCCGCTTGCCGGTGGTTGCACACACTGTAGAAGTAAATGTTTCTTACAACATCAATAGGAACATCAAATAGCAGGCAGACTTTATTTATATCATTAAAATTAACGTGATATTTGCTATCGTATTCCTTAAAAATTTCCCACCAGCTTCCTCCATCAATTTTTTTCCCACCATCAATTTTTGATTTACTTTGCTGAAAGTAAATCAAAAATAGAATTTTTGATTTACTTTTAGCAAAAGTAAATCAAATATTCTATTGGAAAATTATTTACCATATTTTCACATTTCTCCAATTATTTGTATCACCCATTTCATACCTGTTCTTTAGCAATAATACATGAAACAAAACATATTGTCGCATCTAACTGAATAAGTGACTGATTAAAATGTTCACAAAAAAAACGAGAATAAAAAAAATTGTCAACATTGAAAAAAGTAACCGCAATGTCCCATAAAACTTAATTTTCCATGAAATGGGATCACACGTAAATGAAAAGAATTTGACAATGAAAAATGGCAAAAATTGTAATTCTCGCCTATAAATAACTTGGTGGGCCATAGAAATTAGGAATATTTAAGTAAGAGGCTTGTTCTAAACAAATTGAAGCTACACAATTTGGTCCCTACAAAATTTCCACAATCCCTCAACTAGGACTTAAAGAATATAAGAGCACTAGCCTTCCCAAAACCATGGATTATCCAAAATAGTAACTTTAATGGAAAATACACCCATCAAGAAATAGTTATTATACATGGTGTCGAGGAATAAATATCGAACAAAGGAAGATGCTATTCGTTGGCTATAAAGGAATAAATTGTTGAAATAAAACGTAAAACACTCCCCTTTTTCTAATTGAGCGCAAAAAAAAATATTACACACTCTTTTTAACACACCCAATACATGCCTGGAGCGCGGTGCTTACCTGGGCAGCTAGGTGTCTTTGCAACTGTTCGTGGTATTCCCCTGAGCGGGGCTGAATAATGTGCACAAAAATTGTGTAACGGAAAGGATGACAAATAATTATGAATATTATTTTAAAATTTTCTGAGTTGAAAAGAGTAATTTTTAAAAGTTATTTGAACGTCAATCAATTCTTTTTGAGTCAACGAATAACGTCTATCTTGGTCCGACACTTGTTCCGGGACACCATGTATTTTTCTATCGGTGTACAAGTTAATTAGTGAAATGTACAATTTCATAAACAGAATCCCTGTGAAAAAAAAATGTAATAAAAGCACGACTTGCAAGTATAATTAATTTGTCTTCAAATAAATGCGAAATAATACTTGTATAAAAATCGAAATCATACTTGCATTCTCCAACATTCAAAGCCGAATAAGGTGTTCACCGAACCTTAACTCTTGTGTTAACATTGGAATAGTGTATTTGGAGAAAGGGAGAAGGAATGAAAATTTTTTACTGATTGTAATTGTCTTGTACTTAAGACCTGACAGAAACTGGTTGCTATTCCAATCTAAGAGTAACTAAACATATAAATTAAAATTAAAAAAGTCCAACAAATTATTATGGAACTTAAATAATACCTACCAATTTATTGCAAAAAAACTTTTGATACAGGTGTGTGTGTGTGTGTGCGTATGTATACATATATATATATATACATATATATATAAAAATGCTGGTGAATATCTTAAAATTCTAATTACCACACATAAAAAAACAATTCACTAATGTCCACTTATTACAATTCATATTAATAGCTTTAGCATAAAATGGCCAAAATGTGCAGCTACTGCATAGGAGTGGTTAGAAGCCGAAAAATGATTCCAAGAAAACTGTCCAGGTGCGACCGAAGCAATCGATGGAAAAATATTATTATGCTTGCTAATACTGCATTGGAACATTACATTTATAAACAAATCTTTAACATTGTCTTTTCAATTTTAGTAGACAATAGTAATCGGTTTCTTTTTGCTGATATCGTACCCCAAGGAAAGATTACTGACGGTGGTTTTTTTTTAAAAGAGCATGCTAAAGTCAAGTACTTGTTCGAATAATTCAAATTTATAAAATCATCCATGTTCCTTGTCTATCGCATAAGGAAGTACTGAGGTAACTATATGCTTGGTTCTCCACAATGCATATGTAACGAAAAACTAGATCAAGTTGCAAGTGTGTGTGCGTGTGTGTGTATGTGTGTGTGTGTGCATGCGTGTGTGTGTGTGTGCGTGCGTGTGTGCGTGTGTGTGTATATATATATTCCACTACGAACCGTTGATATTTATAATCCCAATGGTGTTTAAATTCAAGTTTGGCGAAGACACTATATTCTGGGGCAATCAAACCTATACAACAAATAACCCCACTGAAAAATTATAAATGCTACACATATTAGAGACTTATTAATTTGTATTTGAGATCATAATAGTAAATTGAGAAAAAATGAAATATTTGTTTGTACTTACTGTACTTTGGTTGTTAGTAGTTATATTGAATTAATTTCAAACGCATTATTTTTGCAAAACTTTGCTCCTAATTTTACTACAGGAGATTCTTTATTCTTTTAATGTCTGTAACTGGAATTTGCATAATTTCACTTAGCAAAACCAAGTACCATTAATCTTTTTACTGTCCTAATGATATATATGCATGAGGAATGATTTTGATAATAATCCAGAAATTTCAAAATGAAGTCGTTGTTCCAACCTGCCATATAACTTACCGATAGCTATACAAAAATAGTATGCAATATGACACTAAAACAATTCAATGTAGGTAGCGCTCTTGCGCTGAGACAATACGTATATCTACAATGATCATTTTAGAAGAAAATTCGTTACGTGTGACTGCACAGTGCAATAGAGATAGTTGTTACATACTGACCTTGGCTCTTAGCAAAAAAAAATTTTTCGCTGTGCATCAACGTCCTGAATTTATCACGCTAATTACTTATAGACTGACTTAACGCAACAAGTAAATCAGATTAGTGACTGACGAGAGACGACTGTGGGTGTGTTTATGTTGGAGAAGTGAACTTGTTTTTAGTGATTATAATTTCACGTTTCATGAAATTTATCTCAAAGAATGTTTTTTTATATTAAAATTACAGCATAAAAAAGTTATTAAAATTTACTTTTAATAACTTTTTTAAAAGTTTTATAACATATAAATGTAGTATTACGAAAATCGCAAAATATGTATGCATTATGCATGTATATGTATTCGCCATTAGTATATTTGATGAGTTTTAAGAACAAAGACTTTGATGAGTTTTAAGAACAAATACAATGGGATTTGGCTTTTTGTTGTCGAAATAGACCCTACCGGGTAGAAAATTGGCCGGCTGTCTATTCCTACTGCTTGTATTACATTTATTATTTGCTATTTGGACACGTGTTTCTTGAGGTTTTTAAAGTGAAATTTTGCTACTTCCATTGTATTTATTCGTGAAAAATTTATAAAAACTAAAATTTTAATTAAACTGAGTAGTATTGTGTACAACTGAAATTTACAACTTTGGATTGAATATTACGATTTACTAAGCGGAAAAGCGTTTCATCAGAAGTAAATAAATCTGAAACTTCTAAAAAAGCTTCTGTAAATCTACTTAAAGCAAAGTTAAAAAAATCTGCAAGTAAGTTTTTAATTGGGATGAAAATTGTTTTATATGCACTAGACCATTGTCACAAAAACATCAAAACAAATCCATGATATATCTATTGTAACATTATGTGACACAAAAATACATCGATTGATTAAAAATGTAAGAGACAAATTTTCGCAATCTCTCGTAAGAATTTATTCCGTAAACAATTTGAGATCTGTAAATGCACAATATCATCGGAATTGCTTTGAGGAAAGTTTAAAGCGCAGTAGTACTGCAGATAAAAAATAGATCCACGAATTATCAAGACTGATAAAGCTCTGGGGACAATAATAAATTTGATCAATAACAATGAACATTGTTAGTTTTCTTTCATAGAATTGATAGACATTGTAGCTGATAATCCACTTAATTTGCTACTATTGATTGCAGCAATACTGACGACTGATTGTAGTAATACTATGGAGATGATTTAGTTACCCTGTTATTGAGGACTCTACTCTTGCTTAAAAAGAAAGCATTACTATGCTTAAAAAGAAAGCATTACGACATTTTGAATAAATCTTTTGTGAGCTAAGTTCGGAAAGTGACGAAAAAAAGGATTCGGATTTGCAAAGAATGTAGGATATTGCATGGGGTTTCACGTTTAAGAGTTCAGCGGATACTACAAACACTAATATTGATAAAAGTTTATGAATTCCTTGTAGTAGAATGTTAAAATATCTTCAGAACAAAAAGGTAAATAAGGCCTATCATAAAGGCTTACAAGATGAAAGCAGAATGAATGAGGAATCCAAACAAACCTTATGATAGTAGTAGTATCTGGATGAGCCATTATCGACAAGTTGAAGCGAGTATGAGATGTAAGGACGTCACAATGTCATATTTTCAAGTTTACAAGCAGTGAACAAGAAATAGGACTGTCAACAGTGACATAGAACTGATGGAATGTGACGAAATCTAAACATTGAATATATTTAGCGTTAATTTTGTAGAAATTTATTATTCACAATTAAATTAAACTACCTGATGTAGTATTATTCCTACTTTCTTAAAATTCTTTACCACAACCTAGGTTCCGTTGTATTATAACATCTTCATATGGGCATTAATATTATAAAGATTAAATCTTTCAATTTAAATCTTTGCTAATATCCCACCTGAAGATGTTGTAATACAACGAAACCTAGGTCGTGGTAAAGAATTTTAATAAAGTAGAAATAATACTACATCACATAGTTTTATTTAATTGGGAAATCTAAACAGATGATTTATATAGCAATGAAGCACTCTTTAAGGTCATTCAATGGCAGTTGG
Organism: Druceiella hillmani; assembly: GCA_039881145.1. NCBI lineage: Eukaryota > Metazoa > Arthropoda > Insecta > Lepidoptera > Hepialidae > Druceiella > Druceiella hillmani. The sequence continues at coordinate 10,450,528 of JAYKKI010000081.1, read as the reverse complement.
TTTTTCTAGGGAGTTTGTTTCCAAATTATCACAAAGTGAAAAAATGAAGCCGCTATTGATTTGAAGCATAATTCTCCAAAAAAACAAGTCGGTATACACAAATGTAAAAAATCTACATTGAAAACTTGGTCACGCTTCTTAGACGAGGAACCTGCAACGATTCCTCGTAAGTTTTACAACATAACTAGTAGATCATGGTGATGGTTATTTCAAATGGAGCACAGTGAGTGATCGCTTTAAAGATTTCCACATTAGATCTAACATTCTCTAAAGATATAAGTGCAGCATTAAGCCATACATATAATTATGTGAAATCGTATATTAAAGCTTTTAATACTTATAAAATAAAAAAAATCTAAATTTTTAACCCATTGCTAACCCATTGTTTTACAATTAATTTCTCCATAAATTGTAAGGCTACCGTTGAGCAATATAAATATTAAATTGGACACATTAAAAGGTTTCTCAATTCAAATAATATATAAAACCTAACATTTAAAAAAAGAATCATTAAAAAGGGACCGGTCCCTTAGAATTAAATCGTATAAATCTTCATTGACTCAACTAAATGGGTCATTTGAATCAGAGTTTAATTTTTTTAGTAGCTTTACCCTTTCATAATGTACGTTACTTATAATCAACTCTTGAACTCATACAGTTCAAGCGTATATATTTTGATGAAAATGATATAAACATATATACAAATATAAATCATACGAGAGACAACAAAATAAATTGAATTGTGATACATTCATATATAGTGTACAGTTATTTTTACCGCTATGATTTTTGCTATGCGTAAGATGCGGACAGAAATGAAATACCTAACCAAAAATTTAACAAATGTATAAATTATTATTTTGATAAGTGATATTTTAATGTATGTTTACGTTTAATTATTATTTATATTTTTTATGGTAACACCAAAAATTGCATTTTATAAGACTTTTCTTTTATAAGTCCTCATTCTTATGGAAATGGGGAACATTTTGTCTTTTTATTTTTTACACATATATACCTAGATAGGATATACCTACCTTCATAATAAATTCATTACAATAAAATCTATACTTTCGGAGTTATAAATTATTTTATTGATATGGCACAAGCACTGTTAATATGTAGAAGTGGCCTGTGCACTTGAGAGCTTAATGTAAATAAAATTAACAAACATAATGAAGGGTGAAAACTATTTGGGCATTAAATAAGTTATTAACAGTTTCAACAGTACCTTTTAGTGTGATAGGGTCAGGCTTCTTCAAGTCTTCCTCATCTAACAATATATCCGAGTCAATAAGATCATCATCTGTGTTCAAAGTCCATGCTTGTTTAACATCATCAGATATCTTCCATACATTCTGCTTTAAGTTTAACGATGTTTTGGAGCCAACCTTACAATGAAAAAAAGATTACAAGTAAGAAAGGCAATGGGTGTAAAGCGTAACACTTAAATGCGTTAACTACAACACGTTTATAGATTGATAATAATTCACTACGAATATTACTAACTTACAAGTACTTATAAAAATTTAAATAACAAGTAATATATCATCAGTTATTACCTTGTTGTTCTTTTTATAACATAAAACAGATTGCAATATACATTCTAAAATTGTAATTAGCAGACATATCATAAAGTGATTCAATAATTACGCATTGATACTGAGTTATAATTATCAATAAAAGTAAGCAAATGGGTCAAGTATATAGGTAATTGAAGTATTCAGTTTAGCTCGTTTGTCCAAATTTGCAACTTAGCCCGCTTTAAATTCTAGTCACTTTTAGGATAAGAAACTGAGCTTGACTCTGTTCAGAAATTGCAGCCTTGTTTTAATATGTGCCTAAAAAGTCTAGCTCATCCTAGCGCTACTTTAACTATTTAAGTATATTTCTAGCAAAATTGTGGATGTGGTTAAGTGATGTTGCCGGTAGATGGACTTATTCGTTTCATCTAGATGATGCAAACACTACCAATACTTTTTTATTTTTTTTTCTGTTAATAAGGTAATAATTAAAATAAGGATAATAATTTTTTTGCTGGAACAATCTGATGAGAAGTGAAAATATATTTGACAAATCTTCAAAACTGACTGAATAATAAAGAATTTAAACTTAACATTTTGGCAATACTGAATTGTGATAACACTTTTAATAACGTTCATGTTATTTTACGAGAGCGAATCAGAAATCCCACTCTATCTTTAGCATTAAATTTAGATGCTTATAACTTGCTTAATTTTTAATAAATTATTATAATCTTTTTCACTTATGGTTTTTACATAACCTATACTTTCATGATATTTTACTAAAAACAATAATTGCCAAAAAATAATAAAAATTAAATTAATAAAACAGAAAATGCCAATATCCAAAAAACCATTATACTATGAAAAAAAAGTATTAAATTATATTTTAAAAACAATATCAAAGTTATGAAACATTTCAAAAATTGAAAGTTGATCCAAAAAAAATCAAATATCACCCAAATAAAGTAAAATATAATAAGAAATTAATTATAATATTTGTAATATTCCATAACCGTTTTAATATTAATAAACTAAAGAAATGGTAGTGTACCATAAACATTATGTAGGCAAGTGTCAAAAAATGTCTTTCTAAAAGTTCTGTTTTAAATAACATAAACCTTTTTAAAGTAGAATTTGCTCAATTTAAATCCTTGAAAGTGTTTAACCAAAAATTGAGGACGCTATTTATTTGTAACAGAATTAACTGAAACATTCAGGATTTGGCCAACATTATTTTAAAAGTGTATAAGAAAATGTGTTTCTGCAGATGAATGATAAGATTAACTGTAATCATCAAGTGATGACAGAGTCCATTGTGACATGTCATCTGCATGAAACTTTTTCTATTGGTACACGATAACTAATGTACTGTCCAAATATCTTTATATAAATTATAAAAAAACTTACCTCGAAATTTGGTTTCTCTCCTTTGAAAATATCTGTATCTAGTTTAGTAACATTCATATATCCAGACAACTTCAGGTTTGTTGTAAGATCTACATTCTCTTCATAGAATATCGCATAACACTTGGGTCGCAGTATCTTCACTAGCAGTGCAAGAAGTTGTTCTGTATGCGATATTGAGTGGGGAGGTAACCAGTTTGATATTATGATGTCAACGGATGAGTCGGGTCTTGAAGCTATGATGCGAAAAACATGTTTGGCAGTATTAGTTTCCATTTCGTGTCTAAGTTATGACATAAATATAACAAGTTTCATATTTCAAAACATTGCAAATATCCCTTACTTAGAATTGCTCGAATCTATGTGGACCTTTAAAACATGTCTACATAAATGTGAAACCGTGTAAAAAATATTGTTCGGACTGGTATTAATACTGGGTATGAAAGAATAAATTACATGTCATTGAGTTATCTGCTATTGAGGACTGTTAGCTGGTAAAAATGGAATTAAAGTTTTTGATTGAGTGATTTATATCAAAAAACTATGACGAATATGTAAGTAGATTTAAAAATTATCAGAGATTTTCAAATATGAATTTATAGAGGAAAATTTGTTTAGAGCTAAATTTCAATTGTTCCAATAGTAATTTGAAACAATACTTATAAACTTATTTAGAAAATATGTAACATTTAATGGAATATATTGAAACTGACTTATAACGTTAATCACATTCGTTGAAAAATCTTCATACAGTATATTTTTCTTTATATATTTGCCTCTTATATATTTATGTCTTTTAGTAAAATTTTATACGGTTTAGAAAATCGGGAAGTTTTCATTTACAGTATATTTGAGCATTGCTGTTTGTTTCATATTTTTTCAGACAATAGAAGTTAAGGGACGGGTTCAGCGTTTGGCTTAAATTTCTGTGTGTTTTTCAATATAAATTTGCCTTTGTATTTGCATATACATTGGCTTAATTATCATTCTTAGTCACTAAGAATAATAATTAAGTCAAAAACAAATTATAACAAGGAGTTCATTGCGAAGATCCAGTTGTGTGTGAAAGATCTTTCAAAATAAATTTTTTATTCTTAACGTGAACAACTAATATTTTTGTTAAATTTGTCGTTTTTAATGTATATTCATTCATAAAAAAAGCCGGGAAACTTCTGTTAGTGTTAAACTGTACTTTTTCGAAAATTTCATTTCACCGTGACAGTTGATATATAACGTGATAATAAGTGTTATTTACGATACGAATGATGACATTTGGAGATTACAATTATTTTGGATTTTATTGTATAAACAAAACAAAAGGAAAACTTACTTTCTGTAATACGATCAGAATTTTCCAGAACTACCTTGGCCTTTGGTTTTATATTGCGTATTGTTTCAACAAACGCGGTTATGTCGCTCGATTCATTGTCTTTCCACAGAATAAGAATATCATTTACATTTAAATTTTCTAAAGCTTTTGCTAATGCCATTTTTTTTAATTACTAAATAAATAAAAAAAGTACGTAAAAATTTATCGAATATTATTTTTTATAGAATTTATTTTCGTTACCACAAATACCAAAATCTCTCACGTTGATTTCAAATAACGCTGACGATACAAATCATTTACTACTAAAGCATAGATAGTATATAAAGATGAAAAATGACAGAAGAAGGTCGCTCTAAACAACAAATAGAAACAATCATAGATTTACTCTATGTTCTGTGGAAGCAATGTCAAATAGGAATCGTCATTTTACTGTTATCATTTTTATTTTTGAACGATATTAATTTTGACGTGATAACGACTTATAAATCGATTAATACCGGCTGCACGCATGAAAAAGTGTCACGTTCCGCCTGAGCCTGAGCGTGCAAGGGACAGCGTGGAACAGTGATAGAGAGGCACGATCGGCCCAAGCGTCGGAATTTCGGAGTGTAAATAAATGTTAATTTATCGAAAAAATTGTAATTTTTAATTAACTCCTTCTTTGTATTATACAAAATAATAATAATTCAGTGATAATAATTGAATTTAATTCATAAAAGTGTGCAATTTTTCATCAATGTTTCTTTATGACGTTATCACGTAAAACTATCCTACGTAAACCGACTTTACAGACAACCAATGTTTTTTTTTATTACAATTATCAATTTCTTTAGTTTTGAAAACCTTTAAATTGGGAAGAATTTCTTATTGTAACAATAATACTTAGGTATGAAGTAGAATTTAATAAATATATGTAAAAAAGCAAAAACGTATTTACAGTCCAGGAAACGTAGTTTAGATCTAACGAGAAGTAAACAAAGTCTTTATAAATTAATTTATTTCAAATCCAGCAAGTACCTCTATTAAAACCAAAAAAGTTGCTGATTCAACCAGAGATAAAGGTACAATCTTTATGGTAAGTACGATAACTGTCAGTGGCTGTCAACTGCATAGCACCTGTCATCTGTGTTTATTTAAAATATTTTTTTAGTATGTTATCTGTGGTGTTAATTTTATGATTAGCTTTAAAAATTTCAATATGTTTGGGGACGCATTCCTCTCCGGTTTTTGTGCTTGTATCGGGAGTATTTTTGGTAAAGTGGCTGGAGATTCGGAGTTCATAGTTCGTAATCAACAATAATCGAATTTCTAAGTGTTTCCTCTTAACCTGTTTTTGCGTATTGTTAAGAGTAGGAATACTATGCTCTATTTTAAGATTATTAAATCAGTTATGCTTTTAAAATTGCAGGGCGAGAGCTCAACAGCGAAAATATTATCTTTAGTTTTGATGATAAGTTTTAACACACTCGGATGCCGACATTATGCTAGAGCACTCGATTTATCCACTGACTCGGTCAAACCCACTGTTACGTCGGTGGCGACAAACTATATTACATCGGTAATTACCTATTTTTATTCTAATAGGCCTATTATGCTTCTATACTAACATATCTCTACATTCCTGTAAGTCCACACCGCAGGTGGCATGATTAGTGGCAAGAGGTAAGCTGATCGCTGAGAAGACTAATCCTAGTGAACCTACACACTGCACGGTTCGTGGTACGCTTAGTGTATGGGAAGTAAGTAGCTTAGCACTTACCGATGCTAATGAACACGTCAGTTTTTTGCTTCAATTAACTTGGATGCATCACTCAAGAATTGATAATAGCATCAGATTTGAAGAGGGAACCTTTGTGGAAACCATCCTATGGTATAATTTAAAAAATTATAGAAAGAAATAGCCAATGAAGTAAAGACAGACTTGAATTGAGAAATGCTATTTTACTCTCGTGAATGGGGTTGCTCGCTAGTATAACTACATAGTGTATAATATAACCTAATCATTTGTATGATAGTGTACAGCTACTTAATTACATATACGACACAGGTACCAACAGAATCAGTATTACGTGCATTTTTCTGACTAACTGAATTTTTCTAGTTTGTAATGCACTATTTGGAAACCTATATTATATTAAATGCCAGTTTTTGCCACTTCTAATTTGTTTATTGTGTATTTCATGTACTCGCATCTTTTTTTGTGTCAACATAAAGTTACATAAAATAAACACTGCTTTTGTAATCAATTTAACTTTAACAATTTTTTTTCGATTGCTTTCAATAAAATTGTGCACTTTGTTGTTATAATTGTGAATACTTTTTGTATTATCGAGATTCCTTTGACCAAAAGGTAAAAGACATTCTGTCTCTAAAAGTTAAAATAATGAAGAACTTCTAAAGTTTTTTTAGTCACTTTAAAGGACTTCTGTACCTATATTCATGGCAGTAAATTTGCAGAAGGCATCTTCTATAACTTGCAATATTATTGAATAATATTGATTAAAATTATAACAGACAGATCCACTGTAAGATGGGCCAATTACTCTTACATGCTTTTCATCAATTGCTCCAAAGCAATCGGGTAAGGTCAAAAATTGTTGGGATGTTTCATACCATTTAATGGAAGATATTCATTTTTCAAAGAGTTCTATAAAATACTGCATGTCTCGGTCACAATATTAGCTACGGTGCAGCATCTTAAACGAAAATAAAAGGCTAGAGAGTTAAATGATTCCCCCGAAGCTAAGTATTTGAAAAAGATAATTATTATGCTTCATTTCAGAGAAAAATTTGAAAACGAAATGGAAAAATATGTGGACCTATTTTTTCAGCTTAGAAAAATAAAATAGCGTGGTGACGGAGCTGATAATATTGTTCCAAGTTACTGGGTATTTTTTGAGCAATTAACCAATTCCCAATCAATCACTTTCACTTACAGAGGTAAAACTGTATTAACAACCAATTCTATCTACCTCCTCCACTGATCATAAGACTGCATCTCCAGCAACAAATTCAAAATCCAGTCACGTATCATCAAAAATAGGAAAAATAATAATACCAATAATTTATTGGAATAAAATCGTCAACTCTTGGAATTCGAAGAGAAAAATTACAATGCTCGAATTCTCAAAGAAAGTAGCAGTCAGCCAATAAGCAACATGTTATTTATTGAAAGTCTTATGTCATATGTGTAGGATATTCCTATGATAAATAATGATCAGCATCCACAAAGATCACAATATTTCAAATACGTTGTCAATCCCACACACAACTATTGAATTTAATTACTTAAAAGTTCATCCAATCAACGAGCGCAGTCTGTTACACTCACTTCATATTTACATGGTTGTATAGAGTATGAAGGTGACTAATTCTTCTCAACTTGCAAATAAACGGATGCCTACTTTTGTAGTTGTTTACGAGTATCTAGTAATAAATGTTTATAATAAATAATATTTCTTTTCTTACCTTAATGTCAAAACGAGTCGTTCTTTAGGTGAACTACAAGATCTATAATTGGTTTCATGGTTTTGTAAATCATAATCAGTCTCGTCTTGCCGAGAGCCCGAACAAGCTTCGCCTACAAACACTAGAAATGAATATGCTCATAAATGATGTAATTATTTTTTGGTGTTCAATTGAGTTTTAAATTCAAATAGGTGTGGCCTCAATTCATTTTTATAATTTTTTGGAATATATTTCAAGAAATTTCTAATTTAAATAAAAATATTTTTCTGGTGAAATTAAAGCTTTGTGATAGTAATATTTTTGTGATAGTAAAATTGTTTGTGTACAAAATTTTGATTATGTCTAACTTGATAAAGACTGATGTATTATTCCTCAAGACATTTTCAAAATTTTGGTCTTTAATTTTTGTCAGTTATTATATACCATCTATAAAAGATAGACATTTGCTGTATTAGACTTATGAATAGAACTTTTTAAGATTTCTGATCTTTGCTTTAGTGTAAATAGCATCTAGTGTAAGTAGACGAAGCTTGTTCAGGATTACATTGCCCGGCATTCTCGGCTGGCTGGCATTGCTTTGACATATCAAACAAATTGGTCAGTGTAAGCTAGAAAGGGCCCACACCGCTGTTTTTTCTGTTATTATTACCATTATTATACAAGAAAACCTTAGACAATAGCATAACCAATAGGGAAAATTGGATTAAAATTCATTTAGTAATTTTTGAGATTAGACTGGAAGTACAGAAAAAAAGAAAAATTTTCTTCTGTACTACGTAGTGATGTATTTTTAACCAAGTGGTAGTTTTGCCACTGACAGAGCAGATACTGTTATCCATGAAATTTAGTAGTTATTATGGTACCGCAGGAGTCCGATTCATGTATAACAGAAATGTTTAATAACATTTTTCATTTAAGTTCTTGATATTGCAGAGTTCTATTTTTCTTTTAGTACTTATTATGGTATCGCAGGGACCTGATTCATGTATAACAGAAATGTTTAATAACATTTTTCATTTAAGTTCTTGATATCGCAGAGTTCTATTTTTCTTTTAGTACTTATTATGGTATCACAGGAGGCCGATTCGTGTATAACAGAAATGTTTAATAACATTTTTCATTTAAGTTCTTGATATCGCAGAGTTCTATTTTTCTTTTAGTACTTATTACGGTACCGCAGGGACTTGATTCATGTATAACAGAAATATTTACTAATATTTTTCATTTCAGTTCTTGATACCGCAGAGTTATATTTTTCATTTTGTTCCTAATTATGGTACCGCAGGAGCCCGATTCGTGTATAACAGAAATGTTTACTAACATTTTTCATTTAAGTTCTTGATATCGCAGAGTTCTATTTTTCTTTTAGTACTTATTATGGTATCGCAGGGACCTGATTCATGTATAACAGAAATAGTTACTAATATTTTTCATTTCAGTTCTTGATACCGCAGAGTTATATTTTTCATTTTGTTCCTAATTATGGTACCGCAGGAGCCCGATTCGTGTATAACAGAAATGTTTAATAACATTTTTCATTTAAGTTCTTGATATCGCAGAGTTCTATTTTTCTTTTAGTACTTATTATGGTACCGCAGGGACCTGATTCATGTATAACAGAAATAGTTACTAATATTTTTCATTTCAGTTCTTGATACCGCAGAGTTATATTTTTCATTTTGTTCCTAATTATGGTACCGCAGGAGCCCGATTCGTGTATAACAGAAATGTTTAATAACATTTTTCATTTAAGTTCTTGATATCGCAGAGTTCTATTTTTCTTTTAGTACTTATTATGGTATCACAGTAGCCCGATTCGTGTATAACAGAAATGTTTACTAACATTTTTCATTTAAGTTCTTGATATCGCAGAGTTCTATTTTTCTTTTAGTACTTATTATGGTATCGCAGGAGCCCGATTCGTGTATAACAGAAATGTTTAATAACATTTTTCATTTAAGTTCTTGATATCGCAGAGTTCTATTTTTCTTTTAGTACTTATTATGGTTGAATATATTTGGCGTTAATTTTGTAGAAATTCATTATTCGCAATTAAATGAAACTACGTGATGTAGTATTATTTCTACTATCTTTAATTTCTTTACCACGACCTAGGTTTCGTTGTATTACAACATCTTCAGGTGGGATATTAGCAAAGATTCAAAGATCTTTGCTAATATCCCACCTGAAGATGTTGTAATACAACGAAACCTAGGTCGTGGTAAAGAAATTAAAGATAGTAGAAATAATACTACATCACGTAGTTTCATTTAATTGCGACTTATTATGGTATCGCAGGAGCCCGATTCGTGTATAACACAAATGTTTAATAACATTTTTCATTTAAGTTCTTGATATCGTAGAGTTCTATTTTTCTTAAAAATTTCTTAATTTCAATAAATATGTAAATTCTTAATTGAACAATTTTCTCATTGACTTTGTTGTGAAAATAATTTTATTTGCATCTTGTCCAGTATATGAAATATAATTATTGCAAATTATGATTTTTCAGTGTATTCTTGGGATGATGCTCTTTAATGAAGTGGTTACAACCCTGTGGTGGTGCGGCGCCAGTCTCATGTTGGTTGGTCTCATGCTGATCACTTCGTCTACTCGGAGATGATAATTGACATATGATTTTTTAATAAATTTAAAAATAATGTGTCCAAACATTCCAAGATATAAAATATAAGAGTATTTATTTTTTATTACTGAAAATTGTCTATTTCTATCATTGAAATTATATAAAAAATTGGAATAAGCGATATTAGTATTACTGACACTAGATACATTTTTACATATAGTAAATTATATTTTTATAGTAAGTTATTGTGCTATTAAAATATTGTCATCCGATTGGAGTTTCAATAAAGTTTTACATTAAACGCCTTTAGGATTGGAACAAGTCAGCATATAACAAGTTATAACCCGTAACCTCAGGCGTTAAGCTGTTATTAGTGTTTTGTGCCAAAAGTGTAATAATGGAATACTTACGGAATCATCTTGTTATCTGTCTATTAGAGACATTTTTTCAGGGGCCATTGACATAGTAAGTGAAATTTAGCATAGTTATTGGAAATAGAACAGTTATAAGCAACAAGAGAGGAAGTGAAATAAAGTTTAAGAATATTCAATGAAGGCCGTTGAAGTTTCTCATATTTTTCAATATTTGGCAAGTTGTTACAATTTTGACATAACATGGTATATATAAATATTCTTGGCCCGAAGGTGGCACACATTATTTAGGAAAAACAAATTTCCCCCAAGTTCGACTTGCATTTGGCAATATTTTAGGTGTCCATAGAGAACCACAGAGATTAAGGGTGTATTTACATTTTTGATGAAAAATCTCCTATTTTTGCCAAATTTACTCTAAACTAAAAAAAACTAACTAAAATTTAAAAAAATACCAATCTATCTTAGCTTTCTGTGTTTTGCGTGCAACATAGCAAAAGTTTTTGGTCTTCCTCTGCGGTGATTCAATATGTGAAAATTTTTGAAATGGACTTATCTATTTCTTCGTCTTTTTTCAAAGCTTTCAAAAACATAAAAATTTATTTGGCGCTTTTAATGACAAACTGCATCCAAGCCAAGGTTTAACATATGATATTACAATGAACAAAGACACGTCTTGTAATCCTTGTACGTCCTTTGCACTGACTCAAAGTCAGATTGACCGAGGTTGTAATAAAGATATTTTCAAAGATAGATCTTGTCATTCATGTAATTTCATACATGGCACCAGGACGCCTAATTTTCAACTTATTTTATAATCTACACCCAAAAATGTTAAACGCAATTCAAAAAGTTTGCGATAGTTATCTCTTACAAAAGTTTTTTTTAGTTCAGCCCTATAAAACTTTACTAGGTTGTCAGTTTCTTTCTCATTTAAATGTATCTTTACAAAATCAGTGCAGGTGCATGTTTAGATAATATTTTGATCAACATGCTTCCAATTTCTCTAAACTTTTTATAAGAAATATAGCTGGGCTGCTAGTAACTTGAGGAATTTTTGCTTCAAAAACACTTTTCAAAATAAGTTCGTAAAGATGATGACGACATACAAAAAGTAATAACGCCCTTTCTAGTTTTTGTTTCAGGAGAGCATAAGCTCCATTAACACGGTCTTTACTGGAAGAATTCGTATTGCAGCACATTATCTATACCTTATCACTAAGATCCCAATCTTCAAGTACTTTTGAAAAAACTAAAGCTTGCTTTTTTCTGAGAAAATGGGTAGTTTTGGTATAGTGAGAAATTGTTCTTTCTATTCATAAATAATAACATTTTTCTTTGAACTTCTGAAGTCCGGATCAGGTAATAATTTGTCATCCAAGTGAACTGTAACAATTTCGAGAATATTATTCTGAAATTCAGTTTTTATAGTCTCTGCTCTCATCTTTAGAGTCAATGTTCGAACAAGTTACATTCATGACTTATTTATTAAAAATTCGTCATCACTGAGACCCATTGCTTCTATTGTAGCCTGGACAAAGAAAATAGAATTTCTTATGATCAACTGACATTTATTTAAAGCTGCAACTAATTTTGATGTAATGAAGTCTTTCCTACCTCTTTTTATAGAAGTTTGAGTCTTTGTCGTGGAAAAAGCTCATTTAGACTTTCCCTAGACCTACTAGATAATAGACAACACGACTTTTGAGCTTAAGATGACAAAATATTATGGGAGGAAGACGATTCAGCCACTGATGTCATGTGTTTTAATGTTTTTGTTGAGCCCGTTTTTTTTTTAAATTGTTTATATAACCCTGCGAGGCAGATTGGATGCCTTGGTCCTCTGTGTCGCTATAAAAATACTTTATCCTCTTCTATTTTCATCATATGTAATATCAAATAAATTATCGGTGTATGTAATATCAAATGAATTATCTGTATCCATTTTAAATGTCTCTTCACAGTGGAATTTTTATTAATTACAAGTTTTCTAACACATTTTGTAATATATCTTGTTGATATTCTTGCCTTTTTCCAGAAGATAGTATATTCACAGATTACAAGGTTAGCACTCTCACTTATTGGTAGTTTAACTTGCCCTATATAGAAAAATAAAACTGCAAAAATTTGATGATTTGAAGGCAAATTTGCACTCGTAATCTGATGACTGACATCTGCTATTAAATAAATGTCTTTTTATCTCTTTATAGTTCAATTGTCGCTATTTTGAAAGAAAATAATATGAATAAAAAAAGCAATAGATAAAAAATTATAAATAAATTTGAAAAATTAAAATTATAAATAGGAAAATAATATGTAACAAATTTACCCTACAATCATTAATTACGTGGGCATGCCCACCTTGTCCTATGCAACTTGTATGAACATATTTGGAAGCAAGTCGGCACAGGTTTAATAAATATAATTAGTAGGTATTCGTTAATTTTTTATAGTAGAAAAATAAGGGACACTAATGTATACGTATATACGTTTATATGTTTAATTACTTATTGTGAACTCGTTAATTAAAACTAAATTTTCCTATTTATTTTAGATGTTCCGTCAAACTGGATATTCTAGAAATTGTTTGCGTGCAACCAGAAAAAATGCACAATTGCCAAGATTGCAAGTTATTTATTTTTTACTAGATAAATTTTACTAAGTTTTTAAGTTTCCGTACCTCAAAATAAAAAACAGAATCCTTATAAGATAAGTGTTTCTCCGTCTGTCCATTAAGGCCGTTTTTGTTAGAAACCACTAGACGTAGAAATTTGGCATTGTAGTAAAACTTGTTAACCCACAATAGTACTCTTAAATCCCACAATAGAACTCTTAATCCGCACAAATATATGGCAATGCGCGAATTAAATCTTTCTTTCTTTATTTGTTTTATTGTGAACTAAAATATAATTTGTATTATTATAATTAGTATTTATCTACACTAATAATATAAAGAGATAAAGTTTGTAAGTTTGGATATAGGAAGTAATCTCCAAAACTATCTCCGATCCGATTTCACAAATTCTTTCACCAATATTTAGAATTTAGCTTCAGGATGGACATAAGTTGTATATTATTATGTTAAAGTGAAAAGGCATTCCGTGGAGACCAATTTTGTAAAGTAAGTCAACGGGAAAACAGTCGAGCGAATGCGTTTCTTATGAATGCTGCCATAACGGATATGAATGCCTTCGTTATAAAAGTTGTAGAACTTAAAAAGACCTGTAAAAAAGTCTGCGACAACACATATCTGTATGTTAAATTTAATTCACCGATTAATAAAATATGACTAAAAGATTTAAAATAAATTTTAATCTGTCGGGGTTAATTTAAGTGGGCAATGTTAAATTTTTATGAAAATAAATTTGCTTATCATCAGGGAAATTTTATGTAGATAAAAATTGCCTTTCACAATATTATTTGGATGAGTAGTTTAGATTTTACGATAGTGTTTTTGAAAAAACAAAATAAAATAGTACATGTTATTTGCCTATTTGTCTCTTAAAATAATGAATATATTTGTACCGTATGGGTTTCTAAAACATTGAAATAATTTAAACGATACCATAAAGTCAGCGTCGTATTTTGTTGTGGTGTCAGCAGGTGGGGTAAAAAATTTAGTCTCTATCTACATTTAAAAAAATGAAATTAATTTAAAAGTAAATTTTAATATTAAATTCTATTATTATTAAAACTTTTGTTTTTAATTTAATTTTTTAAATTTTTTATTAAATTCAATAAAATGAAATTTAAAATTAAAGAAATTAAAAGTAATTGCTATAAAAATTTAAATTAATATAGTGGTGTGAAAAAATCAAAATTTAGTTATTTTTTATTTTTGTTAAATTAAGTTACATTTAAAATTAATTTTAAAAATAAAGTTAATTATTCTAAAAATTTTAAATTATTATAATGGATTGTTAATAAATACATACCGAATTAGAAACGGACTGGCAGATGATTGGTTTACGATTGAAAGCTAGCAGAAAAAAAACATTGACGTACGATCCTGCTTTTACTGGAGCAAAAGGGTAATTTTATACTATAGCAAAATTTTGAGTTGGCACGAGGCAGGAATTATGATGCAGGATCGCTTCATTTCGAGTTTCAAGTAGGTGAATCCTTTAGTACACGAAAAAGATGAATTTTTGGGATGGTTTGTGCTCACTGGTAGATTAAATGGTCCCTGCCGAATTCCAATTCGAAACCATTGGAAAAAAAATTATACATGTAAAAATACAAAAAAAATTCTAAAAATATTCCTGCGACTTTGATGTATATATTATAAAAATATGTAATTTTTTTAGTTTAGGAGTAATAAAAATTAGTATATTTATTTTTTAATGATACTCTTATAGTCACAGATTCCACGCGGGCGAATCTGCGAGTACAGCTAGTTTCCTAATAAAACGGGTTATTCTTAAAGATATTTAGTACATCAACTTTGAAAAAATTAGTGTTATTCTAGATTGTTATCTTGATTTGAAATTCAAATCAAACTAACAAAAAGAATGGGCAAAATAATAAAGAATGTTATTTTTACTTGCCGAGTTAATTTTACTTACTAAAATAATTTAATGGAACGAATAGTAGTGACGCTTTATAATGTCAAGTATGAGTGGAACTTACACTACGGGCGTAGTTTGTAATTAACTTAAATTTAAATTGTAGTTTTAACTTTTTTCTATGAGCTTCTTACAGCAAATGATATGCAGCTGCATTATAATCTTTTCAGTTGTTTATAATCTTTTGCGTATATATTTATCTTAAAAATAGGTCATAGTTCTGAAATAAAGAATTTAACAACAATTTACTCAAAAGAAAAATTCCTGAAAGAATTGGTGCTGCATACGAATTGCTCTTCATTAACTAAATAGATTGTATACGGGAATGATTTGAACTATGTGCCATTAATAAAACATGGAAAAAACAATGTATCTACTGCACTCAGAAGTTAGTAACACTTACATATCAACACTCAGGAGTGCGGTTTATTAATTGTTAATGAATTTTCTTTTCTAGGAGCCAAACCGTACAGCCAGTACACATATGGTATTGTAGAAATTAAGTATTCATCATCTAGCTTCAATTTGCACCCAGATGAATCAATAAAACAAACAAAAAATTAATTTTGGAAAGACAATTTCGATAAAATTAGTACGAGTAAAAAGCATCCGTGGTTTTATTAAATACAAGTACTGTTTCGTATGGCTCACGACGTCTGTCTATTTATGGTTTGGACTGGTACTAACAAATTTAAATATGAAATCTATTGCGAAAACTTATAAATTCTAGAAAGATAACATGGAATCACATTTAGTAAAATTTTATCAAAACTGTTTGCTTTCAGAATTAGTGGATCCTTGACACTCGGGATCAATGTAATTTCATTGATCAATTCATCAGATACCATTAGTGTTTAGATTTTGAAAACGAGAAACTAAAGATGATCAGAATAAAAGTGTATCATATTAGGGCCCGGACACTTCCAAATATTATAGCCGTTTCTACTTACAATATATATTTGCAAAATGAAAAAAAAAGCTATTAATTATTGTTTCGTTAACTAAAGCGAGTATTAAATGAAAATATTTTATTGCAACAAACAAACCAAAATATAAAACAAAACTTTTTGAAGATAATGTTTGTGCAGATATAGATATTTAATTTTTATTAAAATTTTCCCGCTCCGTCAGACAAGTCATTGTGACGAATTGATACAATCTCTACTCGGTCAGGAGTTGAATGTAAGATCGCATATGCGATGGTTGGAAATATAAAGATTCACGAAGAAATGTGGTACCGATGGCGTGAAACATAAAGACTCACGAATAAAAGTGGTACCTATGGTCTGAAATGTAAAAATTGACAAAGAAACGTGGTACCTATGTCTAATAATTAGTATCTTTCGTAATTTTTAATAAGTAGTATTTTAATTTTCAATTTTTGTTCACGTATTCACAGTATTTTTTAAATTTGCCTGGCCTATTACTTTTATAGGGGATGTATTTTTATAGGGGTCACAAGAAGGTAAGTTTCAATAGTTTGTGGTTTCCTTAGGGCTTATAGTATGAAAGATTTAAAGGAGTCGAAAAATGTATCCTCTGCGATACTATTCTTTTGTCTTTTATATTGTTGGTGGTTGAAGACGATCAACGCCATCGATAGCTATTGTTGCTTCGATAAAGCCGCAAGTGGAAGATAAAATCATTGTATATAGCCATTCTGGTTAACTGGCCTTGTCAATGGATGAAATCGGAATTAATACTGGAACAATACTAATATTCGTTATTGTTGTATTGACGTAATTTTAATAACACAAAACAATTAAAACTGATTACCAAACAAATATACAACACATACTTTAATTTTAGGTGTAATGTAAGTGATTAAGATAATGCGCATAGGCTAAAAATTAAATGATTTGTGATTTCGCCCTTGTTTATAATAAATTAAAGAGGGTTTTTAAAACGCCTGGCTCCTCATTTATTTATGCATACGATTTTTAAATGATTGGTGGATGAGGCCTAAATAAATAATATTTTAAATTTAAACATACATCTCTGAGCACTGGTGAAAATCTCTTCAATAATATTTTTTCTTTCCCTTTTATGCAAATGCGCCATCTATGAAAAATGACCCTTGAGCTTACATCTAAGTTTCGTAAAATATTAATTTCTTAACATCCTACATCGAATTTACCATGTATTTAATTTTTTTTCGAACTTACGTAATCGCTCATTTGCTGCCTTCATTTTCTTATTTCCAGAAAAATCAAACTTTAAACTCGAATGTCTCGGCAAGCAACGAAGCTAGCGGAAGAGGAGGTGTGGCCTTCGATAGCTCATTGGCGCGGATTTTTTAGTAATCATGTCGCAGTGGTCTGGCGCACATTGCGCTTACGCTATGGAAGCGTATTTCTGCAACGGTTTTTCTGTTAGTGAGACACGACGCAAGTTTTGTAATCGGTTTGAAATCAGGCGTTTTAGTGATGGACCCAGTGTTGAGACCCAGTTAATAAAGTTGTGGTTAACGAAGTTCAGAGCGTCAGGATGTACTCTAAAACATTCAAGTGGACCTCAAAATAGACTTGTGCGATCAATTGAACACATTAACCACGTCGCCGCTACGGTTGCAGAGCATCCACGAAGATCAATTAGAAAACATGCTGTTTCTTTTAATATTCATCGATCAAGTCTTCACAGAATTTTGGCTTTAGACTTGAAATTACATATCTATAAAATAAAGATCGTTTAAAAAATCAAACCTAAAGACTAAAACAAGCGGAAAATTTACTGTCAGAAAATATTGGAGATTTTTTCAGAGGAAAATGGGATAGACAATGTTTAGGTTATGTATATCGTCCAAATTGTCGTAACTAGTCATCCAGCAATCCAAAAGAAAAGCACTAGAAAGCATTACATATCCCTAAAGTTACTTTATGGTGCGCAATATCGTTTAAAAAATCATCAGGCCAATTTTCTTCGAGAATAGCCGCGGTGCGACGGTTACCGTGACGAGCGAGCAGTATATCGAAATGATTAACATTTTTTTTACAGCAGCTACAAGAGGAGGATGTTGACGAGTCAGTTGTGTGGTTTCAGCAAGACGGGGCCACTACCCACACAGCTAGGGTCTACATGAACACAATAGAGCGCTATTTCCGGGAAAAGTCATAAGCCGATTTGGAGACATAATTTGGCCACCCACATCGCCCGACTTAACCCCAGCTGACTTTTTTTCTATGGAGTTATCTCAAAGCAAGAGTTTTTGATACCTTTCTTTTGAATTTGGAGCAGCTGGAGACTAAAGTGACGGCATAAGTGAGAGCCATCTCAGTCGACACTCTGCGGCGCGTCATTGCAAATTGGCATTTACGTTTTGAGGAGTGCATTCGCCATGATGGGAGACATCTTGAAAGTGTAATATTTTGTACATAAAACCCGCATAAATGTACTTTAGTTTACTGTAATTAAAATAGTTTGTTTATAATTTTTTTTCTTTTATTATTATTTAAAGTTTTAATTCTACGCTGAGACACCTTTTATTCATTTTTAGGCATAATTTCTCTTCCGACTTGTACACGGGACTAGATCGTTCTAATGACAAATTGTATACATGTTTTTTATGAATTTTTAAACCTCAAAATTATTAGAAGTCTGCAGTAAAAACTTTCCATTATTTTGATAAAAGTGTAGCAACAATTTTAAGACATAAATATAAATAAGAAACCCTATTTTATATGTGTTTCAGCATACACTGTTTAGGGTCCTCTAGCCAAGGAATTGCCCTTAGAGTTTCATCACATTTTTCGGTCTGTCCATCTGTATTCTAATGCTCAATTATTCTCTCATATTTACACCCATTGAAACCAAATTTGGTATGGTGTGGATATTGATCTGTGTAGATATTGATCTGTGTAAATATTGATCTGTGTAGATATTGATCATCTAAAAATGGAAATGAGATGGATTAGAATAACATATTTTTTGGTTCTAAGCTAAGGGATAGCTAAAATGAAAAGAAAGGCAAAAAAATTGTTATATTCTCCTTTAAGTGGGATGTCGTTGGATATGTCTTTCAAAACAAAATAAATCATCGTTTGAACCTAAGTAATTTTAATGCTTCTGTCCCGGAATAGTTGCTTTTAAAGTAGTTAGCAATGTGTCCGGACCCCTGGGCCACTTTCTGTTGTAAATATGTAAAAAATACAGGAATATAACTCTCAGTAAGTACGTGCCAATTACAACGAACACTGTGATACAGTTTCAGACATTTTTAAAAATTTCTTCATGTAATAATGAAATTTATTTAAGGTGAATTTGCTTTTGTGATCTGTTACATAATGTTTAAATTAGTTTACCTTTACAGGTATTAACTGGTTTCATAAATGAGGTGCATTTGCACTTAATTGAACAAAATATCTCATGCATGGTGAAACAGGTACAACATTATTACCGGAAATATAAAATAATACATACTGGGTATAAAACAATAATTAATTTATTGCAATTATATGGATGTTAAGCCTTAATCCCTTTTGATAATCAGTGTCGAGTGTTGTATTTGGCCAGGCCCTTCTAAGAGGAATACTATCTTCCAATGTTTTTGCAAGAACTTCAAAGTGCAGAGGAAGAAACAACATAACTACCGTCATGTTAAAACCATGCAATGCCTGGGAGAGATTTTACCGAGGTCTTAATGGAAAAAGAATATAACTGCAATACAGAGTTTAAAAGTTCGAGGAGATCGCACATTGCGAAACTCATAATTCTTTTGAGAAATTTTAACTCTTGGGATGTCGTAAACCTAGCAAAACCGCTTATTTTAAGTACCTTATTAATATAGATGAGGAGTTGAAAGCTTCAAGGTTTCAATTCCTGTTCTACATTAGTAAGTTTCAGCAAAACCTTAGACGCGCTGTTAACAGCATTCCCAAATGATGATCCCAATGATCTCTATACCGTCGAACACTGTTGTATGTATAGAAAATAATTGTATATTTTCGTAGGACTTTTTCCAGTAAGTCTTATTCTCAGCAAATTTTGGACTGACGAGAATCAAGGTTTTTGCTTTGCGCTTAAATTAAACGAAACTCTTAGCGCATGGAAGAGATTTATTTTAATGATCTTATGTGTATTGACAGTTTAGCTGACCCCTATAGGCAAGAATACTACATACTTTGTTTTTCTCAAACATTTCCGAGCGATTGTAGAAAAACTGTTGTGGTACACATATTGCCATTCCTCATAGGATGTTGCGTGCTAATAATATACATAACTTTGCTCTAACAGACAACCCGGTGCGTACTTTATGATGCATAGGAAAGAGCTACATTATTATTGACATAGGTGAGCACAATGATGCGTATAGAGCTTTGTTAGAGACCTTGAGTCAACATAGTGGAGTAGAGCCACGGGAATTTCGGTTTATAACTTATATGCTTTGTCGGGACAGCGTCGCAAGTTTTTAGCGTGATCCAAAGAAAGATAGCACCTTTAATCAAAGCTTCCCACAACTCGAGCACATACAAATCTGCCGACGGTATATGGGTATCAGTAGCACTCGTATTAATGTGTCGCTGATCACCGATTATAATCTCTGCACCGGTACTGGGCCTAGCAAGATTTTTTGCTTATATTCCTTCCTTTTTTCGTAAAGTCTGCTTCGTTCGTCGTTGGTAACTGGCACCTTTTGGGAATTATCTTAGGTTAACAATTCTTTCATTCGTCATTTCCTGAAATTCTGCTTGAAAATTTATAAAAATTATAACTGCCATTTGCAATTTTTTTCAATTTCGTTATATTATGATTACATAACAATAGTGTTATAACATTAAAAGTATTTTGTTGAATGGTTAATTGCATTCTGTACAAAAATAATTTTATTACATTTAAATTTCTAAACACGTGTCTTCACTACGCACTTTCAAAGTTGGTTTGCCAGTCTGGATTGAATGTTCGAGAACCTTAGAAACTTGGGAGTGAACGAATACTCCTGACTCGTAATTTGAAACGATCATCTGGTTTGAGTTTGTGCCGCTAGTAAAAAGTAAAAAAAGTATACTCAACAAACAACAGATGGCGCTAGATGCAACCAATTTATTATAATGGTTTATGCATATAGGTACTTATTATGTAGTCATCTCAGTTTTAAATTTCAAGTAATCGAAATCGAATTGTTTATGTGTGCGTAAACGTACGAAACGTAGTGTAAGTTTAGTGGTTTCAATAATATCGTCAAGAATGTCGATAAGCTGTATATAGTTTTAATATATTCTGTTTTTAAAACTCCTAATTTGTCAATGTAAATAAAACCGAAACAATTTAAATTGAAGTAACAAATACGTAATAAATTATGAGTAATTAAGTTAAATCAGATCAAAAAGATATTAAAGTTTTGTTTTTATATATTTCATTCACTTTGAGAAAAATTTGTTAAATTAAAATATTTAAAAAAAAAATTATAAAATTAAAGTTAACTATAATTGTACAAGAAATTTGAAACACCATGATATTTTAATCGTGATGTCATCAAATCATGATATTTTAATTGATCATATTGATATATTTGATTGATTAGGCTTTGATTGATTTGTAATTAGGCTTACTATGTTTTTAAAAACCAATACAAAAAGTACGATATTCATTCTTTATAAATTACCCATGAAATGTACATTTACCTGGATTATTTCGATATATAGTGCCACAACCAAGAACAGAACAAGTCATTATTGTCTACACACAGATAAATTCAAAATTATCAAAAACTGCGAACGTAATTTTCTGCGTGGCACTAAGGTGATCTACGTTACAAAAAACGATTTTTGAAGTAAAACTTCTTTACGCACGCTTGACTTGGGGAGTATCGGGCGAGGCGAACGGAAGTTGAGAGGGAGATATAAGTTAGTAAAGACAGAAAGAGAGAGAGTTACGTTTCGTATATTACTGTAGGGGCAAGAGAGATCAGTGCGCGCGCACATTTTCTTTCTCTCTTCCTCTCATAGCCAGTGCATGAAATATATATATATATATATATATATATATATATATATATATATATATATATGTGTGTGTGTGTGTGTGCGAGTTTACTAGCGTTACGCAAACGGTGATTTTTTGCTAATTTTGTAATATCATTTCGTTCTTGAACAATTTTATAAATGATTATTTTGTTCAATACATTAAATATTCTACGTTTAAAGTGAATAAAATTGTAAATTCATTTTAAAGTTCATATTTTGTGAATTTGAAGTTTTACTTCAGTCGTGTGGTCTAAAGCACACTCGTTTTTTAAATCGTTATCTCTTTCTAACATATAAGATCGCCACTATACATCACTGCACAATCTCTCAGCTTTGTACGTCTATCTAAAAAGTCTATGAGCATAGATAATATACTAAATGTCTATGAGTTTATGAGTGTCGCTGAATATCGTCGATCAATGCAGCGTCCGGCGTTATATTTTTTTGCTCTCCATGTGTGCTCATGTGGTAGTTTTAGCACTGGGTTTATAAACTTGGCGACAGAAATTATACTCCGGAAAATCTTTTATTTTCATTTTACATATTTGTTCTTAGTCTTAAACTTTTTACTATAGCTCTTTCATAGGGATGTTTATATTTGTTTACATATTGATAAATTATATTGTTTGCGGGTTTGTAAAAGTGCCACTCAAAATAGCATTGCTGTAACTCAACCCAAAGAAAATACCAGGACTCGAATTTTTCACATTACCAAAAGGCGAAACTCGGTAAGGCAATACTTATCGAGTTTCGCCTTTTGGTAATGTGAAAAATGCGAGTCCTGGTGGTTGGTTGTCGTATTCAAATACAATAGATGTCTTCTAATATACGTTGAGTGTTGAGTAACTCTAACGTAAACTAAAACATGAAATAACATTTTTCAGCAAATCTTAATAAAAATAAATTATAACCCAATTTTTGTTTTGCTTTCGCAAACGTGGTCATATGGCTCAAATTGTGTCGTCGAAAAGAGAGGGCAATTGCGTGGAATGACCGCAATTTGAGAGAAGAATTTTGAAATTCAAGATTTTGAAAATATTTGTTTTTGGAAATTGTTACATTTGAAAGTAAAGCAGAGTCGACCGAAGACATCCTAAAGAAACCAGAGATATTGAAATAATCAAAAAGGCGATCAACCAAGTACCAGTTCAGATATAGTGGAGGTAGGGAACAAAAGAGGGGACATAAGATTAGGCATAGTGATGATAGGAGATCCCCAGGAAAAGTCAACCGTTTCTATAAAGGAGCATCTAAAGTAATTTATACTAATTTAATACATTCAGTGAAATGTTTCTTCCATTGTACTCAACTTAATAATGGCAGCCACACACGATACAGTATACTTTCGCAAGTCTGGACTTGTACAAAATCACGTATTTCGGAGCCGACCACAAACGGCTCAGCATGCTTGCACAAATATCATTTCACTGATATTCGTACAAGCGTGCGTACCTGCTCCATTTAAAACAATATCATTTTTTGAAAGTGAGCTACCTGGTTGTGTTGTTTTGTGATATGGATGATGCAGTGGCATTAGTTGGCTTTATTCTAGCTATGAAAAAACTGAAAACTCAAAAGAGAAATCGAACAGTTTGGAGTAAAGAGTGGTTAAGAAAAAGAAACCATTATTCGCACATCAATTTGTTAAATGAATTGAAATTTGCACCCAAAGACTGGCATAACTATCTGCGTATGGACGAAGAAACTTATTTAAACTACTTACTTCTGTCTATGGTAACACCATACATCAAAAAACGAGATACTGTTATGAGGCAAGCCATATCACCGCACGAAAGATTAACAGCCACTTTAAGGTATCTCGCAACTGGAAGGAGTTACGAAGACCTGAAATTTACAACAATTATATCACCTCAAGCTTTGGGTGTAATTATTCAGGAAACATGTGACGCCATTTATAAAGTACTGTGGAAAGATTATTTGAAGGTGAGTAATAAAAATACAAGTTTTCCATATTAATAAAAATTATAATTATGTAGGTAACACAATATGTATTTATAGCTAAAAAACTAAGTTACACTGTTTATTTTGGACTCACGACATTCATCTGAACGTACCATCGTTCATAGTGCAATCATGCATTGAAGTTTGATAAATATGTTCCAACAGAATGTTCTGGAATAGATAATTGCACTGTGATATTTTCAGATGAATGTTGTGAGTCTGAGTTATATTGCAATGAAGAAGTATCATCATATTCTTGTTGATTATCTGCTACCGGAGTGGAAGGAGATGGAGTTGATTCTAAATGAATTAACTCTTGTGGTTCTAGAGTTGCATGAATGTATTCTTGTGTTTGGTGTGGTGTTTGATGTAGTGGAGGACTGTGAGTTGGAGCTGTACGAATGTATTATTGTGTTTGGTGTAGTGGAGGACTGAGAGTTGGAGCTGTACGAATGTATTGTTGTGTTTGGTGTAGTGGAGGACTGGGAGTTGGAGTTGTACGAATGTATTGTTGTGTTTGGTGTAGTGGAGGACTGGGAGTTGGAGTTGTACGAATGTATTGTTGTGTTTGGTGTAGTGGAGGACTGGGAGTTGGAGTTGTACGAATGTATTGTTGTGTTTGGTGTGGTGGAGGGCTAGGAGTTGGAGTTCTACGCATGTATTGTTGTGTTTGGTGTGGTGGAGGACTAGGAGTTGGATTTGTATGAATGTACTGTGGTAGTGTCAAATTGCCCAATTCCGCGTGAAATAGTGTATCATTTATAATTTTTTCAGCAATTAGTCTCTGCTGTTTAGGTAATTCACGCAATTTAATTGCGACATTTTTGCCAAAAATATCAAATCGATCGTCCTTTAACAAAGGACGTTTAAAATGCTCGTTGACGGAATGTAATACTTCATTAGACAAATCTGTCGAATCTGTAGTTTTTCTTTTGGGAGGTCTAGCACGACTTGATGTTTGTTCAGAGGTAGAATCAGTTTCCGAAGAGTTGCCATGTATATCTTGTGAATGTAAAGCTGATTCGGGTTCCTGAAACAATAACATAAATATTTTTTTATTTTTTAGTTCCCACAAACCGAAGAAGAATGGAAGAACATCGCTATACATTTTGAAGAAAGATGGAATTTCCCACATTGCCTTGGAGCTATGGACGGGAAGCACATAGATATTATTCCCCCAAGTGGAAGCGGCTCATATTTTTATAATTATAAAGGTCGACACAGTATGGTACTTCTTGCAATAGTGGATGCAAAGTATAAATTCACAATGTGTGACTTTGGAGTTAATGGCAGAATATCAGACGGAGGCGTGCTTCATACAAACCAATTAAATATCCCTATAGATGATCATCCTATATATATCAGATATAGGATGATCATCTATCAGATATAGGATGATCATATATCCCTATAGATATCAGAGGAAGTTCTGAAGTACTTCCATATGTGTTTGTAACCGACGACGCATTTGCTTTGAGAACTGACATGATGAAGCCGTTTCGACAGGCTGATTTAATTTCACGGGAAAAAAGATATACAACTATCGAGTTTCTAGAGCTAGACGCATTGTTGTGAATGCGTTTGGCATTTTATCTTCTAGATTTAGAATATATAAAACTCAATATAGAACCAAAATATATATATAGAACCAAAAAGTATTGAGAAGGTAGTAATGGCTAGCTGTGTTTTGCACAACTTTTTAATGTCTGTATCTTCGAACTCATATAGTTCTGCAGAATGTTTCGACCATGAAAACAGAGAAGATGGAATTATTACTCCAGCTTTAAATTCAATTGATTCGAACATGGAACCTTTACTACGAAGAAGCTCTGGAAATAATACAACTGTTGCCAAAAATATAAGAAACCAGTATGTACACTACTTTAATAATGAGGGAAGTGTACCTTGGCAAGATAACTTTATTCATTAACGGCCGGTTTTAATAACCCACTATAATCCGTTACTGGAGATTTAAAGTATACCTGTCTTTGTTGTTTACAATGTAAAAGACAGTGACAGGTATACTGTCAAATCTCCAGTTACGGATATAGTAAGTTATTGAAACCGACCGGCCATAAGGTGATTTTTATCAGAATGAGGAAACACTGGCTCCTGCGTACTAACCTTACATGATACTTTACATTTTATTTTTGTCTTAATTACCTGAATTAAATATGTATTTACCAACAATAAATAAATAAATACAATGAGTACCACCTGCTTTTTAATATCAATATTCATAATTATAAACAAAATATTAAGCTTTATTTTATTACTATAGATAGATATATGAGTAGGTACTTACTTGTGAACTTTCAACTCCATCGATGTTACTACGACCAAATCTTGGCGTCCCTTGGTCGTCATCCAAAAATTTTAATAATTCGTAGTACCATAATGTAGGTTCATACACATCACTGGTACCTGCTCCAGATCGAATTGACTCTTCAACCTTTTTCTTTTCTTTACGGTAATTCGTACGCAAAGCATTCAATTTTTTAACAACTGCATCACGGTTGGCGTTTGGTTATAATTTTCGGTATTGTTCAATTAATTTATTATAAGCAGCATTTTTTTGGTCCCTGTGATGGTAGTCTTTACTTTTTATTTACCAAAGGCATGGCTCATTTCTGTAAATATTTATAAATTCTTCCATAATATCACGAACTCCATATCGCTCGGAAGTCTCGTTCATTTTGGCGCCAAAACGACGTGCGTACGTGTAGGTGGCTAGAACAGTACTGAAACTTGCGCGCGCTCCCACACACGTTCATGTAAACTTGCGCAAACGCAAATTTGCACAAGTTGAAAATTGAAATTTGGAACTTTATAAAGAACTTGTGCAAGTGAACAACTTGCGCAATTATCTTCCAACACACGATACAGTATACTTGCGCAAGTCCAGACTTGCGAAAGTATACTGTATCGTGTGTGGCTGCAATTATATTTATTTTAAATTATTCATAGCCTGGATAGCGCAGATTTGAATTCGTGTTCACTTGTTTATATTGCTTACCAGTTACAACCACTCCATTAAGTATAACATAAACTGGCGACGCCACGGATTGTAATTTAATGAATTATCAAATAAAAGTTGAATGATTTCACCTTATATTCTGTACACACTTGATATTTTTAAACACCTTACTAATTATGAATAATGTATATTGTATTATACATTGTCATTTTCAGTTTTTAATTACGTGTATTTAACTTTGGCTGTTCATTATTCGTAGTTGCCAGATAAGATGAATACCAGACAGTAACATAAATATCCAGTGCATCTCAAGTTTAAACATCGTTACCAAATAATATTAGGAAATGACATTTGTATACAAGATTTTTTTATAATTATAGGAGAGCATATTTCGGGAAGCGGCTTTCACCAGATTTGGCGTTTCGATGATACAGAAGAATAATACATAAAAAAGAGTGGTATCTACAAACTTTAAATGTAACGACTGTAATAGTGTATACATAGGTCAAACAGGAAGAGATTTTACTACAAGATGCAAAGACACAGACAAATAAACAGACATAAAAAAGGCACCAAGGTTAATATTTTAAATGAACAGGTAAATATAATATTATCACCCATACTTAATATCTTCTAGACATAATATAGTTAGACAACATTAATACTACACTACTCTTCAAATTGTTTAAACCCAACTGCATATTTGAATATAAAAATAAATAAATAAATAAATAAATAAATGAATAAATAAAACGGGACGTATGTAGAATTATCGTCTAGCCTTGTTCTAACTTACAGATACCCTTGCTATTGTATAAATATATTACTGAGAACAACTTCCATTTAATTTTATTACATACACCGGAACATTCACAGTGTGTAACCTCATAGAATAACATCGATTTAATTTATTACCCTCTCTAAAATATCGTACAACTCTCGGAAATATAATAAAACCTACACCCCTACAATAAACTCACTAACATAAGCAGTGGGAAAACCCACACAAACCCGGCTTCCGCTATTGTTTATCAAACATATAAATGCTGTTGGACGCTCCTAAGAGTTAATCTTTGCTAATAGCCCACTTGAAGATGTTGCAATACAACGAAACCTGGTTCGTTGTAAAGAACTTAAAGAGAGTAGAAATAATATTACATCACGTATTTTCATTTAATTGTGAATAATGAATTTCTACAAAATTAATGCCAAATATATTCAATATTTGGGAACAACAAATCAAAATTGAAGTGAAAATTCCAAGCTCTTCGAGAAGATATGTGTACTGAAAAAGACGATTGACGAAAATTAAGAAGATTGCAGAAATCTAAACAGTATGGTAGACGGAAAGAATAATTTTTTTTTAAATTAAACATAACCTAATTAGTGGGAATAACCTGATGATTATACTGTACATAGAAAACAAAGTGTTGTAATATAAGAGATTAGCAATAGTTTGAAGTTTCGATGTAGTAAGTTAGTAATGAATGCAAAATATTCTAATTTGAAATTAGTAATGATAAATATAAAATAGAACTAAATATTTTAAAAATTCCTACACCTATGTAATTTATTTTAATTATACAAAATAATATTGAAACGGAGTTAAAAATTGTGAACTTATTAAAAGAATGATCCATTAACTTTAAAATGTTCTTATGTAATATTCTTATTCAAACTGGTGGAAAAACTTATAATTATAAAAATACAAAGATTAAATTGAAGGTTTTACCAAAATCTGTAAATAAATTTCTCCCATTAATGGAATACCTCAGAGGATATGCAATGATATCCATATATGTATTGTCTATCTTGTGTAGGTTTTTTTTTATTTCCAGCTATCGATCATCCGTAAATCAATTATGAACCAACACACAAGCTTCCAGATAATAATCCACCCTAACCATAGACATGGAGACTGGACTACGCAATTCCTTTCTTTATGTAGGATCAAAAACGAGAGAGAGATAGCAGTTGGTGATGACTATCGATATGTCAACCAGAAATATAACCAACAACATCTTTAATATATTATAGATCATATTTTATTACTTAGCTGTAATAAACGGTTATCTTCTTAACCGACAAAACTAACTTTTAATTGTGTATAGTGCTAATGTTAATATATTGAAGTATAAATTGCCTCCTTACAGCAATGTTTTCGCTTGAAAATTGTTTACCGCTTGCTGATATAGAAGTGTGGTTTGAGATATTGTGGAAAACGAATTCAACCCTTGAAGATTTATTATTACCTTTTTTGTAAAGATGCAACTACTGCGAAAAACTAACCGATATTACTATAAAAATGCAAATTTCTATTTGACCATATAATTAGGTTTTTAAATAATGTAATACCTGATTAATGGAATATGTCCTATATAAATAAATGGAATATGTCCGGGAGTAAGTGTCGCACAAAGAAAGACGTTATTCGTTGCCTATAAAGGAATAAATAATCGTTGACACCGTGTATATGGTGTCCGGAAATTGAACGAATATTATCTTTTGAAAATCGTATTTTTTCATCAAATTATAAGAGAAACACTCTTTTTAAAATGTATTGAGCAAATTATCCGGCGAGGTTTAATTTTTGAATCTCAGAGTAATTGTTTACTTTAGCTCCATCCGATGGTAAGTGTAATATATTAAATATATTGTTAAATTTAATATTGGTAAGAAAAATCAACTAATTTTATACAGTATTGCTTTTAAATGAAATATAAAAAAACGGTAATATTGTTTATCATATCAATACGAAATACGAGCACAAATACAAAAATAACTTTATTAAATTCGTCACTTCACACAATTATCATTCGTCAATTAAACAATTATCACACATATCGTTTATTATAAAATAAACGATATGTATGTTCGTTCGTTGTAAAATAAAAAATTAAATAAAGGGAATACATCGTTATTAATTTTATGTAAAATACACACACACATATATATATATATATATACATATATATATATATATATATATATATATATATATATATATATATATATATGTATATATATATATATATATATATGTACATTTATATATATATATATACATATATATATATATATATAACTATATATTATCAGTTTTAATTTATTGTGTAAATATATATAACACAATAAATTAAAACTGATAATTATATGGGGCTTGAGTAATCAATACGTAAATAATAAATATAAAAAACAACGCTATGCGGATTGTACTGAATTCGTTCGATTCATTTTAAATTTTTCTCTTAATATTATATTATATAAATCAAATTAAAATATTTTAAATAAAATTAGTTGTGCATTGTAAACGTAGTGTTTAGAACTTCACATGATTGTAACATAAGAATAATTAGTAAATTTATTACCTTGAAAGCAAATGTAATATATCCATTATTTATCCAATAAATGTTGTTATCTGACGTGAAATAATTCCAAGGATCACTTTGTTTACACCTTTCAGATATTTTGAATAAATTTACATAGTTTCTTGACCCAGACACACACAAAGACAAAAACTATCCAGTAAATTAATATTGATTATTAATACTAAAAGTTAGTGTCTATCTAACACTTTAAAAAAATTTAAAAATGTAATTTGATATAAAAATTCTTGTATTGAAATCTATAAAAAATAACTAGTAATAAAATATAAAATATTTGCACTAAAAGGTCAAACATAATTAATTTCTTATTAATATTAAAATGATATGTTAAATGTTAACCATAAAAATATCCACTACGTAAATATTATTAACACTAAAAAGTTACAGTACATTTCAAACTTTCGTAAAAAAATTTAAAATATCACTTCAAATAAAAACGTCTCCTGAGTAGTAAATCCGTAAAAAATAATTAGTAATATAGTGTAAAATAATTGCGCTAAAGAACACAATTATTTTTTTATTAATTTTAAAATTATATGGAAAACGTCGAAATTAACATAGTATCGCACAAATCTCTAAATCTTCGTTCATTAACCTTTAATTATGCAATAACCGTCGAAATACTGGCCGCTAGCCTGGTAATGCATAAATCGTTGATTCGGTATATTCCATTATCATATTGGGGTAAACGTAGTATACTTTCAATAAGTGTATTAACAATTAGTGATATTAAAGCATCCATTACTTGTGTTTATTTTTAGGAATTCTTTTACTACAATTTAGGAAGCTAAGTAATTATCATTTATTTATCCCTTACTTTATGTATGTCATATACTCATAATTTAATTGTTATTTATGACTAAGGGATTTAATAAAACAGTTTTTTTTAATTGAACTGTTTGGTGTTTTTTTTTCATTTTAATCCAGTCTCGTATTATGTAAACAAAAGTGAATATAGGCACGTATGGCTAGGTCGTAAATCCGATGGCACATGCCATTTCTTTCTGACAGTGTTAAAAAATTGTATGGAGTGTCCCATCTATTTAGTATACTATCTATGGTATATTCCATTGACGCTTCTCAATATTTAGCAGTTAGCACTTAACGTTGATCAACGTCAACGCGCTAACAAAATAATGTTTCAATGTGCGTTAATATAAACAGACGTCGACTTCGACCGTTTATTAACAGCAATTGTTGATTGACACACATTTTTTCGTCAACAGCGTTGATCGTTGACGCACGTTAACTTTGAGCGTTAACTGTTAACCATTTTTCGACTCAGCTCTAATACCGAGTCAACAACAATTGTTATCTCTATCTCGTTTTTGAGCCTACAGAAGTTACGGATCGCGCAGTCCTGTGTTCATGACTACGATCCGAATAGCGTTGGTGACTTGAAGAATTACTTTTGAATCGATTACATTTTAGATAAAAAATATAATTGTAAAATCTCAGATGTGTCATATTTTTTTATTCAATAGTTTTGATAAAAATTTATGAAAACAAAAATATTTTGTTAATGTATTTGTGTAAGTTTTCTAAATTATTTAATAAATGTCAATTCAAGGTTCCGTTATAACGCCAACTATGAATGCCGATGCTCCCTAGAAAGCGCCATCTCGAGTCTGCTTACTTAGACGCTAGTAATGCTGCGAACGCCACTTCGGCCTCATTCACACGAACTCCATACAAAATTACAACCACTTTTCTTGTATAGGAACATGTTCATTTTGATATTAATTTATAAACCTTGGATATTTTCAAAAACTGTTGTTATTGGTGTGCGATGCGTAAACTCCTGGTTTTAATTTAGACATTTTAAAATGTTTCCTATTTGCCGTTCGACTTTTCATACTAAAATCTCGATTTGTAAAACGTATTCATGCTGAAAAATTGATTTAAACTTCGTTCGCGTGAAATTCATTGATGATTATTGTTTAGAATAACCGTCATACGTAAAAATTAGAAATTAATGAAGGATAGATGGATAAATATAAAACTTAAAAATACCGCTTATAGATGGCGCTAGCCGTATATTTATTTTGATAATATTATACGTCAAAAACCAGTATAAAAAGTTTATATTTAAAAATAACATCAGCATAGTAATAATCACTATTGTAAACCACACACGTCGATCGGCTGCTGGGAATTGTACCCACGTCTCCGTCCGTACCGTGTCATTGCGTTAACCATTACATCACGGCTGATCCAATGGAACTGTTGAAATTATTATGATTATGACTGTTATTATTGTCGTCACTATTATTCTCTTTTTTATTTTTAATTTATTTTTGCAATATCTATGAGCATAAATTTTAATAAAACGCTAATAGATGGCGTTGGCATTACTATATCGTAAGCATAATGTTTACTAAAACGCTAATAGATGACGTTGGCAGTACCAATATGGTAATATTAATCTGTATTATCTAGATAAACATATTATATGTTGCTCGAGTGTAAAAACTATTACCAAACCAAATTTCATCAAAATCTGTCCAGTAGATTTCTCGTGATTGAAAAACAAATTATCACACATAGAGACAGACAAAAATTCTAAAAACAAGTTTTATGGCTGCTATTTCTATGTGCAAAATGAAACACTAATTTAAAATATTTTCTATACATAGAATTCGCTCTGTTACAGTTTTATTATTATACCTATAGATAATTTTTATTATACGTATAGACAAGATGAATTACATTATGTGAACAGAAAAATTACTCTTTGAATTAAAAAAAGAGGATTTTCCTTGTTTTCTTTTTATCGTGTATTAAATTATGAAATCCTGTTATAATTTAACTTTTTCATCACACGTTCCGCAGAGACTACAAAAACCCATCTAGTACGAGTAGAACTCCTACTACGAGGATTCCGTATACCATAAAGTTATTTGATTTTCTTCAACTTTTCTGTTATATTCAAATCGTGTTTAAAAACGATTATCGGGGAAATCAGAATCAATTCACCCACATTACTCTAATTGGGTACGTAAGAATAATATCTTTTTTTTATTTTAGATGCCAAGAAACTGGAAATGAACGATCAGTAAAGCAAGTTGGAGTGGAAGAGACCTGCATGCAGATGCTGTACGTATTAAGCAAGGTGTGTCAATACGCAAAGTAGCTAAGGAAACTAGCATTTCTTTTAGTGTGCTACAGAAGTATGAAGCACGATAGACTTGATCTTAAAGTAGGAATATTGAATATATTTGGCGTTAATTTTGTAGAAATTCATTGTTCACAATTAAATGAAACTGCGTGATGTAGTATTATTTCTACTTTCTTTAATTTCTTTACCACGACCTAGGTTTCGTTGTAATACAACATCTTCAGGTGGGCTATTAGCAAAGATTGATTTATTAGCAATCTTTGCAAAGATTGATTTATTAGCAATCTTTGCTAATAGCCCACCTGAAGATGTTGTAATATAATGAAACCTAGGTCGTGGTAAAGAACTTAAAGAAAGTAGATATAATACTACACCACGTAGTTTCATTTAATTGTAAATAATGTAGGAACTTTAGGAATACATGCAATTTTAAACGAAAAGCAAGACAGTGTACTTACGGAGCATATTTTGCTCCTAAGTAGTACTTTTTATAGTTTGACAATAAATCGACTAAGGAGAATAGCAGAAAATGGCTGGTAGGGACTAGCTTTAAGGATTTCTTAACAGAAATCTACGCATAGCCGTTCGTAAACACGAAAGCAATTAGTATCCAAAGAATTACAAGTTTTAATAAAAACGAAGTAAATAAGTTATTTAATAATTTGGAAGAGGTCATGTCAAAATTTTCGTTCTCTTTTGTCCGTCCAGTGTCGTCCGGGAAACTGAAAAATTTCTAGCTGCAAAGAATTAGTTCTTTAAGGGAGAGGAAAAATAATTCATCGTCACTTCTTGCATTAATTCTGTGGGAACTTTCACTCCGCCCATGTTTATTTATCACCGTAAAAGACACTCAAAAGAGCTTGAAAAATATGGACCAAGGGGTGCACAGGTATTCTCATAATTGTGAAAATTCCGCCTCTGCATTGAAGAATTCCTATCATCATTACAGTCTTAGAAGGAAGTGAAATTATAAATCAACTTTCGATTAGCAATATTTCAGAACCATTAACACGGGTTAGCAACTCTTTAGGACAGAAATCATTAGCAAGTAATAGTAGTGCAGTGAACAGTTATCCTTTAACCAGCGTACTCACACCACTGACACCTTTGCTTACATTGGAAAAGGCAAAGGGAAAGGAAAAAAAAACATAAAACTCAGAAATTCTCTCGTTTACACTACTAAAAAAGGTTTTTGAATAAAAGGTTAAAAAACAAAAGCAAAAAGAAAAAAGATGTGGTGTCGTGGGACACCAGGTAGGAACGAAGTTCCTTCGGCTAATGTAGAATCGACACAATTTGCAAAAAAAAAATCGTGCTCAATTTTATGTAGGTTTTCTTGATTTTTCTCTTAAATTTTGCTGATTAGTTTTTATTTAAGTACAGGAAAGTGTTTAGGAAATTCAGTATTTTAGGAAATAATAAATTACGTAAAATAAAAAAAAATCGTAATTCAAATTATCAACTAAAATAACAAAATATGTCTCTTTATTTTTGTTTGACAACATAAAATTACATAGAAATAGAAATAATTACAATAAACGTGGCTACTCACGAGTAAAATGTATCTATAATGTGAGTATTCGCCACGTGCTTGTCCATGAATTCATGAGTATATACTATGCATTGGCGGGGTGGAGTGGTAATAGAGAGAGAAGGGATGAGAGAACGAAAAGAAAGAGGGAGAAAGAGAAAGGTATTATACACTACTCGCTTGTGTATACGACTGTCGCGCCTGCGCACGTCTCATTTAACGGTTTTATTCCACGGACTTTTTTCCACGGACTTTTTCTTACGGTTTTACTATCACATTTTTTTCAGTTCGGTCGCGCAGCAAAATCCCTATCTCCTCCAAGCCTGCCGTAAGGAACTTCGTTCCAAAAACCGTAAAAAAGCCATAAATAATGTAAGAAATAAATATAAAAGAAGCTAAAAAGAACTTTTTTAAGACAAGCTCATTTGAAACATAAATTGATAAAGAAATTCTTTAAGATGTGAGCAGCCATAGTGACTTAGAAGATAAAGGGATACTCCTAAACACTACATATATGCCATGTCTCGAACAGTTAAAACCGAGAAAAACCTGGTACCGCTGCGGTATCTATGGGCTCATCTAGCCTGCACTGTGTGAGATGATCTAAGCCGCTACCGCTGTGATTTTTATGCTACATCTCCAAATGTTTAATTTCGTTAATTCTTAATTATCTCCTATATTTTTTTAATAATTCCTTCATTTTCTTTTTTTATAAGTTTGACTCCAATTAGTTCATGGGCTATTATTGCCCTCACATGAGAATAATTAAAGTTAAAAAATCTTTTTTTTATTAACCTACCGTGAGGTTGGTGGGGTCTCAGAAGTATGAACCGTTTTCAAAATTTTATAACGGTTGTAAAAATACATTGGCGATTTCAAATTATTAGTAGTTGAAATTAAATACATGCGCCGGCGATCCCCATTAATTCTTAGTGCGTCGCGCGATCACGTGTTAATAGAATGTGTCTGCGTGAGTGTTGGGCGTCACAGACCCCACCAGACTTACGGCGTCGTAACATTTTAAATAATATTCTTTGTTGAATATATTTGGCGTTAATTTTGTAGAAATGCATTATTCACAATTAAATGAAACTACGTGATGTAGTATTATTTCTACTATTTTTAATTTCATTACCACGAGCTAGGTTCCGTTGTATTACAACATCTTCAGGTGGGATATTAACAAAGATCTTTGCTAATATTCCACCTGAAGATGTTGTATGTATGTCGCTCGCGGAATAGGTGGCAAAAACTAATATAATTAATAACATTTTAACACAATACAGGTATAGATGGTTTTTATATTATTGACATATAAATAACATATAATATCCAAGTATTTAATAAGGAAATATATTTCCACGATAAACACTTTTCTATATGTAAAGCACTTATTTTCGCTTAATCTAAAAAAATAAAAGTACGATCACGGTGTATTCGTGTAATTCTCAAGATATTCTATACACCCAGTACTTTTAAGTATTGTTCATCGATGTCTGGGATACGGCCATTTAAATAAATTATATTTTATTAGCTTGAGCTAAAACAATATGCCGCAATCTGCAGACCTTTCTTCAACTTGTGTTATACATATCGTTGTAGCTCGATAACCTTAAAAAGAGAGGTAACACTGAATATCTGAGGTAACATTTCATGGAATATCAGAACTGAGGTCAAGTAGCGATTTGTAATTTATTTATTGTTTTTCAAAATAACCAATGTGATACTCGGTCCACACTTCTTTAAATGTATCTCCCACGGCTTTTTCGGAGGTAGTCACCACTTCTTCCGCATCCAGGAATCATATTCTTCGCAGTTTATCTTTTATTTTTGGGACGAAATAATAATCACATGGTACGAGTCCGGGTTATATGACTGATATCTACATCTGACGGAATTAAATATTCTGGCATACATCAAACTGAGTCTGCAGAAGCATTATCATGATGAAGGAAGATTCTATTGAGGGGGCGTTCCTTTTGAATATTTACCAAAACAACAATCTTTTTTCACTTAATTTTTATTCGCAACTAATTGAAACTATGTTATGAATTATATGTATTATATACATAATTTTCAAATAATAATAATGAGTCGGTCGCTAAGAAATTATTAAATAGAACAAATAATGCTTGAAAGTGATGACGAAGATCAAGTATTTGGCCTGCATTGATAATGAACCAGTTCAAAAGATTCCTAATTGTCTTAGAAGGTGTACTTTTTGTATTCGTAACAAAGATCGTAAGAAATATGTTTGCGAAGAATGTTCCAGGCCCATTTGCATGAAACACGCAAAACTAGTTTGCGGGAAATGCTGGATTAAAGCATTTCCTGCAAATTAGTTTTGCATTTCAAATTCTAACCGTGAGAGACTAATTTTGATAACTTAATAGATAAAAATATGTTTTTTTATAATACGAAGCCAAAATAATTAGGTTATAACTAATTAAGCCATATGATTAAATACTTTTCACAAAATACGTTATTGTTTTTATTTAAATAATGCCTTAATAACCCTATTATATAGTCTGATGTAATACTATTTCCATGATTTTTAAAATAATTTATTAAATGTAGAATTTTATTCTCCTGGACCCCACCAGGCTTGCGGTGTAATTTTATGCACCAGGCTTATGGAAGGTAAATTAGGTTGGGTTCCCTGTATAGTTGTCCTGTAATTTTCTAGTCAGATATCACTAACCCTGTTTTCCCATATTTTGTTTTAGTAGTTTCGTAAATATCGATTGACTATCCAGAAAGAGCACAAAATAAAATACAATTTGTAACCTAACAAAAAACGAAAAAATATAAATCTTCATGTACATGCCTGTTATATTTATAATGTATTAAAATTGTTAATAAGAAATGAAAGTAAAAATAAGTCATGATGACTTTTTGTAAGCGGTTACAAAAAATAATGAATGAAAAAAAGCGATTGTTTTTAATGTGCAGCCATTGCCTAAATTAATTAAAAATAAATTGTTAACGGGCATTGACATACGGTCCGTGCTGCCAAAAATACCTGTCGAGATTTAAGTATGCACTTTTTGACATCTGTACGAGTTTAATGGATTTATTATGTTACATCTGCATACGAAGGACACAATGTAACACAATCCACGCTTTGTCTCATCTTGCTGGTTTGAAGAATTCCATAGAAATGGCATTTCAAAACTATTTATAAAAAGTAACCTGAGTTTTTTTTCATTTTCTCTGTAGAAAAGTATCATTTTTATTCTTGTAACTATATGCCAGTCCCCATTTAGGGGGAAACTATTTCGTATTCAAAACTCTTCGCTAGATGATATTGATCCGCGCTAGTTTACCACCCGCTCCTTGCGCGTTCTTTGCGTCGCACTACTTACTTTTTACCAATTTTATCTACTCCGTGTTATCCGGTTACTGCTAGTGTGTAGGTTTGATCCTCGAAGTAATCTTGTATGAAGTAAGTTGATATCAGATAGTTCACTCGGATGAATGCTCATGCGAGTGAATGTTCTTTTTTTATTCCACGTTCACACGTCACAGAAAAAATGACAGAAATGATCATTCATCCGCTCTTTTTCTGGAACATGTCGTCGAATGAAGTTGGGTGTCTTGGAATTCTTTTGATTTATGATAATTGTATTGAAGAATTGAAAAAAAAGAAGCAAAGAAAAAGTCTACGCTGGTAGGTACAACTATGGATTGCAAGAAGAAATATCTCGCGAGCTTCAGATTAATAGATT
Source organism: Druceiella hillmani (assembly GCA_039881145.1). NCBI lineage: Eukaryota > Metazoa > Arthropoda > Insecta > Lepidoptera > Hepialidae > Druceiella > Druceiella hillmani. The sequence goes on along the minus strand of JAYKKI010000081.1, from coordinate 10,411,619 downwards.
GTAAAGAGAATTACCATTGATTCAAGTTTTTATAGAATTTGCCCGTATTGTTCCGTCTTTGCATTCGTCGACTGTGGTTTCAAAGACATTTTTTTTCAATTGTCCAAAAAGAGTAGCATATTTTGATGGTTCCACTTGAATACCATTTTGACTCATACACAAATATATTTGACTATGAGGTGTCGTTTGTCCGCTACAGTACCCGAGATAAAATGGCCGAACCCGAGTGAACATTATCTCTTGTGTTTCATTCTTCGTTCATTCGGAACGCTCATGTCGTAATCCAATATCATTGGGTTGATTCACTGATGAATGCAATGCATTCAACACTTTTAATTCATTTTGTGTTCACACGTTTCACTTCGAGTAAAATATGCGGAATGAAAGACAGAAATTTACAAAAAGTGAACCGTCTGATATTGTTTTACACACACACACACACACACACACGCGCGCACATGCGCACACGCGCGCGCGCACATGCGCACACGCGCGCACGCACGCACGCACGCGTACACGCACTCACATGCACACCCACACGCACACGCACACGCACACACATATATATATATATATATATATATATATATATATACACACACACACACATATATGTACGTATGTATAATAAACTCTCAGGCGGTGGTTATCTATGAATAATTCGATTAAAACGTTTCATGTCGCCGATTTGCATTTGGGCCTATTGATAATTATATCATTTATTTAAAGATTAAGCTGGATTATGAATTAATCAATTTGTTAATAAGAATCATCTCTAATTTGAGGCTATTTGATTATAAACTACCACAATGTATCTTCGGGTTGTTAAATTTTGGTATATTATACTTTAACAACAATATAAGGGTTACAATATTTTCCGCCGTACACGCAGCACGAGATACGACAAAGAAAAACTGGAAATTTCACGTAGCAACAGCCACAGATGCGATATATCTCAAGATGTGGTGAGACGTAGAGGCGCATAGCGTACGATTGACGAATGCATCGTGAACATAGTGTTGTTCTGCGCTACTTTGCAATCTGTCTTACTGATTTAATGGCAATATCCATTACTGAAACTATACATCGTAAAAATAGTGGAATGGAAAGAGAAAGATAACTCTCGCTTGCGCCAGGCATTTGTGTTTTACGTAGGATTCATTTAAGCAATTTTCGATCTCGAACTCAGAAAAGTTGCCACCCAGAATATATAAGAAGATCGCAACTCTTACTCCGAAATTCTCGGGAGCTTCATACTTTCTCTAATATAATTTTTTTCCAGGATTTATTTTAATCAATAAAACTGTTTTTTTTTTCGAATTTATCTTAATCAAACAGACTATGGGTGCCATATCATTATTAAACAATTAACAAAAAATCCTTTTTGTTCTTTCATAGTGTACCCAACGTGGTTACTTTATCATTTCTGAATAAATCATCTGCCAATGAAATCGATCTAAACCAGTTTGTATATGTAATGCTACGACAACTCTACGATATAGGACTGAGAACCGCGTAGCTATAAAGCCCGCCCGCATATTGACTAATATTTTCCTCATATGGACCTTTAGATCGCTGCTCACAGTATATCTACATTTTATGAGGCATAATATTTTAGTAACCAAGATTGGGTTTTTAAAAGACATAGAATTAACTGGTTTTGGAGGAATATAATGGCGAAAAATACACCGATCTTAAAATGCGTCTTACATTTAATTAATTGTTAGGTATCAGGACAGCGAATAATGTTTTATTAAACTTATTATCGAATGCGTCGCGCAAAAATCGGTTCTTTCGTTCTTTTCCTGTAATTATATCATCATATTTTATCACTATAAGCAGAAAGCGAAAACGTTTACTTGAGTGTGTAAAGATAGAAATATTCTATCCCTGTGCCATCTTTTTGGCAAAAATAACCCTCAAAGATATTCACTTCTAAGATCAACTCCAAGAAATTTTAAACTCAAGCATGCCATCATTTCAATCAGATATAATTCAGTTGCATCCTTAAAACTGGAATATTTTGGTTGAATAGATTTTATGTATGTGCTAGTGCACCTGACTATTTCTTTCCGAATATTTCGAGGCAAAAATTGTTGCCTCATTTCCAATGCACCTTCGCAACTTCTTGCTGTCCTGACGCCTCCAGGTGAAGGTCTGAAATTATTACGTACCTCTCGTCAAACTGCACGGTTATTTTTTAAAAGGCGAGATGAACACAGAGTTTCTTATACTTCTTCATCACTATCGGAGTGTTCTCCATTACTTTGTGTGGACTTTGGTTCACGATACTGATACATCAGGGTCATCGCTGGTATTTAGTTTATATTTCATGTTCCATGAAGAATACTATGGGTAACGATAATTTTTCCTGGAACAAAATAAAAATAAGCAGAAATATAATATCCAATTTTCATTAATTTATATCGCAAAAATGTGTAAATTGCATCATAACATTCGAATGATTTAAGTTGATATGGTAAACATTTCGACTTACCACGTACGTGCGCGAATTAAGAAATTAGACGAGGCGAGAAGATGAACTTTTTTAAAAACAGACTTCAATTAATTATTTAATAATTACAATGAATAATACAAGGCGACTTACTAATATGTCAATGTGTCTGTGTCTGCTACTTGTTTGTATCTGCGAGCTTCCTTTCGAAAAAAAAACAGCTTTTACAAGTGAGTCCTTGAGCTTTATGCAACGCGTTTCTATTTTACTTGAAGTTAAGAATATAGAGTAATTCAGAAGGCGCATACACACAAATCTCTTCGCTGCCGCGTGAATCCAAAAATCTTCTGCCCCCCCCCCACACCTTTTTTTAGTGCCACGCCCTAGGCGCATGGTGTTTCTAGCAGAATAAATTACCCATCAATTCCGGGAAATCGATGCATAGAAATATATCTGCTTGCGTCAGTACTATATATATTTGCATAGATTTATTTGGTGCATTGCTTGGCTTATATGAAGTAGTATTATGGCCGCCATGTTAAATTTTCAAAATATTTATTTCAATCACAACCAATAGCCAAAGAATTTAGGTTAAAATTGTATAAAAACTTCAAGTCACATTTCACATATTATCATTAAATATGGGCGTTCGTGTTGGGCGCGTATGCGTGTGTGTGTGCGTGTGTGTGTACGGGTGTGTGCTAAACAGATAAGGTTAAACAGGAGAGGTTATAAAGCCCGCAATAAAAATGTGAAAATAATAATTTCCGTACTAAAGGGGTTCATAGAGAAACGACATTTTCAAGAAATTAAAGACGGCAAAAATAAATGAATGTAACATTTGTTTCTTTCGCGCTTCTTTTTAATCCTACATACAATGGTTATACAAGCAATAGGTAAAATATTCTAAAATTGAATATGACCACGGAAATTTTTATATGACCACATTTGAATATGACCACGGAAATTATTCTAAAATTGAATATGACCACAAGCAATAGGTAAAATATTCTAAAATTGAATATGACCACGGAAATTTTCTCCAATGACATCTTTTTAATCCTACATACAATGGTTATACAAGCAATAGGTAAAATATTCTAAAATTGAATATGACCACGAAAATTTCAAAGGTTACACCAAATTCTCCAATGACATCTTTTCCATGAATTTTTTAATGTCAAGCAATTAAGACGTTTAATTTCGGTAAACAATTATTTAAGAGGTGACAACAGTAAGGAAAATGGCGCGATTGTGTTAATAATAATTTACTTGGATACTTTAAAATTGTTTCGTTAATTGAAAAAGAAATTAAGTAAAATCATTTACGTACGAAAAGTAAACCTCATTTGTTTTTTTTTGCAGTCCAGTGATATTTTTGCAGATGGGAATAATATGAGCCGGTATTTTAAGTATATAAGCCGGTATTTTATTGTTGTCACATACAAAGCGTACGACCGATAGCTGGTACTGACAATCGCATTTTGATACTACGCATTTTATGCGTAGTTTTTGTGGATACACCGGCACGCGTATTCTCGCCTTCTGGAGTACTTTATATTCTAAGACTTGAAGTTATGTTTCTCATAAATATGTCATCCGTGTAACGACTTCAATCGTGTATTTGGCGTAGCGTCGACAATAGTCTACGAAGCGGTTTTTTTATATATGAGTCTATTAGCTCGATGCGATGTATTCCATGGCATTCATGGCGCCTATGGCACTTGAAGTTTGTTTTCCCACATATCTGCCATTTCTGTAGGAATTTCAATCGTATATTTGGCGTGGGATCGATGCGATCGGTCTCCCAAGTACTTCGGCGGTGAACCGCAGCGTGAGAACTTGGCATCCATTTAACTCGCGTGCAGACTTAGACTCCAACAAGCAACATTTAAAGCACTACTGGATGAGTGAACGAGGACAAATGTCTCCTCAGATTGGCTGCATGTTTTTCCTGTCCGAGCTGGAGCGCAACTAACTACTGTGATGGAGAAAAAGTGGACTGTAATGATAAAATTTTACCACCACCATTTGCCAAAATTCTGCACTCTCACTCTGTGGCGCGATTTCCTCAGGATACAGTCCAGTAGAACTCAAATTATAAGCGAGGAGTTATGCAGTTTTTGTCATCATGTAGATTGATATTGGGGAAGGTTTTTGTGTAAAATATATTACGAAGCTATATTAATGTTTACGAGACGTGTTCCAAAGTAAGGGCAGACAGGAATCGCTATGGGTGACGAAGGAGGCACGTGAGAGGAGGTACGTCACGTACGAACTAAAGCTACTATTATATAAAACACAACGTCTGCCTGTCTTTCTATCTATTCATTCCTAACTTGAGTTCTACTCTATTTATTTGATGCATTTTCGTCATCATGTATTTTCTTTATCCTGTAGATTTTTGTTTACAAAACATTAGTGCACGTGGTTACAGAATTATATTAATAATTATAAGGACGCCACGGAAAGTCTCACGATCAAGCAGGAAGCTCTATGAATGGCGAAAATAACGGTGGCAATCAGATCATTGGAAGGTCATTCTATGCTATTTAAAATATGCACGCTCTAAATCTAGTGTCCTAAAGAACTGTGTTTGAAAAGGAATTGAAGTGTAGGAATATGGCAAATTTAAAAAAAAAATTTCTCGATTTTGGCAGCCCTACTTAGAATGGAAGTTCGACACAAACATCGTATATTCTTTATAAGTGTATACGGTTCACCCGTCCGCTCGTCTGTCAATATTTGTGTCTGGCTGATCGATAAACCGTCCCGCGTATTGACATTGACTTATTGATACGTTATTACTCTAAAAAACTAGTAGGTAGACCCAGTTGGAGGTACAAAATTGTTCGCAACCTCTACTTCCGACACACTAGTTTACGATATGTGACTGGTATAAATTACCCGACAAGGGTAATTTTTATGTCTGAATACAAATGTTCGTCTTAAGTATACAAATATATTACGTGTGCTGTTATTTTATGTTTGACGTAAACAGTTGGAGAACAATTACTAAACGTATTTGTCTATTAAAATAAAGACGACAGTGTACACTTAAAATGTTACTTAAACTGTGTTGATGGTGGAGACTTAAATTTGACATACAGATTTTACAGCGCTAATGTTTAGCCGAAAAATACTCGGTTAAATTGCACTGACGATAATCACTGGAGCGAAACACTGGTATGAACAGTATCGATTTGTATATTAATAAAATGTTCATATTTTGTTACGTTAATAATATATGTGGCATGTCCAAAATCTTTGTAATACTGGATATATTTAAAAAAAATGTTACTTAAAAAAATTACTTTTTGTAATAATTGATTTACAGATGCACTGAAAAATGTTTCTTCACATCTCTAGAATATCTTTTACAAGTATCATTTAGCTTAAATTGATTTTTAATCGTTAAATGTGGTTCGCACAATATTTTTTGCTTAAAATACGACTACATTTATTCAGAAATAATAATATTACGTATATAATAAATAGTTGATGTCTACATATCGGACTCAATTGTAACCAATGAGTCTTCAAAGATACTTGTAAAAGACAGACGTCAAAATAGTAGTAGTCATAAAGGATAAGTGTTCCTTTTTCCAATTTTGTCACTGTACATTAAATATATTAATAATATTAATGATTATGGTGAAAAAATGGTGCTTTTTAATAACTTTTTATTCCATTCGTTACGTAAATCCAAATTTTAAAACAATGGCGCAATTGCAATTATTTCTAATTTAAATTTCTACATGAGACGTGTTCAACACTTTAGCATAAAATCAGTTTAGCACCAATGATAACGTCTATTTTTCCTTTGTTTAAATGTAAGAAAGTACGTAGAGACAAAATATTTAATAAAAAAAATAATCGACTTGAAGAACGTTATTACTAAGAAGAAACGGCTGTCAGCTGGTTGTCAAACATCAAAATTTATAATCTTTTTACGCGGTCCTTTTTGCCTATTTTAATTTTGAAACTTTCGTGTTTATTTTTTATCAATTAGTATTTTTATTTGTATATTCAATGTTTAGTGTTCATAAATACAGGTTTTACAAAACATCTACCATTAATTTCTTCTCTGTGCTCTTTCATAGTTTTGTACTTATTGATGACCAAGATATAGTTACTATAAAATGTTTCAAACTTTATTTTCAAAATTTTATTGAACACATAGTTTTAAAACAGTCTGTACATACGATCGTTTTGTAATATTTGAGACATTCGCATTACGTGTCAAATATTTTTGCAAAATCGTATATGCGCCAATACCTAACGCGAAATAAAATTACCTAACGTGACGACCGCTAAAAACCTACGGTGTACACTAAAAATAAAATTCGCCTAGCGTGTAACGTGACGTTAAGATCGAGGCTATGGTTACATTCAGCATGCCATTAGCGGCAACTGCGTCGCCAACACGCAAATAGCCTTTGCGCAAATCCAAGTGAAGTGATATTTGCTTATTTACTTCCTCTGATGTTAGCGTCAGAGGAAGTAACTAAGCAAATATTTGGGAAATTAGGTAAACAACCTATTTTCTGGCTGGCACTTCAGTTGATGCTGCGTGCTCGTGTATTTGCCTTGTATGCCTGAAGACGTCCTTATGGGGATCATTTATTTGTCTATATTTGTCCTCTTTGAAAATGTGCGAATATACAAATACGCGTATTCATTCGCTTGTCAATTTTTGGTCACAAATGAAAGGATGCAAATACGTCAAATATTTCGTTTACCGTCCACACATAGCTCAGTACGGCACGCAACGGAGACCTGCTCAGACGCGTTCGACATATTTTCTGCTTAGCGTCGATGTGTGATGAAGTGTTTGTGATGTTTTGGAGTTTGCACAAATATTTCGTCAAGCACGGCAAGCAAAACTAATAGCGAGAGCCTTTACGGACTCGTATCAATATAAGTCGAATGGCGAACGTTGTGAAATTGAAAATGAATTGGACTAATGAAGAAATTTTAAGATTTTTGGAGTGCTATCGAATGTATTGGAATCCCAAACATCCTTTCCACAATAACAGAAACAGGGTTGATGAATCGTGGAAGGAAATTCAAAAAGCCATGAAGCCGTTTGAAATATCAGAATTAAAGAAAAAGAAAGAATCTTTGATGTCTGCATGTAGAGGTTACAAGACAAAAGTTAAAAAGTCTAAAAAACCGAAAGCTAATATAGATGACGTTTATAAACCTACTTGGTTGCATTTGAACCGATGGATGCGTTTTTGGGATCAATATATGACTGCAATTTACCTGTAAATTTGGTCTCTTTTTGTTTATTTGTTTAGTAGAGGGATTTTATTTAAATATTGAATATATTTGGCGTTAATTTTGTAGAAATTCATTATTCACAATTAAATGAAACTACGTGATGTAGTATTATTTCTACTGTCTTTAATTTCTTTACCACGACCTAGGTTTCGTTGTATTACAACATCTTTAGGTGGGATATTAGCAAACATTTACCCTTGACAATGGGGCTGAATTTGGTAATTTCAGTGAATTAGTATTTATGTATTTTACGATATGAAAGAATTTTTTAAAAATTTTATTACATTTTTTACCTTATTCCATTAAAGGATTTTGAAAAGTTTCATTTTATTTTTTAAAAGATCCTCACCACTTATCTCGTTATGGCAGTCCACATCGGTAAGACAAAATTGCAGTTAGTGCCCCGTGCACTGGCAACTTTAATCACCGACAACTAAATAGTTTATTCACCTGTGATTTGTTAGCTGTGGCAACTAAAAATCTGTGCGCGTGACCGCATTCAATACCGTGTGTTTCTTCCGAACTTCTTCAAAGCAACTATTTAGTTGCTTCAAAAAGTTTCCAGTGCGCGGGAGTACTTACTGTCCTTCAGAGCAATGAAAACAATACCGACTAAATAGGTTTTTGTAATAGAAAACTGTCCACCATTAATTAATTGAAACTTGCCATTATGATATGCATATATTGAAGCATATCATTATGATATGCTTCTCATCAATAAAACAAACAGTATGCAAGGGTCTTTCACAAAAACCGCATTCTATTCTCTTCTTCTATCGCTCTTCCATCAATTCTTTTCTTTACTGAGCAACTCTGAAAAATATATTGAATTCTAATTATTTTTGTAGAGCTATTATATATAAATTTATTATTGCTTAATATTTTTAGGATTCTATCAACTCGCCAAACACTAATAATTCAGATATGCAAGATTCCACTGAAAATCTACCACTTGAAACAGATAATCAGACAAAATATGCTGACGATACAAAAACTAAATTTGCATATGACTCAATGCCAGCAGCGGTGAACAAGTGAAAGAATTTTAGTCTCCCCGAACTTAAAGAAAACAAGCAACAAATGAACCAAGCATTCTACTCTAACCAAAATGTGTCAAAATACAGGGATGTCATCAGCGAAGATGACGAGTGCGATTTATTCGGGAAACTCGTGACTAAAAAGCTACGCCGATTTCAAGAAGAACATAGAGATTTACTAATGGTTAAGATTAATCAGTTGATTTACGAGACCAGCCTTGAGTTTACCCGGTCTATGTCAATTCCAAAACAGGCGCCATCTCCTTCACTTCCAACAATGACGTCTTCAAGAAACGATTCATCAACGTCAAGTACTTGGACTTGACGGAAGCAACAGGTCCGAAATAACTGTATCACAAGCGAATGTTACATTACTAAAAACTTCGAAGGTGTAAACGTGAGCTGTAACTCGACTTCTATATAAATATCGACTGCTACATCCACAATGTAAAAATCGAACGACTATGTTGCGGCGCTTAAATTTTTCGTTTTTGTTTTGAAACACTTAAGTTTTCTTAAAAATTATTTCCTTTTCAAAGCGTTTATAAGTTAATTTTTAATCAAATAACTATAATATATTTAATTTATTTTTTATTTACCGTAGCATAGTTCTTTGACACCTGATCCAATGCAATGCTTCTGATAGTTTCTGACTTCTGAAGTTTTTGAATGGATTGACTGAATATCTTGAAAAGATGATGTAAACTCCTGTAACTGTCCGATGGGTAAAAACCGTAAAGTTACTCTTAGTATTGTTTGCATTGATGTTTTTTTGTGAATTAAGCTCTAAGTCTACCAATCACATTCGAGAAATATTAGAGAACCCTCCCGAAGCTCTGTTAACATATCTTGAAATAACACAAAGTATATTTTGTGTATCGGTCTTAACACTACTTAAGTTATAGACTAACAACCTAAAGTATAACTTGTAGTGACACTGCAAAAATGAAGCAATAGATAATTAATATGCTAAATTAGTTACATTTTTATGGTTTGCATTGGCTGTTGAGTTATTGATTATTTCGCAAAATAATTGTTAAGTAATGCGAATATCAGAAATACTGCATAACCACCATCCCTAAATATTGTTTTCAAACTATTTTACGGTCGTTCATTTAAAATAAATATATTAATGCCTTCAAATATTGAATATATTTGACGTTAATTTTTTAGAAATTCATTATTCACAATTAAATGAAGTAATACTACATCACGTAGTTTCATTTAATTGTGAATATTAATGTCTATTATTGTAATTATCTCTTAGAAAAGACCGTCGAAAAGACGACAGTAGGGAATACGAACAACCCTAAAACAGAAATAAGCAAGTTTAGTTTTTGTTAATTACAAGCGTTTGCCAGTACTGTCAGTTGTCTTCTGTTTTCCAATGATTTGAAATTCTTTTTGCAGTGTGACAATCATGATAATGAGGTGTTCCAACGTGATATCAGCTCAGAATTTCAATGGAGTCTGTGCAATAAGCTACATTCTACTGTAAGCAATGATGACGTGTTCCCTCACTCACGCGTATACAGTTATGAGCTAGATGAACCTATTTTTGAAAGGGCATTTATGTAAGAGTATATGCAAAAGAATGTCTTCAGAATGCTGGTATTTGTTGAATGGGACGTCAAGTGTATCGTGATTGTAACCCTCTAATCTGTAGCGTTGTTTAAAAAGAATCATATCGTCTGGTGTTCGAATGAAGTTATAAATATTTTCACGGTGGAGCAAATATTTAAAAAGTTTAATTGATATTTGATTCCATTCAAATTCGTAAGGAATCGCTAGGTTTAGCATCGCTTTATGCTCCTCGTTATTATATTAGAGGACGAAATTATAGTTTATTTTACCAATCTTGAACGTATCCGAAATCCTATAGCGTTCACCTAACTTTCATGCGCTCGCATTGATCAACGTAAGAGAAACCCCAATTATTGACGTTTATAAGGTTCCGTGCCTCAAAAGGAAAAACGAAAACCTTGTAAAATCATTCATGTGTCTGTCTATCTGTCATAACCATTTTTCTTAGAAGCCGTTTGACGTAGAAACTAAGTAACACTCAAAAATATTTACAGGTAAACTTCGGAGATGCAATTGATTACTTAAAAATTTATTTTTTACTTCGTGGGTATCATTTGAGAGGACTGATAATAAGGTTCTCCAAAATATTTTTTTATAATGTCAGATAGTACCTATATCTTCAGAGATGTAATGAAAAGTATCCAAAAATAGTATGTCCCACTCTTAATTGCGAAATTATTTAACCTACAACTATTAAAAAGTAAGTTTTTCAAGTGCATATGCGAAGGTTGTATGAAAACTACAGGAATTATATTAGATCTTATAATTTTTGAAAGATATAGTAAGTAATAATATATTTATGCTGTGAAAAATTATTTTTTTGCAAATAATGTAATAGAAATACTATATACTCTGTACTAAGAACTAATGTTGATAAGCGCCTAAACGTATTGGGTGTTTTACACGTGCTTGATAGGTTTTTACTTCTCCATTCAACATTCTTGGATTACAGTTAAGGAAATCCTTGTTTATTATGTTTTTCGTTTTTTTTGTTTTATTCGCTTATTCTGTGCACTATGCTTTAAACAATTTTTATTTATTGTACTTGCACACACACAATTTTTTTTATCAAACTGTAAGTTGGACATGAGATCATTAAAGTATAAATGAATGAAAATATATAAATAAGTATGCACTTTAGATTGTCAGTGTGGCAATCAGTTTGCGAGCTTACTGTTTCAAAGTGAAGATGATTGTTTGACTGTTATGCCAAACATTTACTCGTTTGGCTTCTTTGATGAGAGTCTAGACAGAAACATTTCCATTTGTGTGTCTATTGTTTCTCTTTTCTTTCCCTTTATTTCTTTATTACTTTTAACAACATTTGATGTGATGCACTGCATCACTTATTTAAGGCATTTAATTTTTTTACGAAAATGTTGACCGATGTCGTTACAATTGTAAACTTTCAATGACCTACTACAAATAAAGAATAAATTAAAAATGGAAGTATTTCCAAGTGAACTTAGAGGGCTCTTTCTTCATAAATGTCGTATTAAGGCGAAAACCCAACGAAGCATCACGCAATATATACACAACGAGGGGTGAAGGTATACTTTCTTACGACACAAATCCTGGTTCCACAGTCCTGGTTCTAAAGATTCAAAGAAGGGAATTTTGCTTTCATATAGGCTCTACTATTTTATGTCGATTTACATTATCAGTTTCCATGCATTTCTCAATTAAATTCAATCGGATCGTTCAACTTTTCTTTCTTCACTTACTCCTTCTGTGTATGTATATTCTGTTGGCATAAGTGAATAATAATTTAGTACGCAAATCCATATAGATTGACCAAATTAAAGATGAAAACAGATAATCGGATGTAACTAATACCACCGCTAATTTTATAGTTGACTTTCCGATTTTTATTTTATGAGTAAACAGTGGCCCTATCTCATCGAAATTCATAACTTATTTATGACAATTTGTCAATCAATCGCCAAATCGAAGCGAGCGTTTCGCGAAGTTCTTCGTGACACATTAACTACACATCAATAAGTTGTTTGCAGATTTACAACACCGGTAACTTCTTTCGATGATCCCTAAGTCACCCTAGTCGTAAGATCGCATCAGAAAAGTGGCAAGTCTGTTTTGACCCTTAGGTCATGCAAGTTGTGAATTTATTGTCGCTCGTGGACGGCGTTTATCATACTGACCGGCCTCTAATGACTTTAGATCATTTTTATTCTCCTCTATTTCACTGTAAGATTCTGTCTTAAGGAATATATATATATATATATATATATATATATATACAATTTATATGCCACATGAGGGGAACTTAATAATATAAAGTTACAAAAAACATATTTTTTCTGTTATACTACCATTTGCACTAAATTATGGTTATTAAACGAGTCGTTGCGATCCTCTCCACGTCGGATAAATGATTTGATTTTGAGTACATAGTAATATCTATTTAAATTATAGAAATGAGATTTGCGACGAGAAAAACGTATTTCATGTTAGAGTTAGGCCGTTATGAATCTCGCGCGTCTGTTATCAGATCGGTCTGGCTTTTCAAGCCGATGTAGCATATTTTGACTACCAGGAAGATTTTGATCCCGTAGATAATGATGAATCGAATGAATTTAAACCGCCTTTGCAAGCCGGATTCTTCCTTTGATTCTTACGTTTCTTTTTTTCGTATCTCGCATACAGAAAGCAATACTTATCATTAGGCAATTTTGTATCTGATCCTTATTTCATGCTATCAGGATATCTGGTAAATAATACCGTTGATGTGGTTAAAAGCACGCACTGCCTTCTATTTGCGGATGATATGAAGTTTTTCTCAGTTATTTGAGGTATAGTAAATTGCAAGTCGTCGCAGCGTGATATCGATGCCATTCTCGAGTGAAGCGATTCGAGCGTCTGCAGCTCTATTCCAGCAAATGCTTCGAGATGAGCAACGGTCGGGCGTGCGCTTTTCTTTAGTATCAATACATCATTGGCGGGACGCCCTGATGCCGATCTTTTCAAATAGTCAATCTAGGAGTTAAAATCGATTCGCGCCTGACTTTCCGTGATCATTTGGTGGATATAGCGAAAATGTCATTTCGAAGGTTTGGATCTGTGGTGCATAATTACAGGGACGTCCGATGTGTTTCCTATATTATTATGTTATATATGCTTTAGTGTCAGTTTGAAGCTAGTTCAATTACTTGGAACTCATATGAAACTGATGATTTGTCTGAAGAGTTTTCTTTGATATTTGTACCTGAGGCTGTATGATTCTTCCTTTTTCCATTTCTTTTTTCCTATATCTTTTTTATTGATTTTTTCTTGGATGTACTGAATTGCAAAAATATTATATCTTAATTTATTGGAAAAACTTTAGCTCTTCGAACCTGATGGTCATCATATTTTTGCTATATTTTTGGGCATCTAGAACCTAATTATATCAAATTTCCCTACTTTCTCACGATATACAATTGCTGAGCCGCCGGATCGCGGTTGCATCAGAATGTGATGTTTGCGATGAGTGAGAATAAACTTCCTGTAGTATATTATAGTTATAGATTGTAACGTTATAATATCTTGCTATGGTTATTGAAATGCATAGGTGTAAAACTGTAATGTTTCCATAACTGTATGTAAATAAATACGTAAATATATAAATGTACAACGGCTTTTTTCAAATATTTCAAACATTCCGACATAATTTAAAGGACGAACATCTCTATATTATAGTTATATCTCTTACATACGATTGGATTAAACTAGAGTGGAATGGATTTAGGATTGCATCATATTATTGTTGGATCAAAATAAAAAATCTAAGGAAAAAACGTAGTATGTTATGTAAAGAGTAGCCAATGAAAAAATGGACAGGATTCTCATATTAACCCATCAGAGGAAATAAACGTTTTCGAGTTATGGAAGCATTACAAATTGTGTTACATAAGTTGATTGTACTTAAACATGCATAACATGAGTTATACTTATAGTCCATTCAATTACAAGATGGAATGTTTATAAACAATCACTTTTGACAGTTCAGGTATTGCAAACAAACCTTTTTCTTACATTCACGTTAGTAATTTAATGTGGATTTATTTACTATTTGTAATTAAAAAATATTTTTGTTATTAGTGTGCACATTTACACTGTGTACATACGTAACTTATGTTACATAGATTATATTTTATATTTATGAGGAATTCAGATAAGTAAAGTGAAGTGTTTCGAACAATTTAAAAGTAAAAAATAAAAAAGACATATAATAAAATAATACCAAACATTTTGATAGAAATAGTCGTTTAATTAAATGTTAAGTTATACATAAAATTATTACAAAGTAATCGCAAATACTTAATTTTTGAGTAATCATTAAAATATTGTTTTTAAAACGAACTAATGTATGAAAATACACGAAATACAATAACATTTCACAGACAAAATACACTGAATACATATACAATTACAACACAATGCATCTGGGCTTCACACCGATATCCAAAGATGGTTGTGCCTAATGCTAGTGCCGGCGAGACCGGCATTTTGCCGATATCACTGAGAAATAGTATTACAGACCATATATATTACACAACATATTAGCAGAATTTATTCATCATAAATCGATCTATTACACCGTATATCAACAGTAATTATATCGTATATCAACAATAACAATGTTCGTTCAGCCATGCCTCGGGGCTTATTATATGACATTGCACCAAGTAGAAATCTTTTGACATCGTTTAATTTAAAAATAGTGTTTTCTTTCGCCATATATCATTTCTTTTGTGTCCAGATCATTTTTATTATGTTTATCTTACAGTGATATGACGGCAATCTTAGTATTTTACAGTGATATGTATTATTGAACAACTGTATAGGTACGGTCCTTAGAAGAACATTCGCCATTTTAATTACACTCGTACTTAAAAATATCACACATTTAACACAACGAATTTAATATTATAAAACACATAATAATAAACTTAATATAATACAAAATATTTTTATGAAACACCAAAAATTTAGAGAGCAATATTGGAAAATGACATGTACGGACATTTCCCGCCATTACGTCGATAAGTGTTGCAAGCAAGCATTGAATATACTTTGTATAAATAAGTTGCATAAGTGGGCATACAGTAAACAAAAAAATATAATTGATCTCCTGAATCTAAATACCTTTGGACAAGAAGTGTGTCCCTTGTGAACATAGAAATAATGAATGTCGCAAATAATTATACTAGCTGTGCGCTCGGATTAATTAAGATTTCTTAGTCCTACGAAAATATATTTATGGCCACTTCAATACAATTGTTAGGTTTCGTGTTTGTGCAACATGCGGAAAGATAGATAATTATCATACGAACCTGCATTGGTTGTTCTCAAACCAAAGACTATAAGTTAGTTTTACCAGATATACATATCCGAATGGAGAATAAAGTTTATTGTCCGGCAAAATTCATAAGCACAAATCGGTATTTTATCTGATAAACTGATGATTTTTTTAAAGTCGAACGAAAGTACAATGTCAAAATAATATTATTAACTAAGTCTCAAGGTGTATTTACCATAAAATGGGTATTAGATTTCTTCTCTTTCTAATATCTATTGAAATGTTTTTCAAATTATTCGAGTAGTATAAAAATTAATATACGTATGTCAGTATGAAATAAATATTTCATTACATTGTTAAACATTACATTTTCCGCAGCCATTGACATAAATATATTATTTTTAAACTACTTGTACGAAACACAAACGTAGATACATGTTTTCTTTTCAAAATAATATTTCAATTATTATATTATTTTCCGCTTAGTACACTATGCCGCTCATAATGCGTTTTCGTTTTGTACGACTATTAAAATGCGTCATAAGGAATCACTGCGAATACACTATAATATATATATATATATATATATATACATATATAATTTTTTTTCAATAAAAAATGTATATATATATATATATATATATATATATATATATATATATATATATATATACATTTTTTATTGAAATAAAATTAAAAACTGTTTTTAAACTTCAAAGTTTCAATTTACCTGAGATTTTTTTTAGTGCATTGATATTTAATGATTTATTATGTTTTTATTGTTTTTTCGTTGAATATAATAACCTGTCGATAACATAACCTCAAATCGAATAACAAATTCATAAATGGCGCTTAATTTAGATTTCGGATTAATTTTCGAGATTATGCTTACATATTTGATAATCTTAAAAATGACAGAGATATTGAAGAGATTTCAATGATACTTAAGGATTCTACGTTTGAACGGGTTCAAAAAGAAATACTACCAACCGGGCCCACCGATCAACCCACCAACATAAAGATCTAATGAGGATGCTCACAAAAAGATTCGCCTTCAAAGTACCTGACTGATATGTACCCAGTTGTGGAACTGCTTACTAGCATCCCTAGATTATATTAGTGAAAAAAAGGAAAGAGAAAGTAAAAATAATAAGATTATAAAGAAGAATCTTAATATTAAAACGCAAAAAATGAAATTACATTCAAGTTCTGAGGAAGAAGAAACGATAGCATTAGCCGGTGAAAATTCCGGTCCCGAAGATAATATATATGATGCGTGGAATGCGGTGAAATTGCTACGAGACTAAAAAAATAGAATATTAACTACAATAAATTGTTTGTAAATTATGGCCGCATATAAATTGTATTTTATTCAACAATTCTTGCATCCTTGTGGCAAGAAAATGAAGAAACAAGAAACGGAAAATAAAAACTTACACGAGAAAAATGAAAAAGTAACGAAAAATGCAAAGGAATATAAAAAGGACTTGGAAATTAAGTGGCCATCTTAACCTTATATGAGCGGCCAACTTGTAACGGATATTAACATTAAAGCTTTTTTAATGTTTTTGATATAAATATGTCTAATATTAAGAATAATCATCGAAAATATACATCGAAATAAGAGTAAAAGCTTAGTTATTATAAAAACATTATCCTACGTATACAATTTATAGGCTACAATGGAAAATATTTTATTACCAACACTTACTTAAAGAGAAAATAAGATGTCACAATGTTTGTTTAATTATCTATACGCCAAATATACCATAACTATATCTGTATATAAGGTAATCAAATCTAGAAATATAGCAGCGTTAGCTGATACATTGTAGCTATCTCACTCTAACGTCATATAAAATTAATGAATAGCATATATGGTCTAGATTTTTACAGCGTCGAGATTTTGATTATTTTCACAAAATGTTTGAAACGCCTGACTATTTCACAAAAAAATGGAGGTTGTCCATTTTTACAACCCTCCATTTTTTATACTTAATGATGCATAACATGAGTTATACTTAAACATGTATAACATGAGTTATACTTAAACATGCATAACATGAGTTATACTTAAATATGCGTAACATGAGTTATACTTACACGTATATAACTCTAATTCCGTGATATAACAAGAATTTTTTCAGAGTCCTCTCGAAAATATAATATTTTCATTTTCACCTTTTTCCCAATCACGATTACACTCGAACATTTTGTCATCTAAATAGAACCTCCGTATAAAAAGAAAGTTAAGATAAAAACGAATTTCCAGTATATAAGATTTTTTCTTCTGCGAAATTATATTTGTATCGTTCAATATTCAAAGCCGAATAAAGAGTTGGCCTCATCACTTTTATAATGACGCGCAAAACTAAATACGGAAATTTAAATATTTTATACATAATCATACATGCCATCACGTCTACTTATACAGAAAAATAGCGTACGTGTATTATTAGGTTTGTAGTTACGCCCGTATCGATCTTGACGCAAATCAACATTTCGCAAGATCGCAAGCCAAATTGACAAGAGCGCTGTTGCTAGTTTCTCAGAAATTTATGTCCGTACCTCCATCAGTATGCAATTGATGCGTCCAGGGAGGGTTCCGTCAATTCCTTATTCTCGACTCTGTTGCCATATTCATACGTCCGCGACTCGGCCGCTCGGTCCCGCACGCGTCTGAGTAATGTACCCGTATCAATTATTCGCAACTTGTCCGTACCGGCGGCTCAATTTCATCACGCTTATATCAACAGTAACTAAATTTGACCTCTTTGAAATGACTCTGACCTTAATCTCGCAGACCCTTGCATTCATAGCTACAGGTAGCCTATGTATACATAAACATAATTTTAAGCTTTTGGAAGGAAGTTACACCAAGTCGCATTTCTTATAAGTGAAGCCATACACTGTAGACGGTTAAATTTGACGGTGTAATCTAGCTTTTAGAATAAAGGCTTTCGTAGACATTTCAATCGTGTTGATAATTTTTCACATTTTGTGAAATATTAGGTAGAAATAAAATACGTAAGAATAATAAACTTTTAGCATATTGCTTTTAGAGTATAATTCATTAATTTGATAAAATTGTCTATACTTCTGTACAGATTATACCGCAATAAAGACCTTGTGAAAACGTACCAGTTATATTATTAAATCTACACCCTTACTAACAAACTTGGAATAGAATGTTACACTGCAAATATAGAGAATAAGCAAAAAAGCTACTAATAAAGTCTGTATTAGATATGAACGTCATAATGTCATCGTTAAATTAAATAAAATTCAAGTTATATTCTCATTTATTGTTAGAATATTTAAAATATTGAATATATTTGGCGTTAGTTTTATAGAAATTCATTATTCACAATTAAATGAAACTACGTGATGTAGTATTATTTCTACTTTCTTTAATTTCTTTACCACGACCTAGGTTTCGTTGTATTACAACATCTTCAAGTGGGATATTAGCAAAGATATTTGCTAATAGCCCACCTGAAGATGTTGTAATACAACGAAACCTAGGTCGTGGTAAAGAAATTAAAGAAAGTAGAAATAATACTACATCACGTAGTTTCATTTAATTGTTAGAATATTTATTATATCCTCAGGTATCTTATTAAAAAAGCGGATACCGTTACCCAGGAAAGACTTACTAGTAGTATTTAATTTAAATTTAAGGTTATGAGTTTTATTTTTATTTCTTGTATTAAGAGTATGGATATCAGAACATGTAACAAAGAAATTTAAATTCTTTTTAACATACAATAGGTTTTCACAGATATATAACGACGGCAAGGTCAGAATATTTGCCTCTTTAGGTAGATCTTGTACTGATTCACGAGATTTCATATTATATATGGAGCGGACTCTCTTTTGCAGAATAAAACAACTTTTAATATCTACAGCACTGCCCCACAGGATAATACCATATGACATAATGCTGTGGAAATATGCAAAGTAAATTAACCTGGCCGTCGTTGCATCAGTCAGCTACATAATTTCTTTAACTGCAAACGCAGCTCAACTTAACCTACTAGTTACTGAATGTATATGAGTAGCCAATTGTAACTCATGATCTAGAGTTATACCCAGAAAAGTGGCAGTGGTTGCTAATTCTAATACTTTGTTGTTCCAAATTACGCTGTCATTAACCTGTAGTACATTAGGGGGCGAAAATTTAATGCATTTTGTTTTCTCAGCATTTAAAGACAAGTTATTGACTGAAGACCATTTATGTGCTTTATTTAGTAGATCTCTCCTCTAACCCCTATAAACTGTTATCTAAAATGGATATAAATACAACTTTTCATAAGTAAAGTCAATAATTGGGTCACTATTTGCTATAACTGTGCCTAATTTTGAATGTCTACGTCAAATTAGATATTTATGATAGGCAGATACTGAGGTGATAACGTAAGAGTTTCGTTTTCCCCCAATTTGTTAAGAAACCTTAAAACAAAATATGTACGAAAAGTGCGCGTGTGTGTGTTATCATATTTCTTGTTATAAAATTATGTTTAATTTTTTTAATGAAAATATGAGCTTATTTTTAATGGCGTTATACGCAACGATATCTTAAATATGCTAATTTATTACAATATACTTACATTTATGTATAGTGTTCGTACGTATATACTTCCGGTGATTAGCACGAAACCGCCACCTATGTAGATTTGACCCAATTGACAAACGTACTTATAAAGACTGACGAAACTAGTCCAACGGACTGACCGTATATGCAGGTGGTGTAGCTTGGTTTTGTATATGATCTGTGCTCTTTACTGTGAAATGGTTTAAAATTATTGCTATTTCTCCATGGAAAGATTTATATTTTCTATTACCCATTTCTTTAATACAATTGTGTCTATGATTGTGAATATAAATTATATCTGTCACATAAGATGGCGTCTAAAATTTATGTTATCTTTGATTGTGTTCTTGTTGAATTTTTCTCTCTTTTTCCAGTTACTAAAGAGCATGACATGCTGAAAAAATAGCATAAGCCACGTACGAAAACATCATTAAAAATACTTGTATAAACCTACACATTTACACGATACATACACAGCACTAATATGGCACACCACGTCACCCTTAGAGCTACCGCTATATTGCTATTACAGCATGTTGGTGACGCCAACTAACGAGACTTTACCCATTCAAAAAGCAGCGAGTCAACGCACACTCGGACAATAGTGTATAAGGGTAATGTGTTGGTGTATATATGTGTATACGTGAATACAGGCCGCTGCGCGTGCCAGTCTGGTGTCAGGGTAATAGATGTTATATATATATATATATATATATATATATATATATATATATATATATATATATAAATATCTCCGCAGATGTTCGCGGGTTAGTCCTCCGAGAGGCTCTGAACAATGAGTGCAAGTTTTGTGTGTATGAAAAAGATGACACATAGTTATGAATATTATTTTAAATTTCCTGAAAAAAGTCATCTTTAAAATTTTATTTTAATAACAATCAACTATTTTTCATATACTTTCACTGCTGGCCAAGCGCAACAGGTCATACTCGAAGCTACAGATATACTGTTAACATTAGCGTGTCGGTGACGCGAACTCTTAAAGATTTTCCCCTACCAAAAATCACTCAACGCGCTTAAAGAACTTTTCACTTTAAAAATATTTTTTCATCGGCACAGAAAATTAACGAGTTTAAGGCAATGTAAACATTTGTCCCGCGCGTTTTGGCGCAGCGCACTACTACTGATTAGGTCGAAGTATCGATTCATGCCCGCCGTTCGTGCGACCCCTTGCTGATGTGGCTACAAAAGAAACATCAAAATTACATCAAATTTAACGTAGCATTGATGACCCTTTGTCTAATTCATAATAAACATGAGAAATCATTACTCATGTTATATTAAAAATATTTTCATACATTTATGTAATATAATTAATATGTTTAATATTAGCGTCAGCATCAGTTGATGTCAGTCTCAATATCAAATAAAAATTAAATTTGATTCATGCCCGCCGTCCGCGCAACCCGTTGCTGATATGGATACAAAAGAAACATCAAAATTACGTCAAATTTAACGTAGCATTGATGACCCTTTGTCTAATTTATAATAAACATGAGAAGTCATTACTCATCTTATATTAAAAATATGTTCATACAATTATGTAATATATTTAATATTAGCGTCAGCATCAGGTGGTGTACAATATTGTCGATTTTTTGGTAGAGGCTATTTGTAGTGTTTTGGGTAGGGTTTTAACAGTGCTAAAACGCAAGTGCACCTTTAATGTTAATGTGCAAGCATAATACTCTTTCATAAAGCAACGAAGTACTCCCTAAAATGTTAGCTGCAAAAACGTCGTACAGATTTTCACGGCGATGTTAGTGATATATAACGGCATTTAAAGTCACACAAACATAAATATGCCGATCGTGAGCTGCTTCAAATTTTCTATGTTGAATATATTTAGCGTTAATCTTGTAAAAGTTCATTATTCACAATTAAATGAAACTACGTGTTGTAGTATTTATTCCTACTTTCTTTAAGTTTTTTACCACAACCTAGGGTTCGTTGTATTACAACATCTTCAGGTGGGCTGTTAGCAAAGATCGATTCATGCCCGCCGATCGATTGTTCCATGTTAATTTTTTTCAAGAAATTGAACGCGCCTATTTCAAATGATCTGAATTTCGAAACGGTAGAAGGCATTTAGGCTTATCAAACGATACAAGACAATCACAGCTTTCGTTCCAATGATTGTACGACAAAATTAATGCAATGATATTATCAATAATTCATTGTAATTTTAAATGCTCACGCTCGAAAACTGAAGCTATGTCGTAAATGTTTGAGCTCGTGCAGTGATTGAAGAATTAAAAGCTTAGTAAAACTCATTACATTACCGATGCTTCAAACCACGTCAATGACAAGATATTCCCTGTTTTAGTACGCTATTTTGTACAATATGGAGAAGGAGAAGACACATGTATAGGAGGGATACAAGTAAAAAGTTTAGACCTCCAAAACCAACCTGGTGAAAGTTCAGAAATAATTGTTTATTAGTTAGTAATATTTGAAATGACCTCTTAAAAACCATTAATTGGTATCTGATGCGGAACCTATATAATTCACAATCTACGCGGCGTTTCTTTGATGTTTATTTCCATTAAGTATTTCGTATGAGCGGAACAGTAGTTTGATTTGAAACGCCAAGATGTGAACGTTACTTTTGTTTCCATATAATGGCTTACGCAACATTTATTATTCTAAAAATCATTTCTTTTTTTAGTTTAATTCTTATATTATCTCCTCCTGTTTTTGTGTGTATTTGTAGAAGTAATTTTACTAACGCTGAATATTTGCATATGGTACTGGTATATGATGAAGCTAATTGTAATGTCCAAGTTGCTTCACGGTTATATCGCCAACGTTCTTTCAGCTTTCTAATTACAAGGTTATCTAGAGCAGCGCAGTCTTCTAGAGATAATGGTAGTTTAAGTCGACCTAATGTATATGCTGGTTTTGTACGGGTTCCTGTTCGTCTACAGGAAGAGGTTTTGGATTATTTTTCTGGCCGAGGAGTATATCGTATCAGCTGCTAGCAATCGACAAGCAAAAAGATCTTTTCCGATAAGTTATATGACCTCCTAAAGAGAGATGAATTGCGTCGGTATCCGTAAATTCAGCACACGCTGTCTACCCTTTATGCCAATGGTTGCTAAGCCAATATCAAATTAATAAATCGTCCTGCAATAAAATTTAATGGACCGATGAAAGTTATTTACTCGAAATGGAATCCATAACCAGAGAAACTCTCATGTTTGGTTCACAATAAATGTGTATGTATCGTTTCAGCAACGCAGATTCTTAAATGTTTGGGCTGGTATCGTAGATGACTTCATTCTCGGACCTGTTTTTTGCCACCTCGTTTAAGTGCCGAACGCTATTTACAATTTAATCAGAACGAGCTGGACAGCTTACTCGGTGTGACCTATTCTGCTTAATAGATTAAGTGGTATATGGTACCAGCATGATAGACCATCTGCACACTCCTCAGCTGTTATACGTCAAGCTGTCCAAGCAGAATTTAACGGTCGGTGATGTGCACCAGGCCCGTGGCCGGCCAGGTCTCCAGATTTAACGCGAATATATTTTTTTCTGTCGAAAGGGCATTGTCTTTCAAACCATAACGTGGTAATATATATGAAATGCCTAATCGGATAGTAAGAACGTTCGACATGCTGAATTCGGTACGTAGTACCATTTTGCCGAGAGTTCATAAATTCGACAATTAAACCAACGCACAAGTGCACAAGGCCAAAACTTTGAACAATTTCTATACTGAAATATCTACAAATATACATTGATCCTGTTTTCATTTGAGCAATGGCGTAATTGGGTAACATTTATTTCTTGAAACATTTGTGTATTTTGTGCATTCTGTACAGCAGTTAATTTGTTTACAGGTTTATTTCTCAATTAATTATGACACTAAATAATAATAAGAAAAATTAACGTGTCCACATAAACTAAACAACAATAAACGTATCCAAGCGCTTCAGCGCAGCACAGGTGGCGCGTCGGCGTGCATTTTGTATCCTTTCAGGTATGTGTTGTAAATAAAAAACTTTAATTAAATACTGATATTTTCTACAGAATTAAAAATATTCATATGGTTCGTTAAATTTTTTTATATTAGATTAGATTAAATTTGACGCAAATATTACCTGTATGAATAATAAACAAGTACTTTGTTACACTCTGTATATTACGCAGCCAGGAAAAAGTACGAGTATATACAATACTAGCTTGTCCAAGAGTATGGTACATCAGGAGGGTACCTATTACGTGGAACGTTTTCTATTTCATTTTTTTCGAAGGGGGGATTTATACGATGAATGTGTTGGCAGGCGTACGTCCGTCGTAATCGGTTTGTTTCTTTTGCTCATATAGGAGTTGAAATATTACGAATAGATACAGAACGTAAGTCTATTTTGTAACAGCTATCTGCGAAATATTATTCACTGGTATGTCCGTTCTACGCAAATACTTGGCACTCGTACAGATTACAGTATATACACCCCAGCTCTAGTCTTATCCGATAATCCATGATAAAGAATGACACGAGCAAAAAGCTTGTAATATATTTTAAGCTACATCACACAAGAGACATCTCTAACTATAAAGTTAAACGTATAAGTTTTTTCTTTTCATATGGCGACATTTTTCGAGTGTTACATATCGATAATCAAAAAGAAATATTTTTCATTTCGCCCTAAGGTGCATACAAAATGGTAGACTTGCATAAAACCGATATATAATTTGACTGTGTCTTATGAATAAAGTGTGATAGTGTCCATTAAAAAATATTTATTTTCATCACAAAATCTTGGTAACAAATTATGTAAAATGGATGCTGTTTTCAAACACCAATTGGAAAAAAGTGACGCCAGTGCTGTTATTCCGAAAGATTGCCATTGAAACTGTCAAATGAAGGTGATTATTAATTACTTTATATTATTCATTAAATTTTATTTGTGTTCAATGGTAGTTATATTCCATCAAACTTCTGTTCGGTGATTGTTATTGGATATTGTTTGTTGTTTTTATTGTTGAATTGTAACTGCCAGATTGACCCTGCTACGATTTAGTGAGAATGGATTTATATTTCCCTCTAAACCACGTAGGCCCTTCAGAATCCCCTTTCCATTCTCATGAATTCACTTGTCCTGCTTTACCAGCTAGTTTCGTAACTTTAATGGATTAAACCTAAACTAAAACGTAAATCGAGGAGCTGTAAAAAACCTTCCACCCATCTCACTCCTCCTGCACTGAAACGGAGAGTATACAGGTCCTTGCAAGAAACTTGTCCCACCTCTTAATCTCTCACAAGCTAATTCTCATTAAATTACATTAAATTTCTACACAACCTACGCTTATATGACTATTTAATGTCCCCGTCCAAAAGAAAAGCAGCCCAATCCAATTCGGGATACTCGCTTTACGCGTTCAAATTTGGTTCATTTTGAAATAATTATCGTGTTAATGGCATAATCCTGGGTAAAATTAAGCAAATTGGTAAAAACAAGATTTTTCGTTTACATTAGTCATATGGACATTGTTTGTAATGTTTCACTAGTCGACTGGTCTGACGAGAAGGTGGTACAGAACACATAAGTTGCAGAAGG
Organism: Druceiella hillmani; assembly: GCA_039881145.1. NCBI lineage: Eukaryota > Metazoa > Arthropoda > Insecta > Lepidoptera > Hepialidae > Druceiella > Druceiella hillmani. The sequence goes on along the minus strand of JAYKKI010000081.1, from coordinate 10,385,776 downwards.
TTGTAGTGAAGTCATAACAGGCCGTTTAAATTTTCACAAATTAGTCGATAATCAATACTTTTGATGTCGAGATATATTAATTGCATATTCATTGCATAGTCATTGCATACTCTTCCACTTTCAAAATACGCCGTAGGTTTTTACATTTGGTCGAAAAATTCCGATCTTTAGAGCGTTGTTTCCGATGTGGTAAAATCCATCTCGGAAGGAACTGCTCGCTTTCTAATGATAAGGTAAAATGTGTTTGATTACAATTTGAATTATGAATTCCACTTATGAAATTTGATCTGAATTCGAAAGATAAAAAAATATTAAATTCGAAATATCAGAATGGCAAATATACTATGCGGAAGCGTCTAAAATGATCACTTCTGTGGGAAATCCTGTGCTTTTGTTGCAGCTCAAAAAACTCATTTTTCTTCATTCTTTTCATAAAATTAATTGACTTCACTCATCTTTCCAATTCTTCTCACAAAAAATTAATGACTCTGAAATCTCGATCCCACGCTTCGATAACCCCCAATCAGGACCATGACCGCTCAGCACTAGGGCAAGTCTGGGTAGACTTTCGAATTTCACAATCGAAAAATGGTTGCGGTCTTTCTTGAAGTTAATATTCTATCAACTACGAGTGTTATTCAATTCCTCTTGACTATCTTGGTGAACATTTTTTATTTGTTCAATCAAATACCGTCCAACGTTGCCCTTTCACGATCCTCGCGAAAGGGAAAGTAATAATAATATTGAACGATAAATCGTTTCATTATTACTACTTTCCCTTGCTTAAATTTAAATATTGTAAAAATTTCCTTTCTCCAAAAATAAAATCTCTCTCCCTCCAGTTGGCCTACTTAACATTGAGTTCTGCTACTAACAGTCTGTAAAGAGTATAGACTTAGTCGCTGGTAGTTTTATCCCCCTGAAGAGAATTAATAAATGCTACATATCCTCTTTTTCTTAGTGGATATTGCTCTGTGACGGATAAAGTTCGCAAATAGAGTGAAACGATATAAAAATCTAACCTGTCGGAAGTTAACTTCCTCTTGTTTCGAACCCAAGCGCAGACTAAACTAATTCTCATTAAAAAAAGAAAAGCTGGATAAAAATCTGTTTCTGTCACTCTCCGTTTACTCCATCTTCTATCCGATCTGAACTAAATCTTTCTTATCTTAAACAATATCAAACGCTTTCACTCTATTTTTCAACCTGATCTATCCAAACACAACCACGGAAATTGGATAGACCAATTTTTAAATAAATTTGCTCCTCCATCAGTCCCCAATCTAGATTAACTGCCTATTAAATTGACTTTGCTTTGATTGATGAATTCAATTTAACCTTATACCATCATAATTACTCTTTCCTGGTATTTATGGAATCTCATTTTCAATGGTAAAGAATACATTACCTTCTATTCGTTGATATCTTCTATCTTTCATCAACACTATGTTTAAATCAAGCTATATCCCAAAGTCTGGGAAATCCTAAATAATAATTCCCATCCTCAAACCTCATAAAGATCCCAATGTAGGTTCATTCTACAAACCCATAGCCCTTTCTCCTGTTTTATCGATGATCTGCTAACACTTAATTAAGAATTTATCGGGGTGGTTGGCAGAATATATTTCAATTTTCTCAAACAACAAATTTGGCTTTAGAATATCCAAAAATATGACGGACAATCCAAGAAACGTGACCACCAACATCCGACTTGCCCTCTCCCAAAAAGAATTCCACCTAGCTGCCTTCTTAGATATTTCTTCAGCTTACGATAACGTCAACTTTCCAATCCTCAGGAAAATTCTTCACGATTTCGGTGTTCCAGTCGATATTACAATTTTTTCCTGCCACATTAGACTTTACCTACAACGCACTGCTACGCAATTGTCTAGACTATGGTTCATTCTTCCTTGATCCAAATCCACTGCCACTAAATTGACCCACATTCAGTCTCAAGCATTGAGGCTCACAGCGGGTGTAGTTAAACCCAGTCCCATAAATGTAGAATGTGTTGATCCTCCTTTACGTCTCCGGCGACCGTTATCTACTGAAGGCAACTAGGTTTTCATACACCCGATTTTCCCAAAACTTACCCTTTTCTCTAGATTCACTGAGCATGTCCATTTTTAGCGTTCCAAGGCTCTCTCTCTCGCCAATAGCTTTTAAAAATTATCTAAAAATGTTTATAATTTTCTAAAAATGTATACAATGTTTATTTAAAAATTCTCTAAAAAAATTTCTAGAAATGTCTGTAAATACCAATTCGCTGTTAAATCCAATTTCGAATAATTTTTGGATGCTTTGGACACGAATATACACGAAACGCATCGAAGACCCTGACGGTTATGTCGATGGTCTTTACTACCCTCCTTATTCGGCTTGCTTACCCAAATGCATGTTTTTTTTTGGGGAATGTTGAGCCATTTCTAGACGGTCTCTGACAAGCAGGAGGTGTGGGAGAGATCCAGTGAGACCACAGATCACGGATGCGGTATACTTTCAGATCTAATCTACTAGTATATTGAACTTGATACATTTTTTTTCTCGAAGGGAAAGCTCCACGGTATCTCGAGTGTGTTTTGCGACATTTTTTCATTTCTACTCATTTGGCTAGGCTGCTCGTCAGAAAGTCTCCAATATACGATTTCGTGGTTGGAGATTCAAATGATCTCATGTGCACAAGCCCATTAAATAATAAATTTCCTAGGTTCATTTATAAATTATTAAAATATAAAAACCAGCTACTATTAACATTAGATTTCTTTTATTAGCACCCAATAAATTCATTCTAGAATTTAAATTTTAGAATTAAGGTATTTACTGGACTTTGTAAATTCAAATATAGTTTTATATCTGTTTTTAAACTTATTTTATTTACATGTATATTATCCATAAATATTTCTTTTATATTTTTGTTCGTAATTTCAGTCTTCTTGTTTTTTTTATTACCAAGCAACAATAATAGATATCCGGAACATGGTTTAGTCAGTGTTGCCTAGCCACTCCTAAATTTGTCACTAGTAAAAGTTGTCTATGGAGAAAGTGGAGCCCATAGAATAAAGGTCTCTCATTTTGTCAGTAATTACGTTTACGTTTGCGCGAACGTTTAAAATGAAATAAATAAAAAGGGACACAGATTCGATAAAATTTAATACTTAAACTTGCCAAGAGTTTAATGTATTGAGTATTTTTATGAACACTTCGAGTGAATTTTCGAATATAGAAGTAGCACTAAGGAGACGACTCCCGTATAAGCAAGTAACTTATGTATTTATAGCAATATAATGTAAGTTATTGTAAAAAATGTAGATTATTATAAAAACAACAAAATAAAAGTTTTTCATAACAAATGCAGTTTAATCAAATTGAGTTTTTACTGACATTGTTTTATTTAAAAGAAAACTTAAATAAACCATATTTTAGTTAACTACAAGCACCGATTACGAGATGATTTGGCAAATAAGGATTTTAAATGGCGTTTAACATATAAATTATAAAGTTTTGCAAAGAAACTCTGTGAAATTAATTTGAAATTTAACAGCACTTCTTTTTAACACATGCGCCTGGTAATAAAATTATTTTTCAAAATGAATTTTTTGGTAAATCAAATTATGAATGGCGTTTTTAGTTATCAAAAAGTATGTTGTAACTATTTTGTCAACTAAAAAACGCGAAAATTATCATTGGCTGATCTGCACTCGTATGTAATTATTTACTAACTTACATCCAAGTTATTTTCACATCTCTGATAAAGTTTGACTTTAGAAAAATTTAAAACTTTGATGTAACAAATGTTATTATCGTAAACGTCAGTGATCGTAGTAGGATGATGATAAAGGAATTTGGGGTGCGCTTTGGCGCTACAATTTAAAACACCACTTTTCGCGGAAATTCTCATCACTTCTCAAGTTGCATTTTCTCGACAATAACTAAAAATTATACTAATAAACATAATAAACTATAACAAAGTTAGATATAATTCCATCGAATAAACGAAAAAATTAAATTTTGAGCATGTTTCCCATTGTTGAATACATTTTGCTTTAAACTCTCGGTTTTGTATTTTTCGAAAGCAGTAAATAATTATTTTGCTACCGTTTGGTTCTTTTTTCGTTACATTTACCGGCGCACAGGGGAATAACCCGTGAACAACTGCGAAGACATCTAGCTGCCCGGGTAAGCACAGCGCCTCAGGAAAATATTGACAACACGACAATTTATTCCGTTATAGTCAACGAATAACGTCTTTCTTTGTCCGACACTTATTCCCGGATACTGTGTATTAGATATACCGAATACCAATATTCCCCTGAATTATTCGGTTTATTGGCGCACTTTGATTAAAGTAACAGGTTAAAACATGTCCGTGAGGTGCTCGACGAGTAGGATATTTGTCAATACCCCGGGACCACAATGGCGCTATGTAGAAGTAGAGCAGTACATAGTACAGCGATATTACAGCAATCGATAGAACAGCAATACAAAAAAACTCGTACGATATATTAAAAATATTTTTATTTTCATAAATTTTATTAAAACTACTAAATAACATTACCGTTTAAAAAATTTCAAAATTCATGTTCATGTGACGTTGTACGATTTTCGTATTCAAAGTTCATGTGAAGTTGTACAATTTACGTATTTTTTTTAAATTTAATCATTTCCTAAATTTAAAATATATTTTCCAAAATACAAGATCTCAATGGATTTATGGTTAAGATGGATAATTTCTTACGTGGCCGGACAGGGTGGACGGCTGCAACATGAGCTTTGACAAAATATTTAAAATAAACCCTAATTCTTCATGAATAGTTAAGTGATTGTAATCAGTCTTTAACATCCCATTGCATAAGTCTATAACAAAATACCAATATTACGTGTGCTCTAAACTCTAGAGGATACATTTATCAAGTAATGGAATCAAGACTATTTGAAATTCACTATATTATAGCCGAAATGGTCGCGTCAGATAGTTAGCATATATCCGTGTTATGATAATTTGACAAATAAGGATTTTAAATGGAGTTTATCATATAAATTACAAAGTTTAGAGTAATTAATTTATTGACACCAGAGTAATTGACACAGAGTAATTAATTTATTGACACCAAAATACCAAAGATCCGGAAGAAAATACACGAGTGAAATTATTTTGTCGCAACTTTATGAAAAAGTAAAGAAGATTATTAAATCAAAACTTGTTGAAAATAAAATAAAAATATCAATAACCACTGACATGTGGACTTGTGTGAACAATTTAATTAGCTTTTTGAGCTTTACTGTTCACAGGCTCGATGAAGAATTTTCTGTTCAACGCAGTGTTAGTCAAATGAAACATTTTACTGGGTGACATACAGCAGTCAACATACAAATTCACTCAGAAGATATGATAAATATACGGCAAATCGATTCAGTAATTTATGTGAAAGTAAAATGAACCTAACATAGTAAAGGCAGTTTACGAAAGAAAATGAACCTAACATAGTAAAGGCAGTTTACGAGAGCCCATACATTGGAGAAGGGTGTTTTGTCTATCCATTACAGCTAGCTATAAATAATTTATTGAAAATCCATGAAAACATCAGTGAAGCTTTTACATTGGCAAAATGAATTGGTACTTATTTTAACCACTCCACTCAGACTTAAGAAAAGTTGATTCAAATTCCGAATTTGCTAAAACATAAACTTATACAAGATATGAGTACTTAATGGAATAGTACGTTCCAATGGAATAGCCGTGTTATAATATATTGGAAACAATTGGCATTGGAAAACAGTAGCAATGACAATGAGGAGGACAAACCACCATATCTAAATGTTACGAATTAATTTTGCAGATGCTATGAAGAGATTGCTTTCTTAAAGTAGGTAGAAGCATCCGAAGAAATTTCTAAAAGCCCGATTCTAATAGAATTAAAAAGTTATTTAAAGGAAAAATTATGATAACGCAATCTCAATCCATTAGTATGGTGGACAAAAGTCGAAGAATGGTCAGTTGAGCTAACATTTTTTATCTCCTTCTGCTTCTTTTGTTTACAGCGAACGTCTGTTTTCCGAGCAAGAAAAGTTTATGAAGAAAAACGCAACAGACTTTTACTAGAAAGAGTAGAGAGTCTAGTTTTCTTTCGTCGCAATTTACATATTAATGTTGTGTTTTTGGTACAATTTTTGTGGTTCAAGATTAAAATTATTCTTGTATATTTTGCTATACTATATGCTATTAATTATTATAATATAACGTTGATCTTATGTTGGAGGTAAACTCTTAGTTAATTTTAATTTAAATTCCTAGTTTATTTTGTTCCTGTTTAAGTTTCTAGAACTTCCATATTATTAAGTGGCTCTACCAATAAAAGCCAATGTTGGTGTTTTATTATTTTCTTACTAATACGTTTTAGTTTTACGTCCATATTTAATTCATTAATTATATTTAATATATTTGACGTTCATTTTGTATAAATTCATTATTCATTATTAAATGAAACTACGTGATGTAGTATTATTTCTACTTTCCTTAAGTTCTTTACCACGACCTAGGTTTCGTTGTATTACAACATCTTCAGGTGGGCTATTAGCAAAGATCTGTACTAATAGCCCACCTGAAAATGTTGTAATACAATGAAACCTAGGTCGTGGTAAAGAACTTAAAGAAAGTAGAAATAATACTACATCACGTAGTTGCATTTAATTGTTCATTAATTATGTTAAGTACTCACTAAGCTTTTATTGCAAATTAACACATAATTAAAAATATAAAAGGAAAATATTAAAAAAATAAAAAGTATCGGTTGTGGGGGACAACAACATAAATTAAAATAACTATTTAGTTACGTTCTGTCATTGAACGCGACGGAAAAAATAATAATATAATATAATTTAAAAAAATTATAATATAATTTTAAAACAAACCGTTTGAATAGTTTTTTTATTATTAAAACTGATTAGTACAAGTCTTTAAAATAACCAATAGGTAAAAAATTAAAATATTAGAAATTAACAAAACCCTAAACACTTATTAAAAGTTAATCGCTTTTTGTCACTCTTGTAATGTATTTTTTACAAGAACAAAAAAGTTCACATGGGACTGTGCACGATGTAGATATATTTGAGACAATTATCAAAGCGGCATAAATAAATTGAAATCCAACTCATTCGACTCTACCCTACTTCCATATACAAAACACCTTCACGAAGCCGAAAGGATATTGATCCGAGCCAGCCAAGAGGAGTCATTTACAGAAGAAATAGAAGACTTGAGAAATAACAGAACTGTATCCAGCAAAAGTCGGCTGCGATCTTAACTGTGACTTTCATGAATGAAATAATACGGCTGAGAAGCCGTATTACTATAGCAAATGAAGTCACGGACACACAGATAAGCCCTCCGATACTCAATGGGAATCATCATGTGACTAAGCTATGGGTAGAATACATGCACAGACTGTTACTTCACGCCGGGGTCGAAACGACGCTAAATGAATGTCACCAACAGTATTCGATTCACCATCTAAGATCGACTGTACGAATGATCATACACCAATGCCTACCATGCAGCATAAAAAAAGCGACGCCACCGTCGTACGGATGACAATCGCTCGTGCCGATTGGCCTACCATCGTAAGCCATTCAGCTCTACGGGGTTAGATTACTTCGGTCCATTTACAGTCACCGTCGGGCGATCGACTCAGAAAAGATGTTTAGCCATCTTTACATGTCTAATAACACGCGCCATACACCTGAAACTGGTCGACTTGCTCACCACCAACTCCGCCATCGTGAGAAATATGGTCGGATAATGACATCAATCTGCGTGGTGCAGAAAAGGAAATGAGGCGGAAAATCGACGAGGATCTGGTTGGCCGCACCCATTGGTGGGCTTCCCAGCGCCTCGTCGACTTCTTCTGGTCGAGGTGGGTCAAGGAGTACCTTCCCAAATCGATCAGCCGAGTTCAACTTCTGGTTCGGTAATAGTAAACTTTGTAATTGGTAAATAAATATATAAATTGTCTTACAATGACGACGAGTATTCATTGGTAATCGACTCAGCAGTTCTCCACTGACTTCAGTCAATAGTGACGTAGATCTAGTGAACGTCGAATCCTCCAATCCAGCAAAAGTCAAGTGCGGGGTTCTGACTACTGCCTGTCGTCCCGTATATCATGTGGTGTCCCATATAACTTTTAGACAAACACTTGTTATAACAATTATTCATAAGAATGAGAAGAACTATCCATGGGTATTTAAAAAAAAAAGAAATTTAAGAAAATCTCTATATCCGCCCTATATAGCAGTTTCATCCCACTGTGTGCTGTGCTGTTAGTTTGAAATAGGAGGACGTTTGTCGGAGAAAATTCACTGCTCGCCGCACACTATACTATCCATAATCGCATCGCACTCGACGTAAATAAAAATATCTTTACCGCGACAAAATCACCGCTTATTTCGATCTTTGTCACGGGATCCTTGTCATAGGACGGTGACACGAAAGTCACGGTGACAAAATCACTGTGTCAGTGACTCGGCGACCCACCTCTACTAATAAGTTGAAAATTGGGATTATTTTAAAAGTAGAACTAGGTATGTTTTTACCGGTGTTTGACGGGAGTAATTTCAAGTCTACGATGCACGACAATATATCATTTATAGTCGCTTATGTTCCAGAAACTCAAACACGTAGAGCAATAAAAATGTCAGTAAATAGATTGTGTATAATAAATCGAAATCCAATCCAATCCAATTTATAATAAATCCTTCCAAGTCTTCGACTTTTTAACTTTTGAATATAGTATGAACATAACATTTTGTTATTTCTTCTAAAGAAGAATATAACATACAAAATCGTGTAAAACTCAACTGAGTCGCAAGAAAGTAACGCCATCTAATTGAATTCGTTCGAATTATGTTCTGTTGCACTTTACGTTTTACCAGCTTTCTCAGGCGGCTCAGCTCGTTTGAGAGTTGTGACGTTCACAAATTGGATTGGCGATTTTATTGGGAGATCACTCTGACAAAATGTCTTCTTGCGCCATCCATTGTGCTTTATGTCTCATGTCTATTCGGGTTTAAGGACATTTCGCAAATATTAACATAGCTTTGTAACCTCGGCATCTACATTGATTTTTTTATTTTTAAAATCATTCAATTGAAAACTTAAAAACAACGAAAGGGAGAGAGACTGAAAGAAAAATCAAGCGAAATATTCTCGTTAAATAATGCTATGCGTTAAAAAAATGTATATTTGAAAAATCAAATGGATACAGTCGTCGCGTAGTTCTGCATTAAAAGTTGTAGCACAATAGCTATTTGTCCTTTCCTGATCTTGATAAAATTCCGTAAGCAGAAAAGCAAATTTAAACTACGATAACACAAAGAATTATCAAATAGCGGAAAATTATTTTCCAAATTTTCTTATACTTATTTTATAAATATATAGAACTAGACGATGAAATACTTTTTGCTCACGGATTGAAGGGCGTCCGCACGCTAGCCAGCTCGTCTGTCCGTCTTTCCGCCCGAATGTCCATCGGCTCGTTCGTCCGTTCCTCATAGCCTTACAATTTGTACAATTTAAGACTTATGTAAACAAAACTTTGAAAGTAGATGTTTCAAATTGAGACTAAATTAATATGTAGAAATATATTAAAGAAACGTTGATTTAATGTACCTGCAGTTGCACGGAAAGGGAAAGTAAATTTTTCTTTGCATAAAATCGAGCGTCTATGATATCATTGGACAAGTCTCTTAAAATTTCCATTTACCATTTTCTATTATTAAATCTTGCTTGTGAAATTCTAAGCTCCAAGGTAAGACGCATACACCTCCTTCCTTCCTCCAGTTTTTAAATCATGGATTTAAAAAATCTAAGATAATTATGTATACAAGTATCCGATTGGAACTTTCGAACGATGTTATTTCGATTAACTAGCATAGACAATTTTAAAAAAATCCGACACGCACTTGGTGTTTTTGTTCCTTTTGAGGTAGAAACTTCAAATTTGGCATAGTGATGAAGCATATGGACCCGCATGTGTTTCATATTAACATTTAAAAATATCCTACTGCTATAATAAACGTGAAAGTTTGTGAGGATGTATGGATGGATCTTTGTTGCTATTTCACGCAAAAACTACTGAACGGATTTTGACGAAACATTACTGTAATGTTAAGTATATTACCTCAGAATAACACATAGACTATAATTTATAAACATATTATGTGATTTGGCTATTGTATAACGATAAGAATCAAATAAGTCGAAAAACTGTCTATCTTCTGAGAGTTATCTTAGCGTACGCTGCCTAAACCGTTAAAGTTACACGAAGATAATGTACAGTGGGATTCTTTCTCTTAAACAGTTCTAATAAAAAGTCCGCGACAGCATATATCTACCTTTTATGTGGAAGCTATTAAAACCAAAATGGTCAGGCACAAATACTATTAATTTGAATTCCTTTTTTACAATGAAGATTTTATAGTATTAAATTAATTCTTAATTTAAAGTAGATAAAGTTTGTATTTCACACTAAATAATATAGACAAATAGTTTAAAAATTATCACGACATGAATTTGAATTTGAGCGGAACGTTATTAAAACGGGCGACCGAGACAACGTCACAAGCCATAGTCGAGTGCACGACCCGAACGCGAGTAGACGCGTGAGGGCAGATGTCCCAGAAATGAAAATGCATTTTATCCCGGAAAGTTTTGATAATTAGGCCGACGATATGTACAGATGACCTGGATCAGTATAAAGAATACCTACATTTTATCCCCAGGGTATATTCCGGTATAAACTAGCTTTTGCCCGCGGCTTCCCCCGCGTGGATGTCGGAAAACGATATCGTTTCCTATAATTACCCCAATTATAGGAAACGATATCGTTTTCCGACATCCACGCGGGGGAAGCCGCGGGCAAAAGCTAGTTTATATAAATATATCGGAGCGGGAAATAAAGTAATCGATTTTTTTTAGATACTATGCCATATCCTGTTGGGTATTAATTCAAAGAGAAATCTGTAATACTTCCAAAACGATTTTTCTCATAGTTTTGTGTACTTGTGTTGTGAATTTTCAAGGAAATATGCGATGTCTGTTTAAAGATTAGAACACATGTTTTGCGTTAAAAATGGATTTTTTTGTTATCGTAACGTTTCAGTTATTTTTTCTGCCGTTTCTTGTTATAACTGTCTATTTTTGCTAAAAATAATTTAAAAATTTTGGTTTATATTGTATCCAAGGTCGATTTATCAATTTGCCTCCAAACAAGTTTTTATAGCAATTCCTTTAAAAACATCTTCCCTCTATGCGTCGAAACAGAACGGGAAATAATAGGCGAGCCATAAAGACAAATGAAGTGTTTCCTTTTTAAGGGTAGTTACCATCAAATTGTCATTATTTTCGCCGTCGAGAATAGTCGAGATGAAAATGTAACATCGATAAATCCGGAGAGCCGACGACGTTATCCCCGGCAATCAATCAAGGGATGACGGGTGGATTACTAAATGGGGCGGCAGCCGGTCGCGTCGCTTTCGAAACAGTTACGTATAAGTTTGGCTCATAATTTACTTTTGATAGACGATGAATATAATATTTATTTACTAGGTTAAAACTTGTTAGAAAATAGACAGTGCAAAAAAGCATATTCACATGCACCATTTTTATAATCTAAGCCCGTATTCGTAGGCTTTAAACTTACTATATATTTTTGGTCCAACGTCATTAAATATCTTTGGTAAAATCCTAGATGGAGCATTAGAGACTTTAAACAACTTCTCTGATGCCACAGAGATTGTGGAGTCTTAGGATAATTTGATTTGTTTCAATGAACCCTTTGTTTAGTTATTGTAACCGAAAGGATCTGATGATACAGGAGAGTAGGATATAGGAACCTTTGAGAAGTTCTCATAAGCACCTCGGTCACGAGTACTTCTCAACGACTAACAGAAGACTTATCGGGTTAAGCTCGTTCTACTTTTTTCAATGAGTCCTGTGGTTATATATTTAACAAGGGGGGTCTGATGATGGAGAAGAGAGGTGTTGTTCATGGAAAGAAATTCTCAATGGCTAAGGGAATTTGGCTTATTTATTTTGTCCCGATATTTAAAGCGGGTCTTTAGTTTTTTTTAAACCGTTGATGCTTATCGTAATGTGAAACAAAATTTTATTTTTCTATTCTATTGTGAACCTTACTAAGTATTTATATTATTAGGATAGGTCATAAAGAAATAGACAGGGCTGCGTAGAGTCCTCTACGCCTTACCTCGCTATATTAATGCGCAAGATTCTTTTCAATTTTGGTATGAATGGAGGAGGGCAAGGGAGTACCCTAACGAGATTTTTAAGGGAAAACAATTATAGCATATTTTTTGACTTATAAAGTATTAACAGTGTGGAAGATTTAAATGTAATTGGGTTTGTTTTATATAATATCGTGGTTGTGAATGTCACACAAAAACTATAAAATTTAAGATCATTGCTATAGTTCTACGGTAAATTTTAAGTAAAATAGTAATGCTGTTTTCTTTTCATAATTTTGATCTTATTAAGTTCAAAAATAGACGGAGGCGGGGCGTGCAGGTTGTTAACAACTTATTTGAACATTGTCAACAATACTTCTAGAACTATCATATGTAAAATTCTGCCAAAAATATTTTTATAATCTTTAAACGCCCTCTTTACTCTTACTTTTACTTTACTCGCTTTACAAATTTGATTAAATAATGAATAATATTTTGACGTAAGTAAATCATAATCCTTGAATGGATCAATGAATCTACATTTGTCACGATTTCACTGGCATGGATGGGTTCATTTCAACTGAGCTTTCATTTGTAACTGGTGTCTCAACTTTGTAGATTTTTTTTCAGTTTTCTTGTGTTTCTAACCATTCAAACGTCGATTTCTAGATTAAATTTTAGTATATTCAGAATTTCTAGCCTAGATTTTATATAAGGTATTCTTAACATCATATTATTCTATAAGGTTCCGTAACCAAATAGCGAAAAACCATCTATCACAATATCATCCCACAGTATCACACTTTAACTTTAAATCCGTTTGTCACGAAATTTTATGGAAAGACGTCGTTAATTACGCAAATATAAAATAAGGTGATAATCTTATAAATTGAAAAAGAAATCAACATGTAGGTAAATTAATTATCGATAATGAACACAACCACAAAGTTTTTTTTAAAAATTCCCGAAATAATTTTTTCGTTCCCCGTGCAAATTGCATCATGTCCTATTTGTATGGGAAATTAAAAAAGTAATACGCGACACGAATTTTGAGAATTAATCTAATGAAAAGATTCTAACAACTGTACAAGTTAACTTTACTATGAAGTTAAATTATAGATGGAGCAAAAATCATTTGATACCTAGCTCATAACCGCTAAATTTGAATATAAAGAAATTGTTTAAAAATGTATTCGTTCCATTTTACACGAACAAAAATGATCACATAATATACAAACGAAACGTATAAAGCAAGTACTATTAAAAATCTACATGGACCAATGGCTATCAACCACTGCGCGCTTGCGGCAGGAAGGCTCGCGTGACGCGCGAGGCGCCATCACCGTTGTACGAGGTAGATCAATATAAATTTTGTCGGCCGCCCGATATCCGCGACACGCCATTAATTATGACCATTGTGTAAATCTATCATCTGCTGCCGCTACAGCTAGTAAAAACTACAATTGTTTAGCTCGGCGCGACCTAATTTCACGTTCCTCGAACAATAAACAATAAAATTAAAAACGATAAAGAGAAAAAAAAATTTGTCAACTTATACAGTGTAACAAAGAACATATTTATTATTCAGATATATATTTGTCAACTTATACAGTGTAACAAAGAACATATTTATTATTCAGATATATATTTGTCAACTAATACAGTGTAACAAAGAACATATAGATATATATTTGTCAACTTATACAAATTTGTCAACTTATACAGTGTAACAAAGAACATATTTATTATTCAGATATATATTTGAACCATATTTATGTAAAAAGAATATAAATTTGTTTCGTAAAGATCACAACGTTGACAGTGATTTTTTCCAAAACGGTTGACAATTGTCCCTTGACACTTTCCACTCAATTTGATGCACATAATCACACGTTTGTTACGTGTGATTATATAATTAATAGATACGTTTTTGTTACACTTGTGTACGTATGTACAGTGTGTAACAAAGAAGGTGTCTACTATTTATAGACATGATTCTGTGCATCAAACTGAATATATTTGAAGTGTGTTTCTGTTGAAAAATGTAATTCTTTTCGTTGAGATCGCAATTTTAATACTGAAATGATTCGAAACGGTTGACAAATGTCATATATTAATTCCTCATAATTTTCTACACAGTTTGATACACAGAATCTCATGTATGAATAATAGATACGTGTCTGTTATACCGGTATATACGTATATAGTCTGTAACAAAGAAGGTGTCTATCATTTATAAAGGTGATTCTGTGCATAAAACGAAATAAATTTGAAGTGTGTTTCTGTCATAAAATGTAATTTTTTCATTGAGATCGCAATTTTAATACTGACATTTTCCAAAACCGTTGGTAAGTGTCATACATTTAGTTTCTGATCATTTTCTAGTCAGTTTGATGCACAGAATGGCATGTATGAATAATAGACACGTTTTTGTTACACTTGTTTATATGTCTGTGTACATAACTGTAACAAAGAACGTGTCTGTTATTGTTATGTGTGATTTTGTGCACCAGAATACTCTGGTATTTTAAGTATATTTCTGTAAAAGAATATATGAATATTTTTTCCTTATAATGGCAAATTTGACAGTGATTTTTCAGAGATGATTGAGAATTTTCAAATGGTTCGTTAACATTTTCTACACAGTTTGACGCATCGAATTGCCTGAATGAATAAAAGCCACGTTCTTTGTAATGACAAGTAACTGTATTTTCATGTCATGCCATAGGTGACATGGTGTCACCTATCCTTTGACATATATTTTTTTACTTCTCAATACCACAGAGATTCTTCTGTTATTGAATATACTGTTGAACTTGAAAATATATATCGGGTTCCAACTAGTGGTGAGTTGGTAAATGAAATATTTTTGTAATATGTTCGGCAAGTAGCGTCGGTGGAATCGAATAGAAGACAATAAAACTTATTTCATCATTTTTATCTACCCGGCTACCTGCTTGATTGTCGGTTTGCTTCTTTGTTTGTCTGTTTGCGAAAGAATCACGTAAATATCATTATACCGACTCGTAATTTCATTGGGTTGGTCAAATACGATTGGGTTCAGATCTAAAAATATATATAATTTGTGTCCTAATAGAATGTTCGTTAAGGAACTCGCAATTCAATTATTGCCATTCACACTTTAAAAACCACGTTGCTAAAAATATCTGTATTTATCGTATCAATGTATTTGAAATGTATAGCTATCTTGATTCGATAAATTTAACAACGATTCGGATTCAGATCGAAATGTATGCTACTTCTGTCCTGATAAAATGTTCGCTATGGAACTCACAATTCAATTATAGTCACTCACGCTTTAAGAAGCTAGGATATCGAAGTCGTTAAAATATCTGTATATATCGTATCAATGTATTTGAAATGTATAGCTATCTTGATTCGATAAATTTAACAACGATTCGGATTCAGATCAAAATGTATGCTACTTCTGTCCTGATAAAATGTTCGCTATGGAACTCACAATTCAATTATAGTCACTCACGCTTTAAGAAGCTAGGATATCGAAGTTGTTAAAATATCTGTATATATCGTATCAATGTATTTGAAATGTATAGCTATCTTGATTCGATAAATTTAACAACGATTCGGATTCAGATCAAAATGTATGCTACTTCTGTCCTGATAAAATGTTCGCTATGGAACTCACAATTCAATTATTGTCACTCACGCTTTAAGAAGCTAGGATATCGAAGTTGTTAAAATATCTGTATATATCGTATCAATGTATTTGAAATGTATAGCTATCTTGATTCGATAAATTTAACAACGATTCGGATTCAGATCAAAATGTATGCTACTTCTGTCCTGATAAAATGTTCGCTAAAGAACTCACAATTTAATTATAGCCACTCACGCTTTAGGAACCGAGGATATCGAAGTTACTAAAATATATGTATATATTGTATCGATGTATTTGAAATCTATAGCCATCTTGATTGATAAATTAAAAAAATAAGGAGGCAAAATTCAGGTTCACATCAAAACAAAATCTGTGAGCCTACTAAAAAGAAGGCTTACAGTTTATTTTTCTTTGTTGTATAGCTTTTAGCCGCTGTGTGTAACATAGTAGGGCCACTTTTTAAATGCGCTAATAAATTAATAGTATTACCAAGCAGTATGTAATTTTTATTACAGATGTTATGTAATATATTTTATTTAATTTTTTATTTAAAGGTTTCTTACTATATCAGATAGATTGATTTAAAATCTTTATTATGTAATATCATAAGCAAGACGCGGCGGCCTATATATTTATTCGTGTTCGTATATGACACAAATATATGTTTATAACGTTTCGTTTTTAAAATATGGTTTATATAGGTTTATATATCTTAAGCTGATAATTTATATAATTTATACAAAATTTTATTATTTTTCGGAAACAATATCATTTTTCATGTTTCTATTCTTAAAAATAAAAAAAAAACAATACACGAGTTTAAAAACTGTTATAAAGAAATTGTTGAGAAAGTCGCAGGTTTTCTGCGCAAAGTTCAGGCTAGAAAATAAGTTACTTTACCCTGTAAGTATTTATGAGATACAAATATAACCTCTGACTTTCATACAAAACACTTAGATATTATCTAGGTGAGAACATTGAATCAATTGTGAAGAACATTGTTTTCGAAAAAGCTCTTCAATGGTGTATTTACTATTTTTTAATCTTTTGTTCATTCGAATACCTACATAATGTTCCGTATTTAAATCGATTATCACTGGAGTAACACTTCCCTAGATATCTACGCGCGTAAACGTGAAAAGTAGGTGTAAATTTTCAATTGAGATTTCAAATAAGATTAATAACATGAAGAAATTTTCAACTCTTGATCATTAGAAACCGGAAAATGCAAAATAAATATCTAGACACGTAGCCACGGAATCTGTCACGAAAAAAATATTATTTACATTTCGATTTTAAATTTTCTAAAATTAAAAACTTGCATGTTTTTAAAAGGATATACAGCGTGCGATTCAGCAAGGATTGGTCTAGTAAACGCCTGATGAAAAATCGATTCGCCGCCTAAATTTTGAACTTTGAACCTTTTGACCTTGTCCACGGTA
Source organism: Druceiella hillmani (assembly GCA_039881145.1). NCBI lineage: Eukaryota > Metazoa > Arthropoda > Insecta > Lepidoptera > Hepialidae > Druceiella > Druceiella hillmani. The sequence goes on along the minus strand of JAYKKI010000081.1, from coordinate 10,368,457 downwards.
TTTTCAGAGTCACAAAAAGTTTTTACGTTCAGAAGGATGGGAGGAATCACACTTGTGAGGAAATGTATGATATATGATACTTAATATATTTCAATCAATTTTGAATAAAGCTAAAACGATTCCGTTAAAATATGAAAGCACACAATTTCGAAGAAGATATATTTCATAAAAAAACCTGTCAAGAATGAGTAGAACTCAATAGGAATGAGTAGAACTCAATTAGGAACTCGTAAACATTTAAGGATATTTAGTATTTCTAATTAAACTCTTTGCAAATATTATTTTTTCGTGACCTAAATATCTCATCTATTATATTTTTCACAGACGTGAAAACGTGGAACATATTTTAAATAATTATAAAATTTAAGATAACCGATATAGTTTTCATGTAATCTTCTAATCAGTTTTTACTCAAACCTATTTTTCTCATGTAGTTTGGCTTAGTAGTTTTGAAAATAATGGAAGAGGGGGAATGCTCTATTTTCGAATATTTTTTGGAGTATCTTTTTAAAAATGCGATTTAAAATTATGAAAAAAACTCCGCATGACGTATAAAATTAAAAAAAACTTTAAGTCCTCTATTTGCTTCAGTTAAATCTTACAAAAATATTTTAAAAAATATTCCTAATATGTGGGTTAAGCAGATATATTACTATAGAAAATTTCATATCATTTCTGAAAAAATCGGCTGTGATTACAGAAAAATTTAAATCTTTTTCTTTTCTTTTTACTAATTCACAGACGCATACCTAAACAACATTCATAATTGCACATAGAATTAGAAATCATTGATTTTTTAACATTACCCTTTACTTATACTATAAGGCCTCCCATTATGACGACTGTCAAGGTTGTAGGTCGGCCGTAAGTACCAAATATGTTTTTGATGACGGTATAAACAAAAAAAAGAATACGATTTGAAGGGCTATATAATTTTGTTACATGAACGAAAAACCTTAAAATTTTTACAGCAGTTTATGAAAAAAAGTGTTTTGATAGACGGACGCACGGACTGATAACCATATGATCCTATAAGAGTTCCATTCTTTTTTTTTTAGTTCTGACGAGCGAAACCCTAAAAATGACGGAAAAATGGAAGACCATACTTTTAAAAATGAGGCAGACAATTCTCATGTTCATGAGTATTGTCATTTTAATGGCTACACAATGTATTATAATAGGGTATTTGACTACTGTCGATATTTTTTGTAAAAATGTTTTAAAACTGTAGAATAGATTTAGAAAAACCTTGGGATGAAAAAAATAATGCATATAACAGACAACTAATCGAAACTTCTAAATAGGAAAAAGTGTAAATTTTTTTTTCATTAAATTGAAAAAGTTATTATGACTTTAGTTTCCACACAAAAAAATGAGAAAATTATAATATCCAATATATAACTTAAACGCAATATTTAACGAGATACTAAAAATATTTAATAAACTCCCTTATAATGAATGTTAAATAACAGGCCAGTGACGTCATAAGCCAGTCGTGTTTTGTATGGGACGTTTTCGCGCGAATCGTAATTCGTCAGTTTTTAAGTCATTATAACTTTATAATGAAAAGTCCTAAGCACGATATATTTATTTTAACGGCTTTTAATGTTATAACATATTCCATTTTAGTATTAAAAAAATATAGGCAAACACCTATTCAATTTAATTACGCCTATTTAAATTTGAATTTTTTTACATCTGTTTGACGTTTAAATATAAAGAGAAATAAGTTAATAAAAAATATAAGTTTCACAGTATGTAATCATTACTTATGTAATATGACTAGTCAGTACTTGTATTCGGATGGTGTGAGATGGATCGATAATGAATGTGTAATGAAGTTCTGTAATGAATGTATAATGATCGAGTAGTGATGGCGACCGACAAAAGCCGCTGATGCTATTAGATACGGGTAAGACACGAGTTTAAAAGAAATAACGAGAAATTCAAGTATCGAACGGTTTGATGTCTTGACAGATTGACAGCGGCCATTTAATTTTTTTGTACCATCAAACGATTTAGCGGACGTTGCTTTATTGGAAAAATGTTTCTGGTTAAAAATATAAGGGAATGAGTCTAAATTAACACACGATTTTTAAAAGAATTATGAGAATGTTTGGAGATTGATTTTTACGTATTATATTGAGTTGTAAGATATGCATCAAATCTCTTTCTTTTATCTAAAACAGGATTCCGACTATTTAAAGTTTGTACATATTACACTGGTTTCAGACGATTCATTATCGATGATCATATCCGAAGGTCAACTCGTAGATCACAATACTAGAACCGAAAATCTGACGCTGACTGACTAAGCTGGCTGACATCAAGGTATTTGGAAACAAGCTCGCGCCACAAAGTAACAATATAGCGATGAACGTATTTGTAGTGTCACGTAACACATTTGTAGTGTAACGTAGTTAACCTAATATATGGTACTCTCAGTAACAGAAGTGCAGAGTATGGGAAGCGTAATATAATAAAGCCATTATGACATTTGGTAAATAAAACTATTATAATACGATTTTCATAAGAATATCGTAATTCTCGACTTTGAAAGTCCCGGGACACGAGACAGTTAAATTTGAAAAAAGTTCCCGGACTTCGATACATGAGACTCCCGATACTCAACTTAAGTATATACTGAATGAATTGGATGAAATTAGTGACAATCGAACGTTTACGAACAAAACCATGTTAATTTTCGGATATCTACTTTATTATGAGAGGATAAACCTGATCGTATTTGAACGCTCGTCAATAGCTCGTCATAGACCCATAATTTTTCAATTCTTCTTTTCCTCCACTATTAAAATTGTGCCGTCTTCCACCGGGAAGAAAATATACCATTAGAAATAAATCTGGAAAACAAGGCGCAAAGTAGTAATGACAACTTCTTGCACAAAAATTAATGAATATTGGTTGCAACCATTATCCGCTCCCTTATTTTTATCTAGGCGTTTATGATACTCATAAACCAAATCTTCTGATAAATTTACGCCATTGAGATTGGCATAATAAGTAGATAAATGAGGTTCTGGTGTTTGAGGATGGACATCTACACTAAAGTTGAAAAGCGACCCGAAATATTGAGAAAAACATTCAGCGATTCTATCGAGGTCGGATGTCGTGTAGTTGCAATATTTTACATGATTTTTTTCTTAGATTTAACATATCTCCAGAAGTTCTTTGGGGATGATTTTGCATCTAGTTCTATGTTTTTCAAATATTTATTACAGTTGTCTTTTTTAAATTTATTTTGGCACCTACATATAACTGAGAAATATTTTCAGTTTCATAGAAATGAAGTAAAAGTTTAATAATATAGTGAAAGTTACCGCGAGGATGAAATTCATTAAACAATAAAAAGGTAGTGAAGTTTGTAATTAAATTGAAGAATATAATGTAATATACAGACTGACTTTAAAAATCTCATACTTCAGACTAATCAACGCAATATATCGCCCTTGGCACCACTACTTTCGTAAATTCCAATATTATACATCAAATAACGACACAGATCAAATAATGAAGAATGAGAAGTAGTTACACATGGAAGCAGGCACAAGAATTAAAAGTGGTACAGATGACGAATAGTGTACGTGTACTTTAAAATATGATGTTGCTTGTGGACTGAGCGTCAAGAGATAAAAATTAAACCAGTGCAGGTGGAATATAATCGACTTATGCAGAGGTATAAAACCTCTTTTTTGTAATTGAAATGATTACATTTATACAACATAAATGAAATCATAAATGTAAGACACATTAAATATGAATGAAGTTGTAGAATTTTCGTATATGAAATGATGTATGATATAGAATTCAATTAATTAATGTTTCTAATGATTGAATATATTTGGTGTTAGTTTCACAGAAATTCATTATTCATAACTAAATGACAACGTATGCAGGTGGGCTATTAGAAAAGATCTTAGCTAATAGCCCACCTGAAGATGTTTTAAGAAAATAAAGAAAGTAGAAATAATACTACATCACATAGTTTCATTTAATTGTGTTTCTAATGATAATAAATATAATTAAGTAGGTACCAATTACAAAGTTGGGAAATGAGTAATTGTTTTTTTGTTGTTGGGTAGACAGCCTGAGCTTTGCCAGACCGTCTTCCGAGAAGATGGTAGCATAAGGTGTGGTGTCGTTGCGTCTGACGTTGATTCGGCAATTCCGCACCCAGTCAGTAGTATTGGAACCCCGCCTCCTTACACTTGTCACGAGCTTGCATGTGTAACATCTTATTCATTATGGTGAGGTGTTCATTATCATATATATTATTATTTGTTTCCTTTATGCCTAATTCTGTTGTTCTCAGACCGCGTCGGAAACGGAAATAATAGTGTCTTTGATTTGACGAGTTTTCATTTTGACTATTACAAATCTAGCTCTACCGCCGTTAGGCTTTAATAGAGCAAGTTTAGTCGCAAATTGGGTATCTTGTTTTTGTATTATGATGCCCGCTGTCATAGCCAATTTGAATACCACGCTCAGAATATCTATCTGCGTCTATGCTGTATCAATAATGTTAATATTTTGCTGTCTATTCCATTGCACCCGCTCGTCACTTGCTTTACGACGTTCTTAAAAAACTAAATCGATCAATTTTGACTTCGATTTTGTCGAGGCGTTTTAGTTTTAAATTGCATGCATTGATGCGCTGCTCAAGCATATTACTGGAGATCTGCAGACTTTTTCATTTTAAGATGAAAATCTGCAGTATGTTTTACCTCTCCCATGTCGAATTTCAAAGATGTCAAATATATTTAACATCGCCAAGCTCTTTTATGTCATCGGTAAAGGATTTAATTTCTCTCATTAAAGTCTCCAGTTAACCTCCGAAACGAATATATATATATATATATATATATATATATATATATATATATATTTATATTGAGAGTTGTAAAGGCGTATTTGCTGCTTTGCATTCTGTGCATTTTAATCTGCTCCGGTTTTAATTTGACATACGCCGTTTTCTTAATCTCTCCGCATTCCAAGTGATCCTTCAGACTGCAAGATGAATATACCACACACTCTTTTGCTTATTAATTTGTTATATGAATAAAAAAACTTATTCATACTACATATTGACGATCACTGAATTAACACGCGCAACTGTACTTGTTATTATGTGAATAAATTGAAATAATTGAATTTAACTTATTATTCAATACGGTTCAATACTGAATATAATATGAATTTAACTTTACTTTATTATTCAATACGGTTCAATACTGAATATTATATAGTTTTATTTTATATTTTATCCCAACAGTGGTCTTTTTAGATGATATTATAGTATTTTAACACCTTAATTTGAAAGATATCTATATTACAAACATATTTATATAAGGCAATTTAAATATATGCGCTGCGCTTGAGTACCGATGTGCGAATCTTATTATTAAATGTTAATTACGTACAAATTTTATAATTTTTTAATAAAAAAAATCTTTTAGCTTTTGCACTTAATATTTAATATTTCATTAAAAGCACTTGCTAAATGCAACGACTACAAATATATTTTTTCAATCTCTTTTTTGAAAAATATCTTTTTTGATTAAAAAATTAAGTGCCGGAATGGGGAACGGGGAAGCCACATGTTGCTAACGAATTTGGCCAATACCTAATGAAAATTACGATTAAATATAAAAAATTACCAATTACTAAAATATTACCTAATTTTTTACATTTTGAAAAATCTATTCAACGACAAACTACTCGACGGGGTGTACGAAAAAAAATTGCACCCCAACTTTAGACACTATGTGTTTAAAGTTGGGGTGTAATTATTTGACATTAACAAAGAGGTACCTCCTTTTTCCGTAACTTTTTAACCTGTACCTCGCCATCCTCCTAATTTTTAACCATATACATACAGCAAAAAATCAGGATTACGGCTCTATAATTACCTGTCTAATTTTCCTTCTTCTCTGTAGGTATAAATTACTAACGTTACCTATCATCGTAACTCCACTTTGTTGTAAATCCAATGTCCATTCTGGCAAACCAGTTCCCAGCGCGGATCTAGGTTAATGTGGCAGCGATGCCAACGAGTAGAGAGGTGACCGCAATAGGGCTCTGCTCGTATCGATTGTGACCACAAAGTAATGTGTTGAGTAACGTTTTCGTGAAAAATATCGAATTTTCAATCTTAGTAAAGTAAGCTCAGTAATGTTCGTTTTAGGGTTGTGTTTCTCAAAAGTAAAAATCCACATAGGATCACTTACATGCCCGTTTGACCGTCTGCCGCAACCGATTTTTTCAAAATTTGAAATTTGGCATGATAAATCATATTAATCCATATATCAACAACTATTACTCGAAAATATTTAAACAGTAATTTTAGGGAGTTAAATATTCGATATTTTTTTAAATTCCCTACGTAGTGTAAAAGTGCTAGCTTAGTTTTCGCTTGAAAGGACTAGCTATAGCGGCTTTAATTTTGTTCTTACTTTTAGACAGTATACCTACAGGAGTATACTGAGAAGTATGCAAACATTTTGTTTTTCCCTTTATTTTCGAAACTATTAACCCTAAAATTACAAAAAAGGGTTCTTAGAAGCCTATGTAAAAGTAAGAACCCATTAAAGTTCTTCCGAAACCATTTAAATTCTTCATAGATATAATGAAAAATAGGCAAAACGCTATTTATCTCATCCCATTTCCGAAACTTCTGAATGTAAAATTAGGAAAAAGGGTTTTTACAGGCCTACAAAATGATTGAAGGGAAACTATAATTAAATTATTCTAGATCTCATAGTATTTGAGTTATTGAATGTAATTTATATGTCCTCTAGCTAAATTATATTAGGCCTTATTAAATATTTATTGCACTTGGGAATCCATATTAGTAACGATTTATGATATAAAATGTAATTTCACTTCAAAACGGAACCTCTATGCGTGAGTCAGGCTCATTCTTAGTAGGTTTATTATCCATCCTTTAAGTCAATACTTCATTTCGAGTTCAATATATAATATGTATGCGTTCAATATATAGTATTCTCAAGGTTAGGGGTGAGCTGTTTTAAGTTACAGAATAGTAACTGGCCAAATATGAAAATAATCTTAAATAAATATAAAAAAGAAATTGCCTGTTTCGCTTTAGGTTGACCTATTTCTACATGTGTGAATAAGAGAGACAATAATTATTTGTATTTAGAATTATAGGATCGCTCCATGAGTGACTCAGAAAGAACTTAGAAGTGACTATTTTAGCTTTCCACTTACTCTTTTACATGCGGGCTGCAAAACAAGTAGGAGGCCAGTCTACACACCATCCTGCAAACTATCCTCCATCATTGCAACTGCATTTGTCGATCTATAACCATTCTGTACCTAAAACGAAAAATAAGTAATCATTATAAGATCTGTCCCTCCATATATAATTCTATACTGTCTGCCACAGCCATTTTCCTCAGAATTAATTAGTATAGCAATAAAAAATACTAACCTGCAGGTTAATAGTAGCACTCGCTTAATATAAAGCACTCAAAAATAATCATATGGACCTTTTAGAGTTTACTTTACTTTTATCGAAATTCTTTTTGTTAATTTCTTGTATCAAATGAAGTCCATTGAACGAGTTACTTATAAGAATTCTGAAACTACTTATTTTAGAATTGTATGTAAAGTATTTCTCAGAAATTTGTTGAAAATACGCACAAATTGTAATCGCTTTCAATATGGTTGTAGAAGATGCTTATGAAGAAGTATAAATCAAGTTTTTCGAATACGAGGGTCGTATGGTATTACGGCAATAATCAAAATTAAACTTCGTTAGTTTTTCGTTTTTGGTTGACATTCGTGTTTGCCCGAACGGCAGCCTTTTTAAATACTTTCACTCTATGAAACCGAATACGAGGGTCGCATAGTATTACTATAACCCTCGATAGCAATAATCAAATTTAAACTTCGTTAGCTTTTCGTTTTTTCTTAATATTCGTGTTTGCCCGAACAGCAGCCTTTTTAAATACTTTTACCCTATGAAGCCGAATACGAGGGTCGTATAGTATTACTATAACCCTCGATAGCAATAATCAAATTTAAACTTCATTAGCTTTTCGTTTTTTCTTAACTTTCGTGTTTGCCCGAACGGCAGCCTTTTTAAATACTTTTATTCTATGAAACCGAATACGAGGGTCGTATAGTATTACTATAACCCGGCAATAAGAAAATTTAAACTTCGTTAGCTTTTCGTTTTTTGTTGACATTCGTGTTTGCCCGAATGGCAGTCTTTTTAAATACTTTTACCGTATGAAGCCGAATACGAGGGTCGTATAGTATTACTATAACCCTCGATAGCAATAATAAAATTTAAACTTCGTTAGCTTTTTGTTTTTTCTTAACATTCGTGTTTGCCCGAACGGCAGCCTTTTTAAATACTTTTACTCTATGAAACCGAATACGAGGGTCGTATAGTATTACTATAACCCTCGATAGCAATAATCAAATTTAAACTTCGTTAGCTTTTCGTTTTTTCTTAATATTCGTGTTTGCCCGAACAGCAGCCTTTTTAAATACTTTTACCCTATGAAGCCGAATACGAGGGTCGTATAGTATTACTATAACCCTCGATAGCAATAATCAAATTTAAACTTCATTAGCTTTTCGTTTTTTCTTAACTTTCGTGTTTGCCCGAACGGCAGCCTTTTTAAATACTTTTATTCTATGAAACCGAATACGAGGGTCGTATAGTATTACTATAACCCGGCAATAAGAAAATTTAAACTTCGTTAGCTTTTTGTTTTTTCTTAACATTCGTGTTTGCCCGAACGGCAGCCTTTTTAAATACTTTTACTCTATGAAACCGAATACGAGGGTCGTATAGTATTACTATAACACTCGATAGCAATAATCAAATTTAAACTTCATCAGCTTTTCGTTTTTGGTTGACATTCGTGTTTGCCCGAACGGCAGCCTTTTTAAATACTTTTACTGTATGAAGCCGAATACGAGGGCCACTTGTATTACTCTTATCCTCGGAAGGAACAATCAAAATTTAAACTTGGTCGTCTGTTTTTTTTGGTGAAATTCGTGTTTCTCCGAACGGCAATTTTTTAAATAGTTTTACTCTATAAAGGCGGATACGAGAGCCATATACTATTAGTGTTCCTCTTAACAATAATAATTATCCTTGTGCAATCTATCTTTGTATTGATTTGACCAATGATTGTACTTTTTAATATACGAATTAAAAAGAACTGTTTGAGCAAAGTTAACATGCAATTCTTTAATAATAATTAAAAAAGGTTTAACTTATTCTTAACAACACCAACGGTCGAAACAAAACATCACCATAGCAATGACAATAACACGACAGCTGTCTGTTCTATTGCACGGGGGGGGGGGGCATTCTTTTAACATCGCAACTGTCAAGAATATTCGAAAGTGGTCAAAAATAACTAACAAATCATTTTTACAAAAGTAGCATACATAGTAGCGCGACTTAATATTAATAATAATAATTAAACAAAATACACAATTTTCATAACAAGGACCTTTTCATTACTATGTTGAAAATATTTCATTATGGCTGCCCATAACCATAATTTAAGACGTAAAGGAAACAACTAAAAATAATATTTCTTCTTCATTGTTCTAATTTAATTAAGCTGTCATATATTCGCGTCTTTGTTATAAGTAACTTAAACTATATAACTTAAATATGACACAAAAGTTATATAACTTACCTAGTTACATATCGTCTTTTCCATATAGTCAGATTACGCAGCGATCACGTCTCTACGCTGATCCTATGTCTCATTTATTCTTCTACGTGACCTTATATCTTCATATCCTCTAATAATAAATTCTTTTAGACATTTCTTAGTAAATTCCATTGAATGCTTTCATTGTTTTTTTTTCCTTTTTTCTTTACTTTTTTAGTTCTCACATAAAATTTACTTCATTGTTTTATTAATTTTATCTGTTCATAAAAGTAGTGCCGCTTTATGTGAGGCAGTATGTTAATTTATATTATAAAATTGGAAAGAAGTCATGGAATATGGAATAATCTCGATTTTAGCGCATCACAGAATTTTAGGACGGCATTTTTAGAGACCTATTTGATATATAAAGGTGAAGCTTGATAAAGCTTTAGGAAGCAATAGGCCAATTAAAAACTGTTGTCGATTAAAAACAATTAAAAACGATTGGACTTTCACCTTAGGGTTAACTTTTAGAGGTGAGGGAGGAATCGAAAAAGACTTTAATTGCGTTGTTTATTTTCGTTATCGCACAACCCACCCTCTACACGTTATCGCACGTTAAATTTTGTAAGATTTAGAAATATGATCAATAGTTGACCAAATATCAGGAAAAATGATTTTTATTTCTTTATTTCGATTACAGATTGTTTTTGTTCTTTCTGTATAAAAAAGATTTTTCCTTTGCCACTTTTGTCGGAGCATCAGTGTTTCATGAGATATTTAATTTGAAAAACTTTGCAAATTGCGGAATTAGTATAATCTTTCAGACAACACCAATTTGGACAATTTACTTATAATGTGATCCTTAACCAGAAAATAGATTTAAACTGATCATGCGAAAAATTACAATTTTACTTAATTGTACAGACACTATTACCTACATGGTTCCGGTCCGTAAATATTCACGTGAAGCACTATCAGTTACATTCTATAACTTTTTTACTTGTAATTTAAAAATAATACTAAACATTACACAAAAATAAAATTTTAGACTTTAATGGATAATCTTTTAAATCAAGTGTCGCACGGTTGGGAAGATTTAAGGGTCCATCACCAGTCTAGGAAAATTTTATTCAACGGAATTGCCACCAATTGATGGCGTGGAAACTTGAGCTTCCGCCACGCCGCACAGATGATCTAAATCAATGTGGATACCAATACCTGATCCTTCGAACAATTAATTTTTTCATTAATAATTTTACGCGTGAGATTTAACTTTGTGTTAAGAAAAAATTGGGCTTGTTATTAGTAGCATTTCGGGTATTCGTATAGCCAAATAATGCAGTATAATCTGCTTTAGCGGCCAAAAATACATTTTGGTATTCGCTACTTCTAAACACGAATCTGAAACCGATATATTATAAATGAATTAGATGTTAATTGAAGGCTCCGTCGCCGTTTCACATATCGCCCTGATTAATTAATTTAAGGCGTTCGCTTCGCCAAACAGCAGTAAATTTAGTTAGTTAACCAATTATTTATAAAAAAAATATTCAAACGCTTTATGAAATGTTAAAAATTTCGAAACTTTGAAATGTTTTTTATATTCGATTTAAAAAATGATTTAATTCGAAAACATTTTAAAATAAATATAGTAAATAACTTCGTTTTTGCGTCTCCCCTCCATAACCAATATTGTTCGCTAAAAATTAATTGTCAATATTATACAAAAAAAACTAAAAATTCGCAGTTTTATTACGAAATAATATTAAGCTGATATTAATTTGTATACATTTTAATGTTTTACTTATAAACTTGTCCTCAACCATTTTCTACCATACGTATATTTGACAAAACTTATAAATACCAAACTAAAGTAATTATCACAGTTAACATGACATTCATCTTTAGAACTACATTCAATAAAGTATTTGATAAAAACTGCAACTATTCACAGCCTGATAATATATTCACGATATAGTCTCACTAACAATATTAAGGGGAAACTTTTGTTTCTTTGTTTGTTTGTTTGTCTTTTAACGATTCACGTAATAACTACTAATCCTATTGATATACAACTTTAATGTAATGTGATAGCTTGTAGTTTCCGGATTTCCACAGGCTTATACAATAGGTCCATATATAGCACAATTATTAAGATATAAATATTAATATCATCATAGTTGGAGAAAAGTCACTGATCAAGGTGTTTTCTTGACCGATGTTGGGAAAACTACATAGTACTAGATACATTAACACTAAGTATGGAGAATTATAGGTATTAAAAATATCTATAGAAAAGTCTGGACAGCATATATATAAAAGTTCTTATCACAGCTTAACCACAATAATAGGACAATTATAAGTATTAAAGAGATGTACAGAAAAGTATGGACAGTATATATATATATATATATATATATATATATATATATATATATATATATATATATATATATATATATAAGTCTTATTATAGATTAACCACAGTAACGGGGGAATTATAAGTATTAGAAAGATCTACAGAAAAGCCTGGACTAAACTAACTATACTTTTTTTTACTTTCTTTTTTAACTTTTTTTGCACAACTCTCTGTATTAACTAAAAACAAAGAGTTGTGCAAAAAAAGTTGCGAAGTTTAAATAGATTTATTAATCTATATTAAAATAAGTAACAGAAGTCTTTTAAATGAAGTTAAGATATTAGAGATGAGGAAACGGGCGCGTTTAACTCGGCAATATCACAAATGGAGGACTACATAATTTCCCTCAAGCAAACTTTGTAACCCGAGCGTTAAAATTGTTTTCCACTTTGCTCGTTACGTCACAGATTAAACTTCACGAATGTCTAGAAACTCTTAAACTTAGTTCATGTAGTTTACACATTATAAATGATGCGACCAATTCGGGAATGACGTTATTATTATCCTGGTTTGCTCAAATATCTGGCGAACAAAATTATTAGGGATAATTCGTGCGGTCGTCCAATATGGGACAAAGACTATTTAAGATATCTTCTGGCAAATATTTAATTTTTTCATTTATACCTAATACTTGCTGCTTTCAACGACAAACCGTGAAATTAACCGCCATTTTACACATATTTGATATATTTGGCGTTAATTTTGTAGAAATTCATTATTCACAATTAAATGAAACTACGTGATGTAGTATTATTTCTACTTTTTTTAATTCATTTACCACGACCTAGGTTTCGTTGTATTACAACATCTTCAGGTGGGCTATTAGCAAAGATCATATCCCACCTGAAGATGTTGTAATACAACGAAACCTAGGTCGTGGTAAAGAAATTAAAAAAAGTAGAAATAATACTACATCACGTAGTTTCATTTAATTGTGGCCATTTTACACTTTAACGATATTACGTGAACCAATACGACAAAAATTATCTTGATAGATAGTAATTTCGTAAAAGATAGTCTTTACTACATAAAAATAATTATTAAAAATTTTACCGAAAACAATATATAAATTCTTCAAAATCCATTAGAATTAAAACTTACATAAATTTTATTTCTATATTTCAAAACGTAACCTTTGTATTCAGGTATTTTTAATAATACCATAGTTTCTAAATTGCTTTAATATACTTATTTTATTCCAAAAAATTGTTTGTAGAAAATATACAAATAATAGATTTGTAGTAACTATTGAGTTGAAGCAGAAAACAAGCAAGAAGAAACTTAAAATAGAATTTAATACTTCATATCTTGCCATTCATTAATGAGTGGTTAGTATTTTTTAAATTTAATACGAAATTAAATATAAAATCTTAAAAATCCATAGTTTCAAAATTATGTACGAGTAGTTTGCTTGAAAATTCACCAAGAAACAAAGAATTTTTCGATAATACCAAAAATAACGCAAACCTATACCATAACGATTATATGTGTCTAATTATAATTTTATATTTCTTAAATAAGTTATGTACATAAGTTATGTACATAAAAGGTAAATTTTATTACATTAGTTGTTCAAGTTAGGAAAATATAACGAACATCAGAGGGTCCACAACAAACCTCCTTACTCGAAACCAGAGAATATTAACTGTTACTGCATAAAGAAGCGACACTTACCTCCCCCCCCCCCCGCCAATATAACGTCACCGGCAGATGCCAAGTACGATCAAAAGTACGCATTCCTAGGTTGCCGCTTGCTGCGTGCGGCTGTGTATTGGTTCAATTTTGCGATATTTTGTTGAGTTTTGTGTAATTCAGTCTTAATTGATAAATATTCATAATAATTCAATATTACGGTCCGTTATTGCGCTGTATGCGAGTGCTTAGAAAGCAACAAAATGACTTAGGATAGGAGATTGTTTTGTCTCCCTCTTCTTGTTTGTTGTAAATAATATTGTTTTGTATCACCAACTTATTTGGTTAGTACCTATATTTTTATGTCTACAAACATGTCACTAAGCAGTTTTAAATTTCAAACTGTTCTTAAAAGTTATTGTTTTGTTTGAACGCGATGTGGCTTGAAAAGGTATCCTTGTAGTGTCTGCCATAGGCTTATTATATTTTTTATTAAGAGATATTTGACTTGAAGCAAATCTAATCAAATCAAATATACAACGAAGAAAATATTTCATTGTATCACATTTGTGAACAAACAAAATTTATATGTATTTAAGATTTTAATTAGTTTCTAGGACCCACACTAAGTACCTTTTTTTAAAATTCTTTCTTAATAGTATTATTATAAAATTATTTTCACTCAATTAAACGTATAGTATAAAATATTTATTTATATAATTACATTTTTTACAATTAAGTAATAATAAAGACGTGCACGCGAATACAAAGTTACTGCGCCAGCGTGTCATTGAGACACTATTCCCACCATAACCGCCCGGGTAGTCTCAGGGCCCCTCCTGAGACCCGTAACAACCCACCTCATACAAAAAGGGGACCTTCGAAAGTCCCCTAATAGTGTCCCGTATCTACAATCGCAGCGCTTCCACCCAATAGGGTTAGAGTCTGCTCCTGCTCAATGTGTCATTTAGGATCTCCATTTTTTTAAGAACGCACTTGCCGAACGCTCTAAATAACTCAAAGATCGGACCATTCTCAACCAAGTCTCAGTGACTAAAGATATCGCGTGCCATTGAGACAGTCATTCAGTCGAAATTATTGGTCAGAATGAGAAACAGCTATTTTGCTGATGCACAGCGTCAACTCGCTCGTTCGGCGCGATTGCCCGCAACGATCGAGACCGATATGTAGTAATAGTAAATAATCTTTACCTGCACGCTGCGGCAGCCCTACATTAATTTACGCACACACACAAACGGATACGGATAGGCGAGTACATATGAATAGTGCAGACAATTAAATCTGTTCGCTTGTATTGAGTGTCGGTATGCTCGAACGTTGGTGTTCAACTGATTATCTACACATTTCGAGTAATTTTTATACAAAATTATGTTTTAAATTATGAATTTAATTTTATGTTTTTATACATGTAATGTAATGTATGTCATACATGTATGTAATGTCATATATGTGTGTAATTTTATGTTTTCATACATTGTTATATAAGAATTTAGTGAATAATTTTAGGTGATTTGAATTCCTGTTTACGAAATAAGTATAAAAGGAATTTTGCTGTCCAACTTTAAAAATAACTATATTTTTGATATACTGAATATAATTTTTACAGTATATTAGCGTAATATTTGAGATTAGTCATTCCAAAATACACTTATTTCACGACTCTTCTCAACTTAGACGACTCCTAACTTTAGTAATAGGTGTTTTTTTTATTTAAATCACTATAAAGAAAATGAGTGTATTTTTCTAATGATATTGTAGGCAGCCAGGGCTGAAGGGAAGGTGACATCAGACACTGATTCCATACTCGTTATATAAGCAAGCGCGTACCTCACAGGGACAGACTTATTCGTGCGTCTCTGGAGATAGTTAGGCACGGTGTAGTTAGGACTTGTCTAGTGAATGTAATTTGTAAATATACTGTTGTTTATTAACTTCAAATTAAATCTGTGGACCTAAACTTTATTATTTTCATTTTGTAATTAAGAATCGCTAATACCAGAAGTGGGATACGAATTACCATTATTTTCTAAATAATAATAAATAACTGAACTTCACGAGGTCGCGAGTGTTGGGAAAGTGTTGTGCGAAGTGAGTTGAGATGCCCGACGAAAAAACGCGTCGACGCGAACGTAAAACAAATAGGACGGAACCTTATTCGCGATCGCGTTCGCGGCCACGCTCGCGTCATAGCCGTAGGCCGGTTAAGGTGCTTCAGGGAACGCTCGATGCTATTCGCGTTTCAATGTGCTTGAATCGCGTAGTCCATCCGTTAACAGTTCTTTGCAGCCAGAAGTGCAATCCAAATCAGTGTGCGAGGTGCAGTCAGGACTCTTACATCTTTTGCAAACCGAAATGGGCGCAAGTGTGATGCAAGTGTTGGTAGGTGGATTGGATGAACCTGATAAATGCCCTCTTCATTACTATGTATCTAGTTTTGACTCGTTAATTTATGATATTGATGTGTGGTGAGAAAAAGGTAGATTGAACCAAGGCATTAAAAAAGTGGCACGATAGCAAGTGTCTGGCACATATAACCGGCTACTTAAAAGGTGATGCGAAAGTGTGGCTATATGAGTGGTCTACGAATGACAGGTCGTGGACGAATTTTAAGCTTGAATTTTGCAATCTATGCACACGCAAGCTTGACTACATGAACATTTTGTTTCATGTAATGAATACTTACTCGGATAAGTTCCTCACTTACACCGAATACGCTCGACATACGCAACTAAGGTTGCAAGTCGTCAGGGGTCTCAGTGATGACTTAATGACGTCAATAGTTATTCGCGGAATCGTTGACCCACAAAGACGTGCCGGGGCGACAAATTCGAACTTAAGGACATATATATATATATATATATATATATTGAGAAGCTAAATACTGACTTGACTGTATTGACTTAACTAAGTTTTGTACAATAATGAATCTAAACTTGTTAATGACTGCTTTTATAACTTACGATATGTGGAGTTGGAATGCAGAACACTTCAGTTTTATGAAAGGAACGCTTTGTTCTACGTAGATGGGCAGTAAATCTTCTCTGGATATTTGAATATTTTTACAAGGGTTAAGTAACGTAAACAATAGGGAAAGTATTACTCATAAATACGTAACCCTGGCGGTAGAATTTAGCGACACATCTCTAGAGGTCGATGTGAAGATAGTTCCCACAGAGGTCCGTATGTCTACTTGAATAATAATAGGAACGAATGTTCTCAATAGTGATGGTGTAATTTATATATCGACAATATTTAACGCGAAATACTGGACAAAAGGATATGGTATTGCATTCTGTAGAAGCAAGATTGGAACAGTCACGCGCAGTTGCGACAAAAGGGAAATTAATACAAAGCAGTACAACTGACGAAAGGAATTATAAGAGAGTCCGAGTCTACTCATTCGTCACCGATAACTTTAGTTAAGAAAAAGAATGGTTCTGATAGGATGGTTATAAATTTTCGTGCATTAAATGCTTTAACTGTGAAAGACCGGTACCCTCTTCCATTAATTGACGACCACATAGATCAACTCGGCAATTACAAATATTTTACTTGTTTGGATGTGGTATCTGGCTTCCATCAGATTCCGATCTACGAAGAATCAGTTCATAATACAGGGTCTGTAACGTCAGAAGGACATTACGAGGGTCCGAAAATGCCCCATGGACTTGCAAATTCGCCTGTAATATATCAAAGAATTATAAACAAAACACTATGTCGCTTTATAGAAGCGGGTACCTTGCTCGTTTATATCGCTGACGTTCTATTTATTAGCGAAACCGTTAGAAAGGAACCAAGTTATTAAACTAAGTTTTGATAACTCTGACCAATTCTGGATCTTCAATTAACGTTCGCAAGTGGTTATTTCTAGTGACCGAATTTGAATACTTAGACCAGATAATAAGTCAAGGTCAGGTAAAACCGGGATCTGTGAAAATAAAAGCTCTTGTAAACTCCCCGATACCTAAGAACGTGAAATAGGTTAGACAGCTATTAGAAATAGCCGGATATTTCAGGCGCTACATAAAAAGATTATGCGAATAAAACAGCTTGCATAGCTCACTTAACAAAACAATCTGTTCCATTCGAATGGACAAGCAGAGAGATACGGGCGCATGGTTCTGAATATGATTCGTATAGAAAAAAAACTACAATAAGGCAAAGTGGGCAGAGGGACTGTGGAGACTTTAACTAGTACGCAACGTTACGAGACAGAAGACTACGCAAGCCTCCGCTTTAAATTTATTGATTGGCACCTAAGCAAGCACTTCAGTGGTACGCGCACTAGTTCGTGATTTGGCAGTCAATGAATATAACCATAATCGTGATTCCGTTCTACGTGATTGCCGTTCTTCGTGAACTACGAAGAAGTAGAGCCACTGCACTACTGAAACGGAATAAGGGAAAACCAGACTCTTATGTTAACCAAAATAGGAGATAACTACCTTAGGAAAAAATAGGAGAAACCTTCAAGTCCGGTGACTTTGTATTGGTAATCATGTATTCGCAGGTAGTGGGAAAAAAATGTGTGCTAATTGAGAGGAGCCTTGTTTGAGTAAGGAATGACAGCCATGTATTAAAGGTATGCAAAGGACGTGTATTAAAGGTAATGTATTTCTAGACATGTATTAAAGGTATGCTGATTTTCAGATAACGAAGGCGAAATCACTCAAGGTCCTACTCTGGAAGATGAATTGGCACAGACTACGACCAAGGACGGTGCAGCGTCAGGAGAGGTCGTGTAAGCAGCCAGAGCCGGGAGGGGGAGGGTGACATCAAACACTGATTGTTATATAAGCAAGAGCTTACCTCACAGGGACATACTTATTTGTGCGTCTCTGGAGATAGTTAGGCACAGTGTAGTTAGGACTTGTCTAGTGAATGTAATTAGTAAATATTCTGTTATTTATTAACTTTAAATTAAGCCTGTGAACCTTAACTTTACTATTTTTATTTTGTAATTAAGAATCACTAATGTATAACTTATGAACATGTGTAACATAGACTTTTTCAAACTTTCGCGATTCGAACACATATTTTATTTGATTTGAATCGGGTTTTTTTTTCGCGGTAATTATATATGTAATGAGTAAACCTAGATATTATATACTAAGTACTCACTATGTCCCGACGTTTCTGACTGGTTGCACAGCCTGTGGTCACGGGAAGACTGACTGACTGTGTAACATATTTTTGTAGATTTATCATCTTGAATAACGCCTGTAATGGTATAATTTGCATGACGACCCTTTAATCACAACATGGAATTTTAATAAAACTGGTCTTAAGAGCAAGACATTAATTAATTTTGCATTGTGAAATTTCATCCTTCTTATATAAAGTAAGTAAAGTTCCAGTAATTTTATTGTTTATGTAAACGCTGTCGGAAGTTAGAAAATTCCATCGACTCATTTCAATTTCTTAAAAACACACATGGTGTTTTTTTTTAAAGTTAAGTGTTTTTCTTAAAAACACACACAAACACACATATAAAACACTCATATTAAGCCTTTTCATGCATATGACTTACTAACTAATAAAAACTCAATACAAAATTATAATAATTTGAAGATTATTTAACATTGTAAAATGTACTTCCCCCTTTCAATACTGTCATCATCAAGTCTTGCATTGCTGCTTCAAGGACCAATGCAAGAATACTTTCGTAAATCGAAGTAGATTTCAGCTTAGAATACCACAACATCTAGTCTTACTATTATAATAATCGTACCATAAAAATCATAGTATTCATCAGGGTAGACAAATCACTTTACAAACTCTTCATATTAAAAAGAATCGACAACCATTCTATTCAATATTTCTAGTGAGTACATATTGAGGAAAATCTACGAAAACTGAAAGGAAAATATTTCCACTAGGAATACAAAAAATTATCAACTCATGCAGTGCTAGTGATATCATCCTTCTTGCAGCTAATGAAGCAGAATTGGTCACTCTACTGGATAACACGGAACGTATCAGCTGAGAGTTTAGACTTTCCATAAACAAATCAAAAACCAAAATCATAAGTGTGGACCACACAAGTGAACTTGTGTTAACTGAAGCAGTAAATCTGGAACGCTTTGACAAGTTTTTGTATCTAAGCTTCATGTTCATACAAACCAAACGTACGAAGATGAGCAGAATCTAAAAATATCATATTGCAACTCATTCGAATGTGAGTACACAGAATAACCTCAGTAAACAGGAATTATTCTTATCTGGTGGTATTTTCTTATATGGTTCCGAAACTTGGACCCTACAGAAAGTAGACTGCTTATGCTTAGATGCCTCTAAAATACGATTCTGAGAAAAGATGCTTTAAGTATGACAGATTGATCCAATAGCAATGAATTTATTCAAAGATTTCCGCAGAATCACCACAAATATCCGCAGGACTGTTATATATTTCGTTCATAACAATAACTTATACAAACATGTTTCAAAAAATAATCTGTAACTAAATAGGCGGAGTAATATATTTTGACTAAGTAAAGAAATATGAGAAAATATTGTATGCCTAATGATATAGCAATAAAAGAAGTAAATAACCAAGTGCGTCAAAATTCGACTCGAGTTTTTTTTACCTAAACTCTTATGCGTGAGAATGACGAGAACCGCTACTTATAAGTCACAAGAATCTGACTGTTTACCGATAGTTAATACGCTGAATAGGATTAAGTCGGTATTGGAAGCATTGCCTCACTTCGACTTTTTCCGGTGTTCGCTTCACGGCTTTCAATTAAGACTGTGGATTATTTGAGTTCTTCATGGCTCACTTACTATTTCTACTTAAGGTCTATAGTTATTGTGTTTATCCCAGTCATTGTTATTGTTTATTTTTCTGTTGTTTTCTAGATTAAATGCTTGTAAATTTTATGCTAAATTACTCAATGTCCTGGTACCAATCTGTAAGTTGGATATGGTACTTAGTTGACTAAAGACCTTAATAAGACTATATCAAAGGTTCTATCCGAATTGTCTCAGAGCACAGACCCGTAATGATCCACCTCGTGCCACAAAAGTCTGCAGGGATCTTCGAGAGTGACCAATATTGCCTCGTCTTACCAGCAAGCGTTTCGTCCCTACTCAATAAGTCATTTAGTATCTACATTTTGCGAACGCTTCATTCAAGTTGCGGTAACCAAAAATACCAAGTCCTAAATATTCGTGTAATTCTTCTCTTCAATTATGTTGACGCATGCTCTCTGTCAAAAGCCAAACGAATCTCCGTAATGAGACTTACCAAAACCTTTTCACAAACAGTAGTTACGTAACATTATGACGCATTTTCCCATTAATAATTTTTCAACTTCTAGACTAACAGGCCAAGCGGGTGTGAGGTTGGCTTCGCGCCCACATTAGTTGGCCCTTTCCGCCAAACCTGAATACATTAGACGGAAAAATTATCGATCTATCATGCGACCCAGTGGGGAATTGGCTTCGCCCAGGTGATAAAATATTTGACCAAATAATTATCTTTCTTAAAACAAGTTTAAATAAAATTTATCAGACCAATAAATAGATCATAATTTACTATTGGGCGGGACCATTATTGGGTGATAAAAAGCACATAGGTACGGGCGATACAAAGCGACTACACAAAAACGTAGAGATCGATTAAACCTATGCAAATAAGAACATTTGGTTATATATTTGTCAAAATCAGTTCAGTATTTTATCGACAGAAAAGAGTAAATATGGTTAAATGAAAAGAAGTTATATTACAAGTGAATATGAGATTAGAGATTTGAAAATGTAGACATTGTAGTGTTTTTATGAATTATTAAAATGCGTTTATAAAACACGCTACATTGTATTTAGACTTTATAAGTAATTTTGATCGATTACAATATATATGCTGTGGGGATTTCATAACAAAAAAAAATATTTATTTATTTATGTACTTTAATGTATACAATTTTTACATATGGTGGACTTATTGCTACGAGAGCAATCTCTTGCAGCGAACCAGAACACCAATCCAGCCGCGCTTGACGAGCGGCCGGAAATCGAACCCGGGTCCCCGCGGTGTGCCGTGACGTGAAAAACCGTATGCCTTGTGATCATTCTAACACATCATGGCTACAGCAAGAATGATATCAGTGTAATCAAAAGTACATTATTGACAGTATCTTACACGATCCCTGTATACGCACATCGTATGGTCCAGCATTTAAATTGTTGATCGTATTTTTAATATTCCTTTTATTTCGGGTACTTGCCACGAGAAAAAAAACGACCAAATGCAATCCGTAATTAAGTAGAGAGAGATTATGTTTTGTTCAACGTTATTTTTCCCGGATTATTTCAGATAAATTTTAATGAAAATTAACGACCAGTTATTTTATAAGTAATCGCCGTTCGAATCCTCGGTAAAATTAATAAAGTAAAATATTACAGCAGCTTTAGAGTTTCAAAATAAACTAACATACTATTAAATTTGCACATTTCTCTTAA
Source organism: Druceiella hillmani (assembly GCA_039881145.1). Classification (NCBI taxonomy): domain Eukaryota; kingdom Metazoa; phylum Arthropoda; class Insecta; order Lepidoptera; family Hepialidae; genus Druceiella; species Druceiella hillmani. The sequence continues at coordinate 10,346,254 of JAYKKI010000081.1, read as the reverse complement.
ATTACAAATGTGTATAACATTATACTTTATTAAAATTTGTAGTGAATTAATAAAAACACGTGACATTAGTTTCTTGCCCGTGATTTAGGCACACTTTATATTTACCAAATGTTTTACAGGAAACTTCTTAAATTATAAATAGTAAAACATGCCACAGCAAAAGTTTCATTTCAACATCTCATACAATATAACAACAAACAGACTGATTGACAGACAAGCAAAAATTTCAAAAATGTTTTATTTATCTTTTATAGATTCGAATTAATTTGAAGAATTGACCAAGTCTGAAAATTAATTGCATCCATTGTGTTTGCGTAACAAATTTCGATTTTGATCAAATAAACTTAAATAAGCTATTAAAAGACTGTTTCCGATAGCGAATAATATCGATTATAGTTGTTGCGTTGCGTTGCGTTGCGATGCGCGGGGCTGCAATCATCATTTACTGGCGTTCTGACTTTGTTATCGAGTTCTATTATTTGGGAATTGTTTTGCGTTTCGTTATAGAATTGTCTTCTTCATTTTGTAAGTGATGTGTATGCAGCTACACTTTCAATACTAAGAATAATTGAATGGAAGACTAAAGGCGATTAGAAAGTAATTTATTAGTATTCGGACAAGAAATGTTAATTGCATTAACTATTTTTCAGAGATCCATGAGAACTTTTTAAACATTGAAATTTACTTGAAACACGCAACATTAACAAGAAAGGATGAATGTCCGCCACGCGTTTTGGAAGTGATACTCCTTGTTTTTTTTCTTTTTCTTTGTGCGCGTATTTTCCGATATTCATTTTTCTATCTCCCTTTCTATATGTATGTATGTGTGTGTGTGTGTGTGCGCGCGTCTGTGTGTCTGCGTGTCTGCGTGTATGCGTGTCTGCGTGTCTACGTGTCTGCGTGTCTGCGTGTCTGCGTGTCTGCGTGCTGCGTGTCTGTGTGTCTGTGTGTGTCTGGCTGTGTGCGTGTGTGTGTATGTGGGTCTGTGTGTGTGTGTGTGTGTGTGTGTGTCTGTGTGTATATGTGCGCGCGTGTGTGTGTGTGTGTGTCTGGCTGTGTGCGTGTGTGTGTATGTGGGTCTGTGTGTGTGTGTGTGTCTGTGTGTGTATGTGTATGTGTGTGTGTGTGTGAATGTCTATGTGTGTGTGTGTGTCTGTATGTGTGTGCGTCTGTATGTGAATGTGTTTTTGTGTGTTTATGTGTGTGTCTGTGTGTGTGTGTGTTTATGTGTGTCTGTGTGTATGTGTGTGTGTCTGTGTGTGTGTGTGTGTGTGTGTGTCTGTGTGTGTGTATGAGTGTGTGTCTGTGTGTGTGTGTGTGTATGTGTGTGTACGCGTTTCTGTGTGTCTGTTTGTGCGTGTATGTGTGTGCGTGTTTGTGTGTGCGTGTATGCGTACGAACGTACGTATGTATGTATATATGTATGTATATATACATATATATATATATATATATATATATATATAACGCAATGTCTCTTGGTGCATTCGCTCCTAACTTCAGTTCTGTTGGATGGATTTCAATTGTTGTTATTATATGAGGTTGTACAATGCAATTATTCAATTTATTACCCTCACTAAATACTGGTATATCGTATAACTCTCGGAAATATAATAAAACCTACACCGCTCCCCTATCATAACTCACTAACGTAAGCAGTGGGAAACGTACAAACGCTGTTGGATGTTCCTAAGCGTTAATCTTTACTAATAGCCCACCTGAAGATGTTGTAATACAACGAAACCTAGATCGTGGTAAAGAACTCAAAGAAAGTACAAAAAAAACTACATCACTTAATTTCTTTTAATTGTGAATAACTAATTTCTACAAAATTAATGCCAAATATATTCAATAGATGTTATATGTTCACTTACCGGAATATTCTTTCAAAGAAAAAGGAAACCTTGGTTGATAAAGTTTTCCCTGTTATTGGAATTTAAATACCCTTGTTTATAAAAGCAATACAAGTTCTATGTAACTATAAAACATTATTGACTTCCGAAATAATCAATGGTTTCTGCTCCATCTTGTTACTGTTTCCCCTTCCAAACTTACTTCACTTTACCGTCAACTGCCTGCTCCTAGATTATCTAATTACCGTAGAAACACGACTTTTATAATTTGTTGAATAACTTTTATTAATTGTTAATTGTGCAAAGAATTAAATTATGAAGTCTCAAGGCATTCTAAAACAGTTTTTCTGTGTGACCATAATCATATCGATCTAACATTGATAATGGAGAATGCTTATTATATCGACTGGCATTCGATCTTAGATCTCAATTTAGCAGAAGATGGAGACAAAGAATTTAAGAAAAACATTACCGAAATCTATATCAAATATGTGCTACTGAAATCAATTATAAAATGGCAACTTGCTACTTAGCTCAATGATTCCGTTGGAAATCCCATTATTGAAAAAAGACAGAGTTAAGGTACAGTACAAAGGTAATTATATTTCAGAATGATGAGATGTGTTTAGAGTGTTAATAAACAAGTGAATAAAAATGGAAAAAGCATTACATTTTCACTTCAATCAACCGATGCACTTTTACCAATATTTAGGAATTCTTTAAAATTTTAACATAAACAAACACATGGTGTCATATTTATTTATAGATCAGTTTGTTAAATATATTTTTCGTCAAACTTCCAATTACCTTTCATCGTTATACTAAGACACGCATCTTGATAGTATTAACTCATCAGAAGATAACAAAATAGAACAAATTTCAATTTCAGTTATTCGTGTAAAGTCAAAGCAATCTTTTTGCAATTAAATCTAAATCCTCCATGAGTGATAGTTTTACGCAGATATTCTTAAACTTGTTATAAACTTTATTGCCTCTACCGTTACAAATTGAACTCTTCATTTACAACATATTACTAATATATTTAACTCTTAAGTTGTAATCGCTAATATATTTAACTGTTCAGTTATAACCACTAATACCTATGACTTTTCAGTCGCAACTTTTAATATGTTTAACTCTTCAGTAGCCATACTAAGACCTTTAAGTCTTCGTTTATAACGCTAATACATGTAACTCTTCATTTATAAGCACAAATATCTTGAACTCTTCAATTTCTAGTGCCAAGATCTATAAATCTTAAATTGTAACCATCATATTTCCAAATAAAAGGAAATTGTCATTCGCGTATCTAAATTTCATCTCCAATTCAAGAAAGACATTTCAGTCAACTCATCGAATACATAGAAAACTCACACCTAATAAGTTTTGTAGATCGGTAATAACTTTTGGATCTTCTTCATTTTGGTTTTCGAGCGAATCATAGTATTGTAACTGTCTTTGTTAAGGCCATTGATGATATGCTCTTTTCTATAAATATTGTAACTTCAATGCATAATTCTTTCTCCGCTGCTATTTTAATATTTATAAACACCATTGCAAAACATCTCGATCTAATCATTACTTATATGCAAATATCAACAAATACATTCAGGCATCCCTTTCCATTTCAAAGGCAATCTGCAATATTAAGGCGAATCCCTCCCTAAATGGTTAATGTGATCAAAAATGAGTCTACTGATTATTCCAAGTAAATCTCAGTTTATTGTTATTGAGAGTCGAGGAATCCTTTCTTAAAAAAACAATTGATATAAAATCGTGCTGTGATCCTAATTGTTTTAAAGCTTAGCGTGTAATCAATCACAATTTTAGCTGCCAGCCCCAAGTAAACAATTTACGTCGTTAAATATTCACGCCAAGCAATTTGCGTCGCTGAATACTCATTAACATACACTCTGAAACGTCTTCAACAATTTATTTTGAATAAAACTTAAATCAATTTATGATTTTATTACCCTTGCTTGATTTTATATGGGCTAAGTTCAACGCCCAAGAACAATTTTTACTATTTTGTAATCCTAGATATCTATAAATCAATAATAAATAAGTAACAGGTTCCAGAAGCTGAGCGCTCCGCCAAAATTAATAATATATATATATATATATATATATATATATATATATATACATATATATATATATATATATATATATTTAAATTTCTTTGAAGAATATTATACACTTTGTAATATTCTTCAAAGACTTATATACTTAACAAATCTTTAAACTTTAATAGTCATATAATATCAAGGGATAATATAAATGTTAGAAAACAGTACAAAAAATAACACAGTACACTATGAAACGAAGATAATGGAATGACATTCATCTGTCAACGTACGAACTTTTAATGTATGTAATTCTATAAGAATGAATTTTTCTGGTGTGCGTTATTAAATGATATTATTAAAATCATTTAGATACAAAACATTACATCTTATTAATATAAGAATTAGTAAAAATATGAAACATGACAAATACAAAATATGAAACATGACAAATACATTTCGAATAAAAATAAAAAATATGAAACATGACAAAAATAATAATAAAAAATATGAAACATGAAACATGACAAATACATTTCGAATAAAAATATGAAACATGACAAATACAAAATATGAAACATGACAAATACATTTCGAGTAAAAATATGAAACATGACAAATACATTTCGCAATAACCAATGCAATGCACTTGACAGCTTTTTGTCCTTATTATTAATAGAATCGCGCCATTTTTTTTGGTGTTGTCACCTCTTAAGAAATTGTTTACCCAGTTTGGTGTAACATTTGAAATTTCCACTGTCATATTTAATTTTAGAATATTTTATCTATTGCATATAAAATGCGAAGTGATGTTGTTTAAAATAAGTAGAAAATTTATCACGACATTGAACGCTAATTAATATAAATATTTTTTCTTCTCTTTTTGAATTTCTTTAGTACAGGACCTATTATTTTCAAATGTTTAAAAAAATAATTTTGTGGTTTAATAACTCACACTCGTACGAACACACGCGCACACACACATTCACACTCGCATATATTTAATAATAAAGTATTTTAATACTCATTTTAATAAATAAAATGTGACGCAAAGTTTTCAATAATTTTAACCTACATTTTTCGGCTATTGGTTGTGGTCGGAATAAACATTTACGAAATTTAACATGGCAGCCATAATAATACTTCATGTAAGGTAAATAATGCAACATATAAATCGATGCAAATATGTATCGTACTGTCGCAAGCAGATATATTTATATGCGTCGATTTCCCAGAGTTGGTGGGTAAGTTTATTCTGCTGGTAACACGGTGTTCGTAAAGCGGGGCGCTAAAAAAGGAGCGCGGTGGAGGGAGATTTTTGGCTTCAGGCGGCCGCGAAGAGATTTGTGCGTATACACCTTTTAAGTTTTTGACATTATGTAATTCTTGTTTAAAATAATAATACGTTAGGGAAGCAATAATTTGCGAAAGCAAAATAATAACCATATATATCGAGTATCTCTGGATACGTTTTTATATGAGTTGATAGGCAGCCGTACTTGTCGCACGTCTAAATTGTAGCTCAATTTAGGTTTTCCACCATCACCTAAAATTATGTATATCTCTCTTTATTCCTTATCACTTCTCTATCCTTCCTCTTCTATCCTATTCCTCTTCGCTATTCCGGTTGATATTTAAACAATTTGTTAATTGAAATATAATAAACAAATTTATAACTTGAATAATTTTCGCAGACATTACATTGCAACTTTTCACAGAATTATTTAATTCTGGTAGTCTAGTATTTTGGTTAATTGAAAGGGGCAGCTCGTGTAGGAATAAGTTCGTGTAACGTATGCTATAAAATAATTAAATACATTAATACTATTAGATGAGAACAAATGATGAGTTCGAATACTTGATTGAGAGACAGCGAATCGCTAAATAATAAAGTCCAAGCTAAAGGAATTAAACATATTTCTCGATAGATGATAGATATCGGACAAATAGTTTTTCGATAGATAACTGAAAAATAACTTCTTGATAGATACATCACTTAATGTTCAGATAGAACCGACTCTAATAAACTGATATACATATTCGTAGAAACGCTACTTATTTATACTGTGTTCAAGGCTTCTAGATTCTTCGACAGTTGTAATCATCATCATCATCATCATATATATTAATACGCTAAGGTTAAGATGTTACACTCCCTTTTTAGAAAAAACCTCACAACTAATCCACATAAATTATATATCATTTTATAGATAATTGCTTGCTCTACCGGCATCCACAACTAAAAAATTTATTATTGCTATTGTTTTTGCAAATTAATTAATTATTAAAATTATATACACAAAACAGCAATGCTGCCATCTAACGGCTCAACGTCAATATGATTGACGGTCGGTAAAATTTTTGGTTAATTTCAAATCCACTCACGTATAAATAAAGTGGCACTTTAGCTCAATGCTTTTGATACTTGCGCCTCTATATGTCAATTTTAGTAAAATATTTGTTTGATCTGTCATCTGAGCTTCATAATGGAATAAATAATGCGAAGACTTCGCACGGGTCACGCTAGTAATAATATAATACGTAGTTCGACGTATTTAAATATTGTGCATTAGAATCGATGTAAAGCAAAATTATAGCAAAATATGTATATATATATTTATATATATATATATATATATATATATATATATATATTTATATATATATATATATATATATAGGTATATATTATGTATATATTTGTTTCGAAGATCTTCTAGTAAAGGACACGTAAACAAGTTTAGCAGTTTGTTTAGAAGCTTCTCGAAGATTTTATTCGAATATAGATTTACATAGTATTTCACGATATACGATGCGTCGAAATTTCCGGGAGATTCTTTATATGAATATAGATTTAAATAGTGATGCCTCGAATATACAGTGAGGGTCAAACATAGTTTTATGACTATGTATGACGACTGTTTCTCTGGATTATTTAGCGCAAGCTAATAGTAAAGAGGCCATTTTAAAAGAAATTGCGCGTGTCATCTCTGATGTGTGACTGGAGTTTCTCCTTAAGTACGATTGCCTTGAAATGTATAAAATAGTTAACGCTGTATATAAATATAAATAGCAATATCTTTAATAAAAAAATGCTGACAATATAATTATTTTCAAGTAAAACACAAATGAACAAGAACAAATTTATGCACCAAAATGTAAAACATTTATTAACGTCAGACTAAGAAATTAAAATTAAAAGAGACTTTTTTAAATACGTAAAGCATCCAAATGTATAGTAAATCGAGATTGATGTGCATGGCACTGATTATTATATATTTTTTCAGTGTAATGGCTTTTTATGACTAAGCACTTTGTATCGTGGTTGCACAATTCCTAATTGCCTAGAAACAATTAGTCATATATAGTTTACAAATCATTTGTTGTTTTGTGTTGAATATATTTATTTATTTTGCACAAACCAATTTTTTAATTCATTTAATATGTTTTATTCACATTTTATAGAGAAACAAAATATTACATTATATTAAAAACAGTAACTTAATAATTTATATTGTTATTAATACTAAGACAGCAAAAAGTATTTTTATTTTTTTATAGGTAATATATTTATTGAAACATTATAGATTGTCAAAGCTTAACGTTAAAAAGGCAAGTATAATTGAACCTAGAAACATTTAATAATACAATAGATTAGCAAAAAAGTAACAATTGAATACAATAAATATTTCTCTAATTTCATAATAATAATTAATATAACTGAATTAGGAAGGATTAGAAAAAAGTTAAAAACAAGGATAAAAGTAAAAATTGTTTTAAAACTTGAAGGAAAGAGAATATCCTAAAGATAAATTTAATAGGAAAACTTATAAAAGATACAGTGCAGTTATAACTCTATGAGGTGTGACGTAAGTATGGCGGACTGACAATCGAGCCCTGTTACTTAAACCATACTTACATCACCCGCAATCCACATACTTACAATTGCTTTATTTCTTTTGACCATTGCACATATTTATTGGGCTACAATTTATGCACCAAAATGTAAAACATTTATTAACGTCAGACTAAATTAAAATTAAAAGAGACGTTTTTAATTTTGTAGGTTAGAAGACATCAAATATTCACACATAATGACATTTAATGATTACATCTTGATATAAGCGATCGATAATAAACTATGTGTGTCACACGTCATTGCGATTAAGCCATAAAAATGCCAATATGTGTGTCACACTCCGTCATTGTGATTACGCCATAAGAAAATTTCAAATATACATATTGATATCTTACTCTAAAGATGCGCAGAAATGTTGTGAGGAGAGGCTACCTACCGGTACACTTGTTTTAATGCTCTGAACTTCGTACTTACACTTTTTTAACGCTCTGAATTTCGTACGCCCTGATCTTCTGATTTTACTCCTCATAAAACCTCATACTGGGTGCTATATATGAAAATCGATTATTAAGGAGTAAACTCTAATCAATATTTGTACCTTATTTACCATCCCGGTCTTCCCGTCGGAAGAAAACATTGCCGAAGTTCAACTTTTCTCAATTCTCCTTGAACGAAAACCAGAGGAATTAATAAACTGATATATTATTGAGGAAGGACTGGATATGTGTTATTATTATTTATATGTCGTGAAAATAAGACATGCAAATCACAACACGATATCTAATAAACAGCAAAAAAATTTATTAACGCGTTGCTGGTCATACTAATATGACGCCTTATGGATATTTCGACACAAGCTGTATGAAGGTTTTATTTCTAGAGCTTGCATGATTACGTAATGACAACAATAAAGAGCCATAATACATGTGAAGTCAATACTTGCAAGATGGACAAGCCAACATCTCTCTTTATTCCACGAGTCTATACGCACGACTAATTCGTAGTGTGTCAAACGAAACAGAAAAATGATGATTTCCATTTAAGGTGTTTTCCAAGTAAACCGTTTTTATCTATATATATTTAAATATCGTGATAAATTGTTGATAATTAAGGTTTGTAATAAGTAATATTGTTTATGATGAAATAAGAGTAAGTATATAATGGTATTTGAAAATAATAGTAAAGTAAATATTTTAAGATTAGATTAAACAAAAAAATAATAAAAATATTATTAATACAGATTTTTACTGGCCACACCTATGTGTTTGTTCATAATAAAATGATTCCGCGCGCTCTTTATATTACTAATCTATACTCTAAGAGCATTCATATTTTATTGTTAAACCCCTAACTACAATTAAAAATACATTATTTCAGATCTCGCCATGTCGAAAAGTAAATATATATTTTTTGATACTTTACAAAGTCCTACCGACTTTGTATATTATAAATATTTAAATTTGAAACAAGTCATCGGACGCAATATGCGTAATTAGTGAGCAAGTTTATAATAAGGATAACAAGCAAGTTTATAACATTTATAACAAGGGTAAAGCTGACTTAGAAAAGCATTTAGAAACCGAAAAACCATAAAAATAAGATTCATAGTACAGCATCTGCGTAACGAATAGATGATTTTATACAATCGAATTAGAACATAAGTGTTCAGTGGAGCGTTTGGGCCACAGAAGTTCTTTGGTTTATCGTACAGTTAAACGCCATGAATATTTTAAGTCACTAGACTCCACTTTGCAAGTGTATCTACTCAGATTCTAAAATAGCGAAAGATGTAACCGATTACTGCATAAAAGCTGAAGCTATCCTAAAAAATGTTTTAGGCCCATTTGCACAAGTAAACAGTTTAAAGGACATTTCTAAACTCCGATACTTGAGCGCTGCCACATGTGGTAGCAATCACAGAGCTATTAAACTATTTCCTGCATTCGTTCAATATTTCAATCCTGAAAATGGGGGAATTCAGTTACTAGAACTACAGGCCTTACCAAACGAGACTGTTCAAACTATATCTAATTACATACAGCGTTTTGAATGACAAAAATTTGTTGCAAACATTGATTGCGTTTTCAGCAGACAATACCACTGCTAACTTTGTCGGTGGAGAGAGACGAGAAATAAACAACGTTTATAGTAAACTCAAAACAGTTACTGAAAATTACAATATGTTTGGAGTTGGATATATCGCACATATATTCAACAATTCTGCATATCACGCTATTGGATCTTTACCAATCTGTGTAAAGTATAGTGATGCAATTGCACAACCATTTTTCTATCTTTACAGTGTCTACAGAATATTTAAAAAATGTATGTTCCGAATTAGAAGTGAATTTTAAACAGATGTTTAACCATTGAATATATTTGGCGTTAATTTTGTAGAAATTCATTATTCACAATTAAATGAAACTACGTGATGTAGTATTATTTCTACTATCTTTAATTTCTTTACCACGACCTAGGTTTCGTTGTATTACAAAATTTTCAGGTGGGATATTAGCAAAGATCTATGCTAATATCCCACTTGAAGATGTTGTAATACAACGAAAGCTAGGTTGTGGTAAAGAAATTAAAGAAAGTAGAAATAATACTACATCACGTAGTTTCATTTAATTGTGAAAGATGTTTAACCATTAAAAATTATATGGCTGTTTCTATATCTCACCATAGAGAGAATCTTGCAAATGTACGAGTTATTAAAATCATACTTTCTTACATTGAGTTATCCGCCCTGGACATTGAAAATGTTTTCCTAAAATGGTTACTCAGGGTTTTATTTATGGCTCTTGCACTCATTCATGTACATATTCTAAAGCCGAATGAAACGTAATGAAAGTACAGATGTTTCCGTCAATGAAGTGATTGACATATGTTTTCAAGTAGTGGATAATATAACTAAAAGACAGAGCAGTAAAATTTTTGCCCAATAAAAGTGATTGGCATTTTATGGGGTTTATTGAAGACTAGTCACAAGGAGGTGAAAGAATTCAAAGAAAACATGGAAAATATGACTACTTAAACTCCCGGACAAGTGAATTTCCTACCGGATTAAAACACTTCCAGTGGATGACTTTAGCTCATATTCTAAGCTGGGAACAAGCAGGAAAAACTTTGGAGATTTTGTCTAGAAAAACGTAAAGCCAAATGATAGTAATTTTTTTGCTTAGTGGCAAAACTTCGTAACATATTTAAAGAAACGCAAGGATGGTGCTGATTTTAAAAATTTACTGGCACATCAAAAACGGACTCTTTATTTTAAATCATTTAGTAATGACGAAGTTCATTCCAAACTTCTGAAATTGGCAGAATATTATTTTGCAGTTCCAGGTCACAACGCTAACGTTAAAAGAGTTTTATGGCTGATAAATGAAAAAGTGGACTAAAGAACGCAATAAATTACAAACAGATAATTGAATATATTTGGCGTTAATTTTGTAGAAATTCATTATTCACAATTAAATGAAACTACGTGATGTAGTATTATTTCTACTTTCTTTAAGTTCTTTACCACGACCTAAGTTTCGTTGTATTACAACATCTTCAGGTATTAGCATCTTTGCTAATAGCCCACCTGAAGATGCTAATAGCCCACCTGAAGATGTTGTAATACAACGACAAGTTCAAGAATTTGAAATTCTTATTTTTTGACATTGTAATATTCCATGTTTAGGTAATTGCTAGAAATTCCAAAAAGCAGATAGCATTTTAATTTTAATTGATACCTTTTTGTTAATTTACCCAAAAGAATGGATAGAATATTTTCTTTAGTTAATGAAAATTTCTAGTTTTTTTTTGTTTTGTCAGAAGAGAGCTATGTTTGTTTTTTATTTAATTTTATCTACATATAATCTACAGAAAGCTGAACTGTAGGAATAAAAAGTATAGTACTGGTTGTTAAATTGTTGTAGTTAATTTAGTAACAAAACTGTGATTTAGTAATAAATAATGATTAATAAACAACTTTAATACAAAGCATAGCGAGTTTCTTTTTTAATTTAAGTGATGTTCTCTTTTAAAAACGTATGTCTGGCTTTAAATATATATATATATATATATATATATATATATATATATATATATATATATCAAGCTTTTAGGGCAAAATGTCCAGCCTAATGCACTGCAGAGTTCGGCTTTTGTATATTAGAGCCTAGCAACCCTAGTTCCAATGACACTCGTGCAAAATGAATTTGTATCTTTTATAAGATACTCTTCTCACTCGTAGACTACGGCATCGGTAACATCGTAGAACCTAATGAGCGAACGAAATATATTTAAAAAAGGATAAATTCGGCAAATTTCATCATATTATGGAATTCCCGCCATGATTTGCGTTGATGCTAACTGGGATCACTCTGATCCCACAAACAACGATGTCCGTGCACAAGACTAATAATAAATTTTTCGACGTCCATGGTGATTCGTTTGTACGAAAATGTCAAATATTCTCAACAAAATGGGATACGTGTCGGGCGATGGAACTATACGGTTGTATACGCACGACTAAGGCTTGTTCACGTTGGTTCGTGAACGCGGTGGCGGGCGCGGCCACCAACTATCAAACACATAGATAGCATAATATGCAAGTGTTCACGTACAAAACGCAGGTGCGGTGGAAGTAGAGGGCAAGCTAGCGGCTTGCGCGTGCGGTGCGCTCGCGCCAATATTAAACGTGTGAAGTTGGTTGTGTGTGTTCATGTCAAACTAGCGACGGAGCGCGCGATTAACGCGCGGCTTCAGGTAACATCAACCAGTTTGAACTTGTCGCTAGAAACGATAGCACGTTCAATACAGAAGAATTTATCAGTGCTATTCAGGCTAGAACTCCAATTTGGCAAAGCAAACACCGTATCATATGAACAGAAACGTTCTTAATAAGCTATGGAAAGAAATTGCTGAATTGTTTCCTAATATGGAGGGTGAGTAAATGAAATTGATTCATATTTATAGGTATTTTAAACTTTTTTATTTTTATATAGGTATATTATGACGTTTTTATTTTTATATAGGTATATTATGACAGGCTACAAAAGCGACGAAAATAAAGGTAATAATGACGGTTATGTATTATATTAAACGATTGATCTCCCAAAAATTATCTCGTGAATAGCTTCCGTATTTGTTTAGCTCGATTTGATTGTTATTTCTTTCAGTTCGCTGACTTTGGTACGTGAGATGCAGAGTTTCAAAGTCGTTTTGATTATCGTAACCATCTATATAAATTATAACATTATTCAATAAGCAAACGGTTTTGATGATAAGCCGAGCATGTTTGATATTAGTTTCAATGGGTTTTAAGAAAACTCTCCATTTATTGCATAAAATTCCAAATGCACATTCCACGGTTTTTCTCTAGATTCTATAATCTTTGTGGGTATGGACGCATTAGATACTCTTTAAGAAGATAAACTTCAACGCCTACTATAACATATGGAGCTGTGATGTGAGAATTGGATAGTGATCTTGATTCTGGAATATTAAATGCGCCTGTTTCCAGTAACCGTTTAAGCACCGATGCATTGAATGTACCGCCATTGCTTTGCTTTCCTCTACCTCCTACTTCAATAGTTAAAAATCTCTTCTTCGCATCAGCCACAGCTTGTAAAACAATAGGGAAAAAAATCCTGTAGTGAATGATAAAAAATACCGATCCTAATCTATCAGGTCGTTTCACTCTACAATGCTTCCCGTCCAAATGCCGATGCAGTTAGGAAAGTTCCACATGTACTTAAAATAGAATGCACTATTCTTAAGCTGATCTTTAGATGGTTGCGGCATGTAGACATTTAAGTTTTCTTCCAAATAGCTTCACACGTACTATAAAGAATCTCAGAGTCTTTACTAACACCCAAACGAAAGCTTTGAGTCAGAGATCGAAATGCCAGTCCGGTGAAGAGATATCTAAAACGTATTTAAAAAATATTATTATACTGTAAAATCTAAATATATAAATACTTATTAGTATAAGAAACTAAAATTAGGTAGGGCACAAATACTAAACAATAAATATTTTTAATTTGCTTATAGAAAAAGCCTTGAGAAAGAAATGAAAGGACATTCGGGACCAACTTAAGAAAGAGATAAAACAAATTCCGGTTCCTCGTTCTCTTGATGCTGAAATTGATGAAAGTGATGCTTTTCGCTTCATCATAGCCATATTTTCAAATGTTCCTTCAATTTCATCTAAATTGCCTTCATTTACCCCAGAAGTAAATGAAGGCAATTTAGAAGAAATTACTAATGAAAACTTTAACAGTGAGCGGTCTCCAACTCCTCAGTCATTAACTGGTTCATCTATATTTTCACAATATAGGACAAGAGATTAGACAGGAATTTAGGGAATTAGAGAAGAAAAAGAAGATAGATTTATTACAAATTAAACTGTCGCAAAGCAGCGGAAGTCAAAAGCGAGACTGCAAAGATCTGTTATTTTTAAAAAGATTATTGTTTTATATGAAAGAATTAACTCCTATACAAAAAATACGTGCAAGAAACAAGATTACAGTTTTGCGTTATTCACTACATCCATAACATCTTTATGGTAAGGCACGGCTTATAATGGTTACAATATTTACGAATCTAATACAACAAATTATGGAAATTAAACAAACTTTGTAGAATCGGTGACGAAAATAATAAACAAATATAATAATTAGGTGGAACCTTGTTTGGATTTGTTTTATTTTAATTATATAAACTAATGAATAATAAGTATTAAATGCAAAAAAATTTATACTCATCTTATAGTTACAAAGTCTTCCTTCGGGCGTTAGACTTTTATGAAAATTTGTGTCTCGGTGTGAAATCTCACTCCTTATTGAATCTAGTATGTAATCAAAATAGTGGACAGTCATTCTGGTATATCCTTAAAACCTTGAAGGATGTTCTATCAAAATTTAGTATAAGGCGTGAAATTCACCATACCGTTCTGTTTCTTTATTAATTTCGTGCACACCAATTCTACTTTTTGTCAGCTCCCATTTTAGGTAAGAATTTTCGATTAAAAATAAAAGATTGTCGTCCATGTTTACAACCACTAATAACACGTCCCACTTGCGTAAACGCCTGGCGGCGAATGTGAAATGTGAACACGAGCTCGCCAAGACCACCCTGCCCGGGCTTGCCCCTGCACTCACGTTTTCTACGTGAACAAGCACTAATTCGTACCCAGTCTGCGAGCTCCTATAGTAACTGCTATTGTAAATTCCGTGCATAATCGTACGTATTCGTACTACTTACTCCATTTCTTATGAAAACTTATCCAAAATGCACTCGGCCTAACTCGTAATCAGCGAAATTCGGTCAGTAACTGAGATATTTTTATGGGACCTATTTTTGCAGGAGATCTAAGTTAAAGTATTTAACCGTTTTAGTGCCATGGTTTTTTACTCATATATACTTAAAAATGCCAAAGAAATCTTTTGTTTTTGATGTCATTTACCCTTGTCTCGAAAAAAAAACTGTATCTCGTCCAAAAATTATCCAATTTTAATAATTTTTTCGGTGTTTTCTTAATAAAAACTTGTACAAGGATAATAAAACACAAAGAAATTATGGAAATATATATAAGAAAAATTATAACAAAAACTGAAATCAAGGTCACATCGTATTTTCGCAGTCCAGTATATGGTCCGTATCAGCAAAATAATTGTTATCGTCACTATTATCACTATAACTCAAAATTTGCATTTCGCCAAATTGTGAGCGCACCACAATGTCACTCCCATTATCACTTTCTTTACAACTTGAAAAACGTTTCACTCGAATTATTTTCGTATTCCGACATTATGGGTTAAAAATGTTTGTTAGTGTTATTGTAATTACTAATAATATTATAATTTGAACTTTATGTAACAAGCGATGCGTACGAGCGACCTCCCCTGCCGCGCGCTAAACAGTAACTGAGTTCGCGAACGCCATCGCGCTCGTGGCAAATTTAGTTAGTTCGCACACGAGCGCGATGGCGCTCGTCGGCACTCTAACTGCTAATAACAAATGATCGATTTTTTCCCGACGATTGTCAATGGTTTGCTTTACGCATAATGGTAGCAAAGCATCCGCATATTACTCGTGTACCATCTTGCCTGTGACGCTGCGTTTATCTCTGAACACAGTGTCAATGTTGAGGCTGTTATCTAAAATGATACTAGATATACCCGCAACTCCGTTCGCATGAAGTTCACTGATGATTGATGTTTATAATAACCATTATTCGTAAAAATATTGACAATGGATGAACGATGAATGGATAAATATCGACACAACATAGATTTGTTTTTTATATCAACATTGGGAGGCAATTCAGTAAATTCGACGATAAAAAAAAACGAATGTGCTTTAGACCGCACGACTGAAGTAAAACTTCAAATTCACAAAATATGAACTTTAAAATGAATTTACAATTTTATTCACTTTAAACGTAGAATATTTAAAGCATTGAACAAAATAATAATTTATAAAATTGTTCAAGAACGAAATGAAGTTACAAAATAATAAAACAATCACCGTTCGCGTAACGCTAGCAAACTCGCATATATATGTATATATATATATATATATATATATATATATATATTCATGCACTGGCTATGAGAGGAAGAGAGAAAGAAAATGCGCGCGCGCACTGCTCTCTCTTGCTCCTACAGTGTGATACAGACAATAGGCTTGCACTGTGTCTTAGATATACGAAACATAACTGGCTATGAGAGAAAGAGAGAAAGAAAATGTGTGCTCGCACCTCTCTCTCTTGTCCCTACAGTAATATACGAAACGTAACTCTCTCTCTTTCTGTCTTCAATAACTTATATCTCCCTCTCAACTTCCCTTCACCTTGCTCAATCGCACTTTTCGTAACGCACTCGTCACGCATTCACCAGCTTACTTCCCAAGTCAGGCGTGCGTAAAGAAGTTTTACTTCAAAAATCGGGTAATAGAGTTTGGCATTGCATATACATAACTATTATATACATCCAATAGTTAATTACACCACCCAATAGTTAGAGGATGAAAGAATTCGTTACGTTGAACGGAAACCATAGTTTCGTCGCATCACATAAATTCTGTTTAGTAAAAATTTTGACAATTTTGAGTTTCGATCGACAGTTCTCGTCAAAATTTATCGATTTCGTGTTTAAAACATTAGTATGGAATGGTTATGGTGAATATGTATGGTATCAAAGTTAAAAGTTAAGAAAACTTAATACAATGTTGGCTTATACTCGCAAAAAAGTCAAATCAAACTATAGAAATTGTATAAGGTTGGAAAGATCTTCTCAAGTGATACACATAAAACACCATGTGACAGAGTGAATTGGTGCCGAGTACGTAAAAAAAATTACTCGTTAACGTACACATATTCACGAAAAACACAAGTCCGTGTTTCCGACAGAGCCACATCCCGATTTTAAAAATTTTTTTGGAACGAAGTTCTTTTAAGCAACTTACAGCAGAGCGAATCTGCAGAAATCGTCACGTAAGGAAAAAGCGTTATGCCCCCTCCAGGCTACCTTTATCTCTGTCTCTTTCTCTTTTTATTACATACGGTTGTTATATACGGTATGTACACACATACCATACGGTATGTACACACACGTGCGAGTATAGACATTCGAGCAGCAAGCATTGTGAGCTATATAACCTCAATTCTACTTGTAAATATTATTTAAACTTATTTTTTTGAAGTAAAACTTGACGAGAGCGTTACGAAAAGTGTGATTGGGCGAGGCGAACGGAAGTTGAGAGGGAGATATAAGTTAGTGAAGACAGAAAGAGAGGTGCGAGCACACATTTTCTTTCTCTCTTCCTCTCATAGCCAGTGCATAATATATATATATATATATATATATATATATATATATATATATATATATATTTATATATATATGTATATATATCTATATATATATATATATAAATTTTTATATATATATAGATATATACATATATATATATATATATATATATAAAAAATATATATGCGAGTTCGCTAGCGTTACGCGAATGGTGATTTTTTATTATTTTGAAATTTCATTTCGTTCTTGAACAATTTTATAAATTATTACTTTGTTCAATACATTAAATATTCTACGTTTAAAGTGAATGAAATTGTAAATTCATTTTGAAGTTCATATTTTGTGAATTTGAAGGTTTACTTCAGTCGTGTGGTCTAAAGCACACTCGTTCTTTTTTTTTATCCAATCATCTGCCATCGCCAATCATCTACCAGACCATTTCCAATTCGGTACGTATTTATTTGCATTATAAATTATAAATGATTGCTATATCATTTACTAAACATTAAAAATTTATAAATTACAAAAAATTTTCGGGAAATTTATTTATTTTCATTATTACTTTATTATTTATTAAATACTTAAAATTAATAAATTACCATAAATTGTGAGCATATTCATTTATTATCAATAATTAATTAAACTTTATTTAGATTATTAAAAAGTTGGAATAAATAACCTTAAAAAAATATAAAAGATGAAATTCTAATTTTTAATATATTATATTAAAATTAATCTTAAATTTAATTTATTTTTAAAATTAAAATAATTAAGTATAAAGTTAAATAACTTTTAATTTAATTCAATTTTGAAATAATTAAAAATGTTTAATTATTTTTAATTGAATTAATTTTAACATGGAATTTTATGCTAAAAATAATGTTTTCTTATTTCATAAAACAATCTAAATAAAGTTTAATTAACAATTAAAATAAATGAATATGCCGGCAATTCATTTATTTATTAATTTTAAGTATTTTGTTATTTTTTTACTTATTTAGAATTTTTTTATATATAATTTATAATTCACTCTTTTATATTTAATTTTTTTTATAAATGGCTATTTTTCCTAAAATACTAAATGAAATTTATTGATTTTAAATCCTTACTTTACATTTCTGCTTTGAAAAAATGATAAAAAATAACATAAAATCATTGATCTAAATATGACAACGCCAATTCATGTGCGCCATCTATTGCAATTAAACGAAACTAGTTCGTCACACGGCCGACTGTTGCGATTGTTTATTATGCTTAAACAGCTTGGAATTTATGTAAAATAATGAAAAAAATGATTTTTATACAACAAAAGGCAATTATAAGGTGGAGATACAATTACATTATACTACATAGGTGTGTCAGGAAGTATTCGAAATTAAGGTGGCTTAATTATATCCATTTCACGCTGTGCCAATCACTTTTAATTTATTCCCAGCATCGGAGCTTGCGTACTTGTAGTTGTCGGCGTTGGTAAGACGATTACGACAAACACCGATATATACTTCATCAGCGATGAAAAGGTTAAGATTTAAAAAAGTTAAACTTATCTTAAATAAATTATAATGTTATAATACTCTCCGTCTACATACAGGCACATATTTATGGTATGTTTCCGAGAATAATTTACCCTGTTCTCGTATTTTATATTACTTTACCATTTTATATTACTTTACCATTTACCCACTTGACTTGATTATATTATTTGTTTTTTACACACCCGTTGAGCAAGACGCACTGAAATCCCTCAATTTAATTACCTTGTGCTGCTCTTTTTAAAGCCACAAGCATTTCATAACATACTTTTGTCGCCTACCTCGTCTGAATTCTTTAGTTACACCAACATATCATCAAAACTTGCTAATTGGATTAAAGTTCTGCGCGCCGCTAAGTTAATTAAAGCTTGACGAGCTTCACAGCTTCGTTACAGACACTTCGCGTTCTAAGTGTTAATTAATATTCTTTTAACGAGTATTCTTTATGGCTGAACAATACGCATGTCTTGTGAATTTGGATTGAACATTCGATAGTTACTCGAAAAAAGGAATCGCTATGTCGGATACTGCTACAGTTATTTTAACGTGAAAATATCTTTGGAATCGACATCAAGTATGGGGAGGCTATCGTGCCCAAATGAGCGATAGTTTTTATCAAACTCCGTCAAATTATTCAAAAGTTACGAGCTTCATAGTTGCGAGGCAAACACTTCGCGTTTAACTTTATTAGTATTCTTTTAACGCGTATCCTTTATGGCTAAACAATATACGTGTCTTGTGAATTTGGATTGAACATTCGATAGTTACTCAAAAAAAGGAATTGCTATGTAGGATACTGCTACAGTTATTTTAACGTGAAAATACCTTTAGAATCGATATTAAGTATGGGGATGCTATCGCGCCCAAATGAGCGATAATTTTTGTCAAATTACTTAAACCTTACGAGCTTCATAGCTGCGAGGCAAACACTTCGCGTCTAACTTTATTAGTATTCTTTTAACGCGTATCCTTTATGGCTGAACAATACACGTGCTTGTGAATTTCGATTTAACTCTCAATAGTTATTTGAAAAAATGGAATGGCTGTGCGTATACTGCCACAGTTATTTTCATAAGACCGCCAATCGTGTGTAGCAAGTACGTTGTAATTAATTAATTACTGAATAGGGTTGTGGTATGAAAAGTGAAATGGAGGGTTAATTTTGCATGTGTGCAATGCGCAACGTCCAGCAGCCACGAGTATTGGAAGATACTGCCAAAAACTTTTATCCTTTTAAACTAAAACTAAACTCCCTTTAAAATTAAACTAAGGTGGCGATGCTATGTCTGTCTTTAGCCGAGCTATTGAAGTTTGAAATTACTTCAATAAAAACTATCGCTCATTTATGCGCAACAGCCTCCACGCACTCGACATCGATTCTAAGTATATCGACATTGATACTTCATATTCGTTGTGAATTGAGATGTTCAATACTATAAATATAAAACAGATTTAAGCCACTTTGCCTATTGTATTTTATTTTACCCGCAAAACTGAAGTAAACATTTGTAAATTGTTATGAAAAGTAAAAAACTTTAACCATATAATAATATTTAACTAATAATGGAGAAAAACACAAATTTAATAAAAGAGGTGTATTTAAGTAAGAAAAAGCAATAAAACCAAACATTAATATGTATCAAACACATTACTTAAAAAAATTTATAAAGTACCCTTTTAAGTTTTTTGATTGTTCGCTTTCATAAGCGTTTAGCTAAAAAACTTATTTCGTGTGTACCTTTTTTTCTATTCTCGTGACTGACAAATCTTTTACAAGACAAAAATATTGCATTGAAATTTTGCAACATTGAAAACGTTGATTCTGTTTATATTTATAATTATTTGTTTGAAATATGAGGGTAAGTAAATTCAAAATTTCAGGATAAACTATGGAGTTTATCCTCACCGTCTAGATAATATATTTCTAAACCTGATTGTCTCCAGTGTAGGATGTTATATCTTAAGTTTTTCTCTCTGTTAGTCGGACTTACTGACAGTTAAAAATGTATTTCTGTTTCTCATTAACTGTCAGTCGAGTCGGAACAAGAGTCTACTTTACCAATCGTGCCCCATTGCACGGTTTAATCGCTAAAATATCCATACGAAATACATTTTTAACTAGCAGTAAGTTCTATTAACAGTCCTGACCGTGTGTGGTGCTTACGGGCGTAAAATAATTCAGTGAACTTACATAGCTAATTATATAGTACCATAGTTATTTATAAAGGCCGTAATTTATTTTTAGAAAGAGTATGCAATCTCTGCGTTTTAAAAGTAAGTTATGATAGGGTATTGCATTGCTGATACACGGCACTATTCTGTTCGGGTTAAATAGCCGTGAGTATTAAATGCAATTTTTATTTGCTCTTAATATAATAATTTTACATTTTTTATTATCCTAACTAATGTAACTAATTGAAGTTTTATTAATTATAATCAACTTTGCTAACATTTAATAACATAAATACAATTTCTTTAACGAAAACTAGTTCAAAATTAAATAGCTTTGCTGAAAAAAAAATAAAGAATAATCAGCTATCATTAAACATATTTAAAAGTTTGGTAACTTATAGGAATATATTTTAACAAACAATGCAAATGAATTTAAACATTAGTCAACAAAAAAAATCTAAGTAGTAAATACGTTTTGGTTATGAAATACTGAGTTTTTTACTTTATAATAACCGCATAAAAATTACTAGAAAATAGTTTTGGAAAATTAAAATATATAATATCAAATAAAATGATTATATAATCAGACTCAGACCTACAATTTTTGCATTCATAAAATAATGAATTTCTTTTGGCACATCTAGCACGAGCCCACATTTTACAAGGAATGCATTGCAACCATTCCTCACCAGGTGCATTCTCAGAACAGTTTTCAGTGGATTCTAAATCAAAGGTGTCTTCCTCGTCAGATGAGTAGTCCGAAACTTTTAAATTTTCCTATTTTTTCTCATTCAAATTCTTTTCACATATTTGTTTTCTTTATACAATTTCTCGATTTTTTTTAATTTTTTTAGGTTTCATTTTCTTGTTCAAAGCCACTTTATATTTTTTCCATTAAATTTTGTTTTTCTGGTGTATATATACATATAATACTTATGGTTTTCCGGTTGTTTTTCAAGTTTCTTTTCGCAAACCTCTTTAGGAAACAGTCTCACTTGTTCCGCTGGCGTAAAGAATGTAGATGGTACATATGTTAAGTCACGCATAATTGAAAAAATTTAACACCTGAATATCAGCTAGGGTTTCGCTGATAGTTTATTTTACAGGTGTAATATGATCTACTGCTGCACTTAGTGAATATTGCCTTGTTCAGAATCATTGGTTGTAATATTCTAAAGAATTCCAGAAATTGAATTCGGTCGGTCTGTGACTTATGGTCCACTAAATTCTGAATCTGGGAATATATTTTCATTTAAAGGCGAAATACCCGAGCATCGAAAGTCACCTTGTATGTTTTCAACTATTGCAGCTTGTGGAAGGTCTGTTTGATTAATTCAATAATGTCATATATGGTAATGGTCTTACGTGCATGCGAGGCTAACCAGTTATCAGCTACTGATTTTTTTCTTTAAAGACCTAAAGACTGAACGATCCAAAGTTGCAGTTTATGACTGCAATGTGGCGGGAATCATAAGACTGTGACGCCATTTTCGTTAAAGTAATCTATAACACTAATAGACAAATGTGAGTCGTGATTATCTAACAATAATAAAATAGGTTTTCCTTTCGAAAGTTTGGCGAATTTGACAAAATGTTTTGTAAACAATCTGGTGGATTTGTATCGCCATCAAAACCCACAGGTCTTCCTCTGAAAATATGTAATGTATTCGTAGAAAAATAAAAAATGGAGGAACTGAATTCCCGAATGCAGAAACTGCAATAGTCACCACCGTTTCACGTTCACCGGATGTCAAATTTGCTAATCCTTTGGCACCCCATCGTGGAATGATTTTGTTTGGAGCGTGCCCAGTCGTTACTTCGGTCTCGTTGACATACCATATATCACCAGGAGTTAGAGTTAAGCGCAAAACACTTTTCAAATTATCGAAAAATAAGGAAACGACATCGCTCGAGAGAGGCTTGTAGCTTGTGATGATCGTATGGATAACGTTTCAGGGATAACGTATGTACATTCACTGAAGGCGAAACTTTCCTACGCGACTTTTGTTATGCGCTGGTGATTGATTGTTCGGTGACCGTTCTACGATCCGAACGCTATCTCGTTCACTTCAATGTTATTAAAGTTATGAGCAGTTAGTCTACTTACCCATATAGCCCACTAGCCCCGGTCTGTCCTACGTTCTCCCAGCTTCCTTCCACAAAGAACTATTACGTGACTCATAAATTGTAAAGCATGCATTAGTGTCTATCTTGGAATTATCTGAAGAGGCTGCCGAAGCTAATAATACAAATTTGAAGACATTTAGACAAGACCATACTCGAAAAATGGCTCGAAAACTAATACTGATTTAATGAATATATTCATGTTACAGTCAGACCCCTACGGTACCAGCATGCCGAAGCAGCCTATAATAGGTTACCAGGCTACGGAAGCACGGGAAAACGGTTGTTTGAATAGTCAGGTAAAAGGTTTGTTAGTAGCTTAGAAAATCTTGTGATCATCATGTATCTTATTTTGTTTGAAAAATCAGAGTTTTTCCTTTATTCAATGTTATTTTTTGTAAATTATTCACGTTTTTTTTAATATAATTTTTATTTTAGAATATTAGACATCACTGTCAGTTTATTTAAGGATACAATTAATTGTGCTTAATGTAAATTAACATGGACATTGAAATATACCATTATTTACATTTATTTAAATTTTCTTTTTCTTGTATTTATAATCAAATTATTGATGAGCATTTTGTATAATATAATAAATTAAGCAAAATAACACTTTAATTTATCATTTGCAATCGTCTTAATACAATTATAATCCTTCATTTTCGAATTATCTATTTTTGTAATCGAGGACTTAACTAAGAAATTAATTAGCAAATTTTTATTTCATCATGTTGTCTAAGCAATCATTAAAGTTATTATTATAATTGCGTCATATATAAAGTTTATTTATACTTATGTTTTAATGTTTATATGTATAATATGCAAAGTATATGTAGATATGTGTTATATATTTATATAGAATATCTACGTTGCTTAACAATAAGTAATGTATACATATAAGTAATATGTATAGCATATGTAGATAGGTGTCATATATTTATATAGAATGTCTACGTTGCTTAACAATAAGTAATGTATACATATAAGTAATATGTATAGTATATGTAGATATGTGTCATATATTTATATAGAATGTCTACGTTACTTACCAATAAGTAATGTATACATATAAGTAATATGTATAGTATATGTAGATATGTGTCATATATTTATATAGAATGTCTACGTTACTTAACAATAAGTAATGTATACATATAAGGAGGAATTATGTTGTTGTGTCTAAACAAAGACTCGCTGGGCGACACTTGACCGCTCTCGACGAAACGCCAACAGAGCTCTCAGCTTTCAAGTACGTAGACGAGTTTCATTTCTAAAAGGTTATGTAACTAACGCGAGTGACAGTCGTTATGTGACGGAAGGTTAAATTGCTTTTTTAAAAACAATACTTTAATTAAAACTAATTTATTATAAAAGAAAATAAAAATATACAAAGATACAGGGACGTTGCTAGTACAAGTATTACAAGTAAAGTGTGTCTTTTTGCTTAAGTATTGAGTATCTATAGTCTACGGTTTTTAGACAACATACAGATAACATACGGAAAGTAAATGATATTTCAAATATATTATCGATGGTACAAATATATATTGTTGAATATATTTGTTGTCAATTTTGTAGAAATTCATTATTAACAATTAAATGAAACTACGTGATGTAGTATTATTTCTACTTTACTTAAATTCTTTACCACGAACTAGGTTTCGTTGTATTACAACATCTTCAGATGGACAATTAGCAAAGATATTTTATTTAAATAAAGTAGAAATATTTATTTATTAGAATAAAGTAGAACTAAACTAATTTAATTTGAATAAAGTAGAAATAATACTACATAACGTAGTTTCATTTAATTGTTAAACATGTATTTATTTGACAGATAGATATTTTTGGTGATATGGACTAATCGTTGGCAATATTTACTTTGAAACAAACTTAGTACTTTTATTTGTGGGGATGATTACTAAAACTGATTACAATACAATTTATTACAAAAGTGTGGTTATATAATATTTGGAAACTGAAATAGGATGTGATGTTTACTCTGAAGCAAATCGTTTACTTTATTTATGAAAGTGATAACCGAAATTTATTACGAAGGGTTGTTATCAGGGTTGCCATATGTAAAATCGCTTTTTCCGGGACATTTCTACTACTATTTATATAAATACCAGTTATTTAAGAAAAAAAACAGTTTGACTCGACAAAAGGTTTTTTTGAACCCAAAAAACATTCAGATTAATGAAAATAAATAAAAAAGTAGTTTTCTTTTGCCAAAATACAAAGTGAACGTTTTAATAAAGTTTATTGACTTATTAAATAATTATAAGTAGTTTAATATAAAAATAGTAGTTATGTTAATCACATTTATCCAAATTACTAAAAGCTAATATTAATATTTGGCAAAAGAAATTTGTCCTGCCAAATAATCTTATTTAATTTCAACTCGAAGCTTAGCTTTCGTAGATTGACAATGACAATAATATTTAATTTATTATATTCATGTTTTGTTTAGTTATTTAAATAAATTGAAGTTGAATTCTGACTCTTCGCAATTTATTTGAATTTAAATTTATGCCTTGATTTGATGCGTAATCATATGACTCCGGTCTTTCCATTGATCAATCTAGCAAAATGTAACGCAGTTATGGCATGTATAGGTTTTTTTTAAAGACAATTTTTAAGAATGACCATAATTTTTTACATTACCGGGACAAATTTATTACATTTCTGGACACGGGACAATATCATAAATTCCGGGACAATTCCGGACATCTGGCAACCCTAGTTGTTATTTAACACAGTTTCTCATTTATTTTTTATGTTTAATATGATGGAAATATTATGATGTTTTTATGTAATGAAATATACTATTATACCTACGAGTAAGAATATATTTCTTACTCGTAGCTACAAACTAGCTACAAACTAAATAACACTGAGGGTTACCATGACTAACAATGCCTTAACTTATTAATATCTAACAATGGTCTCTCTTGTAAATCGAACAATGGTCTCACTTCTTAACAAGTGAAACTACCCATACATATCTGGTTACTTCAAACAATGAAGCACGTACGAGTATAAGAACCCCAGGCCACACATCAAGCGGTTCTTTTCGAACTATAAATATTAAACAATTGTTAAGTTTTTGAAAGCAACATTATTACTTATACAATTCAACATCATGTTTATCAGTTTTGTCTCAATTGTTATAAATAAAAAGTTTTATCACTTTTGTATAATTTATTATAAATAAAAATTTTGTCAGTTTTGTCTTAATTATTACCTCATCACGAGCAGTTTTGTAATAAGATTTATATAACATGTTCAATCAATATATTTAACCTAGTCTAGGTTATGTGGTAAAATATAGGGCACGTGACACAACATAATTGTCACACTATAGTTATCTAGGCTTGCCATCCGTCCTATTTTCCCCGGGCACTGTCCTATTTTTAAAGTGTCCGGGGTTTTAAAGAAAGCAATTTTTTAATATTAACGTATTTATTTAATCTATGGACTAATGAAAGAAATAAACAGTAATCAAAAACTGTATTTTGCATTGTTAAGACAAAATATAAATTTACAATGACTTGCTATGAATTTTAAAACTCATAGCAGTTTTCAAATTTATTTTACTGTCCATTTCATTTTTGAAGTTCGTTGCTATAAGTTTTATCTGTTTTTTTCAATATCAGAGTTTAAATTAAAGAAGTGGATTGGATTTTTTTAATCGTTTATGCAATAAATGAAACATTATAACGTTTTATATGCTATCATAGGTACAATACTTTGTTTGGGTTCAGTAAGATAAATAAGACTTGATAAGACGAAATAATCTTGATTTATATTACATGATAAATATTGTTTCATTTTTATATTATATGAGTTTTTATTTTAATAATTTAAGTGATGAGAAAATATCCGGGGATTTTAGTTCACAACTTTTAGTTTTCTGAATGTTAGTTTGGCTAGCATATATTCGCCTGAGTACCACTGACCGATTTATACGCAACGCAGACGAACTACTTTTGTAGGTGGTGAGTCGGCAGCCGACAATTGCTGACTTTAGTCGTAGAAGGTCGATGACCGTGTTTCTTACGACTCAATGCGTAGGTCAAAAGGCGCGCACCACCATCTACATATCTTCCGTCTCCGTCAGCGTGTATTCATTCGTATATTTTATCCTTATCGTTAGCGCATTTTAACTTATAACGTTCGGATTGGCAAGAGTCGGCCGAGTATTAAATAAACGTATTAATTATTAACTAGCGTGACCCGTGCGAAGTCTTCGCATTATAAATTATTCAACTCAATTTAATAAATCAAAATTGATTGCAGGTATTCAATTCATTTCTAATTTTGCACACTGCTTATTACGTTTTTATTCCATTATGAAGCTCAGGTGACAGATCAAACAAATATTTTACTAAAATTGACATATAGAGGCGCAAGTATCAAAAGCATTGAGCTAAAGCGCCACTTTATTTATACGTGAGTGGATTTGAAATTAAACAAAAATTTTACCGAACGTCAATCATATTGACGTTGAGCCGTTAGATGGCAGCATTGCTGTTTTGTGTATATAATTTTAATAATTAATTAATTTGCAAAAACAATAGCAATAATAAATTATTTAGTTGTGGATGCCGGTAGAGCAAGCAATTATCTATAAAATGATATATAATTTATGTGGATTAGTTGTGAGGTTTTTTTTAAAAAGGGAGAGTAACATCTTAACCTTAGCGTATTAATATATATGATGATGATTAACATGTGCTACATTTACTCCGATTATTGTCCGAGAGATTTATTGTCAGTGGTTTTGTTGCATTATACGATTTAGAATTATCCGCACATAATTGGGCAGAAAAACGCAACAGTGTGTCCTAGTATCGTTTTAAGCAGAACCCAACCAAATACAACAGTCTGTGTTATTGTCGAGAAGATAGGGAAATATTTAATGACCTATGAATATTACCAAGTGCAAGGCGCGATCTGCTCAGGAATTAATATAAAATTAATTATTTATTTTACAGCGAAATAAATAATTTCATCAATAAATACTTGATAAAAAGAGATGCTTAGTGCCGCTATTTGTGTATTTAATGTTCGAAAATTGCAAGGACAAGTTTTTCGATAAATAGCACATGTTTATCCGCTCTAGGTTTCCATCCTGAAATCGCTCTTGTAATAGATTTTCAGCAATGATATATTAGTCTATCGTCCCGAAATGGATCAAGGACGCAGCGGGGGCGTGAATAAGGAACCTTAAAATGGTACCGATAAAAAAGATTTATATTTATAATAGTGATAAACGCTTATAATAATGCTTTCGAGAGCGAAATAATGAGGTAATCGTGTGTGATGTAAATGACTTTATAGATATTTATTTTATATCGACGAACATGTAAGCGTTTGGAAATAAATTTTCTTGTCCTACTTGAAAAGTTATACGAATGACGGCAGTGTCAACATGACAGGACCGACTGTGATGACGTCACTTTGCCTATAATCTAGTGACTTTAGGCCTAAATATGACTTCTGTTCCAAACAAATTCGTAACCTTTTTTTTGCTTTATGCGCTTTATTTCGTGTTTTCAAATAATATATCAACACAGAGATCCAAACCACACCAGAACTAGTATATGGTTAATGTGAAAGTTAAGAAAATCGTTTTTTATGAATATCTCACTTCTTACGGGTCTATGATCAACTAAGGTTATAATAAAAACGAAAGACAATCAAATTTCTAACAAAATATTATATTCATTTTTTATGTCTTACGAATCGTTTGTGATATATAAAACGAAGAACGTATAAACTGTGCGCATTTCCACACAGTTGTATATGGAACACTCATATTAAATACACGTGGGCTATACGGAATGAAGCAATGTAATATTAGTCTGTCGTCCCGGAATCAGGGCCGACGCAGACGTATGGAACATTGTAATGATATCGATAAAGAAGATTTATACTTTTAATAAACAGTAATAATATTCATATAGAGAAATACTTATATGTCTACTTATCCTCTAGTTGCTTCATGCCTTTGTATGTACGTGCTTATTTACCTACCAATTTACATTCTTACTTTTTTGCTCACCTTATAAGAGTCCAATGTGTCTAAACTCGTTATAATGATACTGATAAAGACGATTTATACTTTTAATAGTTATAAATAGTGATAATAATCATATCGAGAACTGAAAATTTCGCAGTACGTTGTTTCTCTAATTAATTTTACCTTGGGCGAAACTTTCTCATGACATTTCTTTCTTACACACAATTAAATGATACTACGTGATGTAGTGTTATTTCTACTATCTTTAATTTCTTTACCACGACCTAGGTTTCGTTGTATTACAACATCTTCAGGTGGGATATTAGCAAAGATTAACTCTTAGGAACAACCAACAGCATTTATATGTTTCAAACACAATAGCGGAAGACTACTTTGTGCGGTTGTTTGTTCCTAAGAGTTAATCTTTGCTAATATCCCACCTGAAGATGTTGTAATACAACGAAACTTAGGTCGTGGTAAAGAACTCAAAGAAAGTAGAAATAATGCTACATCACGTAGTTTCATTTAATTGTGAATAATGAATTTCTACAAAATTAACGCCAAATATATTCAATATTTCTTTCTTAATTAATGTTAGCTTTTAATCCTAAATTTATTCATCTTTTATTTTTCTAATAGCCTTAATTGATCTCCAAGTTATACGAAGCTAGATACAAAAAAGGGAAATTTTCAATCTTTAACGATTCATATTTATTAATGCCAGCTTCATTTTGATATATTGTAAGAGAATACAATTTAAAGCGCTTAAAAGCAGAAAAATAAATCTCCGTTTTTTGTTACAGAATTGAACTAGTGGCCCATTCCTATATATATCAGCGAATTACTGTACTTTTAGCATGTTCAGTTTTACAAAAATAAAAAGTAACTATTATAAAGGAAGTTACTTATTTACTTACTCAATTTGCCCATCAAACCAAAAAGTCCAAAACGAATTGTAGTACAACTTTTTTTTTTCTTTTTCTCGTGGAAGCCTTGATAGATTTTCATTATTCTTTTTTTATTTGAAAGGAAATAATTTGGGACAGATTGAAAATCGAAATAGAGTAAGAAACTCTGCAAGGGATAAAAGTACAAGCCCCTTGAGAAATGTTATACCGAGTTTGAATTCATTTGACACGTCTTTATAAGTACTTTAGACAGAGATTGTAGACTGAGTTAACAAGATCATGGAACCGGAAGAGGTTAGCAAAAACTGCTCAATGACGAAAAGTACTTTTACATGTTTGTGCTCGTTTCGCTTCTCTTGACAAGTCTTTTGATCACAAATTGTAGCCAAGAGCGGACGATGGAACCGGAAGGTGATGGCCGGAACTAGTAAACGTGAGGAGTAAACGCACTGAGTGTGGACGCATTTAACTTTTTTTGACGTGAGCAAGAAAGTAACAAGGTACATTGGTAGGCATCCGAGTAAGTAGACAGTGTGTATATATAGGCATGTGTACGTAATTAAGACTCAGCCCAATGCTATTTAATAATACTGCCATGGCCCATTTGACTAAACACTGTCAAAACTCGATATTGTATTGACGTTTTTTTCAATACAATAACCTAACTTCCAATAGAACTTCGACTCCAAGATAGAGGCGTTTGAAGAAAATGGTTCAAAAATCAGCAGAAACAAGACAAACATAAAATATCGTGCGTTTCCGATGGCAACCTGAAGATCCCACAGGAACTACGCAATTGACCACTGTGATATTCAAATATTGAGATTCGATCCTCAGTAATAATGATAAAATTGATAACGTGGATGGATAAAATGGACGTGGATAAAAATACAACAAATTGGCTCAAGTGAAGAAAATTAACAGGCGTAATGTCCGATAGAAGAATTCCATTTAAAGTCAAAAGGAAAATATATTGAACAGCCATAAGATCTGAAATTTTGTGTGGTTCAGAACGTTAGACAATCAACAAATAATACCTGAATAAACAAATAACAGAAAAGAGCTTGTTAAGCTGGTCAGCGAGTATCATTCCTCTTGATAAAATTAGAAACCAATACATAAGAGGAAGCTTTAAGATTATCCCGATAACAGCTAAAGTGAAAGACGAAAACGAAAAAACGCCTCCAATCGTATAGATATGTATCTAGAGATGCCCGAACGACCACATGGTAAAGCTTAATCTACGATGAAGCGAAGACCTGAAAGACCACTTGGTCGAAAAAGACCTAAAGAAGCCCAACTTGCGGCAATCACAGCAAAAAACCGTGCTCATTGGAAGAGAAGGAATAGGAAAGCCGCCCCGTGTAAATGAAATAAACGTTCCAGCATAACAGTAACGTAAAAATGTACAAATGACGTAAATAGTCATTAATCGAAAATAAACAACAAAGGAAATAAAAATGATTTTGAACATAGATGTATCAATCCAAACTTGAGGCATCCAATAAAAATAAAACTTATTAAGTACGAGTGGCATTTTATTCACGTTTAGACATATATAAACATTTAAGAGTACCTACATATAGTATTTTTATAAACTATTTACAAATATTGATATCATTTTACATTAGACAAATAATTAAATTTGTCTAAATATAAAATGTAGTGAATTTTTCAAAAATTATGAAATTTAAAATTATTGCTTTCCGCTTAACTTCTAGCAATTTTGTTTTTTTTTCATAATGTGTACTGTACCAGCTTCGCAGCTACATAAAATTCTGAAAAAATTGTTTTGGAATCTTTATAAATTTCTTTTTAAAATGATATCTCACATGAACTATGAAACAGAATCCCAAATATCGATTGTGTGAGTATTAACATATAGGTACAATTTTTAAATATACTAAATAGTCTCTGAGAAAAACGACTACGATTGGTCGAAAAAAAAGTAACGGATAGACTTGAAATTGATCGACACTAAAAACCAGCGAAATAAAAACAAAACGAAAATTATTATTTCCTACTTATTTCGCATAATTTTTCGCAGCCCATTAAGTGGCTTCTTGTTTTCTTTCACCGCACGATGAATAATCACCTAATAATGAAAATGAGCGCAAGGCTTAGTTATTACTGCAAACTTTTATGGGAATATCATGATTCTCTAAAAAATTCAAGGTTTTCGCTAAATACTCAGATTTATGCTCTTTGATATGTACGAATTTACGTACGTCTTTTACGTACCAACTTATAAAAGTTAGTTGGTCAACATGAGACAGATCGGGCGTACTGTCAACGTCAATGGAAAAATATTTTGTTAATTTAACTTAATTTTTTTAGGACCTGTTTTCTCATTACGTCATACACTTATTACAAATATTCTTTGATAAATAAGAAATATTTCCTTATCCTAAATTTTTTTAGGATCTTCTTCAAAAAATGGATTTTAAAGAGACAGAAAAATGGAAATTTATTCAAGAAATACATCAAATTCACTTAATAATACATCCCAAATCATTTCCACTGTTGGGGAATCCCAGAATTTTATTTTCACCGCGAAACGGAAGCCTTCTCGATTCCAAAAATTTATAACAGCTACAATCCGTTTAAGTGCATTTCTCCAGTAATCCACTTCTTTTTGATTTTGAGATAATAAGTCTATATCTACTCTACCAACCGCTTTACTTCGTACCAGATAAGTCATCATAGATTGCTTATGCGCTGGGCTATTTAAAATTACTTGATTAATGTGCTTCCAATCATTACATCCAATCGGAGAGCAAAGATTTATATCAGGAGTGATAATCGGAGAGCAAAGATTTATATAAGATTTATATCGGAGAGCAAAGATTTATATAACCAGCATGAAAAACAAAATACCGATTTTTTTCGAAGGCGAATACTGCAACCATTTTCTTTCGACGCTTTGATTGTTCTTCAATTTACGCTTTGTTGAAATACCTAGTTACTGATTGAATACCACCTGCTTCTTTGTAGGTTCTGAATGTCTCGGAAAAGCCAATCTTTATTTTGAAAATATGCAGGTCTCTTACGAATCAAAATTTCGCAGCTTTTTTCTATAAAATCTTTATGAAAATAATTGGCGGGGTCGTGTGATATGTTTTCTGAGTTGGAAAACTTGTTTTTCAACTGAAACAGTTGTCGTTGTTGGTGAAGTCACCAAAGTTGTTGCATTTCGCCATAGGGATGGTCGCTTTTTGCACTATCTGATTCATTCGCTTTTCCTAAATTGATAGAAGTGAACGTAGAACATGAAGATACTGAATTTCACACAATTTGTGGTCGACACGACTTATCATTTGGAAGATTTATTATTTGATTGCTACTTACAGAAGTTTCTCCTGTTGTAAAATATATTGATACTTTTGGTAACCTTTCAATTACTTTTTTCTGATGATCTAGGATATAACCGTTTGAACATTTTAAATTTTAATTCAGTATCCGAAAATAATAGTCAACATAAAACAAAACAGGCCCACGACGATTTAATCAAAAAGTACCTCAGAACACAGCCAGTGACAAGGACAAACAACTCAAAGAAAACAAATGCCACAATAGCACTGACAAATACAGGGTAATTCCCGATAATCGAGTCGATTTACTTTAGTCGGTCGGTCGCGTTCAATTTTGTGTCGCTGTTAGCTTAGAATTTGACATGAGACCAAAAACAGCCTGACGGCTATACAAAAAGTGCGCCAAGTTTAAATTAAGCCGGGAGCTACTGTGCCTCAATTTATTTTAAGTTGCTTATTTTTATTCAAGTTTTTTAGACTAGTATTAAAAATAATTATTGCAATATAATTCTATTAAAGTGAAATATTTTTAAAAATGTTAACATAACATCAAATTTAAAAGGTAAAAGTTGTTGCGTTTATAAAAAATACTTCTTTTAATAAACATTAAACTATTTTAATTTTAAATAATGGGGCGTTGATAATTTTTGTTTCGAGATATAATTATCAACACTAACGCACGTGTCACCGTACCAGACTTTCATCGCACAATAAATAACAATAGTTGTCAAACTATTGGCAAAATACGAACACCCCCCCCCCCATTTTTTTAAATCCAAAGGAGACAGTTTTTGGGCCCACTTGCAATGGTAACGTATACTGATCATAATATACATAAAAAATAAATTTAATTTATTTTCCTAAAGAGTCCTAAAAATAATTAAAAATCTAACTGGAATCTTGAAAACGCAATTATAAAACGATATTTTGACCATTGTCCGGTAATATTGCAAAAATAAAATGCGTGTATAGGAGCGTTCTTGTCGTGTATTGACTCAAAAAATAGTTATTTAATGATCAATGAATAAAACTATTTTACAGGAAATGAAATACCTCTTAAATACTATAAAATGCGGTATTGGAAGGGTTTTGCTCTAATAATAACATACAGCGCGTAAGACTGTATAATAATTCACATTGCAAAAATAAAATGTGTGTATAGGAGAGTTCTTGTCGTGTATTGACCCAAAAAATAGGTATTTAATGATCAATGAATCAAACTATTTTACAGGAAATTAAATACCTCTTAAATACTATAAAATGCGGTATTGGAAGGGTTTTGCTCTATTAATAACATACAACGCGTAAGACTATAATAATTCACATTGCAAAAATAAAATGCGTGTATAGGAGCGTTCTTGTCGTGTAATAATCCAAAAATTAGGTATTTAATGATCAATGAATCAAACTATTTTACAGGAAATTAAATACCTCTTAAATACTATAAAATGCGGTATTGGAAGGGTTTTGCTCTATTAATAACATACAACGCGTAAGACTATAATAATTCACATTGCAAAAATAAAATGCATGTATAGGAGAGTTCTTGTCGTGTATTGACCCAAAAAATAGGTATTTAATGATCAATGAATCAAACTATTTTACAGGAAATTAAATACCTCTTAAATACTATAAAATGCGGTATTGGAAGGGTTTTGCTCTATTAATAACATACAACGCGTAAGACTATAATAATTCACATTGCAAAAATAAAATGTGTGTATAGGAGAGTTCTTGTCGTGTATTGACCCAAAAAATAGGTATTTAATGATCAATGAATCAAACTATTTTACAGGAAATGAAATACCTCTTAAATACTATAAAATGCGGTATTGGAAGGGTTTTGCTCTATTAATAACATACAACGCGTAAGACTATAATAATTCACATTGCAAAAATAAAATGCGTGTATAGGAGCGTTCTTGTCGTGTAATAATCCAAAAATTAGGTATTTAATGATCAATGAATAAAACTATTTTACAGGAAATGAAATACCTCTTAAATATTATAAAATGCGGTATTGGAAGGGTTTTGCTCTATTAATAACATACAACGCGTAAGACTATAATAATTCACATTGCAAAAATAAAATGCGTGTATAGGAGCGTTCTTGTCGTGTAATAATCAAAAAATTAGGTATTTAATGATCAATGAATAAAACTATTTTACAGGAAATGAAATACCTCTTAAATATTATAAAATGCGGTATTGGAAGGGTTTTGCTCTATTAATAACATACAACGCGTAAGACTATAATAATTCACATTGCAAAAATAAAATGCGTGTATAGGAGCGTTCTTGTCGTGTAATAATCCAAAAATTAGGTATTTAATGATCAATGAATCAAACTATTTTACAGGAAATTAAATACCTCTTAAATACTATAAAATGCGGTATTGGAAGGGTTTTGCTCTATTAATAACATACAACGCGTAAGACTATAATAATTCACATTGCAAAAATGAAATGCATGTATAGGAGAGTTCTTGTCGTGTATTGACCCAAAAAATAGGTATTTAATGATCAATGAATCAAACTATTTTACAGGAAATTAAATACCTCTTAAATACTATAAAATGCGGTATTGGAAGGGTTTTGCTCTATTAATAACATACAACGCGTAAGACTATAATAATTCACATTGCAAAAATAAAATGTGTGTATAGGAGAGTTCTTGTCGTGTATTGACCCAAAAAATAGGTATTTAATGATCAATGAATCAAACTATTTTACAGGAAATGAAATACCTCTTAAATACTATAAAATGCGGTATTGGAAGGGTTTTGCTCTATTAATAACATACAACGCGTAAGACTATAATAATTCACATTGCAAAAATAAAATGCGTGTATAGGAGCGTTCTTGTCGTGTAATAATCCAAAAATTAGGTATTTAATGATCAATGAATAAAACTATTTTACAGGAAATGAAATACCTCTTAAATATTATAAAATGCGGTATTGGAAGGGTTTTGCTCTATTAATAACATACAACGCGTAAGACTATAATAATTCACATTGCAAAAATAAAATGCGTGTATAGGAGCGTTCTTGTCGTGTAATAATCAAAAAATTAGGTATTTAATGATCAATGAATAAAACTATTTTACAGGAAATGAAATACCTCTTAAATATTATAAAATGCGGTATTGGAAGGGTTTTGCTCTATTAATAACATACAACGCGTAAGACTATAATAATTCACATTGCAAAAATAAAATGCGTGTATAGGAGCGTTCTTGTCGTGTAATAATCCAAAAATTAGGTATTTAATGATCAATGAATCAAACTATTTTACAGGAAATTAAATACCTCTTAAATACTATAAAATGCGGTATTGGAAGGGTTTTGCTCTATTAATAACATACAACGCGTAAGACTATAATAATTCACATTGCAAAAATGAAATGCATGTATAGGAGAGTTCTTGTCGTGTATTGACCCAAAAAATAGGTATTTAATGATCAATGAATCAAACTATTTTACAGGAAATTAAATACCTCTTAAATACTATAAAATGCGGTATTGGAAGGGTTTTGCTCTATTAATAACATACAACGCGTAAGACTATAATAATTCACATTGCAAAAATAAAATGTGTGTATAGGAGAGTTCTTGTCGTGTATTGACCCAAAAAATAGGTATTTAATGATCAATGAATCAAACTATTTTACAGGAAATGAAATACCTCTTAAATACTATAAAATGCGGTATTGGAAGGGTTTTGCTCTATTAATAACATACAACGCGTAAGACTATAATAATTCACATTGCAAAAATAAAATGCGTGTATAGGAGCGTTCTTGTCGTGTAATAATCCAAAAATTAGGTATTTAATGATCAATGAATAAAACTATTTTACAGGAAATGAAATACCTCTTAAATATTATAAAATGCGGTATTGGAAGGGTTTTGCTCTATTAATAACATACAACGCGTAAGACTATAATAATTCACATTGCAAAAATAAAATGCGTGTATAGGAGCGTTCTTGTCGTGTAATAATCAAAAAATTAGGTATTTAATGATCAATGAATAAAACTATTTTACAGGAAATGAAATACCTCTTAAATATTATAAAATGCGGTATTGGAAGGGTTTTGCTCTATTGATAACATACAACGCGTAAGACTATAATAATTCACATTGCAAAAATAAAATGCGTGTATAGGAGAGTTCTTGTCGTGTATTGACCCAAAAAATAGGTATTTAATGATCAATGAATCAAACTATTTTACAGGAAATGAAATATCTCTTAAATACTATAAAATGCGGTATTGGAAGGGTTTTGCTCTATTAATAACACACAGCGCGTAGTACTGTATAATAATTCACATTGCAAAAATAAAATGCGTGTATAGGAGAGTTCTTGTCGTGTATTGACCCAAAACAGGTATTTTATGATCAAAGAATCAAACTGTTTTACAAGAAATGAAATACCTCTTAAATACTATATAAATGCTGTCTTTATTCAAAATGTTTCGCGGTATTAATAATACACAGCGCGTAACGTTGTATAATAATTGTTGTGAAACGAAACGTCATTTTTTTTGCGTAATTTTTTTTATTTCATTAACCACGACGGGTAAGGCAAAGGGTCTAGACCCATACAGCTATGCCTTCAGTTAATCATTTTCATTTTTTCTCCCAACTACAGTGAGTCTGCTCAAAAAGATAGAGGGAAATAGAAAATCGCTTTTCCAAGTGAAGGCAAGGCTTATAGCCCACAGAAGCCAAGCGATAACTTCAAAGAAAATATTTACGAATCTTTAGGTTACGCTGAGATCATAATTTATTCTTGTATTTCTTGGAACTCCGGTTAGACTAGGTAAATCTAATATTACCACAGTAATCCAGAGATTATGAGGAACAAATTGACGTGTGTTTTATTAGTATGTGCCACAATTTTAGGTGAGCCTATTGATATACAAAAAAATTGTATCTTTTGTTCATAACTTTTGTCTTTTGCAATTGTTTATTACATATTATTAAATTTTGATACATTTTTATAGTGGCTCATATTTTTATGAGCTTTATGTTGAATTAACATTCTTTCCAACATTTTTACTAGACACAATTAAACCGTAATCAGAAATTAATCGCAGCGCCATAATTTGATTGAATTCAGTATCACGATCGTCCGTTTTCTGGTCTAAAAAAAGTTGATGACACCGTTTAGATAGAAACCGACATTCTCTCTATGTTCGTTGATTTAATGATTAACACATCTAAACTAAATCTATAGAACTTCTTAGTTATAACTCATTCACTATATCTTAATTTATAGAAATCATTTGATAATTTATTTAAATATTCATAACTTTATTCTACCATTTCCATGAAAATAAGACCATTCATTCAGTATCAATATAGATTAAATATTTTTTCTTCATCCTCCACTGCAAGTTTAATTAGTTGCCGATATAAACAGCAAAAAATGTATAAACACTGAATATTCTTAAAATCTTTCTCAAAGTCTTCGGAGCAAATTTTTTCATATTTATATTTTGTATAAAAATCATCTAAAGTAGGTACTCAATTGCAGTATCAACCGAAAGCTTGCAGGTGCTTTATAATTAAAAATGCTATTATAATAAAAATGCTATTATAATAAAAATGCTATGCTAAAATAAAAACGTATTTATATGGATATGTTCATTAATAGACTCAAACAAATGTTCTACTAGTTCATTGATTCTTTAAAAAAGAGTACTTATTATATACCATTTAAGTGTTTTTATATTAAAATTTTTATATTAAAATAAAAACGTATTTATATGGTAATGTTCATTAATAGACTCAAAAAAATGTTCTACT
The DNA here is from genome assembly GCA_039881145.1 of Druceiella hillmani. Taxonomy (NCBI): domain Eukaryota; kingdom Metazoa; phylum Arthropoda; class Insecta; order Lepidoptera; family Hepialidae; genus Druceiella; species Druceiella hillmani. The sequence goes on along the minus strand of JAYKKI010000081.1, from coordinate 10,306,776 downwards.
AGTTTAATTGATTCTTTAAAAAAGAGTACTTATTATATACCATTTAAGTGTTTTTTATATTAAAATTTTTATATTAAAATTTAAACGTATTTATATGGTAATGTTCATTAATAGACTCAAAAAAAATGTCTACTAGTTCATTGATTCTTTAAAAAAGACTTAGATAAGAAGTACTTATTATATACTACTAAGTATTTTTTTTATATTTAAATTTATTTTAAACATGCTGAAATCAGAAAACCTGATTTTCGGACGAGAGTAGAGCACAGTTTCAGCGCTTAGCGCATGCAAAAGCTAATAAGCAAGTAGATATTGTAGTCAGTAATTATAGTTTAATTTCTCAAAACAATTATATTTATCGCTAATAAATACCGGTTATCGGTTGGTGGTCTGACAGGAACTTGGAGGCCCCATCGATCGCGGGGTCCCGGGCACTTGCCAGAGTGCCAAATCCAAAAGAGGGGCCCGATTGTGCACTCATACACAATCAGTGCGCAACAAACGTTCGATACTTTGTTTGTGCTATGTTCACATTTTTAACTTATCTAAAACACCTTCAACTATACAACTTAGCCGAATTTGGGTGAAATACCAATTGACGTAGTTAATATTGAATATATTTGGCGTTAATTTTGTAGAAATTCATTATTCACAATTAAATGAAACTACGTGATGTAGTATTATTTCTACTTTCTTTAATTTCTTTACCACGACCTAGGTTTCGTTGTATTACAACATATTTATTGGGCTATTAGCAAAGATTTTTTAAATTGTTGCATTTGCCATTACAATAAAAACGTAATTATGGTAATTCATTTTTAGGATATAAACTTATAATGTACTACGTACAAAAGAAAAAATACAAATGATATATATATATATATATATATATATATATATATATATACATATGTGTATATATATATATATATATATATATATATATATATATTATTTAGATGATTTTTATACAAAATATAAATATGAAAAAATTTGCTCCGAAGATTTTGAGAAAGATTTTAAGAATATTCAGTGTTTATACATTTTTTGCTGTTTATATCGGCAACTAATTAAACTTGCAGTGGAGGATGAAGAAAAAATATTTAATCTATGTTGATATTAAATGAATGGTCTTATTTTCATGGAAATGGTAGAATAAAGTTATGAATATTTAAATAAATTATCAAATGATTTCTATAAATTAAGATATAGTGAATGAGTTATAACTTAGAAGTTCTATAGATTTAGTTTAGACGTGTTAATCATTAAATCAACGAACATAGAGAGAAAGTCGGTTTCTATCTAAACGGTGTCATCAACTTTTTTAGACCAGAAAACGGACGATCGTGATACTGAATTAAATCAAATTATGGCGCTGCGATTAATTTCTGATTACGGTTTAATTGTGTCTAGTAAAAATGTTGGAAAGAATGTTAATTCAACATAAAGCTCATAAAAATATGAGCCACTATAAAAATGTATCAAAATTTAATAATCTGTCTTAATCCTAAAATTGTGGCACATACTAATAAAACACATGTCAATTTGTTCTTCATAATCTCTGGATTACTGTGATAATATTAGATTTACCTGGTCTAACCGGAGTTCCAAGAAATACAAGAATAAATTATGATCTCAGCATAACCTAAAGATTCGTAAATATTTTCTTTGAAGTTATCGCTTGGTTTCTGTGGGCTATAAGCCTTGCCTTCACTTAGAAAAGCGATTTTCTATTTCCCTCTATCTTTTTGAGCAGACTCTCTGTAGTTGGGAGAAAAAATGAAAATGATTAACTGAAGGCATAGCTGTATGGGTCTAGATCCCTTTGCCTTACCCCTCGTGGTTAAATGAAATAAAAAATTACGCAAAAAAAATGACGTTTCGTTTCACAACAATTATTATACAACGTTACGCGCTGTGTATTAATAATACCGCGAAACATTTTGAATAAAGACAGCATTTTATAGCATTTAAGAGGTATTTCATTTCTTGTAAAACAGTTTGATTCATTGATCATTAAATACCTGTGCTTTGGGTCAATACACGACAAGAATTCTCCTATACAAGCATTTTATTTTTGCAATGTGAATTATTATACAGTACTACGCGCTGTGTGTTATTAATAGAGCAAAACCCTTCCAATACCGCATTTTATAGTATTTAAGAGGTATTTCATTTCCTGTAAAATAGTTTGATTCATTGATCATTAAATACCTATTTTTTGGGTCAATACACGACAAGAACTCTCCTATACACTCATTTTATTTTTGCAATGTGAATTATTATACAGTTTTACGCGCTGTATGTTATTATTAGAGCAAAACCCTTCCAATACAAAAGAAAAAATACAAATGATATATATATATATATATATACATATATATATATATATATATATATATATATATATATATATATATAAAATAATTATCAAAACCATCAGGTACAAAATTTTTCAAAATGTTTTTTTTGTAATAAATAATCGTCATCTGTAGAATTGTTTTCATATATGTCTTTTTAATGTATATTCTTTCAGTTGGTATCAAAAAAATTGTCAAAAATTTTCTGGTTGTAAATCGCATTTATTCCAAAAAATTATTTCAAACGTAATTGCTATACAAAGTGCGTTTTTTTTTCTAGAAACTGTTTCTTTTTCAAAGTGTTTTTGCGAATATTACAAAACAAGCACATCCAGAAAGCACGCGTGTGATTTGTGGTGCGAGTGAGTCTTATCTGTCTATTGTCATTTTGTTGACTCAATAAAATCTTAGGATGCACTGTGTTTGCAAACGCTTGACAAATATCTAACCAGTAAAACAAATCCTCCCCTCCACACACTTCTGACAGAATTTAAATGTTATATATTAAGGTTACACAATACTTTTAACCTGTAACATGATTGACAACATAACACATCAATTTAAGTAACGCAGAATACCTGGAACGCATTAATTTATATAACCCAATTGACTTGTACCACTTACAAATATGCCACTCTACTTGGGTCCATAGCAGCGTTAACTAAAGAATCTAATAAAAAGGTGCACAAAACATATGCTTATATGAAAGAACGTATACTCTTTTTGTAGCAAACACCATAGTGCTGTAAGCTATGACTTCGTAGATTGTAAGCAGCCATCACCGTGGGCCACAAAAGCTATCGAATATCATTAGCGCAGTTCACTGTTAAGCACCACTTAAGTTATCGTCTCAACAACTCTCAAACCGAGTTCGATCATGTTTTATGCAGTCTTCTACATACTGTACTACTAAATTCTTTCCTTTTGTTATTGTAAGCCGCTTTACAAAATCTGAACTTTTTCGTTTTTTTTTTAAGAAAAGTTATGTAACAAGTGCACTACAGCAAAACTAATATTTTCACTATTTTCCTTATTTAATTAAAATAATACTTATGTTAAGCATTGCTTTACGTAAATACAAATGCTGAATAATATTAATTTTATAAAAAAATCATTTATTAAAATATTTCTATAATAACATGCGTTTTTGGAGTGAATTAATAAAGTTTTAAGTTTTCGATTTAATTGAATTAATAATTTTAGACTTAGAAAATTGAGTTGAGTGAAAAAATGTGTGAAAAGACGTGTGAAATTAGCCGTTTAACACCCATTGGTCGGCAATAAAAGTACCTACTGTTTAAATAGCTTTTTATTAAAAGAACTAGTTTCTATTCACGGCTTCTCTCGCGTAAAAAATGTCTAACCAAATTATATAACATCTAGCTGGAATGATGTAAAATGTTATTTTTGAAATATCTGTTCATCCATATGTTTATGGGCCAACAGTGAAATTTATTTACATAAGAACTCATATAAGCACCCATGAATATGATATCATCATATCATCATCATCATCATCATCACATATATTAATACGCTAAGGTTAAGATGTTACTCTCCCTTTTTAGAAAAAACCTCACAACTAATCCACATAAATTATATATCATTTTATAGATAATTGCTTGCTCTACCGGCATCCACAACTAAAAAAATTATTATTGCTATTGTTTTTGCAAATTAATTAATTATTAAAATTATATACACAAAACAGCAATGCTGCCATCTAACGGCTCAACGTCAATATGATTGACGGTCGGTAAAATTTTTGTTTAATTTCAAATCCACTCACGTATAAATAAAGTGGCGCTTTAGCTCAATGCTTTTGATACTTGCGCCTCTATATGTCAATTTTAGTAAAATATTTGTTTGATCTGTCATCTGAGCTTCATAATGGAATAAATAATGCGAAGACTTCGCACGGGTCACGCTAGTCCAGCCATAATTCGATATTCAACAATAATAATTTTCATATATAAACCGCATATTGTGCGATTGTGTCTCTATTAGCATATATAGTCACACATTTTCCTTATAATATTAGCAACGCATTCAGTTTTTATTGCGCATGTAATAATAAAAAATTTTTAACATTTATGTTCACTAATGTGCTCCTATAAATGTGATTATATTTAACTTATTTTTTAAACTGGGATGTATATTATCTATACATAAAACTTTATTGAAATATTTTGTGCCCCTAAAGGTGAAAGAAAGGCAAAGAAACAGACATTTCATTATATATATAAACAGGTGTTATTTACCAGGTACTTTTATTATATAAACAGGTGTTATTTCCTGTAGTTAGTTATGACGAGCGAGAATTTAAAAAAACGGGGCACTGTCTGGGGCGAGTCAAAATGGTAATAAGGTTATTTAATGTAACCATAATTTTATTTGCTGAAATATTCTAACTTATTTTGTGGAAAAGATATTGGTTAGGGTATAAGCACTATGGTTGAAGTCGATAAAAGTAATAGCACAAAATACTGGTATATAATACGTTACTACCACCGCAGATATGACCTTATAGCAGCAAAGTAACGAGTAAAGAAATACGTTTTAATAATTTTAATTTTTTTCCTTCATAAAATATTCACTTTTAAAAATTCAAATAAAGTAAAAAGGAACGAGAGGCGTCGTGGGATATCCGGTTGGAACGAAGTTTTTTTCGTTATATATTATGTATTAAATATCCGGCACAATAAAATAAATTATAACGTTTTAGCGTAATTAACGAAATATTAGAAAAAAAAAATGAAAGGAGTGGTAATAAAATTGCAATTAATAATATTTTGTTAAAAACGAAAATAAACATTTTATTATTAATTATTATAAAAATATAAACTAATTATATACTTAATCAGTACATTCAATCTTAGTAATGATTGGTTTGAGGTAATTAAAGTAGGACACATGTTTTGGGATTTCTAAGTGTCTAGAAAAAAACTGCATTGATATGAAAAATAATAATGACAATGAAACGATCCGAGCAACACCTTTAAATTAAACAAAACTTGCACAATACAGTATTTCATGATTTAATTATGATATAAACTAATATAGGTGTAAACTTTTGTTTGCATCGACATGATACTAAAATTTAAGTTTAAAATAAATCATCAACTTCTGACTTCGTCATCACCATCCTCAACTTCCTTTGAATCGCTTTCATAATTCATTCTTTATTGATAACAATAACACGAGTCTGAAAATAGTGACGAGAGGTTATAAGTATTACGGCGCGCATAGATTGCCAAACACACATGTTTAACAGAAAACAGCTGATTGGCATGCCGCACGTCTATACGGTTTAATATGCCTACACATTGGCATACGCTTGTAAACACGCAAATACTATGCTGTAGCAAGTTATACTTTTATACTGTAGCAAAAGTGTCGGTCGATATCTTACACTTTTTTCGCCAAGTGTGTAACGTGCGGTAAGGAACTTCGTTCCAATATATTTAAATATAACATAGATAATAATACAATACGGGTACGGGTACACTCAAACAGAAGGTTTCATTTATGATAATCTTATCGTGGTGTGGCTATATCTCATTATTACTCTGATGTATCATGCCCACTGCCATATTAGGTATGCACATTACGCGATAGAGGCCGCGTCCTACAATATCGCCATTTAAGTACATACCTTTCGGGTCCTGCTTAAAGGATTCCAAACTTAGTAGTTTGCTAAAATCCCATATGAAAAATGGAAAGAGCGTAGTTCTCTCATATCTCAAATGTAAAAATATAAGATACATACAATTTGATATAATGGCTTTATTATTATTTATTTAAAAAATACATATTTTTTAAAGAAATAATAAAATAAAGAAATAATAATCTCAAAAAGAAAAAAAATGAAACCCTTAGAAGATCAGATACTCGTGCGTCCGTCTGGCACCACCTTTTTACTGGAGAATATTTAATCGAAAAATTTGGCTTAGTGATAAGCATATTAACCATCATGTATGTGTATATGAATAGCAATTACTTAAAAATGTTTATACAGAAATTTTAAATCATTGTCCCGATCAATTTATTTCTAATTTCATAAATTTTGTGAAGTATTAAAAAAGAACGAGTTATAGGAATTTCACCATTATTTTTCTTAAATATTACCCAAAATAAGTTCAGGAGATATTTTTGAAAATGTCCATGAAAAATGTGTTCCCAATCTGTAGTCAAAACTGCTAAAGTCCCAATTATGGAAAAACAGAGTTACTAACAATTAACCTAAAGTTAGTAGGAAAATCATAACAATGTTTTTAAATCTCATAGTTTTTGAAAAATTCATAATATTTTAACACAGTGTGAAAAACATATTGCCTAATGGCAATATGTTTAGATATAGAAAATAACATTAATATTTGTGAATAGGTAATGGAATATTAGGTGCTCTTAAAATGTTACTTTTCAAAGTGTATACTGAATCAGCGTAGTGCGAGTTTTACCGAACAAGTTTATTTTTAATCTATGAATATTCTAGGTGATCCATCATTTTCAGCAATAAAACGTTTGATATAAAGTGCTACGTGTCATAGTTAGTAATATTTGAGGTGAACGTTTGGCAAAATAGAAGTTTTAATATAATGTAAAATGAAATTTGGCTATAAAAAGAATTTAAGGAGAAATAATTGATGAAACATTATAATTAAATAAAATAAGATGACTATAACTGTTATATCATAATTCAAATAATGACATTATAAATTTCATCCACCGTAGAAGCTCAAAATATTATAAAGTTTTTAGAATATAAAACATTGAAGCAAGACTTTATTTATTGTTTTTTTTAAGTAATCTCCGTGGCATGTCCTATGCATTGTTTTATTAGATGGAATCACCATAAGAAGCAGCCTGCCCACTGTTCCTTAGATGTCGTGGCAGCCACCACTTCTTCTCCATCCAGCAATCGTATTCCTCGCCAGTTTATATTTTATTTTTGGGAATAAACAGAAATGCACGGTGGGGGTATATAGCGAATGATCCGTAATTTATACATTCAACGAGGTGAAATATTCGGTTGTTCATCTGAAGGTGCAGAGGCGTCGTCTGATGAAGGAGTACTTCGTCCTTTCTTCGCCTTTCTTATTTTATTGAATTAACGCTTTTAATTTGCGAAAACAAATGACAAATTAAAGCAAAATACCTTAATGGTTTAACAAAGAATTCAATTTTCGAAATTTTAATTTATTTTTTATAATCATAATTATAAAACGGCTAATTCTAGTATATACAGGGCCAAAATATTGAAAAAATGTCAGACGACAACGTGAGAAATTCCTTTAGCAAAACAAAGTTGAAGACAAACCCTTTGTATAATATTTTTATTAATATTAAACATCGCTGTGCTCTCTTGAGGTTGACTATAATTTAACCAACACAGATTACCAAGACTCCACTCTACATAACAATTACGTACATTTATACCAACTTAGATCAAAAGATATTTTAATGCTTTTTAAACAATCTTTTTAAATGAAGTATTTATTTTATTGGTATTTATTTGTTTAAATGTAGATTGATACATGTCGTTAAAATAACTCTACGTCTGTGAAATGCTATGGAATTACTCTTAACCATTTCATATATTAATATATAAAAGTTTTCCTTTAAAATAGACAAAATACCAAATATATACTAGAAAAAATTACTAAATTTTAAAAATCCTATTTGTTGAAGCATTTTATTACGTTAAATAAGTATATATATAATATAATATATAATATAATATATAGACCTTTATATTACGAACTCCTATATCAAGGATTCGTTTTTACCTTTTTGAGCTTCCGTACGTCAAGCCTGACAGGACATTATGATCGTATGAGAAAATTCTTGATGATAAATGAGGCGATAAATGTGTATCAGTAGGATATAATAGACCTTTCAACGTTCCTAGATAACCGAATTCAGAAACAATATAAAAGTGGAGATGGTTATATTCGCAAGGACAAATAACTTGCGCCTTCACGCTCACAAATACCCCGATGGCCGTTTCCCAGTGGGCCGTCTGAAGTGAACTACTTCACCGGCGAAAGGACATTTTGCCTTGTTCTCCGCCCTTTTAATGACCGTCGTCTTTCGCCAGGACAGAGCGCTAATGCCTAAGTACGCTAATGTCAAAGTTAGCTCCATGATATACAAAATAAAGACCAAGGTTTGTTTGCACCTGTGTAGCGCCCTAATATCATGAATACATTTTAAAATAGTTTGCCGTTTTACCAACTTTGACGTATATTGCTAATGTTAAAGTTTGCAGGATGACATACGAAATATAAGAAACACGTTAAATGGCTGAACGTGCAATACGTATATAGAAAAATATTTGGCAATTTATAGTTCAGTGGGATTAAAGATAATCTTTAAATATGTTAAACTTTTAGTTGGATAGAATCAATTTTTTTAACCTCATTTTAAAAATGAAGGAAACGACAACAAGTTTATGTGTTGTGTATGAAGTAGAACGAACTGTATATTGTAGCTGTATATATATATATATATATATATATATATATATATATATATATGTATATATATATATATATATATGTATATATATATATATATATATATAATACGTGATGTAGTATTATTTCTACTTTCTTTAAGTTCTTTACCACGACCTAGGTTTCTTTGTTTTACAACATCTTCAGGTGGGCTGGAAAAGATTAACTTTTAGGAACTTCTAACAGCATATTACACAAAACAATAGCGGAAGCGGGGTTTGTGCGGGTTTCCCACTGCTTTCGTTGTTTTGTGTAACATATAAATGCTGTTGGAAGTTCCTAAGAGTTAATCTTTGCTAACAGCCCACCTGAAGATGTGTAATAAAAGAAACCTAGGTCGGTGTAAAGAACTAAAAGAAAGTAGAAATAATACTGCATGACGTAGTTTCATTTAATTGTGAATTAATGTTTTGTCGCAGTATAATTTTATTGTACCTAGTATATAGTTGTATATAGTTAAATATAGATAATATAATAAGTTGTATATAGAAATGTATATATGTAGTTAAAAAATATTCTAAATAATGCTTTTTATCTTTTAAAGTCAATTAATTTATCAAAATATCGGTCGACATTTCGAAAATATTGGTCAAATCGAATCGATACATTAAAATAACAATATTTCATTCGATATATCAAATGGAGATATCGACTTATTTTAAATATCCATACCCTTTAACAAGCCCGACATCCCCAGTGCTGTATGATTGGCGTTTATGGTTACATATACAAATATACAGAGCAAAATATGTGTTTTATTTATTGAAATAATTAGATTATATAATTTTTTCTATAAAAATGAAATAATATCAGTAAAAATACTTCATATATATTCTCATTTTAATTTATTTTCAGTTTTTATTTTAAGCACTACCAAATACTCTATTGCATTGTGAATGAGATTATGAACAAACAAGCAGCGCATGTGTCCTTCCTTGAGTCAGAATATTTAACATTATTTACAAAAGACGCCCTTCGTGAATAAGTAATTTCTTGCGCTTAATCGTGGTATGTAAATGAGGTGACGCATCTTTTGAATCCTTTGGATGAGGTCACAAATATTGGATTCAACACCTCATTCCCGTATTTGATCCCACTGCATACAAGTAAATTGTATGGAGAAAGTAAAATTCAAACCTTTTTAAAATGTTTCTTTGCCCCTAAAGAAACATCTTCGTAGTCTTACCGGGAATGCACTCCAGGTGTTTTTCAAATTCTAATTTATTATCTATTATTATATCCCGGTCCTTAAAGTTATTATATTTAAAAACTTTTAAATTGTCGATGGCTTATCAATACAAATTCGGTAACGATTAGTAGATCGTAAGAAGATTTAGATGCAATTTATTCATAGAATACCAAAGCGACAGACTGTCTAGATATTCCCGTAGTTGTACAATAATAAGATCCTTTTCCAGATAATTTTGTAAATTTTAAAATTGTCTGTAACATGTTTTGCGTATAACGGTTTCTTCCTTAAGTCATTTATAGAAATTACGAGTAAAAGTGGCCCTAGGTGGGAGCCCCTGTGGTCTGATTCTGGTTCATATTCACGGTATAAGATAACAATGTTCTTCCTAGCTACCAAATTGACGCATTTCAGTATATCACCATGTATATCATAATATTGCAATTTGTATATTAAAATGGCATGGTTTGCTTTATCAAAGGCCTCGGCGAAGTCATTATAGATAGCGTCGAGTTGCTTGCGTTTATCTAGGGTATTTGCAACATCCGATATGTATTCAACCATATTTGTTGAAATAGCCTTTTTTGGTAGGAATATACATGAAACGATAATCAGATACGTTGTTTGAGTCACCGTTTTTGTGAATAGGCGTTAGGTTAGCCATTTTACAATATTTTGGAAAGTTGTCTGTACATAATGGTTAATAAAATCTATAATTGAGTAGAGTTGCTAGTATATTGGTGCTAATTTCAATAGCAAAAACAGGTTTTATTTAATCAGAACCTGGTCCTTTATGCATTTCCAAATTTAGAAGTGCTTTTAAAAGTGCATTGAGATCATTTTGATTCAATTTATACATAATTTTTAGTCTTCATGATTTTTTCAGATTTTTCTAAGCGATCCTTTCGGTGACAAGTTTGGGGGAGGGGGGTGTCGGCAATTTTGAAGCGTTTTTCTCGAAAAATGTTTAAACAAATTCATAAAAAAACATCATGTGTGTTATTGCATTCCCAGTTCAATAAGTTTTTATTTGACACCCTATACGATGTTTTTTATTGCCCTATTAACTCCCTGAAATTAATCCTCAGAATCAAAAGTGAACTCTTTATACCTCACGTCTATAATTGAGTCACCATACCTCTATGCTAAATTTTACATTTTTACGTCGAATAGTTTCCAAGAAAATTGCCTGTGGCAGACGGCCGGACTCCAAAGTTATTCCATTAGTGTTTCGTGTTAGTAGTTTTGCCACAAAACGATAAAAATTATTTCAATCATTTCGAGCTCGCATAATTTGAGGAAGCACTTTGTTAAAAAATATTATAATTAACAATAAAGTGGTTTTCAACTAAAATTAAAAAAAAAATTCTAACCATAAAACTTTTCATTTCTAAAATGTTCAGTACCTGCAAACAATTATACATGCCACCCGTCTCGTGTTCGTTTAGTGTCGTGTTCGTTTGCATGGACATAATAACTACTTTGCTAATGGCAGCTGTGACCGGAAACGTGCATGTTTTATTGCGGCGAAATATTGACATATCGCCTTCCAATTTCACCGCTTGTATTGGTTTGGCCAATAAGTAATGAGCGGTCATTAATGTTATAATTTTTTTTATATTTCCAATTTGAAATTAATTAATCGTCGATATAATAATCATTTTCATTTTGTACTACGTGTGTCCAACGCACTGGCAGGGAGTGGATTGCACCTGCGTAAAATTCAAGTGGTTTGAAATGAAACAATTGGGCTATGAATTGTCGTAGATGGTCTTCGTCAGCAGCTTAGCATAACTTTTTTTTGGTTCAAAACTTTTTCCGTGCCAGTTTACCAGTTTCATGCGATCCTAACCATTGGCGTTTCCGGTTATAATTAATATAGAGTATTTAATTTCAGTTAATTTTTCGTCTCCGGTAACAAGATAATTTAGTCAGCGAAAGGTTCCTCTAAAAGTTAAAAGTTGAGAACAGACTTCAACGCAGTAGTAAATCTGGTCTGGGCTAAGTTCATGTAGTACCCACGCACCGTATTTCAAGCTTTTTGCGAAGCGTGTAAATGATTCTCCACAGTTTCATGGGAGTGGAAGCCGAGCTCAGATACAGCCAACATTAATCGGCTATCTTCTTCGATTAACAATTTTAACCTATCGCTATCCAATTTCAACAGTAATTCTTCAACAAGTGTATTTAGTGAATTTAATTGAGGCATTATTGCATAACTGTGCACTGACACCTTGAGTATTTAAATCATTGAACTTATCTACCTGGCGTCTATATCAATGTGTACCTACCTATACACATTATTATACAAAAATGAGAAAGAGAATGCCAACGCCACTAAGGACCCCAGCAGTACATCAAAAGTAGTTATGTTGCAATACAACTTACTTTATTTTGTTGAACTCAGTGAATACTCATATATTGAAATAAAAAAACCATTCTCAGTGTAATAATTGGGAATAGTGTAAGTAAATATTGGTGATTGAAGTCAAATAAGGTCATATAAAGTTGACTGCCATTTTTTGTACTGTTTGTTAATTCTTAAAACCTCTAAATATTAACATAATGGAGTACGTTAACCTCATTTCCTAATAACTACAAGATTCAAAATATCGAACGAGTCGTACGACTTTGGTCCGTTTACCTCAATTCGTAGTAAGGTATTCTTAAAATATTATTACGCAGCTATGCCGTTAAGTACATTATTTTAAGTTCATACAAAAACGACTACACTTTTTTAATGATATTATGTAGAAAAATTCTTGAATCATATTTAATCTTAATTCTTAAGCAATAAATCAATAAAGCCTAAATGTAATGTCTCCATAACAACAAAATACCCGACAGCCATCTTGTAGTGAATGGGCGCCATTTTTAACCGAGTTCAAAAAAGGAGGAGCTTCTCAATTCGTCACAATTTTTTTTATGTAATATGTTAGATGATTTTTATTCGAATGAGGGAGCTATAGGTGTAATCCCATATAAATATGATGATGATCTGATGATGAGGTCCGCAATTGAACGATAGAACTACTTAATGAATGGCAGTAAATCAACTATGATTCAAGATATTTGCTGCTAGTAGTTATTACTTTGCAAAATAACTACACCGTCGACCGGATGAGGGTCTGATGATGAGTTCTGGAGATGAACAGTGGAACTCCTTAACGGATGGTAGTAAATTGAAAGTGATTCAAGATATTTGCTACTGGTAATTGTTACTTTGCAAAAAAACTACACTATCGATCATGTCATAGTCTGATCATGCGTTTTGGAGATGATCAGTGGAACTCCTTATCGGATGGTAGTAAATCTAAGGTAATTCAAGATATTTACTACTGGTAATATTTACATTGCAAAATAACTGCTGATCTGAATGGATCGTGATATATATGCTACTGGTTAGTGGTTACTTTAGTTTTTACTTTGCAAAATATAGGATATATAAGGATATATAGGAAATATAGGATATATAGGATTTTGGATATGAAGAACGAAACCCTTTAAGTGGTAGTTTTTAATTTGCAAAATCTGATATTGGACTCCGGATATGGAGAACCGAACTCCTCAACGGCTAACAGTTAACCATAGGTAGTTACTATAATCGCTTTATTTCTATATATTGTTGGTAATCAACTTAAGACAAAGAGGAAATTATCTATATACTAGCTTTTTCCCGGAATTTTTAATAAATATCCAATATTCTAAGAAAGAAAATAATTGTTATATTTAATATTAATCACTAAAAATTCTAAAATTAAAAATCTTTTAAAAACCGACTTCAAAAAAGGTATTATACTAAAACGTAAAAAATAATTAACTCAAAATAGGTACCTACTTATTTGCAATAAATAACTAAGTTACTTATTTTAAAGACGGTGCCAGCACTGTCCAGCAATTAAACAAATGTAAATGTTTATAACATAAATACGCCCTTTATGAATCTATTTAGTATTGTAAGTACATTAGAAGTTAAAGTTTTAAATTTACGTAAAAAATTAAATTAAATTATAAACGTTAAGTTGGTCGGCAGTACTGGCACCGACCCTAAAAATAAGTAACTTAGTTATTTATTGCAAATAAGTAGGTACCTATTTTGAGATAATTATCTTTTACTTTTTAGTACCTAATTTTTTGAAGCCAGTTTTTTAAATTTATTTTATATTTACTCGTTTGACAATTTTTTTCTGTTAATAAAACTCTTCTATGAAATGTTATCTACATAATACGGGTTACTGATAATAAAAACTTTATTTTTGACGATTTTTCTAAGGAGACATGAGTTGTAAATAACCGATGATAATTTCTACGTCATACGAAATTATTGTGATATAATGAAATCTTTCAAAACAAGAACTACATACAATACTTTTATTTGTTCTTTATTGAATTCTCCCGGGAAATTTTATCCACATAATTGGAGGTAAATTATATTAAATAAAATCTAGACTTTTGGCATTTATTAGGTGGAAGTACAAGTTAACATAATAGGCGTAGTAATAAGCGATACTAATAATGGGCATTATCTTTTTTTTATTCTCCACATGTTAAACTTAATCTACGAAACTAGTGAATCAATTCTGTTCAATAACTTAGTTTCAATAACTTAGTCCCGTATGATGATTGGAAATATAGTCATGCTATAACTAATGGCAGTTGAGTAGGGAAGATAAAAACGGTTTAATGAATGACGGGTAACGAAAATTCGAAAAAGAACAGTTTAATCAGCGCAAACAAGCATTTAATGTTTCTTCCGTATTAAGACAAATCGAAATAATTAATGAAAGAATTAGTTTTCTAGTAACATCGTTGATCTATAATGGGAACTCACGGGAGCAAATGCTGATCAGGAAAGTAGTAACTGGATCTGAAAACCGAAATAATTAGGTTTTTTATTTATTTATTATTTTATGAAAATCTATTGCAAGTTTAAAAGATTAAGTATATAATGGCAAACTTATTGCTACAAGAGCAATATCTTATAGCCAACCACAATGAATCAAGTGAGATAAACGAATACTTACTCTGACAAACTGTAAATTTTCGGTAAACGCTAATTAATGACACAAAATTAAATAATAACTAGCCGATCCGTGCGAAGTCTTCTCACTATATCGCCATCTAGCGTGTTCCATGTATACAATTTGGCTAAGATATTTGATGTGTCGCCCACAGATGGCGCTCATGCCAATTGTTACAAAAATTAATTTTTTTATTAACAAAAATATTTTTTTGGAATTTTTTTATATTTTTCGCCCAAAGTAGAAAACATAAGCTTTAAGTGGGTATTTTTTTTATTTTTTTTGGTGCAGTAGTTAAAGAGATCGAGCCGCTCGACCAAAAAACACCTTTTAGAAATAATATATTTAGATATAGATATTTACACAAATTTAAGCATGTAAAATATAGAATTAACATAAAATTAAATATTGAAAGAACATGCGAATACTAAGTATGGTGGAGGATAAGGACCGTGTAAAAGAAGGGATTTCAATCTACCGATTATGATAGATAATGTAACTTTCAAGAACTTTTAAACTTAGACAATGTGGGCGACTTATTAAGCGACTATTAAGCGACTTCAAAAGAGGAAAAAGTCCTTGATTCGGCGGTTTTGTTATATGTTACCTCATACTCTGGAATTGGTCAGCAAATTTCCAAGATTTTTTTTATTTAGCCGGGTTTCTCCCAATGTGGTACTATTTTTTTATAAAACTAATTTCATTATGAATACACACGGCTGCTACTCAACCTGATATAAAATGAAGGATGAATATTGAATATATTTGGCGTTAGTTTTGTAGAACTTCATTGTGCACGATTAAATGAAACTATGTGATGAGCAGAGATCTTTGCTAATAGCCCACATGAATACAACGAAACCTAGATCGTGGTAAAGAAATTAAAGAAAGTCGAAATAATACTACATCACGTAGTTTCATTTAATTGTGGATGAAGGGTGAAGTTCAGCGACCCGGAACTCGTATATCGATTGATCGCAGCCGGTAAGCTTTCATGTTTAACATTTGGGCTAATTCAAACTGTTTCCGAACGTACGTTACCTCCTTTGACCAAATTACATGTGATATGGATCTTGTGAGGCTGAATGATGTTTCGTGCCTTATTATTTAGCAGGTTAAATCTTCTGGGGTTGGGCGTATAACGAGGTAGGATCCCGCAATAAGAGATTCTAAAAACATATTAATAATGTAGCATCGGTAAACTAAATCGAACTCAGTATTTGTAGAACCATAGAGAAGGAGAAGACAAACAAGAATAGCTATAATAGTAGGGTTATTTAGACCTAAATGTACCGGTAAGGTGACAAAGGATACTAAATATATCGTTAAGGATATATAAAGGTTACTAAACATACCTTTAAGGAGATTTAATATATACTAAATATACCGGTAAAGAGATATAAGGGATACTAAATATACCGGTGAGGAGATATGAGGGATACTTAATATTCTGATAAGGAGATATAAGGAATACTAAATGTATCGGTAAATACATATAACGGGTGCTTAATATTTCGAAAAGAACACATAAGGGATATTAAATATAAGCATAAGGAGATACAATACCATCAAGGAGATTTAATGAATACTAAATATGTCAGTAAAGAAATATAGGGATACTAAATTGACCAACAAAGAAATACGAAACCGGTAAGGAGGTATAATGGGTGCTAAATATAGAGGTAAGCTAGTATATAGCTATGAAGGATATTAAATATATCGGTAAGGGATGCTAAATGTATCGGGAATATGATATAACGAATACTAAATATACCGGTAAGGAGACATAAGGGATACTAAGTTTATCAATCAGTAGATAGAATACTAGTAAGGAGATATGAGAGATATTAAACATGGTACAACTGCGCTGCAGAAACTTTCTGGTGGAACGCAAGCTCGTGTATGTTTTTTGTAGTGTCGCAATAAAATGTTATTATTTGACATTATGAAGTATTTTATTGTTGGCACTAATTAATGTTTTATTCAAGCCAGCGGTCGCCCGATGATCGAAATTCGACTGTAATCTACTTACCTAAAGACACTAACAGGTAGGCGAGAGTAAGTCAATTCAGATTGCTGCTACAAAATTGTCTTTTTGTCAGAGGTGTATATTAAGCAAGCTGACATTTTTTTTTGCAACAGGGATATATTAAGCAAGCTGTATTTCACTAATATAAAAAAATAGAAATCTGTTACATATAACATAAAATAAACGCTTTTTTGCCTTGACCTACACTCCAAAGAATATTGAGAAAAGAACATTTGAAATCATACAAAATTAACAGCGTGAAACTCTTTCGTCAATCTGACATTTTGAAATTCTTTGGCGACAATGCCTACTCTGTGCGAATGTTCGACCACAAATATTTGTATTTGATATCGACAGTATGAACGTAAACAGTGAATTTTTTATTTTTGGACGTAAACCTTCTGAAACTTTTAATGTATTTGTAATACATAATTTAATATATTTGTAACACATATTATACATAAACTTTAGCTTCCGTGCACGTAATATGCTTAAAAAGGGACACAAAGTTTTCTCTTCCCGTATAAATACGAGTATATATATATATATATATATATATATATATATATATATATATATATATATATATATATATGTATATATATATGTATATATATATATATATATATATATATATATATATATATATATGTATATATATATGTATATATATATATATATATATATATATATATATATATATATATATATATATATTAAAGTTATACTATTTTAGGCAAGTTACGAAATTCGTACTCCAGATGCAACAAAAATTGACATAGTGATGTTGCTCACTAAACATGTATTTACATGCGTGTAGTGACTGATACTATATTCTTGACAGTTTTTAGTAATTGAAATTTAATTGTGGTCTATGTAATAAAAAAAGAAACAGTTATTTATTGTTAATATTTGTCAAAGAAATAGTGCATATAAGCTTTTTGACGGATAATGTCAAAAAGCTTATAAGCATTTTATTTTTCTGCTGGCTTTCCAATGATCTTTCTGCCAAACCATATTTATATACACGCGTTCATATTAAATTGAATGTCGAGTATGCAGTTAAATAATAATAAATATTTATTTGAAACAAATAAATATTTATTATTATTGCTATTATTATTATTAATATTGTATTAAATAATATTGATTGTAATTCTAGATAAAAAGAACAAATTGTTTACTATTCTGTATGAGAAAGTAATAAACTTGAAGCGCAATAATTTGTAAACGGTCTAGCAGATGACTGGCTTACAATGGAAAGCAAGTAGAACAGTAAAATTGTGGACCATTCATCTGTCAAATAAATTTTAAATTTTCATTTTTAACATTTAATTATTTGAAGACATATATATTTATATATATATATATATATATATATATATATATATATATATATATAAATTTTAGCTTTCAGCACTAATTCTCCATATAAACTTTAACTATGCCAAATCTCACAATCCTCTGTGCGCGCAATATGCTTAAAAAGGGGTACAAAGTTTTCTCTTCACGTATTGATATACGTACGTATAGATTATTGCACGTATAGATTATTGCACGTATAGGTTATTGCACGTATAGATTATTGCACGTATAGATTAATGCTGCAAAGTTGTGCACTCAGCCCTTCACCCTCTATCATGGCTCACTCTCGCTGTACGAACGCGCAAAATTAGTAAACTTTTGTATGAAGGGCGACATAAAGTAATTTTTGTCGGAAAATTATTACAATATATTATTTGCCTTTTGCAGCGCTAATAATCTAGAAAGTTTGAAAAAAATCCTTAGCTAGATTTTTGAGAAAATCGAATTTTTAATTTTGGCTGTACTTACTTATAATGTTATGCAGATACATAAGGATTTAAACGCGATGTCCCCAAAATGGAGCTTAAATTTTTCCAAACAACTCGAGCCATTACATACAACTAAGCCATATTTCAATTTCTAACATTATATATATATATATATATATATATATATATATATATATATATATATATATATATATATATAGATATATATATATATGTAGCGGGTATTGCTTATATCTAAATAGGTCTTAAGCGCAATATACGCGATATACGCTTGTATTACAGCTTAGAATTATCAACGTCAATTGACGCATAAGTATATCCTTTTAAAAAAAGCATACTGAATCTCTTGGAGGTGTCGCATCGCCGACGCTCCCGCTTTGGTCGCACAAGTTTGCGTAGTACTTTACTCTTGTGTTATGTATTGATCAAAGTGAAAGACTACGTATAGACCTTAGCGAATGGCGCCCGCGCATACTTAAAGCTCGACACGAGCAGTCTTGACAATATTTTGTATTTGTCAACATACGCGGTCGCCTTCCCTGTATGACCCGCGCCCATATTTACCGAGTTGTGCATACACACCTATCGATCGCGGTCGCCGAGTGACCGTGAATACGAATGCAAACCTCGCACTGAACCCTTCAGGGAAGTTGAGGCGAAGTTCCTCATCTCGGCTAGACAGCGGGCCGCACGAAACGAACCGACACACTCCAAACGGAAAACGCCAATCTGGCGCGCGCCGTGGGCCGTGTACTATGTGTATACGCGACACCGCAGCGAGCGGGCGGGGGAAGGGCAGCTCCGCGCGCGCCCGAGACGCGGCGGCGCCTAGCCTTCCAGTACGACCCGGCTCGCGCGTCCTTCAGCGTGTCGGCGATGCCATCAGTTTTTATTATATTATTTTTAAAATTAACAACAATTCGACAAACGCCGTCGCGTATCGGTTGGTGCATGGCGTAGAATATTTATTTTAAATAATCGATACTGCATCGAATTCAAATAGATATGAAGCCATTGCATCCATGGATTATTTTATATCTTATCTGAAAAAATTACTTTTTACTTTTTGATGCGCTAGCAGCCACCTGTCACGCGATGTTAGATTTGGTGGCTTACGCGTCGTACTCGAAGACTTATCGCGATTTATAATCTACTATATATACAGTAACACAGTGACATAAATTGGCAGTGTAAAAACATCGAATGTTATGAAAAGCGCACTACCGGTACTTCAACATCGACTGAATACGATAAAAAACGTATTGATATATGTGGCTCATTTTAAATACTTTGCATATTATTTTTTTATAAAGAATTTAATAATATTATGTACTTAAATATAATCATTAGTTGTTGTATTCATGGTTAAAGTTACGCTCATTGACATATTTTGTTGGTAATCATATTTTGTAGACATTCAAAGGAGTATTTAAATCTTTCTAGTATTGTGTTACGCGTTGTTCTCGTATTAAAGTTTAATTGTGTCAATTCGGTATTAACCAGCAAGATGGGAAATGGTATGAATAAAGTAAGTATATCTTTATTATTTATATTCATATTTCAAGAAATTTTAAAATGTAAACAAGAACACTTTAGCAAAAACGAATTGTTCACCGTTTCCCTTTATTTAATTGAAAGAAAACATATTAAATGTTGTTTTGAATAGTTATAAAGGCCGCTCATGATTTATTTTATAAAAAAAATCGATCTAGCAATAGTGTTTCTGTACAAATTATGTTTTTGTAAAATTTTTAACAATACTAATTATTGAATGGGCGGATGTTTGTTTGTTACTCTATAATTCCGTGATTTTTAAACGGATCTATATAAAACTTGGCCTACGAATATATTATACAGCCTGGATTAACTATATTGACCTGAAGTAGTTTCTGAAAGATAATATCTATTTTTTATGATGTTCATTAAGTTCCTACTTGATGACGTCTATAAGGAAAACTATAAATTGGATTTTAGCAAATATTAACTCGTATCGTGTTCTCTAGTTAGAGTATAGTTCCCGTGGGGTAAACTTAAAAAAAAACAACAAAGAATTAAAAATTTAAATGAGTAATGGCATGATGGCGCAAAGAAATGGTTTATATAAAATAAAAGCAATTTTCAAATCGTTTTTTTATGTATATTATCAGGAACGGAATTTTTTATCAAATTCTTTCCTACGTAAATACTTTTATTTAAAGAAAGAAAAAATTAGAAATTGTTATTGGTTCTGAACTGATTTATATAATTTTATATTTGATTATGCTTGGTTAAAACGATAAAGTTTACTTGGCTTCTGAACGACTAGGCGACTGCTAATACCTACTGCCCGACTAATCGAGTTGCTGGCTCATTAAAGATTAGCGCCAAATTAGATACCAGTACCAGTAAAACTTTACGGTTAACTTTCAGCTGTTATAAGCTAAAAGTAAATTTTAATTTGTTTTATTTTTCATTTTTATGTTTTAATTGTGGCGAAATTATACTGTGAGAAAAGATTCTTTTTCGGTTAAATGAATATATATTTCTGATATCTGCTACGAATTAATAGTCCTTATGAGATTGTAAATATTATTATTTGTTTGATTCGCGTCGGGGGCATAGATAGAAAGAATTGAACAAGGACGTAATAAAATTGTTAATCTCGTTGTTAGTTAGTTTGTATAATTTCACAAACATTCTCAAGTATCAATACTGCGAATAATTAAGTATTTCACTAGTCATTTTGTAAAAAATATAAATAATAAATCTCAAGCAGTTCACATAATTACTATCTTTAAATCACGACGACACTCACGTAGATTTTTTATTGATAATAATTTAATCAATTTGAACACCAGACATTTTGTGGGTACTAAACTCAAAAGCTTATTCGGCTTTTGAATTTAGAACCTTGCTTACTCGTCTATTAAAGAACTCTTTATGTAGGTAATATATTTAGTTTTTTTATTTAGTGTTGCCAACTCAAAATTTTAAAAGGTAGGAAATAGGATTTCAAAAGATGGTAGTTATCTAAAAAATCCAACCAAGAAAATTTAGTATATCTGCCATTTTATTTTCCTCATAATTTAGGTATAAAAATTAAAAAGACGCATAAAAATTAATTACAGACTGTTATTATTCCTTTAAATTTATACTTATTTAAAAAACTTTAAATGTCTAGTAGAGTGGTTCGACTGTCATTTTGAGCAATAAAATATTTAGTGTCAACTGTTACTGTCAGTTTTTATTTGGATATAAAATGGGATTTAGTTATAAAAAAGAAATAAAGGAGAAATTATAATTATTACTGTAAAATAATTAAATAATTAAAATGAGATGAAGAATTAAATTATTGAGATGATTAAAATGAGATGCCAGTAGCGCCAGTAGCGAATATCGAAACGCTATAAAAAAATTGGTTAAAAGAACATTTCTTGATTGATATATTTGTATGTATTGATATAAAATTTTTTTGCTTCGTACAAATGTTATTCAGGTTTGAGCAAGAAGCTGAGAGTTGGTAGCGCTTCCGAAAAGTTAGAAGTGATGTTTGCATCTCAAAAGTATCCTTGACCGAGAAAGAAGCGACTTACAATCTCAGGTGGAAACTCAGGAGTAAAAGCCAGGTGGAAAAGCCAATAATATTGCTATCGGGATTGGGGGTCATTTATTGTGCGTGCAGTCCGTTTGAAAGTTTTACCCATTGTCACCACGTTGGTGACAATGCGGATCCTCTCGCACTGATAACGCTACTGTCTGTCATCAGTCTGTATTGTTTGGGCTCCGCAGACCACTTGCACTGGTGGGGTAGTCACCGCATCTTTGCACAACCAGTGGGGCGGCGAGCTCGTTACATCCCAGCTCCTACTGCGCGAGTGTCACTATTTAATTTTTATATCCATCAGGGAATAGTCAATCGCTACCCAAGTAACTTAAGTTTTAATCTGAAAAACAGGCATCATCCCAATGAAAGTTTTATTCAAATCGGTTTAATAGTTTTTGCAAGGTGTCTTAGCAGGCAGACAACGGGGCGAACAGCTATTCTAAAAAGTTATTTTTGTTTCTATTCAATGTTAAATAAACTTCTGATAAACAATTTTCTAATCTTTTCTATCTTATAAGGTCCGGATCTTATAATTTTATTATGTCCGGACGGACGGACCTTGTAATTTCGTTGTCTGGACGGAAGGACCTTATAATGTCGTCATGTGCGAATGGGACTAAATTCATAATTTCGTCGTGTCCGGGTGGAACGATTTTATAATTTCACATTCAGACAGACGGACATTATAATTCCGTCACATCCGTACGGAAGGACTTTATAATTTTGTCATGTGCGGATAGACGGACCTTATAATTTCGTCAGGACCGGACAGAACCCTTTTCCTTATTTTACATTTTATTTATAATTGATTACGAAACAGACAACTCTAAGTAATAATTAACCGTCTCCTTTCCATTACGCTGTTAATATTTATTAAATAGTTTTACTAAATATTAGCATTACATATGGCATACAATTCATTACGAATCAGACAACCTTCAAATCATGTACAGAAAAATTTGGTCGGAAATTTTCACTCTCTAGAAAGATCTACAAATACGATACGTTCTAGAGAGTAGACTATAAGACGTAGCACGCGCCGCGCCGTCTTACGTCTATCTGTCTATCTATGT
This sequence comes from Druceiella hillmani, assembly GCA_039881145.1. NCBI lineage: Eukaryota > Metazoa > Arthropoda > Insecta > Lepidoptera > Hepialidae > Druceiella > Druceiella hillmani. Next base: position 10,283,189 of record JAYKKI010000081.1, on the reverse strand, counting down.
ATAAAAGGTTTCGTGTCAAATTACTAGTTAACGGACAAATTTAGAGATCCGTATTTATACACCCCTTTTAAAATTCTATGATTTTAAGAAGACCAAAATATATAGAATATATAGAATAGGAAATAATGGAAGAAGAGAAAAACCATTTTGGTTTATTGAAGGTAAAATTAATTTTCATCTAATGAAGATTTTTTAACTACCGTTGCTGTCCTCGTTTAGATTTCCATAAACAAATTTTCTTAAAAAGACTCCATTGTTTATATCAAGAAAATTTATAATTTTCTAAAAGAATGGATATGAAAGATAAGTTCGAAGATAATTCACGTTGGAAGTGATAATAATAACAATTTACCTTTTTTTTGTAAAATTTGTTACATCTGGATTAAGAAATATTTTTAACTAAATGGCAACACTGATCTTCGAAATGGCGGGCATCTTACTAAATAAAGATTAGCCGACGTTGGTCAACATACAGTGATTTTGGATGTTCACCCCAGTTGTTGAACAATTTTTCTTTTATACTGATAAAATTATCTGACAGAAGTACTAAGTTGTGTATAATATTAATTTAATTGTATATAAAAACTGTAATTTTTACATAAAATACCTTCAGTTTATAAAATATCCAAGAGAAAACAGGAGTAGGTAAGTTTGTCTTTACTTCCATTTAAGCGGCCAGCAATGAAAGTCTTAATACATAAACTGATTTCGATAGCGCGAGTTAATTTGTGTCTAGCGCCATCTACTGGCATCGAAGCGAAAGCGGCTTTGACATTATTTAACATTATTTTAACACCTTTTTGGTCTGATTGGTGACAATAAAAATAAAAAATTCGTATGCACCGGAAGGCTTATCTCGCAATATGTCTCCAGACACGTCTCCTACAGTGTCATCCCACATGTTTTTTCCAAGACAACTGTCTACATTTGTGTCTTGATAGAGCAGTTGTATTGTGTCTCATATCTTATTGTGCGTCTGAACTCAATGAAGGAAGAGAAATGTAATAAAAAATACAACTATGCATGTTTTTAACCAAAAGAACTCAACTACTGTGCGTTATCACATTTATGAATGGAGGATGACATCTTTATTTTTATAAAAATGACTAGAATTTACTTTGAAAAATTAGTAGAAACGGTCGGAGTTGTGACTGCAAAATCTAATACAAAGTATGTCATTGCGTAGTGTTTTCATTTCCTGGGCAAATTTTCGCTCGTCTATTTGTTTTTGAAAATTCTTATAAATCACCAAAATAGTTCAATTAATTGAGGAGGCTTTCGTTTTTCCAAGCACTAGTCAGGTCTCTATACACGTCCACATATGAGACAAGTCTCAGCAACACTGACTCTCACCTTTGAGGTCTCAGACAAATATCTGCTTATGCGTACTAGGCTAAAAAGAACTCGACAGTGGTTTTTGCGTGACATCCATACAAGCAAACAAACAGACTGACAACAGTTTAAAAAATAGTCTATTTTTTATAGTTCATATTTTTTTTGAAAATACCTTCGACGTTTTTACCTTTGCTCTTTTACTAACGCCCGTATGCACAAAGACAGCTAAAAACGTATTTTGTATAGATACTTTAGAGATTGGACAGTATAATAGGGCACGGTCGGTAAAGGAGACTCTTGTTCCGACTCGACTGACAGATAATGGGAAACAGAAATACATTTTTAACTGTTAGTAAGTCCGACTGACAGTCCTGACCGTGTGTGGTTTATGGGCGTAATGGAATATTTGCGTAAATGAACTCATCTATGCGGATCTACACCGACGGTAAGCGAAAAACTAATCAAACAAAAGCAGCACGTATAAAAGTTAGATTGCGGGCTAAAATAGCTTCCAACGCGTGAACTGGATTAATCCCATAGGATTAATAAGCGCTTCATAATTTTGAAGAAGCCTTTTTCGGTAAATCTCATTTTTACTGCATTCCCTTTGCCTGCTTCGTTCCGAACAGAATTTATTTATTTAAGTTTTTGAAATAAAATTTTGGTAATGTTATTATTAATTTCAGTTGAATATAATTTTAACAGATCCTAGCTAGCTAGTGTGTACACAACATTAATTTTACATAAAAAAGAGCTATTTATAATCAGGAGGGGAGCGAGTACGATATAGGCGTGAATGTGATAACAAATCCAACCGAATTAGCCCCTTCCCCATATATAAAGGCAGAATCGTCTTAAAACCACAGATTTCAATTTGATCTGGTTACCTTGCTGACATAGTGCGAGTGTGACAAGAATAATTAAATGTTGCTATCATACTATTGTTATCTCACTCTTTCAGTTAAAATCATTCAAAAAAAATGAAAAGAAATATTGTAAAAGAATAAAATTGAATATTATTTGTATGTACTTACGGATGAGCAGTTATTCTCGGATATTTTAGGCGAGTAATCAAAACACTTTGTCATAACGTAGAAAGGTGTTTTGATGGATATCGTCGTGACATAAGAAAGCAAAAGCTGAAAACCATACTCAGTCACAATTGATATTCAGTCACAATAGTCACAATTGATACTGATATTAAAACATACTCAGTCACAATAGTCACAATTGATACTGATATTAACTAAGTAAATTTAGGATAGATATCTTATTTTTGAGGAACAATTTCAGAATACTAATGACGTGTCCATATATTGTAGTGTTATTACTTACTACGTACAATGAATTAGTGACATCGATCTGAAATGGACTCGGGTAATGCCAGGTATCTGTCGTAAACCGTACAGTAATGTGGTTCCCTAGATGACAATATTTTTATAAATTTGATTATACACGGTGTCAGGGAAGAAGCGTCGGACAAAGAAAGACGTTATTCGTTCACTGAAAAATAGTTGATTGTCGTTAAAATAAAATTTAAAAGATGACTTTTTTCAGAAAAATGAAAATAATATTTATAATTATTTGTTATCTTTTTCGTACACACGATACTTGCGCGCTTTGTTCAGTGCCGCTTGAGGGAATAACTCGCGAAGACTTATTGTATAAGTATTGGATGCGTTAAAAAGAGTTATGTTATTTTATTTGCACTCAATTAAATAAAGGACGTGTTTTACGTTTTATTTCAAGGACATTTTATTCCTTTGTAGCCAACAAATTCTTTGTCCGACATCTATTCCCGGACACCGTGTATATTCAAAGCGATATTTCTACTTTCATGACTAGAAACAAAAATGTTACAAGTTAAATCAAGTGTGCGAGTATATAAGGGCTAAGATGCTTAAGTAAACCTGCAAAGTACGAGTAGACCTCGCACTACAATGGTACCGTATACATTCAGGTACATATCAAAATTTGAACAGTAAACAGTACAATAATGTTAAGTTCTTTACAAATATTAAATTATTTTTTAACACGTAAAAATCACCTTTCACATACTTAGTTTAATCTTTTCATTTCCCTTTAACCCTTTCAAGCACGATACTTGTTTTAAAAAATGGTTTTGTGAGTATTTAATTTGCCACCTCCAAAATTTCAGTATGAATATTTTTTGGTTGATATTGTTTTACACAATACTGATCCTAATTCGGTTGGCTTTACCGATTTGCTATCACATTTACGCCTATGTCGTACTCGCTCACCTCCTCATTATAAATAGCTTTCTTTATATCACGACAATATCCATTAAAACACCTTTCCACGTTATGACTAAGTGTTTCAATTATCCGGCTACCGCCTAAAATATCCGAAAATAACTGCTCATCCGTAAGTATATGCAAATAATATTCAAATTTATTCTTTTAACATTTTTTTTTCATTTGTTTCGAATGATCTTAAATGCAAGAGTAAGATAACAATAGTATGATAGCAACATTTAGTTATTCTTGTTCAAGCTTCTTCGTTGAATGGTTTACGAAAGAAACGGCTGTGACAGACTGACGGACGGACATTTTTTACAAGGATTCAGATTTTTCGTTTTAAGGTATGATCGTCTAAAAAAGAGGATTATCTGGCGTGTCACTTAATGTCGAACAGTTCAATACCACATTGTGAAGTTATTAAGTAACACTTTTAAGGATAAATATAATTATTGAAATAACGATCCCTCGTAAACGTAGTAAATAAACGATTGCAAGATACCACTCGTACTGCTAACATCTTTGTATGATAATGACATTATTACAGAAAATTTTCGATGAGATTCTGAATTATCTGGCGTGTCAATGTTGAGCAGTTCAATACCACATTGTTAAGTTATTAAGTAACACTTTTAAGGATAAATATAATTATTGATATAACGATCCCTCGTAAACGTAGTAAATAAACGATTGCAAGATACCACTCGTACTGCTAACATCTTTGTAGGGTAATGACATTATTGCAGAAAATTTTCGATGAGATTCTGAAAATAAATAAATGTTGAGGGTATTTGATCACGTGCAAAATAACTATTAATATGAAAATAAAATGAGAAAACGTCGACTAGATTCTATGTAGACAAACAATGGTAAGACATGTATAAATACGTATGGTATATTGAAAAAAATATAATTAAAAGAATCATCAAAACCATAGACCATTTATGAGGATGAATGTAGTCTATTATCTATACTATTCATAAAATTGTAACACATTAACTTCTGTACATGGGAAATATTAAAAAAAGGAATTTATTTAGCATAAAGAATTATAATAGAAGCCAGAAAACTTGTTTTTGGATTTTTTTGCATGTCTGTATGTATGTTAATTTGTTCGTTAATCACGCTAATTCTACTGGACGAATTTTGATGAAATTTATTATGTATTCAGGGTCACCAAACCACTTACTGGCCGCATTATCATTATTTTGATGTCTGTATGGTACTCTGAATAATGTCTTTATAATTATACCCTCTCAATTGGCCAAGCTGCCGCAAAGTCACATCGCTATTTGTCAATGAATATTATCTGCAAATACTGAACGGCGTGAACAGCGCGGGCCGACTCTATTGATGTCATTAAACATTGAATAGAAGAGGGGTAGGAGGGTCGGCACGGGACACTGGGGGCTTGGAAGCCACTTAATTGCGAACTTGTTCGTGTGCATATGAAAGGAGCTTTGTATATTTATAAGGGAGGCGAAATTTGATTTTAATGGAATTCTGTTTCAATGTCGGTAGCTTAGTTAGCCGACTAACGTATGCGGCATGAACAGTTAGGCTGCAATATTAAGAAGATGAGGTATGGAAAAAATGTTTTAGCCACCAGTTTATATATATATATATATATATATATATATATATATATATATATATATATATATATATATATATATATATATATATACATATATATATATATATATATATATATATATATATATATATATATGTATATACTCTGTATTTTTGAACGAATACGTTGCAAAAATGTATGGTTTTTATATTAAAAAAAACAAGGTTCAGTATAGGTATTACTTTATTTTGAATGAAAACGGTGATAAGTTCACATTTGTTAAGGCGCAGTTTTTCACCCCGTAGTATCATTCTTTCATTGAGAGTGTCTACGGACGGAAATAAAAAACAACCTCGAAATTAGTATAAAGTCAACATACATGAAGTTATATTGGCGCTGCGTTTTTAAATAGTTCTACAGCGTATTTTCAGGATACGCGGTTTTAAGGATACCTTCAATTTTATTTTAATTAAAATTATAAAGAAATTATTTCTCCTAAATATCGCATCCTAACCGCATACGTGTTCCATCTAGGAATGAAAATGAAAATAAAAATGATATACATAAAAACGATGACAAAGATCTCCCATCATTGTGAATATTCGAGATTTTTGTCGTAATTATAAATATTAATCGAGTATACAATTTTCGTAACAATATTTTAAGTAAACTTGTCATGTTTTACGTCGTCGTGAGAAAAATGGTATTCGCATATTTTCTATATGCGCAAACATCTTTCCAGTTGTCACCTTCTTGAGATGAAAGATATAAATTTAAATAAAAGTCAATATTTAAATTAATTTCGTATCATTGTAATGAATGCCACTAAACGCCGTAGTTTGTATTTGAATTACTGTTTTTATAAATTTATTTAAATATACATAGGTGTAATGGAATAAATGAGATTAAAAGTAAATCATATAAAAGTGACATTAAAAGATAACGTCATTGAAAAAAATAAAAATCTGGAATTACTTAAATACTCGAATATTCTAATAATACAAACTAAGTGACGAGGCGAATGGCAAACAATTAGAGTCAATATTGAAATGAAGAGAAAAAGTTAAGTCCGCCAAATCAAAATACTTAGCGAACAATGCTATACTTTCTGTGCAACGACAATCGAAACCAGAGCACACACAATTGATGATGTCACGTAACCACGAAGCAACGTTCGCATGCATACATCCAGTTACTATACAGTTGCCATGTGATTTACACAAAGGCAACTCGCATAATGAGGAATGGATTTTTTTTCTCAAACGTAGAAATTAAGGTACAAAAGCGTAGATGTTAGCACTGAACTACTGGTACAATCAATATTTATTTTTGCGAAAAAATACTCATAAGGCTGAATAAATAAATAGCAACAAAGGGTTCATATGCCAATCGCCACGTCGCGTCGTATCGTTTTGATGTTACTACGCGACGTCTGGTGTAAAATACACTGCTTCATATTTAACCCTTTAGTTAACCTTAAAATAATTTATCTCGACGACGAAATACAAGAAAGTTATATTTATTATAATTTTTAATGATTGTGCTCAGGAATTGATAAAAAAGCAATAATTCTTTAACAATGGTAACGCCATTGCGCTACTAAAGAAAACAAAAGCTCAAAACTGTATATTTATTAACTTTGGGTAGCATCTTCGTTGTGTAGGTTTTAGTTTAGATATTTGGTTAGACCCAATATTACCTTCGGACTGTATAAATTTAACTTGAATCTTAGTTTGAACTTAAAGTGAATTGATATATTGACAATTTTGATTCATTAATTCTTAATACCAAGCGCTGGGTGCTTACTGCATGAACGTTAATAATTGAGTTACAAGCTATTTAGGGGTTATTTGATCGCGATAGGCTAGATTTTATTTCAAAGCTGACATCATCCCAATCTCATTAAAATCCCAATCAATCCATTCAGTTTAATAGTTTTGCGTCTTCTAGCAAAAATAAAAATTAAAAAGTTGCTTTGACTTCTCTTCCAAGCATGATGGAATCACTTCTAGGAATGATTTTATACAATAGTATGTTAGCAGTCACCTTATATTATCCTGGTGAAATTTTGTTTCACAATTTCAAATTGGCATCGACTCAAATCCGCTAATTGACATGTCAAAAAAGTTGTTTTCTTAAAATATTATGGCGATATAGATTAACCAAAAACCAGTATTGAAAAAAATTATAAAATTAAAAAAAAATAAGTTATGACCTTTAAATTGAATGGTGGAGATAATGTAGGGATATTTTCCTGTCTCATTCGCTCTTGTAGAGTACAATGAGCATTACCAAAAATGACATCACAATTCATTATTGCCGTCCTTGTCTAAACGTTAAGTTAAACATTTATAAATCGGTAAATTTTTAAGATTTGTCAAAAATTTGTTCACTCCTCATCAGCTTTTACCTTTATATTACGATTTATTAATACGCGCCCTAGAATTCTGCTATTAAGATTGGTAATATTGATAGACTTATTCGATCCTCTTACGTCATTAATTTAGTATTTGAGTATACGGGTCGCATTCTATCACTAACAAACCGACATCGAGATTGGTTAAATGTAGGAGTGATAGTGTGCAAAAATGGAGTTAAAACGTAACAGAGATCATTTGAGAAAGAAAGCGCTTTGCTACATTAACTCTTTTTTGATCGGTTGTGTTACCAAGATAACTTCATACAAAGAGACAAAATCTTTTTATTTTAGCACTAATGAAGCTGTCAGTTTCCTATTGTTACTGTAAAACAAAGTGAATGTTTATATTTAAAACTGGCTTTTTCCACAGCTCCGTTCGCGTGGAAATTGTAATATTAGTCTTAAGTGATAGAGAATGGTTTTCCCTCCCGCGACTAAGTGCCCCCGCTGTCTTCGCTTTTTTTGCCACGCCGTCAGCACTTATCGTCACGCAGTGAATTGTTTCCACAGTTCTTTTGCAATTTGAATTTATTCATTGTTATCTTGATAAAATAAATGTGTTTAGAACAATGGTTACTTATTATCTATAAATATACATTTGTCTGGTTGTTATATTGTTAAAATAAGTGTGTTTAGAAAATGGTTACTTATTATCTATAAATATACATTTGTCTGGTTGTTATATTGTTAAAATAAGTGTGTTTAGAACAATGGTTACTTATTATCTATAAATATACATTTGTCTGGTTGTTATCTTCTTAAAATAAGTGTGTTTATAACAATGGTTACTTATTATCTATAAATATACATTTGTCTGGATGTTGTCTTGTTAAAATAAGTGTGTTTAGGACAATGGTTACTTATTATCTATAAATATACATTTGTCTGGTTGTTATATTGTTAAAATAAGTGTGTTTAGAACAATGGTTACTTATTATCTATAAATATACATTTGTCTGGTTGTTATCTTCTTAAAATAAGTGTGTTTATAACAATGGTTACTTATTATCTATAAATATACATTTGTCTGGATGTTATCTTGTTAAAATAAGTGTGTTTAGAACAATGGTTACTTATTATCTATAAATATACATTTGTCTGGTTGTTATATTGTTAAAATAAGTGTGTTTAGAACAATGGTTACTTATTATCTATAAATATACATTTGTCTGGTTGTTATCTTCTTAAAATAAGTGTGTTTATAACAATGGTTACTTATTATCTATAAATATACATTTGTCTGGATGTTATCTTGTTAAAATAAGTGTGTTTAGAACAATGGTTACTTATTATCTATAAATATACATTTGTCTGGATTATATGTAGTGCCACAATCGAGATTATGTCACTACATATAATCCAGACAAATGTATATTTTATAGACAAATTGTGAAGAATTGACACCGCACTTTTTGTGTTTATTTTCATAAACCCGCACCAGAAATAATCATTTCATATATAACAATTTAGAGAATAATATGTCTGATTATTTATTTATCTACTTTAATGTATCTAATTGATACACATAGTGGACTCAGGGCTCTATCTCACTAGGACACCACGGTGACGCCACCAGCGGATGATAACGTTGCCGCCAATAAATTGTTTGTATTCTACTTTCTGGAAATTTTTTACCACGACCTAGATTTCGTTGTATTACAACATCTTCAGGTGGGCTATTTTTGGGCATCCTTACTAATAACCCACCTGAAGATGTTGTAGATGATTAGAAAAAGGCGTGTTTTACGTTTTATTTCAAGGACAATTCTCGAATATATTTGGCGTTAATTTTATAGAAATTCATTATTCATAATTAAATGAAACTACGTGATGTAGTATTATTTCTACTTTATTTAAGTTCTTTACCACGACCTAGGTTTCGTTGTATTACAACATCTTCACGTGGGCAATTTGGTAAGGTTCAATCGATCTTTACAATCTTAACTTTTAGCCCACCTGAAGATGTTGTAATACAACGAAACCTAGATCGTGGTAAAGAATTTAAATAAAGTAGAAATAATACTACTTCATGTAATTTCATTTAGTTATGAATAAATTAATTATATCGTTTAAAAGGGCTTGTTATGAAAAAAACAAAACAAACAATTATTTTCATTATTTTAAATTGCTTATCTAAAAATTCATTCTAAAAAATTGCAAAAATAGAGCATTCATTTACTTCTCAAACTACTCAAAATTATGTAAAAAAACAGTGATAGTGAAATCTGGCTACATGAAAACTATAGTAATTATCATAGATCTTATAATTTATTTAAATGTTTATAGACCTGTTAAACTTATACTAAGTAATATATTCACGCTGTGAATAATTAATATTTGTGAATATTATAATAAAATATTTCTAAGTATTTAAATGAAATATGGAATCCTCATATTGCGAGTTCTACTCGTACTTGGCAGGTACAGCAACCTTCTTTATGTGTGCCCAAACGCACTTGAGCGATTTTTTAATATTCTATGTTTTCGTATTTCATTTGGTTTTCAAGTAAAGTGTAAAAGTTTACTTGAAAACTAACACAAAATTACGTTTTGGCTTTCAAGTAGAATGTAAAATTACATTTTGGTTTCTAAGTAAAGGGTAAAATTACGTTTTGGTTTTCAAGTAAAGTGTAAAATTACGCATAGAAACGGACTCCCTCGTTACCTAAAATCCCATTTCAAAGAGTGAATAACATGAGTTTTTTTAAAAATATGGGCAGAAAAATATTGGTTAAGTTTACCATTTGTCTATGAATGTTGGCGTTCTATGTTGGTTAACTCATCTATGTATGTTTACTTCGTAAAGGGTTATCTTTGGTTAATTATAATAAAAGTGTGATTGGTTTGAATTAAGATGAGTTTGGCCAATTCTACGGTACTGAGTATCAAGTCGTAACATTTCTGAGGAATCAGAAAGTACAATAATCACAAAATTTTCATTGCAATTAAAATTTATTTGCTATTATGTAAACATTGACCACAAATACGGACAACTTTATGCAATTTTAGGTTGTTTTACGACCAGTGAAGATACACAAGGTAGGGAAAGGTTAGCTACAGGACAGGATACTTATTTGCGTTGGGGAAATACATTTTGTTAATTGTAACGTTAAGTAGCATAGATTAAGCAATTACTCACTATTATGTTAAAGAAACATTTCAAAATTTAACAGTACAGTTAAATATTTAAAAAATGAAGTATTATTTTCTAAAAATGCCACATTCACTTAACTCTGTAATCGACCATATTTTATACAGTTTTAAAATAAACAACATATACATCAAAGAACTGGATAAGTCTCCAAAACGATCGTATTAGTACGATGCTGTAATAGTTACGGACTCACGCTTGTCCGTCTTAACGCCTATACGTCTAACGGCGTTTTAAATGTGTACAATATACGTTGTTTCACTGTGATGAAGGAGACGACGTCCTCATTCAATTTAAGTAACTTACCAGCGTCATCAGTAAGTTTACAAAACTACCTTCAGTTCTCAATTCTCTTCAAGTTCCGTACATACGAGGCAAATATAGAACGCGCTGAGGCCATCATTCACCGACAAATGGTAAACTTAACCAATACTTTTCTACCGATATTTAAAGAAAACTCACGTTATTTGTGTCACTCTTTGAAATGGGACTTTAGGTTACGAGATAGTCCGTTTCTATGCGTAATTTTACACTTTACTTGAAAACCAAAATGTAATTTTACACTTTACTTGAAAACCAAAACGTAATTTTACACTTTACTTCAAAACTAAAACTTAGAACCACATAAAAATGCTCGGCCTATTTTTACTGCATCTTTACCAACTGAAAATCTCCGTTCTGCACTTTTCTTTCAGAAACAGAAGTAGAAAATTGATTTACTAATTTTTTCTGCTTCTGGCTCGGCCCCTTACTCATGTATATCTATATATATATATATATATATATATATATATATATATATATATATGTATATGTATACGTATATATATATATATCCATTTATTTTAGTAAATTTCACACTCTCTTAAAATAAATATCTCCTGTTTCGCTTAAAAATTGTACTAACACCGATGCTGTCGATTTGGTGTTAATACAATTTTTAACTGAAACAAATAATCAAGCGCTAAATTTATTTTCACGCAGAGGCACATGTCTTGCTTGTCTATTGTGGAAAAATACACACAATTACCTCCAACAACAAAAAGAAGCGTAAGAGATGTCGCCTTCCAAGAACTGTTTGCAGGTTTAACATGATATCTAGCAAAACTCTCTTCTGTTTACGTTCTCTTTCTTGTAACAACATCTTTTTTACCGGCACACTGTGGACTTCTCCGATCTTTTTCGGGAAAATCATTGGCCATTATTTTCAGCCTATCTATAATATTAACTACTTCTTTCTAAATACTTTTCGTTACTACTTTCTAAATACTTTTCGTCTTACCCTTTTTATTCACTAATTGAAGTTAAGTAATTTTCTTTATGTTTCTTTATGTCTCTCTAATTTTCTTTATCTTTAAGGTTCTCTTCTTATGCCTAGGCTACACTCATTCGATAACTCGAATATTCGCGTTATCGCGACATATTTAGCCAAGTCTTCGCGAAGACTTCGGCATTTCGATCGAACCCGAATACACTTCACTCGCTGTCGGTAAACTCTCGCACATAAAATAATTTTTATGCGATGAACTTCGCTTGCGCGACCACACTTCAATTGTCGCAAAGAATAGAGCGGAGTGGACGTGTTGGCGTTAGGTTATACGACGTATAATTTCGATATGAATTGGAGTAACGTTTAGAGTTTATTAGCAATTACGAGGCGGAGCCCTTATCGTGGAATCCGAAAAGACTGGGCCACAAGCGAAATGATCTATCTATGACGATTTCCTTATTTTGCAGATAAAACAAAATATATAACAAATAATTATTAGCCGTCATAAAATATAGAACGAATTCTTCGTCCATCACAACGATGCATTTGGCCATGCACATTCGCCGCAGGTTTTCTCGCACGAATATGATCGCAACTTTATAAAATTCCGTATTTTTTAACCAATCGGTCACTTATCATTCTTCTAAAACGTTTCTTCTTTTCACCCATCGATAGTGAACAGTAATTTTCCTTCAACTGTTCACCCAGCACTATCAAACATTTTTTTCTTGACTGTCTTATTGCATTTGGAGAATTCTGCATTTGATTCACATTATGCCTAGGCCATACTCATCGCGAAAATCCAAATATTCGCGTTATCGCGATATATGTAGCCAAGTCTTCGCGAAGACTTCGGCATTTCGGGCGAAGCCGAAGACACTTCGCTCCGCTGTCGGTTAACTCTCGCACATTAAAGGATTTTTACGCGACGATTTCACTTGCGCGGCCTCATTCAGTCGGTGCACAGACATAGAGCACAGTGGACGTGTTTGCTTAAATTAGGTTATACGACGTATCATTTCTATGTGAATTGGGGTAATGAGAAAATTTTAGTGTCTATCAGCAAGACGAAATCGATATTATGGAACCCGAAAGAACCGGGCCACAAGCAAAAAGACCTTATCTACGATGCTTGAATGAGAATAAAAAATAATCTAGGTCGGGTAACATATTGACAATCGTGAATTATGAATAGTTATCATCCACCATCGCCTTTTCCTTATTTCTTTCTTCTTTTGCAAATAAGACAAAATATGTAATAAATAATTATTTGCCGCCGTAAAATATAGAGTGACCCCTTCCACCATATTGTTTTTTTGCGTTTGGTTATTGCGATAGAACATCACAACGATGTATGTGGCCATGCACATTCGCCGTAGGACGAAGACGAAATTTTCTCGCACGAACATCATCTCGATGTATGAGGAGGCCCCAGCATTAGAGTAATACTAGTCCGTATTTTTTATTTCGTTGTTTTTGTTTTTTTGTAACGTTTTAATACTGTCTTTAGTTTATGTATCTGTTCTTTCTGCTTGCTGATATCTTATAATTTAATCTTCGGGCGCGACAAAATTTGGCTTTAGCCGCTTTCTTTCTTTTGTCATCGGTTTCTTGTGATCCACTCACATACAAAGAACTGTGTGGTGGCTATTGGTATATGTTGAGTTATACGTATTCTACTTTTTCTAACCTTCTCTTTCCATATTTTCCGTGCGTGTCGCTGCTCTCGAGATGTAATTCGCGATAACATAGTTTTCTTTCTTCCTTTCATCCTTTTTTATCTTTTTCCTTTTGCAACGCGTATTCCTCGAGTTTTTTTAATTTTTTGATAACGTAATTTCTCGATGTATTGTTTTTTCCAGTCGCTCTTCACATGTCAATTTCTTGTGTGGCGCCATATTCTCTGCAAATATGATTTCTGAGTTTAATATTACGAATTAATATTGCAATTGTATGTATCTACGCTTGTAGTAATGTATATATTGACGTATTTTTTACAAATGTATACTCGAGTATTTCTCTGGTAACACAGTATCTACCCTGACTTGAACGATTACAGGCTGGATACGTTTCTGCAGTCATTTTCGTAATTTACTTAAAAAATTGCTTATCAATTCGTTTTTACAATTTTAATCGTTGAATATTGAATATATTTGGCGTTAATTTTGTAGAAATTCATTATTCACAATTAAATGGAACTACGTGATGTAGTATTATTTCTACTATCTTTAATTTCTTTACCACGACCTAGGTGTCGTTGACGTCGACTTAGATCACGTAGTTTCATTTAATTGTGAATTTTAATCGTAATTATTTTAACTAAAGCAACAGTATATGATATGGATCAAATAAAAATAAGATTTAATAATCAAACAAAAATAAGATTAAATAATTTACTAATGGGGAGACAGGTACCACTTTTCACACGCCACGACGGCTACGAGGTGTGTCGCCGAGTCACAGTGATTTTGTCACCGTGACTTTCGTGTCACCGCCCTGTCACTGTGACAACGATCGAAATAGGCGGATATTTTATAACCGTGAAGATATTTATATTCACACCGAGCGCGCTGCGATTATGAACCGTACAGATAGTATGCGGCGCGGCGGTGAATTTTCACCGACGACGTCCTCGTATTTCAAACAAACTGCACAGTGCAGTCGGAAATGGAAGTGGGTTAGAACCGGATGGATTAGATTTCAAATGACTTCTCCTGCTTTTACTTTTGTTTCTATCTATATCGTTGATATGGTACTTTTTGTTTTTGTTGAAATACATTACAAGAGCGATAAAAAATTATTAAATTTTCATAAATGTTTAGGGTTTTGTTAATTTTAAGCCTTTTAGGCGGCGGTGTCTTTGGTACCTTAAGCCCCTTTTTTTCAAAAGTACCTAAAAGATACCTTTTTCTAATCGATTCCTGAAGTTCCTTTGTTTTCATTTGGAACATAATTATTCATAATTTGGTATTTAATAGCCCCAATTAAATTTAACTGAGGGGCATCTTTCATGCTTCAAAATATTGCCGCCCCAGTATTTTGTTTTCTTTTCACATCGCCATATATATTCTTATTGTAAATAATTTGTGGGGTATTGTAACTAAACTTTGTGAATTGCATATGTGACCCTTTTTCTCTACCTCGCAGTTAGCGTCCGAGTACAAGATATAGAAAAAGGATCACATAGGCCATTGTATGTCATGGGGAAGTGCAACGTGAACGAACAGTGGTGCAAATGTACTGACAAAAATGGGTATTTAATTGATTCATGGCCCAAGATAAGTTCAGAAACATCATTGTTCTGCTTAGTGTCTCAGAGTGATTTAAGTGTTGACCATGGTTTCTCAAGAGTTGACAACAAGTTGAAATGAAAATTCATAAGGGTAATTGTAGAACAAAACTACAGTCTCTTCAACTAGTTTTGGGAAAAGTAGATTCTACAAGTTATGAGAATGATATCGGTTTAAGTGGGGTGATTCAGACCGTTTCTTTCGTAGATTCATCTTCTACACAACAATCAAAAACTGTATCACATGGCCAGATGAAACTTGCATTTTCATGTTACAAAGAAAAAGCAAGGAAAATTGATTTATGCGGATTGTAAAATCTGTTTAGTCTCATTACTCACTAAGTATCAGTAGTGATATTGCAGAGATTTTCAGAGAAATGTTTGAAAATTCTGAAGAAATGTTTAAAATTTTACTTTGTCTTCATCGGAAATTATAGATTAATTACTGAGGCTCCGGGATCCTATTTCTGGGAGCAAATTACAGATGATGTAAAAAGTTCAGTTTATGTACTCTGCTATGACGAAACCACAAATGAAGGCAGCAAAAATGAAATGCAAATTGAACTACGCTATTGGTCAGCTACTAAAGAAGAGATTGTTGAAAATCATCTGCACACTTTTTTCATGGGCAATGCTAAAGCAAAAGACCTGCATTAAAACCTTATTTTTACAGAAGAAAAAGCCAATCTTACTTTAACGAATTTGCAGATGATCAGTTATAACGAACCGAATGTAAATAAGACAGTGTTAAACTTATTCTAGCTGTACGCAGCAGATAATTGATTGGCACGGGAACATAATTCAGTCTTGCGTTGGTCTTAAACATTTTGGATCTGATGTTGTAAATATTATTATTGCAATATTTCATTACTTTGATGGTTGGCCTGTCAGGTAGGAGGATTTTCAATTAGCCAAGAGGAAGTGCGATCTCTTGAAACATCGTTTCTTAAAATGTGTGCCATCACGTTGACTAACTATAGGCCCAGCAGCCCAAATTATTTTGGAGCAGTAGCGTGCTATCAATAGATATTTCCTGACAGTTTTACCTGCTAAATCTACTTAATTTTCAGAGAAGTCGAAAGAAATAGTTAAGCTTAAAAACAACCTGACATTAAAGCACAAGTCGTGTTTGTTACAGAAAGTGCCAACATCTTTTTCTCCTACTTGACGTTCTTTCGAAAAGAAGGCTCTTTAATCCACCTATTGTATGAACATACAAGTGAATTTTTAATAAATTTGACGAAAAAGGGATACAAGTCTTACGTTGTTCGCAACTTCTCTGTCGTAGAAGACTATTTTTTGCCTCTGATTAATAGTTCTTACAGTGATGTCCTCATTAAGAAACTGAAAAATATGAAATTGAACGATGTTGTTTATTTTCGTAAAGAGATGAAATGTCATTTTAATTAAAAGTGCCAAGTACTTATCAGAAAGTCTCAAAAACTACTAATGATATGAACGAATTATCGAAGAATTTATTGCAGAAAAATAAGGAAAAGGAAGTCCAAGGAAAAGTTACTAATCAACTGCTTGAAGAAGTCACCAAGCGTCTTAAACAAGGAATTGAACGTAAGGATTATGGAAAATCACTTTAACTGATATATCATCCTATTTTAAGAAAACGTAAATTGTTTTTTGTAATTGCCAAACGCTATTATATTAAGATTTTGCTATGGTGTAGAAGATGTTGATGTTTGATTTATAAATTCAATATTACAATTATATAAATAAGATGAAAAATAAAATAATGTAAACAATAACCACACCCTGTTAGGAATTATTTGAAAAAGTCATTTTCTTATATTACCTAACTGTAAGTAATCTAATATTTTTATTATGCTTTGTTATTCAAATTATCCCTTATCCGGTTCTTGTGAAAGGGGCTTTTGTTAAAAACAATTTTTTTGTTTTCCTATTGGTCCCTTTTTCCTATGTTAGTCCCGTAAGTTCTTATTTATTTTCGTATTTCTGCTAAAAGGTCTGTCTGTAATTTCTAATGTTTTTTAACTTTTTTTCATATCGGTTATTTTAAAAGACTTGGAGATATTTTGGATTTATTTCTACTAAATAGGCAATCTTAATAAAATTATCAGAAAAATCATTTAAAACGATTGTTTTAAAATTATATTATTTAAAAAAATTTATTTACTTTCATTTTTTTTCGTGACGTTCAATCACACAACTTGACTAAACCGTTATTTTAATTTATAATTTACCCCCAAAATGTTTATTTTTTATACTTGTAAACAGAAACCTATAAATAAAAACTTTACAATATATATATATTTCTTTACGCGAACGGCGATATATGTTTCTGAAGAAAATATAAAAGAAATTAAATGTAAAGAAAATAATTCGAGATTGGTAAATTAGAACAAATTTCATTTAACAATTTATAAATATAATTTAGACAATATTTAGAAAAAAAAAATTTAATAAATTGAAATAAATAAACCTTACATAAGCAGCGAAGGAAAAAGTTTATATGACTTAATTGACGGTAAACGTAATATAATTTGTTTACGAGTAGCGATAAACAGTATTAAAAGTACTATATAGGCGACTTGTTACTGCGAGATTATTTATAACAAACTTAACCTGTATACGATACGAAGTATCAGTCGGTGATTTTGTCACTGTGACTTGTCACCGGTATTTTCAAGCGACTCTCATGTACATCACGGATACTAGGAAATCACCGTATCGTCGATTTCTATGAAATTATTACTTCAACACAATCATATATTTAAATAATTAAAAAATATTTCTTTTATTTTTTGACAGTAAAGAATCTAATATATTTTTACACAATTTTATCAAAATTGTCTATGGAACATTCCAGGGTAGAGACGTTTCATGACTAAGTCATATTTATAGAATATGCGATTCTGTGAACTACGTTATTTTTCATCTTATAGAATATACGTATTTTGATAGATTTATCTATATTTTAAATGCGTTAATATTTATCTATTTATATACTTTAATGCATCTAATTGACACATTACTTATTATAACGGACTTATTGCCGGCAGCCCACCAGAATATATATTACGATGTGTTGCGTTTGCCACCAAAAAAACTAATTACTGTAAAATCGCCCGATTATACTTTCCGATTAATTGAAATAAAATACTTTTCGTGTAGGTACCTGTTAACCCAAAAATAGTCGATCAAACAGAAGTAGTCATTATGCCATCCGCAATATATAATATTCTAATTTCAAAACAAAAATGGGCACTCTGGAGTAAGGCGGACAAAACATTCTTCAATATGATGCGTGGATTACACTAATATAAGGGCGAAACAGTCATAATTTAATATTAAATGAACCAATATCGCGTTACACCATAAACTTGTTTGGAGGATTTTGCATTAAGAGAAGCAGACTTATTTGGGTTTTAGTAACAAAATAGTAATTTATAGAATCAGAGCTGTCAAACAATATAACCATAGCAATAGCATTAACAGTCATATTTCTTCATAGAATGCGCACGACCTACCCGTGACTTTCTGGTATACTGAAAAAAAAGTTTTTGGCCAGACATCTGAAACTGCTCTATCGATTTTAGCCAAAAACAATATGTACCAATACGAATAGCCTGCAATGTAGACGATTTCAATCCAATTAGTTTTTATTCAGATTTTGTTGAACATAGGTTTAGAAGGGGCGTAACTCGAGGGCTGAACGGATTTCCGAGTTAGGAAATTAATCGTTTTGTTTGTTCCGCTGAGCACTATCAAATAACAGAAATTCCGTCAATCGAATGTTATATACTTTTTAAAGCGCACACACATACTTACAAACGTACGTACGTACGTACCCACAGACTGCGACTGTGATTCATGCTTAGCAATTTCCTTATTTTCATTAACCCACCTCCTGGATGCTAACATAATACTTTCGTGATTTTTATGAAAATATTTGTTCCATATATCAGCTAAGATGCGCCCCTTTCCCGGCTTCGCAAGAGGTAATACGAAGCCCCAACATAAAAGGAGGATGTAACTAACATTTTTAGGCGATTTCCGAGCTTGGAAATTTATGGTTTTGTTTGTTCCGCTGAGCACTATCGAATAAAAGAAATTCCATAGTCGATCAAACTTTCCTTATACCTTTGAAAGCGCATATACGTACTTACACCTTTGAAAGCGCACATACGTACGCACATACGTACTTGCACATACGTGCTTTAAATGGAAAATGTACTAACCACAATAGGCTATTTGACAACATCGAAAATATACCACAAGTCGTGGACATCCTATTAGATTATAACTTAAATAAACGTATTGCTTTTCATTTTCTAAAGAATAAATTTATATTTTATAAAAAAAAAGGAAAGAAATCACAATATTTGTTGAAATTCAATCAGCGTCGCAAACGCCCTGTTATTGGTTAAATGTCAGATGACGTCACAGGCGAGTAAGTCGCGTTCATACCAAAATTTAATGTTCTTATTCTTTTAGTTTATAGGCATTGATATCGATAATAATATTTAAAACACAAATATTACTTACATCGAAATTACATCGATCTTCACACATAAAAACATTTGAGTGAGCTACATTACTGTTTGTATCTTTTCGGGCTAATTGCAGCCACTTTTTTCATATTTTAAGATTCGTTGGCACTGAAACGAACACTTTGTGTGGACTTTTTATAGACGTACTTGTACATTGTGTCACTACACACCATTTATACACTATTTTATTATGAAAATAAATAATAATCCCCTTCAGCGGGCAGAACTGTTTATGTTTACATTGCGTGTGACGTCACGCTAGCCGCCATTACAGAAATTGCGTTTTAGAAAGAAACCTCAAACTTTAAAAGAGATTTTTATAAAAAATACGGCATATATCCTGGAAATATAAATGTAGTGTGCTTATAATGCAAAATAGAACAATTTAAAATAATTAAAAAAATTAAGTCAAATTGCCTATTATGGAAAAAATATTTTTGAGATTTATAACTAGCACATTTGGACGATATACATTATATATAGAGTTGTAAAATCTTTACGTGTACCTAATGATATTTTCATATAATTTATTATATAATATCCATATAATAAATATGATTAATTCAATAAATTTGTAATGTTAGCTCTATTTAGATTTGCGTGTGTTAATGTTTTATTACGACGTCAAATTTCAAGTTTCTTCGCATCAAACAGTTTTTAAAAATGGACGGCTGTAACAGACAGATCGACGGACAATTGCGAGACTTTATAAGGCTTCTGCTTTTCCTTTTGACGTACGGTATCCTAAAAACATTTTATTGCTAATGTTGACTAACTAATTAAAATATCTGGGTAAATGCCGGGTAACTACAAAGCG
The DNA here is from genome assembly GCA_039881145.1 of Druceiella hillmani. Lineage (NCBI taxonomy): Eukaryota > Metazoa > Arthropoda > Insecta > Lepidoptera > Hepialidae > Druceiella > Druceiella hillmani. The sequence goes on along the minus strand of JAYKKI010000081.1, from coordinate 10,262,548 downwards.
AAATTACATATAGCCACATTGGTGAAAGCATATTTGATGTGAAGTATTGATTGATAATTCACTATCTAAAGTATGCATGAAACGGAAGATGATTATCAGAAGTTTATCAGAGGGAAAATGGTAGAACTCAGATAAATTGTCTGCGTCTATATTAAGGTTTGTTAATTTGACAATTTGTTGCTTCAAAAACGGGAAGTAATTCAATTCAAAAATCATGAATACTGAAGCGACGCGGCGTTTATTTTTTAATAGTTAGGGTAGGTAAAATTTAGGGTGTTTTATAAATAATTAGCACAAGAGGCGGTCACTGTAAAAGATCGAGATATGCAAGTATATTTTATAATAAACGACTTTTTATTACACTAACTCAATTTCCCATTCTTTTAATTACGTCTTTTTCTTTCTGATGGTGCGAGTTATTTAATTCAAGTATGAATTATGTATGGAATCTGAAAATACAAATTTTTTGAGTGTCTACGATTTTGAAGTAACGTAAACTCATATATGCTGGTTAATTAGTATATCAAACAATCTTTTGGGGATTCTTCTCGAAAATATGAGAGCATAATAATCTTAACTTTTTTATTTAAACCTTTATTACGGTTGACAGTTTATTTTAAATATTTTTTAACTTTAACATTTTCTCAATTATATCATTACATTTAAATCTTTCCTTGTAATAAAGAGAATCGCCACATTAAAAAAATTAAGAAAAGCACAGTATTACTAACATAATCGATTTTTCTTTCTGCGAAATAATAATCGTATTTCACGCTGTTCTAGGCCTATTAGGTGTGTTCGACGCTTTGCGTCGTATATCGCTTCGATAATGCCGCACAGCACCCGGTGTATTTTGCATTGCTGGACACTTAAAACGTATATTTACATATAGACGGAATAAAGTGTTCGACGCTTTACGTCGTATATCGCTTTGATAATGCCGCTCAACGTCCGGTATACTTTGCATTGCTAGACACTTAACACGTACATTTTACATATAGACCGAATAAACTGTTCGGCGCTTTGCGTCGTATATCGCTTCGCTAATGCCGCTCAACGTCCGGTGTACTTTGCATTGCTAGACACTTAACACGTACATTTTACATATAGACCGAATAAAGTGTTCGGCGCTTTGCGTCGTATATCGCTTCGCTAATGCCGCTCAACACCCGGTGTATTTTGCATTGCTGGACACTTAAAACGTATATTTACATATAGGCCGAATAAAGTGTTCGACGCTTTACGTCGTATATCGCTTTGATAATGCCGCTCAACGTCCGGTGTACTTTGCATTGCTAGACACTTAACACGTAGATTTTACATATAGACCGAATAAAGTGTTCAGCGCTTTGCGTCGTATATCGCTTCGATAATGCCGCACAGCGCCCGGTGTAATTTGCACTGCAGGGCACTTAACATTTGCATTCAATTTTTATTATTTTTTTAGTATTATTTTCTTCTCGAGAATCCATTCCAATCCAAATCAACTTCATTAAAAAGATACGTAAATAAATATGAACCAAACGTGTTTTAAAGGTATTTATTGTTCGAAAATCCGATACTAACAAAAAAAATATTTAAAATTAATAAATGAATGGATATTAAATGAATTCTGTACACTGTACGACAAAAATAATCTTATATGTATTTTATGTGATATTGAAGTCCGATACCAACAAAACAATTTATTTAAAAGTTAATAAATGTATTTTCATTAAATTTTACGCTATGCGATAAAAATATTGTTTATTTTTACGAGTACTTTATTTGATATAGAAGGTTGTGCCATTGTTAAATCGCCTGTAAGACTCAGCTTAGTAATATTATTGTCCGACTAAAGATGAAACGTTCAACCCACCCTTCCATATTGTTCATTTGTACATTTTAACATATCATTAATTATAATATTGTCTTCTAACATCAATTTTAAAACAACAAGCATTAAAATGATTTAATAATAATTCGTGAAAGCTTCAACAACTTTCTTCAAACTAGAACCTTATTTTTACTGGTTAACAGAACAAGCGACGTCACGTTTATGGCGATTTGATACCAAAATCGAGCTTTTCTTGAAGCCTAGATTTTAATAGATTTTAGTAATCAGTACAGTGTTAATCTTAACTTAACTTTAACTTAACTCTTAACTTTTATACAATGCTTATGCTTCATTCTAAGTGCGAAAGAGCAAGAGATGAAAAGCCCAGTAAAGGCCTTAAAATAAGTAAACAAATTACTTATATAAGATAATGATATGACCTAACCTTCATACGAAATCAATGCTTTGTGTGAAGTTTACGTTATATCATTATCTTGTAAAGTTGTGTGTGTATTAATTTGCACGTTCTGTGTAGTACATGTAAAGACGTAGATCATTTTTCATTGATTTTATTAATTTTGTGCGTGTTTATATTATTTTTAAAATTTATTTTGGGTTTATACAAGTACAGGAGCATCTCTCCTAAATCTTTTCTGCAACAAATTGGCAAACTAGTTTCAATGCGCCATAAATAGTAAATATATTTATAAATTGAAGTTATTTCATATAAAACGGTATTAACGGATTGAAGTTATTTCAAATAAAACTAAATTATTAGTCAGGTAGCGGTTAGACAGTGTACGATAATAGTGATCCATGTCGCGCGCTTTAAATAAATTGAACAATACGGTGGTACATTTCAACATGATTTAAACTGAAATTAGTAACTAGGTACCGGTCAGTGTATGATAATATTGATCCATGTCGCGCGCTTTAAATAAATCGAATAACATGGTGGCACAGATCAACATGATTTAAATTGAAATTATTAGCGTGGTCAGTGTACGATAATGGTGATCCATGTCGCGTGCTTTAAATAAATCTAACAACATGGTGACACAGTTCAACATGATTTAAACTGAAATTAGTAGCCAGGTAACGGTTGGACAGTGTACTATAATGGTGATCCATGTCGCGTGCTTTAAATAAATTGAACAACACGGTGGTGCAGTTCAACATGATTTAAACTGAAATTAGTAGCCAGGTAACGGTTGGACAGTGTACGATAATAGTTAGCCATGTCGCGCGCTTTAAATAAGTTGAACAACACGGTGGCACATTTCGACATGATTTAAACTGAAATTAGTAACTAGGTACCGGTCAGTGTATGATAATATTGATCCATGTCGCGCGCTTTAAATAAATCGAATAACATGGTGGCACAGATCAACATGATTTAAATTGAAATTTTTAGCGTGGTCAGTGTACGATAATGGTGATCAATGTCGCGTACTTTAAATAAATCTAACAACACGATGACACAGTTCAACATGATTTAAACTGAAATTAGTAGCCAGGTAACGGTTGGACAGTGTACTATAATGGTGATCCATGTCGCGTGCTTTAAATAAATTGAACAACGCGGTGGTGCAGTTCGATATGATTTAAACTGAAATTAGTAGTCAGGTAACGGTAGGACAGTGTACGATAATGGTGATCCATGTCGCGTACTTTAAATAAATTGAACAACATGGTGGCACAGTTCAAGATAACTTAAACTGAAATTAGTAGCTAGGCAGCGGTTGGACAGTTTACGATAATGGTGATACATGTCGCACGCTTTAAATAATTCGAGTAACATGGTGGTACAGTTCAACATGACTTAAACTGAAATTAGTGGCCTGGTAGCGGTCGGACAATTTACGTTAATGGTGATCCATGGTCACGCGCTTTACATAAATCGAACAACATGGTGGCACAGTTCAACATGATTTAATTGAAATTAGTGGTCTGGTAGCGGTTGGATAGTTTACGTTAATGGTGATCCATGTCACGCGCTTTATATAAATCGAACAACATGGTGGCATAGTTCAACATGACTTAAACTCAGATTAGTGGCCTGGTAGCGGTTGGACAGTTTACAATAACGGGGATCCACGTCACGCGTTTTAAATAAATCGAACAATATTGTGGCAGAGTTCTGTAAACATAAATTCTTTTATATACATAAGTATATATCATCGATCTAGTTATGATACCTGGTATCTGCAAGTAAAAAATTGTTTTCATTTTTAATTGTAATTATTTTTGAACGAAATTTATTAAGTTCCCTAATTTTACATAGATTAATTAAATACACAATTTTTTTTATTCTGTTTTACATTATGATGTAAACAAGTGGTCTGGAGAAAATTCCGCAAAACGAAACTTTCATCAATACGAGACAATGTGTTTACTAATCACGCTAATAAACAGGCAAAATTTAATAATAATTTCACCAATGTCGTATTATGTCACAAATATGGTTAGACAATTTCGAATCAAGAGCAATACACTCTTCCGAGTTATAATGGAAAAGAATTAAACTCTAAAATCTGCAATCTGCAACCCATCGTAATATGTCCGTTTATAATCCATTATTAAGCTGAAAAATATAAGTAACTTTGAAAGACATAAAAAATTCAGTTGCATGAACTACTCTGGAAATTACGCTTGTTTTAGTCTAAGGCCACACCGCAAATGGCACGATTGTGGGTTAGCTAAGAGATAGGCTGAATGGTCGACATGGTGGCCACAATGAAGAAGTTAGAAGTGGCGAATACCATCGTTTAACACAGTAGAGGTTTCCAAATAGTGCATTACAAACAAACAAAATTCTGAATATTGAATATATTCGGCGTTAATTTTGTAGAAATTCATTATTCACAATTAAATGAAATTACGTGATGTAATATTATTTCTACTTTATTGAAATTATTTACCTAGGCCATGGTAAAGAATTTAAATATACGGCTAATATAGGTTTGGTTATATTACAACATCTACATACAAGATTCGTCTTTGCTAATTGCCTACCTAAAAATGTTGTAATACAACGAAACCTAGGTCGTGGTTAAGAATTTAAATGAAGTAGAAATAATACTACATCACGTAGTTTCATTTAATTGTAAACAAAAATTCTATTAAACTGTTCCGATGGAATTGGAGCTATACAACATCAAGCAACTTACCATCATCAGAAAATACAATTCAACAATATGACAGAAACCGCATGTAATACTGATTCTGTTGGTACCTGTGTTGCATATGTAATTAATTAGCTGTGCACAATCATATAAATGATTATGTTATATTATACATCTATGTAGTTACATTAGCGAGCGACCCCATTCATGAGGTAAAATAGCATTTCTCAATTCAAGTGTGTAAACATAAGAATTACCTAATAAAAAGATTACTGTCTGTCTTTACTTCATTGGCTATTTCTTGCTATAATTTTTTAAATTAAACCTTGGTGGTTTTCACAAAGGTTCCTTCTTAAAATCCGATGCTATTATCAATTCGTCCATGATGCATCCAAGTTAATCGAAGCACAAAAAACAGACGTGTCCGTTCGCGTCGCTAACCGCTAGGTAATAGGTCGGTTCACTAGAATGAATCATCTAAGCGATCAGCTTACCTTTTGCCACTAAGCGTACCACCTGCATTGGTCTTATTAGCAATTGTCTTAGTGACCTCGGTCTTAGTAACAAGATCCAATGTTGGAATTAACACTGACTTCTTATACAATATTCTATATATTTCATGCATTACCTCAGTCAGTCAACGCCATCGGTATAGCATCGCATATGTGAGTTGATTTTTTGTGTAAAAAAGTTTTTGGAAAGCTATTCGATAAAGAATTGCAGTACGGTGATTCTTCAATGTGAAATTTTATGTGAGTTTTTTTAGGATTTCTTACCCCAAAACGTAAAACTGGACCCTTATAAAATCGCTCCTGTGTCGATCCATTTGTGTACCGCCACAAGAACGAGTACAGCCCTTTTCCTCAGAATCCGCTTGACATAGAAACTTAAACACCAAATGATATTAAAGTTTCTATTTACTATACGATATTTTTCTATATACTATACGATTCTTTTAAATACCATACGATATTTAAGTTTCTAAGATACATAATACAATAATCAGACATAGACATGCTTCACCAATCAATAATATTAATCTGAAAGTACAATATACTCATTTTACTTTCACAATATATTTTCGCTAATATTTTATAGGAGAGGAAAAAACAATTACTTCACTGTAAACATTGTGATTGTCACAATTACAACACTAAAAATAAAAATAAACTGGGTATTTCCAATTACAGACTCACAAAGATCGGTAGTTCATTTGTAGGGCAGAGTATACGCTTCTATAATAAAACACCCGAACATGTATTGAAATTGTCAGAAAAACATTTTAAACAAGTTGTTAAGATTCATTTACTCAAAACAGCGTATTGTAAAATTGGTGATTATATAAACGTCAAAAATGATTGGAGTCATCACTCTAACTTATCAAATTAGTATACATAAATATGATTAATATAATTTCAATATTATATGATAAATTTGAAATAGGTATAATGTTTTTTATTTTTGTTCTGTTTCGTTTTTTTATTGTTTTATATACTTTTGATGTTCAATAAGGGGACACAATGTTTGTATGTTGAATAAAAATAAAATTGAATTGAATTGAATTGAGTATTGGGTGTGGGGTACTAATATTTTTTTGTTACAATTAAATGAAACTACGTGGTAGTATTATTTCTACTTTCTTTAATTTCTTTACAACGACCTAGGTTTCGTTATATTACAACATCTTCAGGTGGGATATTAGTAAAGATATATTTGTGAATAATGAATTTCCACAAAATTAACGCCAAATATATTCAATATTTTTATGTTAATTTTAGATAGTATATCTTCAGAGATATATTGAGAAATATGGAAGAAGAATGTTCTCCACTCCTTTATTACCTTAATTACTCAACGTAAAATTATGAAAAAGGTATGGTCTTTAGAAATCTACGCAAAGGTTTTAATAAAACTATGGGGACGGTTTTAATTGTTATATTTTTTTTAAACATGCACCACGCTTACGTTTCTATACGTTGTGAATAGTTATATACGTATATACATTGTGAACGATTGATATTCATAATTATTTTAATAAAAATACAGTGTACCCTTAAATATTTACAAGTGCCTAAATGGGTTTGGAACCTTCGTTGTGCGAGTTCTACTCGTGTTGGACAGCTTTTTTTTACAAAAAAAACACGACATTGGCCGCCACAACTGTATCGATATTAGCGGCATTATAAGAATAATTTTGCGACATTACTGCACTAGATGCAAAAACATTATTACGAATGTTTAGTTACATATAACATCTTTTTTTTTGTTTTTTTTGATACGCATGTTTTGAGACATATAACATTTTTTTAATTTTTTGATATGCACGTTTTGAGACACAACATTTTTTTTATTTTTTTGATAAACATGTTTTGTGACATATAACAATTTTTAAAAATGTTTGTTAAGCATGTTTTGGGACAAAAAATTTTTTTTCATTTTCCGTTACGCATGTTTTGTGAATTAAGACAATTTTTTCATCTTTTATTAGCATGTGTTATCAAATGTAACAGATTTTTTTTTAACCTTTTTGCGTTTAAGACGTCATTATACCGGATGTGCGCTGTCCATCATGACAGGATCGTTGTTAATAAACCATCATTAAGCTGAAAATATAAGTAACGTTGCGCACTGCAAATTAAATGCTGCCGCATGAAATGAAAAATCTATCTGCAAATTACGCCTAACTATACTTTAATTATGCTTTTATTACGCTATAATCATGAAAAATCTATTAATTTATTGTGAATAATTATGAAAAATCATTCTGCAACCCTTATTTTACTACTAAGAACGATTGTTGGTATCGACACTGGCAACTTCGACAACGTTCTGTATATTTCATGTTTTATCCTGGTCAATAACCATCACATATCCGAACTGATATTGCGTTCAAAACAGCCTACAATTTATGACACCCACAATTTTAAACCATGTCCTGCAAAAACTAAAACAAAACTATTTGGATTGGAATTGGAAAAATTTCAGTATTCGTATTGGTTCGTAGGTGGTGCCTATCGTTTCTAGTTACATCCGGAAAAACATTTCCGGAGTACAAAGGTAAACTTTTGCCTATCGGTTATTGCGCATTGCTATTATTTTATAGCCGTCGTGAGTTTGAATTACCTGTTGCCAAAACTATTTCTCTCTGTTTCTTTAAATTTATTTATATGCAGAATGATTACAATTTATTTAATTACCTGTTGCCAAAACTATTTATTACAATTTATTTAATTACCTGTTGCCAAAACTATTTATTACAATTTATTTAATTACCTGTTGCCAAAACTATTTCTCACTGTTTATTTAAATCTATTTATACGCAGAATGATTACACATTTATTTAATTACCTGTTGCCAAAACTATTTATTACAATTTATTTAATTACCTGTTGCCAAAACTATTTATTACAATTTATTTAATTACCTGTTGCCAAAACTATTTATTACAATTTATTTAATTACCTGTTGCCAAAACTATTTCTCTCTGTTTCTTTAAATCTATTTATATGCAGAATGATTACACATTTTCACAGCCTTATAATATTTAGAGAGCATTCGTCTAAATAGTAACGTAGAATCACGCGGAAACTTAGAACTTGGTATCTTTAGTCACAGAGACTTGGTTGGGAATGAACCGATCTTTGAGTCATTTAGAGCATTCGCAAAATGCGTTCTTGAAAAAATGGAGGTACTGAATGATTCATTGAGAAGAGAAAGACTCTAACCCTGTTGAGTGGAAACGCTGAGGCTGTTGGTATGGGACACTATTAGGGGACTTTCGAAGGTCCCCTCTTTTGTATGATGTGGGTCGTTACGGGTCCCAGGAGGGGCTCTGAGACAATCCGGGTGGATGGATTGGAAATTGTTCTTTGAACTGAAGTGTTTCACTGCAGCGAGCACGACGATGCGCGTAGAGTTTTGTTAGAGAGTGTGCGTCTGAATAATGATAACGTAAAATCACGCGGAAACTTAGAACGTGATATCTTTAGTCACCGAGACCTGGTTGAGAATGGGCCGATCTTGGAGTCCTTTGGAGCGTTCGCAAAATGCATTCTTGAAAAAATGGAGATACTAAATGATTCATTGAGAAGGGACAGACTTTTAACCTGTTGGTTGGAAGCGCTGAGGCTATAGATACGGGGCACTATTTAGGGATGTTTCGAAGGTCCCCTCTTTTGTATGAGGTGTGCCGTTAGAGAACAGAGTAGAACCTGAGACAACCCGGGTGGAAGGTTGGGAATAGCCTTAAAATATGATTGAAAAGTATTAAGTAAATAATAATGCAGTTTGTGGTTTATAAGAATTATTTCAGGTCTAGACTAATCCTAAAATAATTCAATTATATTTAAATTTGCAGAGACAATTTTAGTTTCCGTGTAACCCGACAGGGTCATTATTGTATGGGTACGTCTATCTTCGTGTAACGTTTCTCAACTCGATAAACATATATGTAAAATATATATATATATAAATATATATATATATATATATATATATATATATATATATATATATATGTATATATATATAAACGTATATGGTTAAAGAACCTTCCGAAACTAGTTCATAGCTATCGAGATTGTTTAAGCTATTTACTGATATAATACCGTGATAACGACCGTGCGGCGGTGCAATATTTCTCGTAATTTGGCGATATGCATTGAGCGCGGCATTCGCATTAGTATTTGCTATGTACTTTATAGGGTTCGATATACACTAGCGTTATTGTACGATAGCGTTCAATCTTGATAAGTGTCCTAGAATCAACTTAAAGCTAATCTTTAAGAAGTTAAAACCCTCGACTAAATCGTATCAACGGCTTGCTTTGTAGTGTTATTCGAGGCTACTGTGATATTTTCTGTGAGCGCTTACATTAAGTTTAACGTGATTCTGTCCTTAATGGCCTACGGTGCTGTTGTTCCTGATAGGCCTGCCTGATCCATAAATTTCTAAAGTCTCTCCGCAAGCAACGGATAGAGCTATGCTCAAGTGTCTTTGAAGGATAAAATCCGAAATGAGGAAGTTCGACGAAAGACCTAAATAGTCAACATAGCGCTTATCAGCAAACGGAAGTGGCAACGTTTATCTAAGAACTGATAACATATGAGGTATAAGAGTTCTCGAGCGAAGATCACGAACTTCGAAGCACAGCGTAGGACGCCCTTCAGTCAGATGGGTTGATGGCCTAAAGAAGTTGGCGGGAAGTAGTTGGGTGTGGAAAGCGGAGGATCGTGCATAATGACGCCTTGCGAAAGGCTTATATCCAGCTGTGAATAAATATAGGCTGATGATGATGCCATAAAATGTTTTACCTGTAATTACTATACCAAAAAGTGGATCAGGTGTTATAGATTGTGGGCTCCTTGCGGTTCTTCGTTCTTTTACTAAGAATTTATTGTCATCATGAAAATCAAATTGTCAACATACGACACGGTTTAATTATTAAGAATCTCGCGTGTTGTGTGAAGAAGCAAGCGATCTAGCGTATCAATAGTAGTACTCTAAATCGGCTAGGAATGGCGGGTTTCGAACTGTATTTCTTTTATATTTAGCAAATAAACGATTACACGTACGACTCAGCAACTACCAACTTTCTATTTCATAAATGTGAAAGAAGCCAGCCATTTGAAGGTCAGCTCAGTTGTATTCAAAATGTTAGAAAATGGAGTGCGCAATAATATTAATGGGCCGCACTCTTATTGCGAGACACTTACCTCGTGGCGTTGTTAGTACTTTTTTTAGGAAAATTGATTTTTCCACAGCTTTTGTTTTGTATATTCATTACTTTAGCCGCGGAGAGGGGTTTCAATGAAAATCAGGCAATAAGCATGTCTACAAAGAGAATAAGAAGTGGATAAGCACGAATCATATCTAAGTCTGTGGGTATATATGTATGTACGTACGTATTTACGTATGTATGTATGTACGTACGTATTTACGTATGTAAGTACGTATGTGCATATATATATGTACGTACGTAAGTACGTACTTATGTATGCTTTTTAAAGCTTATAAAATCTGTAGAGAGCGCCCGATTGACTACGGGCTTCTTTTTTGATAGCTTAGCTTAATTGAAGGATAAGTTTTCGACCTCTTTAAGTTATGCCACGGAAAAGTCCTAAGTCCTATAAAAATAATTGGATTGGATCAGGACAAATTGTAGGCTATTTGGAAAAGTATTTAAGAGGTAAACGAATTTTTAAGCAATCCGAATATTATTGCACAGAAGACAATATCGATTACACTGGTAATTTAGTGGGTTTCTTAATTTTTTTTCATAGATTTAGAGTTGCGATTGAAAACATATTGAAAATAAAAAATATTTTTATTGAAAAATTTTCGGTATATGAAATTTTCTGTATCTTCACACTTGTGTATAAAAGACGACACCAATATTGTATGTAATACTGACGGTTTGTCAATGTAACTAGCTAACATTTTGAATAAATACGAGTACAGGGCCAAGTGCAAGTGTACTTTTTTCTCACTTTCGGAAATTGCTCAAAATATTTAGCATACGGATGTAATATTTTGGGTAATTTCTGAAAATCGCGTAAGGATACCTATGGTTTCACATACTATTAATGAGAATTTTTAGACTTTCAATGCGGATGTGGACATCCATTGTCGACTTAAGGAATTTGTTTTGCATGACAGACATCGGACACGTTGTCAACTTACCGAATGGTCTTAAAGAGAAAACAAGTAAAAATAAGTGGAGGTTCTTCAAGAAGAAAAAAAATAATCAACTTTAAATATTTTTTTCCCATTAGTAACGGTGCTACGTAGCACTTTCGAAATTAAGTAATTTCGAAAGTGCTACAATCACAATGAAAGTGTTAAACAAAACCTTAAAACGATTGATATCGTAAAATTTCCTGGAGTTCCTCGTGACAAATTCGAGTGTACTAAACGCAGTCTTACAAATATTAGTATCATGATCGTGCAATAAGAGGCAGACATCCGTGACCACATCCAGCATTAGAAATACATGTAAGACTGGAACCTGCTGACGTTGCGTGATCAGGACACAAGGGTGGGATAAACCATCGCTACGTATTTGCTGATATTAAAATGAAGGTTTTTAAGAAACTCCATTATACGATGCCGTTTGAATTTTTTGTAATTCGCAATCAGTGTACCATAATTATTTTCTTACTAGCTGTGCTTGCGACTTCGTTCGCATGAAATTCACTGATGATTATTGATTGGAATAACATTATACATAAAAAAATTGTTTATTGTAAATTCGTTCGCATGAAATTCACTGATGATTATTGATTGGAATAACATTATACATAAAAAAATTGTTTATTGTAAATTCGTTCGCATGAAATTCACTGATGATTATTGATTGGAATAACGTTAAACATAAAAAAATTGTTTATTGTAAATTCGTTCGCATGAAATTCACTGATGATTATTGATTGGAATAACGTTGTACATAAAAAAATTGTGTAGTGTATTTTTGACCTATAAATATCGCCACAACACGTATTTAACGTTTAAGAAATCAACACATAGACTTTATTTTCTATGAGCGTAAAACTTACAAATACCACTAACAGATGGCGCTAACTGTACACTTATTTTGATAATACTATAAGCAAAAACCAGGTTAAAAATGTTTAATATTAGAAATAAAATCAGTAAATAACATCTATCGGCCTATGGAAATTGTACCCACGTCTTCGACGTACCATGCCAAAGCGCTAACCATTACACCACGCCTGATCAAACTGGACTCTCGAAACTATTATGATTATTGTACTTATTATAATCATTATTATTCTGTTTTAAAATTGTTAATTTATTTTTTCAATATCTATCAGCATGAATTTTACTAAAATCATTAGTAGATGGCGTTGGCAGTACCATAATGTAATATATCTATGAGCATAAAATTTACTAAAAAGACTAATAGATGACGTTGGTAGTACCAATATCATATTCACTGAGTCAGGGTTTTTTAAATCTGTAATATCCAGATAAAATGTTTTAATGTTGCTCGAGGATATAAACTATTACCATACCAAAATTCAACCCTTCCAGTAGATTTCGGGGAAATATAAGTTAACACAGACAGACAAAATACTAAAAACACTTTTTCTGGCTTCTGTTATCATTCTATATACTAAATCAATAACTCTTTAAAATATCTTCATGTATAGAATTAACTCTGTTACAATTATATTATATATAGATTAAACTTCTCACTTACCTCCTTCTAGTTAGGAATGGATAACTTATAATGTGTCGATAAATCGATACGTATCCAGATACATACGCTATTTACAAAATTGCGACGGCTATAACTCGCGCAGTAAACTCGATACTCCTATATAAAAATTTATTATGGAAATAAATATTTAGGTTTTATTTTTTCACGTTACAATTTTCCATAACCGGCTGTAAATTCTTAGGCTTTATAACGGAAAACCCAATTGAAATAAAAAAGCTACCTCGTGTTAGATTCCAGAAATAAAAAAAGCACTCATGGTCGCAAACAAAAGTATAAAGTTTAATGTTCCTCCATTTTATCGTTTTGTATATACGAAATTTTAAGCTTACTATATTAAACAGGTTTGTATTTAATTAACAAGTTTGTATTTATTATATGAAAGGAAATTTTATATTTCCAATATCACGTTTAGGGAATCATGAGATATAACTTGAGCGTTTCTCATCATGGTGCACCATCATTGTCCATTCTCAATGCGGAACACACACTCGTATATTAATGTGCCTCATTTAGAATTAGTGCACTTTTTGAAGTGATTTCTTTCTTAATTTTTCCTTTTTTTATTGAAAATGTACTCATAAACAATATTATTTTTAACAGTATTGAAGCCTCTTATGATTAAGATAGCAAACAAATTGATTTGAACTGCTTTTGGTAGTGACAAAGGTTATCAAATTTCAAAAATCTTTTCAGGCAGTTTTTTCACTTAGTCCTCTTTCTTTTCCTTTTTCTTTGATTTAACGGTTTGAGTGTTGACGAGCGCCATCGCGCTCGTGCGCGTACTAACTAAATTTGCTACGAACGCGATGGCGCTCGCGAAATCAGTTGCTGTTTAGCGAGCGGTAAGGGAGGTCGCTCGCACGCATCGCTAATTTTTTATCTTTCTACGTATTATATAAAGTTCAAACTATAATATTATTAATAATAACAATATAAAAAGGATCCAGGAAAAGAAAAATGTTGACCCATAATGTCGGAATACGAAAATAATTAGAGTGAAAATGATCGTTTTTCAAGTTGTGAAGAAATGTGTGAGAGAATTTTTGCTCACAATATATATTCCCATAATTTTCTTTGTATTTTATTATCCTTGTACAAGTTTTTATTAAGAAAACGCCGAAAAAATTATTAAAATTAGATAATTTTTGGAAGAGATACAGTTTTTTTTTCGAGACAAGGGTAAATGACATCAAAAACAAAAGATTTTTTGGCATTATTAAGTATATATGCGTAAAAAACCATGGCACTAAAACGGTTAATATATGACAGTATATGTTGTTATTTATATATTGAGCGTATAATGACGAAAAAATCGAATTATGTCAAAAAACTGCAATAATTTGATGCAAAAACATAATTTGTATAAAAAATATTATTACGTCACTCCGTCTGGTCAAATAATCCCTGACCGGCCTTTGTAACTATCCATAACGAGATTTATTACGAGTTTCTTTCAATGAAATGAAGAAACAAGAAGAAAATTTACTTTTGCCGAAGTGCATGTTGCCCGGGCGATTTGATTCCTGCATTAGGACCATTAATTGAAACCGTCAAAATTTGCGATAGTTGCATTCGAAAGCGTAGCTCAGTACTATGTAGGTTGTAATTTTAATCTAAAATATCTATACAAAATGTCTACACTTAAAGATTTCAACAGTAGTAGGACCTAGATATCCTTAGTGATATCTAGGTCCTACTACTGCAGAAAGCATAAGCAGAACATGGATCGTGTTTGACCACTTTTTAAGCTATCACACCTCGACGGAAAAATTCTTCATAAAGATGACTGTCAGATATCCTTAGTCTTGTTTCTTTTAGCCTTTCGAAGTAAATGCACGAAGTTAGTATCAAAAATATAGATTGTTGTAATACGGAAGCAGAAAAGACAAAAAAAATTGGCTTTTAAATTTATATTCGCCTTCAATACAACAGCTGATAATTTTCTCATAATAAAATATTGTCAGCCTTCTTATGTTTGCTTTATTCGATTTCAAGAAAAATCTAACAAATTTATCGGAAATATCTTGTCCTATATTTGAAAAACTAATCTCATGAAGTATCACTGTTGTCAATATCACAAAACACTTTCGGGTTTTCTTATTTTGTAAAAATTGATATAAAGTACATCATTTCAGAAGTCATTCAATGACACCTCTCTTAGGGATCGGTGTGCAAGAAAGAAATTTTGACACTACGAGAAGCACGTATCCAAAATTTGATTTCGAAGAAATACCGAGTCTCTTCTATAGTGAGCCTAAAGTACTCTAAAAGTGAATCTAAAAGTATGAAAATCGAAGCCAATTGCTCGCTACATTGCTCTATATATATCGAATATTAAAAGTAATAAACGATATTATTTTAATAAATAATTATATTTATTAAAAGAATATCGTGTGTTATAAAGTGTTTATTATTTTACATCTTTCCATCTTCTTTTTTTAAATTAAAGATTTTTTTCTCAAATTCTTTGATATACATTCTCAGAGCTTCTGGCGGGGTCTGGACCTCCTGGATCCCACTTTATATACTTGCCGGATGGGAAGGTATAATCAATCAAATCAAAAGGAAGGTATAATAATTAAATTTCAGTGTGAAATATTAATCTGGAAAATTTCGCGAAAAACTCTAAAATTGTAAAAACTAGTTTGACTATGGATCCTTAGATATATTACGTTTTGGGCACAAGTTTTAAAACGCCGTATCGTTCATTGAGATTCACGGTAATGTTCGTTGTATACAAATGAACGTTGCTGATAAGGTGCGCCCACAAACACTTTTGTTTGTTTTAACGCTATTAAGTCACCCCGAAGATAATATAGTCCAGCAAAATTTATGTTTACTATTTTGAAACAAAATCCAAAAGCCATTATAAAACAAAGTGTTTTTGATTCAATGATTTATGACGGATCTCTCAAGAATATTTCAATTTAATTACTTCTACCGCTTTTGATGACAATACATTTGTATTGACTCTACGGTTACAAGAAAAAGCAAGCCAAAATTGACCATTGAAATTGACTATTTAAAAGATGCTAAATTCAGGGCATATTCAGAAAAATTGCAAAATATCAACTAATTAAAATAATGATCGCATCATATTCCGAGTTATTGTTGAGTATTTTCCATATTATTCAGCCCAGTGGCGATAACTGTGGTTAAGAAAAAATAAAATCTACTTTGAATTTTTCACAAATGTATACTAATATTGAAAAGAAATGTGATCATTCTACTAAAACAATATTATTTCAGGGGCATCTAAATCTAAGAGGAAATTACTAGAGGAATTTACATATAAAAATCTATGGAAATCTAATAGCAAATAAGGGTTTTATGTAAGTTTTCTTACAATTAAATAAAAAAGTGCTGATAAATTTCCTTTTACTAAAGTGCGCTTATTCGCCTCGTGATCTGATTCCTACGTTGAGTGTGAGTGTCAGGTTTTTAATACGTATATTTTAAGTTGATAGTACTTTCAGTCCTAATAAAATTGACACTAAAAGGTTCTGTTCAACTCTTTTTTTTCTATTTCCAATAAGGTGTGGATAGTATAGGAATTATTTTGTGACTATTTAAAAGTATAAATACATGATGTAATAAAAATAGGTTAAGATATTTTACGTCAAAAACTAGACAAACCCAGATCATTGAGATGTTTATAGTGAAATCATTTCACGCAGATGATTTCCTTCATTCCCTTAAATAAACATGTTTGTGCGGCTAATGGAAAATTTGAAGTAATACTGAACCGTATATTTTCATTGATCACAAGGTATTGCCAAGAATATTGGAAAATATACGCATACTCAAATTTTAATTGATTTCTTTAAAAATAAAGTGAAGGCCGCATGACTGTTGTTTTGTAACAACTGTAGACATTTATATCAGGGAGAAAATCTGCAGATTAATGGACATGCAGGAATTGAGGAATATATTGATTTAACTCTTCAAAATTTAAAAACAAGTTTCAAAATATCTCAATATTTTAGAAGTATAAAAAGACTGATAAAAATTATAACTTTTTTAAGATATTCACTAATAGATTTAAGTGCAACTTAAGGTCTGGTAAATGCACCAGACCTTAAGTGCAAGATCCACCTTACCAGATTACCAGATCTAAGTGCTATTACATTACCCAGATCGAAGTGCAATCGGAAGTTCTTAGAAAAAAAGGTTAGAAGGATTAATGATGAGAGTCAATCTGACACAGTTCGAGCAGTGTAATGGTAATTGAAAACAACAAAAAGAAATAAAATATTCAGGTTAGGCTGAATTTAAGGTTTTATGGATGATTCATATCAATTAGTATTACAAAAATGAATTGTTTTCCTTTAGTGCTTTTATTGAAGTTATACCTCTTTAGGCGCGTTATGAAAAAATAAGGAGAGTGAAATTTTAAAAATACAGGATGAAGTTGACATGATGCAACAAAAAAATCGACGTCATGAAGTTGCTCGCTAATCTGACAGATAAGTAGTTCACTATTTTATTTATCTGCTGGCTTTCTATTGTAAGTCAATCGTCTGCCAGATCGTTTCAAATTTGATATGTATTTATTTGCATTATAAATTACTGAATACTTAAAATTAATAAATTTATAAAAATTTTCAGCGCATTCCTTTTTTTTTCTTTATTAATTAACTTTATTTAGATTATTTTAATAAATTGAACAATTGTATACACTGGTTTATATTCAATTGAATGCTGAGTATTCATTTAAATTTTTAAAGTAATTAAATTTAATTTTAAAGTAAGAATTTTTTACTACTTTGTATGAGAAAATAATAAAGTTGAAGCGCAATCATTTGAAAACGGGCTGGCAGCTGATTGGCTTCCAATGGAAAGCCAGCAGAAAAATAAAATCGTGGACCACTCATATGACAAAGAAATTTTAAATTTTAATGTACAACATTTGATTATTAGATTTTACCAACCGTATTTATAATCACGCTCCAGTCCTTTTATTGTTTTATTTCCGTTAATTATTTGCGTACTAAATAAATTTATTACGCGCGTACATAAGTACACGCACAGTGTTTTTTTTTAAATTATATATTAATTTAAAAGAAATCTGTGATTTTATATTTTCCTTATTTTAAGTGTCTACATATTAACTAATTAAAGCTCTTGATGAGAAATCGATACGAGGGTAGAAACCCAATAAAAACGTTTTTATGATCAACTTAATAGCTTAATAATCAACTTAATAGCTTAATAAAAAAGACAATAAAGTCTTTATTCAGTACAGACATAGGAGGGTCGATTTTCTATTAATAAAATACACAGTAGCGTAGAAATGTAAGGAAATCCAAGTTGACTTTTTGGCTATGTTTTTCCGAGCGTTTAGTTGCTAGAAAACAGTCGGAAATGCGGTTATGGTTCGACGACATAATGAGTACTAAGATTATCTGCATACGTTTCTAATAAAAATAATATAAAACAATATAAGAATTCTCGCTGTTTGTACAGCAACCCACTTGTAGAATCGACTTCTATTCTTGTTTCGACCCTAAGTCCATAATTTATGATTTTAACAATCTTTTTGACTACACCCTACTAAATTTGTTCTCGGAATCTACTAGATAACAACGTCTTGAAATTTGGAACAAAAATTATGTTTGTGACAAAGTACGTTTACCTTTTTTGTACTAAAGTCAAGATAGTATAAGTAAACAATGTTTGAATTCTAGGTAAGTGAAATCGTTCTAGATAAGCCATTATTTAACATATCATACTATATATTTCTAAATTAAGTATATATTTTCACAAATTGTTGATATCTTATCAACTGTAAATATCAATAATCTTAAAGTGCTACAGAATGTGTTACCTGAATAAATGTCCACTTTGTACCAATTCGACTAATTTATAATACTACAGTAGTATATATATATATATATATATATATATATATATATATATATATATATATATATGTGTGTGTGTGTGTATGTATGTATGTATATATATCATCATCATCATCATATATATTAATACGCTAAGGTTAAGATGTTATACTCCCTTTTTAGAAAAAACCTCACAACTAATCCACATAAATTATATATCATTTTATAGATAATTGCTTGCTCTACCGGCATCCACAACTAAAAAATTTATTATTGCTATTGTTTTTGCAAATTAATTAATTATTAAAATTATATACACAAAACAGCAATGCTGCCATCTAACGGCTCAACGTCAATATGATTGACGGTCGGTAAAATTTTTGTTTAATTTCAAATCCACTCACGTATAAATAAAGTGGCGCTTTAGCTCAATGCTTTTGATACTTGCGCCTCTACCTATATGTCAATTTTAGTAAAATATTTGTTTGATCTGTCATCTGAGCTTCATAAAGGAATAAATAATGCGAAGACTTCGCACGGGTCACGCTAGTATATATATATATATATATATATATATATATATATATATATATATATATATATATATGTATATGTATATATATATATATATATATATATATATATATATATATATGTGATTAATAGAAACATAAACTAAATTTAATTCGCAGGATTTGCACTTTTTATATTTTCAAGGTATATAGAAGAACCATTTGTTTTTACCAGGGTACTAGAATATATATATTTTAACTTTTCTGGATTCACATGACTCGTGAAGGGGCAACTTTGGGTGCATGCTGATGAGCGTAGGATTGAGTACAGTTTTATAGTCAAAAAGCCAAAAAATAAATCTCAAGAAGTTTGAAAGTAAGACGTGTCAAGAATCGACTGAAACAGCGCAAGACTGTCAAGAATCGACTGAAACACTGTATGGTACAAGACAGCAGTCTTGTACCGTACAAAAATATAGAAAATATTTTTTCCTGGCAAACTATCTCTTTTAGACAAAAACTTGTAATAACAATTATTCATTAGAATGACGAGACTAAAGATGGATATTTATAAAAAATGAAATATGTAAAAAAAAATCTCTATGTCCGCCTAGAGCAGTTTCATTCCACTGGGTAGCGCAATTGTAAATAGAAGTGGTTTAAAGCCGGGTGAATTGGATTTCAGATGACTACTTCCGCTTTGATTATTGTTTCAAATAAATATATATCGGTCATATGTTTCTTTAGTTTATAAATCTTAGTTTTATGGCTATGCACAGTCCCATGTGAACTTTTATGTTGTTGTTAAAATATATTACAAAAGTGACAAAAAGCTATACTTTTAATCTGTGCTAAGCACAGATTAAAAGTATCGTTAATAGTTTTTCTTAATTTCTAATATTTTCATTTTTTACATATTGGTTATTTTTGAAGACTTGAAGAGAGTTGGGATTCATTTGTACTAAGTAAGCAGTCTTAACAATATTGTAAGAAAAATTATTCAACATGATTGTTTCAAAATTATATTATAATAAAAAAAACAATGAGCCGTCACGGGACGCCTGGCAGATGTGAAATATCGTGTTCGTACAAGTAATATGCATAAAAGACAAGATTATTACAGGAACTAAATATAGCGTAATGAAAAAATAAAGTATTACGAATTTCTTACAGAAAATGGTGACTTTATTTAATAAACATTTATTTACAATTAATACAAAAATAATAAAGCACTGGTTATGTGTACCGTAGTAAACAACAGCGTCGAACTGAGTGAGGAGGGGGTCGCGTAGTCGGTTGCACATGGCGACACGTCGCCATACCGTACACTCTGCTACATATAGACTATATATATACCTTAGTATAGCGTGGCGATCCGTCGCCACGGCAAGCGTCGCCACGCCAACGATCCGATTTATACCTGCGCCTATAGATGTTTCACATCAAAAATAATAAAGCACAGGTTATGTGTACCGTAGCAAACAACAACGTCGAACTGAGTGAGGAGGGGGTCGCGTAGTCGGTTGCGCATGGCGACACGTCGCCATACCGTACACTCTACTACATATAGACTATATATATATATATATATATATCATAGTATAGCGTGGCGATCCGTCGCCACGGCAAGCGTCGCCACGCCAACGATCCGGTTTATACCTGCGCCTATAGATGTTTCACATCAAAAAATTATTTATATAAAATTAAATATAAATAATATTTAATTTTTTCCGTCGCGTCCAATCACACAACATAACAACAAACAGTTATTTTAATTTATCCTGATAGTTAACGTTTTTTAGATCCGATAGTTAACGCTGAGAACGTTATAGATGGCCCTGAAATAATATTCGAACTTAGTAATTTGTGACTAGCTTAGATAAACGATAAAATAAATGTATCCATACTACGCTACTACTTTAATCGTACCTAATTTACCTAAAACTGGTAACGTACCTACTTTACCTAAACGTAAATGTGACATTTACTACCCGAAGACAAACGTGCCCGCCTGTAACACTAAATGGTATACTGATCCCACAAGCAGAAGAGGCCAAATACCTTGGAAACTATCTAGACCGTCGTTTGACATGGAGGAAACACATTTTTACTAAACGCCTTGCAATGGGTCAACAAGTACGCAAGCTGTACTGGTTAATTAATAAAAACAATCCACTATCAATGGAAAATAAACTCCTAATATATAAAGCCATAATAAAGCCAATATGGACATACGGCATACAGCTGTGGGGCACAACTGCGAACTCAAACCTGGAAGTCTTACAAAGATTCCAATCAAAAATATTAAGAATGATAGTTGATGCACCATGGTATGCCACAAACGAGAGACTTCACCACGACCTTGGTATAAAATCTGTGAAGGAAGTAATAAGAGACACCATTAAAACTTACAAAGAGAGACTACAGATAAACCCAAATGAACTGGCACACCATCTTATGGATGACATATTCCCAAGTGTTCGGAGACTGAAAAGAAGAGTACCACAGGGACTTATATTAAATTAATTAAGGAAATGTCATAGGATGTTTACTTTGCAAAACCTATAATATTGACACAAATATTGCTGAATGTCTCTTGGACAGATTGTAATACGAAAAAAAAGACCTAAACGTTACTAGGTTACGTACCTACTTTACATAAAACTGGTAACATTTGGTATCTACAACAACTTTTTGATTTATCTACAAGTTGTTAGTTCAACTAGAAGTACCGAAATTACATTATTACATAATCGCGCTCAACGTTCTCACAAATGCAACTTCCGTCGTTAATGTAAAAAATGTCCTTTTTGTAATACTACAGACACGAAATAAAAAACGTTTTAAATTTAAATACCAATTGTGGCGGGTGTACAATATCCAAGTTATGATAACTCAATTAAGTGGCTCATTTGTTCAGACTCGTTTAGTAAATCCCCCGACCTTGTCACTCAACTCGACCGACCAAATGGTTTTACCTCGGCGTAGTTAACAACTTTAGTCACACCCTAAATCAACTCCCCCTTTTATGGTTTAACCTCCCTTTTGATACAACCTTTACTGTATTGACCGGTACATGCACATATGTATATGTTCATGTTGCTACTATACAAGCGGTCAGGAAATTGGTTTCGCAGTCATATAGATACGCCTCCCTCAACATTGACTTATGGCGAACGGATAAGTGGAATGCGCTGTATCGTGAAAATTGTTTGGGTACTTTAAAACTACTTATAAAAATTTGAGTGTTATGTTAAAAACTCAAGATTTATAATTAGTTTTGAAATTATAAAATCGCTTTCAGCTTGGTGACTATGCGTTGGATAAATTAACAACACACGTTGAATAGGTAGGTATAAGTAAAAAAGTCAATGTATTAAAGATATTTTGAAAAGAGTGGATTTATGAGGCGGTAAAATGAGAATTTCTGGAAATTTATATATTATCTGTTTGTTTCTTTAATTATGTTGTTATCGCATGAAAAGTATCTGGCAAATTTATGTAGATTTTTTACTGTGGAATTCCTTAGGAGCTAGGAAAAGAAATCGATTACGAAAAATAAATTACGTTTAGTGACTAATCACACTTGTTAGGATCAACTCACAACTTACTCATACATTGTCTGGCGAAGCGTACGCATTTTTTCACCTTTTCAAATAGAGTTACAATACGTGTAAGTATACCGTCTAGAATGCTTAAAGATATTGACACATGGTTACGCAATAGAATGCGTTTTAATGCATCTGACACCTATCTATAGCAACTGATGAATTGAGGAGCACACTTATCGCTATACACTTGCTGCACAAATGCAGAGAGAATTATGATACCGTAGCAAGAATGTTCTCTAAGTTGATTATTGATAACGGTCGCATTCTTTCGTAGTTGATAGCATGAGACAGTACTCTTTCATATGCTATCGAATTTTGCTGCAGTTGACAAAGTGTGTTTGAATCAGCTTTTCATAGCTGATGCATTTAACGCGAAACGAAGATAAATGACTTGCACATGGTGAGTTGACGGCCGCCAACTGCTGACTTGTGGGTGTAGGTTGCCGACTTTTCACCGACTTACCGCACACATCAAGATACGTGCGCTGCCGTCTAAATGTCTGCGATCCCCGTTAGCCCGCATTCAGTCGTATATTCTATCCTTTTCTCTGTTAGCGCGTTTTAACACGTAACTCATAACGTCGTCGTATTGGCGATAGTCAGCCAGAATCGCTCCGATTTGTTTGTAGAAACGATTTTTATCGTACGTGTGCGTTAAAGTATTAAATATCATGTGTTCTATTTTATCCGACTTATTATTGTCTATGGTCTGCGTCTCATGTTAATGTGGCCAAAATCATGCGGTAAATTGCTAATTGATGCGGACAAGCGAGATTGGTGGACCTCAAGGAAAAAAGAGATGTGACAGTTTTTGGAGTTTACTCCTTAAGAATCAATTTTCATATATAGCGCCCGGTATGAAGTTTTATGAGAAGTAAAATCAGAAATTCAGAGCGTTAAAAAAGGTGTAAGTACTAAGTTCAGAGCGTTAAAAAAAGTGTAAACGTTAGGTGGCCTCTCCGCGCAAGATTTCTGCGCATCTTTAGAGTGAGATATCAATATGTTTTATGTAGCATTTTCTTATGGCGTAATCGTAATGACGGAGTGTGACACACATAGTTTACTATTGTTCGCTTATATCAAGATGTAATCTTTAAATTACGTGTAAATATTTGTTGTCGTCTATCCTACAAAATTAAAAAGTTTCTTTTAATTTTAACTTCTTAGTCTGACGTTACTGAATGTTTTTAATTTTGTTGTATAAATTTGATCTTGTTCACTTGTGTTTACTTGAAAATAATTATATTGTCAGCATTTTTTTATTAAAGAATTTTCCATTTACATTTAATACTATTGATATTTATATTTAAATACAGTGTTACCTATTTGTTACATTCCTAGACAATCGTACTTAAGGAGTAACCTTCAGTCGCGCGTTGAAGCCTTCACGCACAATTTTTTTTAATTAGTCTTTCCAAGCTAGACTCGGTGAAAAAGAAGTGTGACATAGAATAGTGCTCTCTCAGTCAGTAATTGTCTTGTACGCAAACCCGAAACAGTTATCCAATAATGATGACGTTTGTAACAGCGTTAGATTTGCTTTAATACTTTCAGAATATTTATCAGGCGAAAAGGTTCGAGAAGAGCCATATTTAATTTTTTATTTTATCCAATATTCGAATATAACAAGAACTGGACAAATTAATATAACAGAAGAACCGATATTTATGTGGAAATTCGGAGCTTAAAAGTAAAAACAGACAAAGAGCTATTCAAACACTATTCAAATGTTGTTTATAGTTTCGCTATATATATTTACAATAGTTGGGATATATTTACTTTGTTACTGCACAATAACGGACTTATAGAATTAAAAAAAAAATAAATATTTTATCTTTTTAACGACCAATATATTGTATATATCTACTGACTTAATACTGAAAAATAAAATAACTGAAAAATAAAATATTGAAATTTGAAAATGTTGCTTACAAAAAATATAGTATAACCTTCGTTGTTCGTAATATAATTGTCCATGACGCTCCTAATACGATATAAATATACTTACGTAGTTTGTAGAGTACCAAACCGACTTCAGTAAAAGTAAACTTTGCACTATTTTTCTTCTTTTAACTCATATAATTCCCATAAAAACAACGTATTTAACATTTATAATGACCGCTCACGATTAGTTTAATAAAATAAAAACATTTAAAAAATACCCTTACAACTAATTTTTCTTACACTATCAATGGATGTCAAATTTCTAACGCGTTTTCAGCCATTTTACTAGTCTTTTCTTGTTTAATATTTGGCAATGTAAACAAGACTTGGACAAGTTATTTACAGATTACAAATATAGAATAATATTAGCAATCAATTACAGAATAAAAATTACAAATAATAAATAAAAAATATTTCAATAGATCGCTCAAAACCATAGAAAATTCCCACAATATCTTTTCTCGTGGTATGAAACGAGTACAAGAAATGTCAAAATCAAAGACAGCGCTCTCTGGAATAGAGTTAAGCGCTGTCTTTGATTTTGACAATCAATTGAGAGATGCCAGGAGAATGTATATTAGTTCGAGATCGAAGTGTATAGAATAATAAATACCATACGAATTAAATATAAGATTTAGGAATATATAGCACAGAATCAACCCTGGCACCAAAAGATTATCGATATAATTATTAATCAAAGCATTGCAGCTGGCCATGCCTGTAATAATATTGCTAGATATATCTTGAGATATTACCAATTTACGAATGAACTTTTTATTATATCTCAAACAAATATTTTGATGCTAATTAAATCTTAATCTGAATTTCTTAGTTTCATATACAATCTTTAGTTTTTAATCGCAATCTTTAGTTTTTGCTGCATTAAACAATTTGATTTGTGAACAGAACTGGTGTGATACACCACACCACTGGCGCCATCTACAAACGAAATGCATTACGAAATATGTATTACTATATTTACACCTTTTTCGCTGAGTTAATATAAAGCTATTTGTGATAGATTTTGTAGACACGTGTCGTTTCTCAATCTCATCGGGGAGGTTGTAAATTTCAGTGACTTGGAAAATCTCTTATAAGCATAATATAAAATATTTCAGGTATATATATTGTTTCATGTTTCATATCTCCGCCAACTGTGGGTCATGTGAACCGTAAATTATTGAATGTATAAAATATATAAAGGTATATATATATATATATATATATATATATATATATATATATATATATATATATATATATATATAGAAAAGGTTATTATTTAATATTACTCCCTAGAAATGTAAAGTACATAAAACACGAATCGCAAAGACGGTGTTGCCTACACGCGAGTCTTGCTGGAATATTTCAGTCGATAAAGGTATTTACCATTTAATATATCGATACGTAAACACAGCGTTGTTAAAAGTTTAGTTTGGCGATGATTTTAAATTTCATATTTTTTTTAAGTATTCACATCTGTGACCCGCCCCGGCTTCGCACAGATGCAATGTGGGTTATTGTAGAGCGATTAATAATATTACTGCCCTTATTAGAAGATACTACAGGTGTATTTATATACAATGTTTACAGCTGTTTTGCGGTCTATAGTGTTGCGCTGAAAAGCACGTTTTTATTTTTTTTTATTTTACTCGCTTAAGAACTCCGATAAACGCGTGCGATCGTTGCAAATCATACCATGCCATAGGGTGACGCGCGGCCTGCGACGAGCTATTTATAGGCACGTGCCGCCGCCGCCAGCCATCGCCGCCGTCCGTGCACGACATCGGCATCGCGAATACTGATTTTTGGTAATTTGAAATATGTGGTAACTTCCAAAATATTAATGTTAATGATAATGATTTTCTGCAAAGAGAAAATTATATCTACATTGAATTCCCAACGTAAGCAAATTATTTAATTCGAAAGTATGATCCACAAAAAAAATCAATCGTATAAAAATGGTCACCGCGGGTGATCCATAGGATATGGATATATGCCATCGCGGACTTTTTTGTATATATTTTTAAAATACACAATTCTAAAGTACAACATTGATATATCTCGTAATGTTTAGTCAGCGTTAGCATTGAAAGCGCCCAAAATTCTATTTTTTTACGAAACATTGACTTTTTTATATTTTCTGTAAATATGACATGCATGGTTCGTACCTATAAACAATCCAGAAGAAATGACCTGTATGATAGTGAAAACCGCATCAAAATCTGTTGCGTAGTTTAAAAGATCTAAGCGTACAGAGGGACAGATAAACGCGGGAAGCGACTTTGTTTTATACTATATAAGGATACTTTTATCACTGTGAAAAACATACTAGACAGTATGTTTAAAAAATACTAGGTATATATATATATATATATATATATATATATATATATACTTAAAAAAGAAATTGTTTCAATTTTTTTTTAAATTTGGGTTCGAAATTTTTTTTCTCGCATATCTCTTCAAATGAGTTATCATCATTGAGAAAGTATTTTAAAAGGCAATCGAAAATGTTCAGTAAATTAAAGTTGTTGGCAAGGAATCTTCTTCGCAAGGTACGGCGTCTCTTATGCGCGATACGGCCTCTCCTTTGCGAGATACGGCGTCTACTTTGCGTGATACGGCATCTACTATACGCGATGCGGCGGCTCCTTCGTGAGATACGGCGTCTTCTTTGCGAGATGCGGCGTCAATTTCACATAATACGGCATCTCCTTTGCAAGATACAGCATATACTTCACGAGATACGGCGTCTTCTTCGCGAGATACGGTGCCTCCTTCGCGAGATACGGCGTCTACTCCGCGAGTCTTTGGATCGTTTTGCAGTATAGTGCCTTCTAGCTTCTTAACCATGTACCTATTTCAAAATTCTAAAAAAATCAAGATAACGGTTTTTATTATGTTCTACAATACAATATCATGTCGGCCCGTTTGTATTGATAAATTAAAGAGATGCAAGCAATAAAGTCGTTTTTTCTATTGTTATTGTTATTTATGTAGTAAACAATAATGTCAATATTTTAGAAGTGGTTTAATAGAAATACTAAATGCTCTTAAATATTTAAACTTTTCTATGTGTCTAAGTGTACACGGAATCCTCATAGTGCGAGTTCTACTCGTATTTAGTAGGTTTTATTATGTATATTAGACGCTGTGTAGAAAATGTGTGTCAAAAAAAATGTTAAATGGAAATCTTTATAATATGTAACCTATTATTTAACCAAATAAAAAACGACCACATGAAAAACGACTTGCATATACGAGTACGACCTTACAAGATGCTATTAGCGCCATCTTGTGATAAATTAATAAACTTTTAGTTACGCTACTGTCATTTGTTACTACATAAAAGAAAATGCATTATACATGAATATCATTATACATAATATAACTTCACTAATTTCTTCGTGCCCGTGGTGCTCATTTAGTGTGTAATCACATAATAATTACAGTTGAACATTACTTACCAACGAATTTATATCTTACCCGACGACGTTTCTTGTTTTGTTGACTGGAAATTTAAATTACATTTGACAATTAAACTCTGTTACATTTATAACATGGCCCGCCTTAAATAATGTATCTCCAACTTCAGTCTCACTTATTTGTATTGCGCCAATATCTATTTGTTGTAAGCCATGTAAGCCATTTATATTTCTAATTACTTCGCAAGGACAAAAATAAACGGATATTGACACATACATAACCAAAAGTTTTTGTGAGTGGCGCTGTAGACATTTCGTTAGCGACGTGTATGTTTCTTGTTCGTTCGTCGTAAACACATATACAGGCACTGCAGCATACGTCAAGTCCGTATCCGTCGCATGTGATGCGTTCGCAACCTTTGGTTCTATTTGTTATATCCATTTGAAAAAAATTTTAAAAATTTTAAATTTTTTAATGTGGGATTATATACAAGTCGTTGTTTTTTCACTAACAATTTGACTTTCATTTTTTGACATTTAGATTTAAGTAATGAAATTATTTAAAAAAAATAACTATTTCAAGTAATGCGATGCTTATAATTTTTTGGCAAAATTGAACTTTTTTGGCAAATTAAATTTTAATAAGTTCTTCAATTTTTGCAATCTTTCAAAAGATTGCAGAAATTGCAATTTGCAGTATCTGCTATTTTTAGAAGATTTTTGGAAATTTTATTAAAAATAAATTATAGAAAAAACAATTATGTACTTTTAAAAGCTTTTTATTAAGCTTTCGTATAAAACCCAACATGATGACTTTGAAGACAATCTTTAATCGCCTCTTTAGCCCTCGAAACTGTCCCGCAAAACGGGAATTCATATATCATCGGGTCGCTATTCCACATTTCAATCAAAATTGGTGCCAAATTACCACTTTCTACAGCAAATCGCTTCATCCAATGGATCATTTTGAGACTCCGGTAATTCTCTAGCAACATCTAATTGCAGCATCGTCATGGATTGACCTTCGATACAATCTGGTGATTCATTGTCTTCGAGCTGTTCGAACAAATTCGGCCAGGCAATTCCGTGCTAACGCTGCCAGTTAATCTATTTTAAAGTACGCAATCAATATGATCGCTTATGGATAGGACGCCTTTGTCTATTTTTAGGTGGTGATCATATTTCAGCCTAAACTTCAAGTCTTCCTTTAGCCTATATAGTGTTAGCACTAATATGCAGAAATTTAACCATAAAGGTTATAGGTCTAAGTGCTTAGATCAGAAATATGAACGGATTCCACATAATTTTTCGTTTCATTGCAGTTTTATTGTATTATATTTTCATATCAGTATTGATTGTGTATTATTGTATTATATTTTCATATCAGTTTTATTGTATTATATTTTCATATCAGTATTGATTGTGTATTATTGTATTATATTTTCATATCAGTTTTATTGTATTATATGTATTATATTTTCATATCAGTTTTATTGTATTATATGCCGTAAGTTTCTATGTATAATAACATTTTTAGAGGAAATTAAAAGCTTAAATTTACACCAATTTCCCAAGCATGACAAAAGTCTCTGGATTGATTGGCATTGTCCTTTATGTAAATGAAAGAAATCAAGGAAATACCGATCTGAAATGTTGACTTAAGAAATCTTTATGTGAAGAAAAAAAATGTGCGTGTCAGTTCCGACGCGCGACTGGAGTTTACCCCTTAATTACGCTTGTCTTGCAATATATAAAATATGTAACACTGCATATAAATATAAATACCAATGTGGTTAAATATAAATGGAAAATTCTTTAATAAAAAAATACTGACAATATATTTATTTTTAAGTAAAACACAAATGAACTAGATCAAATTTATACAAACAAAATTTAAAAAAAATATTAACGTCAGAATAAGAAGTTAAAATTTAAAACAGACTTTTTAATTTTATAGAATAGAAGATAACAGATATTCCCACATAACGACATTTAATGATTACGTCTTGATATAAGGGAACGATAGTAAACTACTCCATCATTGCGATTACACTATAAACGTACCAAATAACGGCTACATTTTTTTAACGCTCTGAACTTCGAACGCTTTTAATTTCTGATTTTACTCCTCATAAAACTTCATACCGGGCGCTATATATGAAAATCGATTCTTAAGAAGTAAACTCCAAATACATTAACACTTAAGCATACTATCTCTTCGAAGTAACTGCTTAAACTACCTTGAATGAAAGATAAATTGATACCTATATATACGCTCGCACCTCGTAAACACCGTATTGCACTTTGCTGTGACGCACATTCGTCGCGGCACTTGTTTGCTTTTTCTAACAATTTTCTGGTTCGCTAAATGTTACTCGTATTTATGGAACGCGACGGTACCCCGGTAGAAGCTGCAAGTCGACCCTTGCCACCCCTCGCTAGCCACTAGCGAGTTACTTTAAGCGAGGCGGTCGATGGAGAAGGGAGGGGGGTAGCCGCTAGTGGGTCCTGTATATGACATAATAATGAGTCTATAATTACTGTCGTTATCGTACTGAACGATGTCGTGTTTATGTTCGTAAAAATTTTTATACGTACGGAAAGTTCAAGCTTCGGGTTTATATGGCAGTTTAACAGCGCTACGCAATGCTTGCGTAGTCTGTAAGCTTATGGGTTGCGTAACTATGAATAGCGTGACAATTTATATTTGTGCACAAATCTAGGCATATAGTTTTCGTGCGTGCACAATTTTGTTATTACGCACATTTCTGTAAGTTGTAAAAATCGAAGATACATATAAGAACGAAATACGTGTCAAAAAAATTCTTGCAAAATGTAAGGTTTTCCGACAGTAATATATTTTTGGGTTAGTAATACAGTAGAATATGGACTTGGGAAAAAGTTGTTGGCGACTTCAGAATTAAATTAAACCAAGTCCGAGTAAATGGAACGTATAGAACAGATACGTGAATGCTGCGTAGTGAACAGGGTTTTTCACGCAATAAACTAAGTCAAAAACAACTTTCATAAATATTTTTTGAACTTTGAATCTTCATAAGAAAACTATTTTAGTATTCTAAAGATAATTGTATATAGAAATATATAAAGCGGAAGTTCGTTTGTTTACTTGTTTGTACGCGCTAATCTATGGAACGACATGTTCAACCATTTGGATACTATACACAAAAGTACAAAGAAAGACGTTATTCCTTGACTGAAAAATATTCAATTGTCGTTAAAATAAAATTTAAAAGATGACATTTTTTTCAAAATATTGAAAATAATATTTATAATTATTTGTCATCTTTTTCGTACACACGATACTTGCGCACATTGTTCAACGCCGCTCGGGGGAATAACCGACGAACTGCTGCGAAGACGTCGCCACTGTGGATAAACACCCCACTCCAAGCAAGTATTGGGTTTGTTAAAAAGAGTTATGCGTAATATTTTTTTTGTACTCAATTAAAAAGGGCATTTTATTTCAACGACAATTTATTCCTTTATAGCCAACGAATAGCGTCTTTCTTTACTCCGTTTTAAGCAAAAATATACTTTCGTTGACCCGGCACTACTGACCTTTATGCTAAACTGGCTATATCATATAAAATTACAGCTATTTTTTGTGATTATTTGAAGCGCCGCCACGAACGTCCCGGGAACTAAATTTGACATTTAATTAAGAATGTCCAAAATTTTCTTTGTATCGATATATCATATCGCAATTCATTGTATCGATACACGATAATATCATCTTGATTTTTTTTGCTTGCTTACAATTTTTATTTGTACTAAAAAAACGTTACAATTCTCTCTCGGCGTTGCTGTTCAAAAGTAAAATAAAAACATTAAGGAAATAGAATTAGCATCGCTGCAAGATGAATTCGGGGATTTTTACATTTATTTTGGTCGAATTCGGACTCTGACGCGAACGGGAGATCTAAAAAATGTGTCCAATATATTACAGGATTTATCATTAGAGCGAATCGAAAGAAAAATATGTGTAACGACTGCTTAGTTGCGTGTGAATCTGTACCATATGATTATCGATTAGTTTTGTCACACTGTCTCATCTCTAATATTAGTTCCGTAAACACTCGCTATTGTAGATGCTCACTATCAGCGGTAAAATGGCGAGATAACAGCACCAAATTACGACGTTGTGTATAGCCTGTTCAGCGTACTAGTATAATAGTGTCCAGGGCCTGGCACGCGTTAATTCGTGGCAAATCTTTGTATGCAAGTACGAAGCTGGAACGGATAACTGGTATTACTAACTAATAGTCTTCAACATCCAACCGTGTGTCGACAAATATCATCACTCGGTGCGCCGTTTTTGTCGTTGTCTGCTTTCAACAATCGAAGAGTACTGGTAAGTAACTAGATATGGTATGATTTATTATTAGTTATGAATTTTTGATAATAAACTGGATTGCCTTAGAAGATAAATGTGCGTCCTTCATATAGGTCAAGAGCACAAAATGAGGAGTTCACGCTACTTCTGATGTTGTCAGTTGAGAAGAAAAATAAATCTTTGTCTCGTACTTTTTTTTGTATTATTTTTGTGAAGATTTATTTCTATTACGACCTTTATATTCGTGCTTTTACGTCATATACGATGCTGTATCGTTGCCGATAGCACAATATATCGCGTGATACTTATAAACCTATACCATAACAGCTACCGCCCGGGACCATTAATTTGTATCAAATGTGTCACAAATCCGAGTGCGATGGTAACAGTAGCCGGGTAGACGACTTGTACATACATATTTACGGAAAAAAAATATAATCTACTAGCTGCTCGATCCCGACTTTGGTCGGGCAAAAAATGTAAGACTTAAACTTTGGTTTGATCATTTTTGTCACTTTTCAAGCTGAGGCGTAATAATTTAATACTAATATTAATAATTTAATGTAAATTATATTAACTTGCACACATTTCAATAATTAATACTTAAAAATATTTATGTGGAATTTGAATGGAGTACTCAATTTGTATTATGTTAATGAATATTAAGTACTCAATTTTTTTTTAAATTCCATTAATATATATTGCGATGAAACTTTGGTGAGTTGTTGTACCCGCGAAGGTTTCTAAATCAGTACAACCATTTTACAAGGGTTCGTAGGTTAGCGAGAATTGGTATGTTTTCGATATATGAGTGCGCACGCTTAGACAGAATTGAACCGGATCAAATAAAAACAGCGACATTTCAGTCCGTATGAGTGGCACTGTCAATGGCAGCGAAACCACCACTACGCGAAGAACGAGCGAAGCCGTAGGCAACGGTTGGTACCTAATGGAATGATGCGGGGATGATATATAAATTATCTTGATTTTCGCGAAAATTATAACATTTAGATTAATTTTTAGAGTTTCCTTACAAACATTGTGTAGGTTCCAGAAAATTCTGTTTTTTTTCATAATTTTAGGTTCACTAGTTTCGAAAATAAAGCTAGAGGAGTAACATATATTTTATACATTTTTCAGTATATTTCTAAAGGTATAATACCTAAAATTATGAAAAAAAATTGAGACCTTTAAAGCTAACACTTTCAAACGATACTCCACATTATCATGGAATTTAATAAAAAACAAATACTTAATTATCATCACCTAAAATTTTCATATAAATATAGTAGCTATTGAGGTATGTGCGGGTTAATGTGCTTTATTGATATACCAAGTGGTTTCAGAGAAAAACGCCTATGACAGACGGACACGCGAGTGATATTATGAAGTTTGTTTTCAGGATTCCGTCCCTCTAAACGAAAAAAAAACGGAATCCTTATATCACTCCGTTATTCGTCCGTCCATCATTCTGTTTGTCAGAACCCTTTTTCTTAGATACGGCTGATATATCAAATTGAAATTAATATCGTATAATTCGTAAATTTCGACCTCAGTATAATTTCGAACTTTTTTTTACATAACAAAAAGATATGGCGTTTTAAAATAATAATTTCTTTATTTTGACCGTAGTTATACTCACTTTATTTAAACCTATAGGGTACTTCCGGTCGACTTACAATTTTGAAAGCAGGCATAGTAGGAGGTCTTATAGAATAAGTAAAAGGGAAAAATAAAAAGGTCAATGTTTTTTAATTCTATGTGAAATTATATATTTTTTTTTAAATATGCTTCTCTTGTATTTCTAAAGTAAACCTACTTAGTTTACCGATATTAGTACTGAATAGTACCATGTATAATACCATATATGTCAACTGTTAAAAACCTGGGCCTACTGATCGATCAAAATCTTAGTTGGCGGCCTCAAGTAAATTATGTTAGTCGTCGTGTTTTCAACAGGATACACTCATTGAAACGTCTTTCAAAATTTTCTACCAACCAAAACGAAAATCTACCTTTGTCAAACACTCCTGTTACCGCCAATTAATTATGGAGATGTGGTGTTGGAACGTCTTCGAAATTTATGCATCTGGTACATCTTCGGCCTCAAAAAATATGATCATATTTCTGAATACAGGTTACTTCTCAAATGGCCTAAGACCCGTGATCAACACCGACTTCACATACTTACACTTCTTTTCAATATATTAAAAAATCCTCCGAGCCCAAATTATCTTACTGGCAAATTTAAAGATTTGTTTGCTCACGGCCTTTCGCTACGATCTGAAAGTTCACTCACCCTACTTATTCCTAAACATACCTCTACCACTTACAAAAAATCCTTCACTGTCCAAGCAGCAAAATTTTGGAATCACCTGCATCCTGACACCAGGAAAATCACGTCCCTAAATATTTTCAAAGATCGAGTGAAAAATCCTGCCTCTCCTGAAACATTTTCCTTTGTGCCCTTGTCCTTCCCTGTCTTTCCCATTCCAAATCATGTCAATAGTTTGTATTACTTATACTTTTGTATTTTTTTATTTGTTTGTCTAATGTATCATAAATAATTGTTACGGTTGACTGGAAAAGATTGTTCATGTAACAATAAGTCCGCCATATGTACAATGCATAAAAGTTGATAAATAAATGAATAAATACTCCCGCTCGACCTACAATATTGAAAGTCGGCATAATGGGAAGTCTTACAAAAGGAAAAAAATACAAAAATCAATGATTTCCCATTCTATGTGTAATTAAAATTTGTTTCAAAAATGCGTCTGTAAAAAATAGAGAAGACAACATACTTATTTACGTTCTGAAAAATGAAAATTATGTAAATAGTTGAATAGAAACACTACGTAATATTAAATGTTTATAAATGTCTAAATGTGTACGGAATCCTCGTAGTGTGAATTCCACTAGTGCTTAACTAGTTTTTTTCCTTCTGAGGTACGGTAATCACGACATTTATATAGACGAAGCTACAGGCAAAAACTGACGGTTATAAATTTAACAATTGTTTCTACAATTTACATATATAATAATTCATAAATATAATAAAAAAAAGTGATTAGGTTTTAATTTAATTTATCCGAACACTAGCCTACGTTTACACACCGTGAAATAATTTCGGCCTTGCGGCGTTCTGTTTACGTTATTTACGGTTGTCACGCTTCATTACACAATTGCCGGTAAAGAAGGCGCGAAGGGTACACACACGGCCGGCAAATCTATTTAAACTTTTCTTTTTCTCGATCAATATCAGTTTTCCGTGCACTTTAACCGCCAATATCGGACATTCCTTTATACGTAATCTTCTTTGACCGTCTCGTGGTGCGCGTTTTCCTTCGCATGATTAGGTAATGGCGAAATTGATTATGTTTTACTTTCACCAAAATGATGGAAGTATTGCGGTATGTAAGGGGTTGGGGGTAAAAAAAGTAAAGTAAAAAGGGTGTTTTCAAGAAAATGTTAGTGGTTCAACATGAAACACATCAAAGTCTCCATGAATATATGTACGTACGTATGTTCACATTCAATGATTTATATAAACTTAAGGGAGCATCTGTCTAAGTGCACAGCAGGAAAACATATTAATCTTCATATATTTCTATAATTAATACTTAAAAATATTTATGTGGAAATTGGAAGGGGGTGGGGGTAATATTAAGTACTCGAATTTATTTTCAATTCCACATAGGTATAGAGTGCGGTATCGCTTAAAGAGAAAAATATTTCTGTATTTCTGAGACCCTTATAACTTGTTGTAGAACTAATACTTAAAAATATTTATGTGGGAATTGGGGGGGGGGGGGGAGGATAGATTAAATACTCGAATTTGTTTTTAATTCCACATAGGTATAGAGTGAGGTATCGCTTGAAGAGAAAAATATTTCTGTATTTCTGAGACCCTTATAACTTATTGTAGAACTAATACTTAAAAATATTTATGTGGGAATTGGGGGGGGAGGGAGCATAGATTAAATACTCGAATTTGTTTTTAATTCCACATAGGTATAGAATAGGCTATCGGTTGAAGAGAGAAATATTTCTGTATTTCTGAGACCCTTATAACTTGTAGAACTAATACTTGAAAATATTTTTGTGAGAATTGGGGGGGGGGGGAAGATAGATTAAATACTCGAATTTGTTTTTAATTCCACATAGGTGTAGAGTCTGGTATCGCTTGAAGAGAAGATTTCTGTATTTTTGAGACCCTTATAACTTGTAGTATAACTAATACTTAAAAATATTTTTGGGAGAATGGGGGGCGGGGGGAGGATAGATTAAGTACACGAATTTATTTTCAGTTCAACAAAGGTATATAGTGGGGTATCGCTTGAAGAGAAAAATATTTCTGAGACCCTTATAACTTAAGAGTTATATGGGTTCCAAAAATATTTTTTTTCAATCTAACTCGTCACTAATATGGGCTTTCTAGCGCAATAAATATTTAATAATATATGATATGATTTAAATTACACTTTTCTACGTTATACAATAGAAATGTAATTTACGTAATTAGTGCCATTTTTAAAGTGTCGTTTTAATCGATTCGCCATTTTTAAAGTGTCTCTGTCAAATCGAAATGAAAAAAAATCGGACTAGGAGAGTATTATCGTGAGTATCTCAAAAGTAAAATTATAGCATCTAGATTCATTGTTATAGTTTCCTTAGAGCCATCGTATGTACGTTATTTCCATAGGAAAAGAGATATTTCCATCTAGTGGTATTTTTTCTCATTGCAGACATATTATGTTAAAAGACAGAAAAAAGTGTTATAAAATATCGAATTGGTTTGAAAATGACACTTTAAAAATGTCGATCCTATTTGAAAATGACACTTTAAACATGTCAAATTGATTTAAGAATGACACTAAAAATATCGAACTGATGTGAAAATGATACTCTAAAAATGTCGAACCTATTTGAAAATTACATTTTAAAAATATCGAACTGATTTGAAAATGACACTCTAAAAATGTCGAACCGATTTCAAAATGACACTTTGAAAATATCGAACTGATTTGAAAATGACACTCTAAAAATGTCGAACCGATTTAAAAATGACACTTTAAAAATATCGAACTGATTTGAAAATGACACTCTAAAAATGTCGAACCGATTTAAAAATGACACTTTAAAAATATCGAACTGATTTGAAAATGACACTCTAAAAATGTCGAACCTAGTTGAAAACGACACTTTAAAAATGACGAACCGATTTGAAAAATGCGCACTAATTACATAAAATATACTTTTATCGTACAGTGTAGAAAAGTGTAATTTAAATTTTATTGTAATGGGATTGTTGTAATTTGCTCTTTAAAGATATTACACATGATACAAAAATGAAAAAAATCGTATACATTATCTGCTCGCTCCGTCATATCCAGGTCAATATGTTTGAGTGTAAAGTAGTGAAATGTATGTGGGTGAATATGCTTTATCATTATGCCAAATTTCTACGTTAAACTGTGTCGAAAAAAACGATTGTAATTTTATAAGGATTCCATATTTTCCGGGAACGAGACTTGAAACGGAAAAACTTAAAACGTGAAAAAAAATCTTGGCTTTACCGAATGCTCATGTACGCCACGAGGCACGTAAATAAACGTGCCTCGCATTGGGCGTGTAACTTAAAATATCTTGTAACTTCATTTTGAATGTTCTTTCAGATGATCAGAATAAAACATTGCTTAAAAGATCAAGTTCAGATGCATCAATCTTGTGTTTATTTAGATACTTTATTATCATCTTACTTCCGAGTCACCCACGTACAACGACGTAAATTCAAATTAATCGTATCATTCATAGGTAGGTCGCGTTTCGTTCGCTTTAAAAAGAGGTAGGTAGGACAGGTTACCAGTTAAATAACATTTCATTTTATTTCCTTTGTCGAAGAAACGAGCCAAACTCCTCGGCGAGCCGGTGCTGACAAAGCGAGTCGGTCGCAAGGGCGGTCCACTTTACGAAAAAAAATAAAGATGGTTAAATAAAGAATATTGTGGTTAAAGCTATCAAAAGGACAACTTGAGACTTGCCGCGTCCTTTCAAATAGTGTTTTTAAACAATTTGAATTATTTGAAATAGACTTATTACTACAGAAAAGTCGATAACTGTAAAAGTTCGAAGTCATTTTATTACAAACTAATATAAATAGGAAGCTTACGTGTTTCTTTGTTTGCCGTTAATAATCTGACAAAAAGGATGGAAGTCACAGAAAAATAATTGTACATGTACAAGAATAACTTTATTTAGTACGCAAATAATTAATGGAAATAAATAGTAAAAGGACTGGAGCGCGATTATAAGCACGGTTAGTAAAATCTAAATTCAATCAATTAATTTAATTTAAATCATTTATAATGTAAATAAATACATACCAAAACTTGACTTCACTTAGAGAAATAAACTTAAAATATATTTTGAAAAGCTTAAAACTATTATTGTCACTAATATTCAAAATAAATAAATATTTTTTTATTATATGGACCACTATTAAAATTAAATTACTAAAAAATTTTATTTAAAAGCACAGGTATACCTTAGATTACAAATGCCTCAATAACTATCATGAATATAGTACCAGTCACTACAGGGATATTTAGTGAGCAACTTCATTCTGTCGACTTTTGTCGCATTGTGCGCGCACATTGTAAAATTTCACTCTCTCCAGTTTTTCATAATGCGCTTAAAGAAGTATAACTTCAAAAACCGAAAATGGAACGGTATCAACTGTATCGCAATTATTAACATAGAAATACACCGCTGCTGTACTTCCTTCAGTAAAATATATAAAGCTAGGAAATTTTCTATGAATCTTTTTCATTTTTGTAATAGGATGTAGTTCAAACCATATCGTATGGGTACTTTCTAACAATCGTAAGTTTTGTTTTCTTTTCTGTTGGGGAATATGGCGTTCAAAATTGTGTGATAATCAAGAATTAAAAAGTGGAAACATAAAACTCTAATTGAAAGTGAAGTTAAAGTATATTAGTATAAATCGGCTTGCATAATCAAGAAAGTGGCAAATACACTTTTTTAATGCTTTAAGATCATTATTTTAGGAGATTTAAGTCTAAAATATGGTATATTGTGTACCGTACTCTCGAAGCGACCCTCGTTTAGTGCCGAGAGAACCTCCACAAATTCCGAGTCAAAAACTATCTATGTACTTTTTGGCGAAATAAAGTGTCTAAGCGGGCAAAATTGTATCAATATTGTTTTCAAAAAGTGTAAGAATTTAAAAAATCTTAACTGAGTGTTTGCAATCGATATGAAAAATAAATAAAAAATATTTTTATAACAAAAAGCCAGTAAATAGGCATATTTGGTTTCCAATAAAAGAAAATCTCGACTAAGTTTTTGAAGAAGTTAAGTAATAATGACCGCGGTAAACTGAGTTATTTATTTCGCGATAATATTATGAATGAAATAACACCCAAATATTGTCATGTTTTGAAAATATTGTTAGTATATATTAGTTATATATAGCATTATATGTTTTATCTATGAATACAAAATAAATTTCACTTCAAATAAAATATAAAGATGTCATTTAATCATATTGAATGTAAGGACTAGGAAGGAGGAGAAAAACTGAAGAAGGAGGGATTTTTGAAAAAAAGTGAAAAATGGAACGTTGGTAATAAATAATATGACGTATAAAGAAATATATAAATGCAGAAAATGTTTTCTATTATCTGAATGGTGACTTCAATTCGAGTCCACTAGACTGGAGCACAATTTAAATCGTGTAATGTTTTTCAGCAGTAAATACAAGAGTAGGAGCAGCTATTAGAACTGATAGAGACGAAATAGGAATTTGAGCACTTTTTGTTGTTGTAATTTTATAACTATCAGTAAGACAGAAACGTGTGGTTTTAGTAATGCAAGGTTTAACATGTAAACTTTCGAAAACTTTTCTTGTTACTGTAAAACTCAAAGTAGAGTATAGTGTATACACTATTTTCTTCTGCTAAATAACTAATAAGTAATTACATATCGAGAACAAAAGGGCTAAATATATAATGTGAATTGAACCAGTAACATCGATAAAAAATTGCTTTGTCCGGCAAAAATATTCACGTGAATCGACAAAGGGAATGCTCAAGATGTGCGATGCTACGCAAAAAAGGGTAAAAGTGTGCATAATTAGCATTTATTGAAAAAAAATCTATTATATTTTTCATTATTAATGGACGATGGATTTTAATTCTACATTTAATTAAAAAGTTTTATGACCGGAATTCAAAAATAATGTTTTAGGACTAATTACAAAACAAGAAAGTTATCAGGGGCACCACAGAGTCATTTTACTTCCGTTCAAGCCATTTTGCTCCCGTTATAACCGCCGCATATGCAGTACTGCATATTAAATAAATTAATTTAATTGCATTCAGTGATACGATTCTGATTTGTGTATTGTTATAATAAAACAAAATAATTGGAAATTGCGTCAAATGCTTATTTTTGTAACAGAAAGGTGGAAAAGGACTATCGGCTATTCATACAAATGATACTCTTGTATATGTTATCACGGCATCAATCTAATCTTGTAACACTTATTTTAATACAAGTATTGTAATGTTTAAACCTAAATATATAATTACCAGAATTCTGTTGTCTCTTGGTAAACATCATTTATGTTTTACGTGCAAATGTATAAAGGTGATTATGATTGGTGCCAATGACTGAAACGAAAGACAGTGATATCTGGACAACTTAAAAATAAAACGCTAAATCTTTACAATCACAGTTAGTTTTTGCAAATATTTAAAAACAAGCGTTAATAACGAAATGTTTGTTATGTATAATTACAATAAATTTAATCTATCACATGACACGTTTCAATCACAGAAAATGTCGCTTGGTGGTCTTTGACAGCGTGAAAATGACAAATACAATGGTAAAATAGAGGGCATTTCTAAGTTGAAACGTTACATTATATGGCGCTAAATCTGCATAACTGTAATCTAATTTTGTAAATATTTTAAAACACCCAGCTCAATAAAAATGATATATCACTGCAATCACTTTAAAGTTTTGAAATTAAATCAGTTCCATCCGTGCACAATTAATTTTATCCTGGGCCCAAACCCTCTTATAACTGTGATTTATGCGGACGTACGCAAAAACATTCGTCACGTCGTACGCTCTGTTGAATAACAACGTCGGTTGTTTGATGAACGCCAAAGGAATTTACGTCGTAACACATTTCAACGTGACACTGGCGAAATATTGGAGCACATATTTTACTATTAATTAGAGAATTTCTTCCGAGCATTACCCTTTTTTCTTTTTGGTAAAATGCCATTTGTCTTCAGGATGTCTTCTATGTTTACCCCTAGTGGCGATATCTGGCGACGGCTGTATAATGTGCGCAAGTATCGTGTATACGAAAAAGATGACAAATAATTATGAATATTATTTTAAATTTTCTGAAAAAAAGTGAAACTTTATTTTAACGACAATCGACTATTATTCAGTCAAGGAATAACATCTTTCTTTGTCCGACGCGTATTTTCCGCCGTGACATACACCGTGCCGGACACCGTGTATAATACGCGCCAAAACAATCATGTAGATGCGTCTAAATAAGAAATATGTTAACGGTTTACATTTATTAGCAGGAAAATAAATTGACCACGACAGAACAAGCAAAGTAAGGTGCGAAATATATATTTTAATGTTCTGCCGTTACAAACGAAACACTTACAAAATTATCACAATGGCTTTTTAGCTATCTTTACAGACAATATAAGTATATATAAATCAAAATATTAACAATCTAGGGTTGTTAACCCTACATTGTTAATATTTTTGTTATCGATGACAACAAAAATAGTGTAGTACTTTATCGCAAAGTAATCGATATGACAATCTTTTTTTTTGTAAGAAATAAATATTACAATTTTGTGCTGCAGAGTCACGATACGACGATTAAAGTCACAACGCTCGACTGTAGCGATTAATATATTTCCCTACGGCGCTCCAATTATGACGCAGTTTCCCGACGCCGGCGGCGAAAGGAAATTGACGTTTTCCCGCACACAATTCTATACTGTACCTGTCATGCTTCCTCGCGTAACTTTTGTTACATAACATTCGAAAAACTTTTCTATGGTTTATACTAAGATTAATTTTGACCTATTGGGTGAAAATCGAATGTGAAATGTCATACCGGATGTAACAAGGATCATTTTATAATTTTCTAACCAGGGAAAATATTTTTGCGTCGTAATTTTCTTTCAGCTTTATTATTTTGGAGAAAAATGTATATTACAAAGAAGCAAAAACTGCGACATCCAAATATGACAAAAAAGGAAAAAGTTTTTTTAGATATATATTTTTTTAATGTATCTTTATTTATAGTTAAATGAAACTACGTATTAGCAAAGATCTTGATAGACTTACCTTTGCTAATTGCCCACCTGAAGATGTTGTAATACAACGAAACCTCAGTCGTGGTAAAGAATTTAAACAAAGTAGAAATAATCCTACATCACGTAGTTTCATTTAATTGTGAAAAATGAATTTCTACAAAATTAACGTATCTTTATTTATTGCCAACTGTTAATAATTATTGAATGTACAATACAATCGTTTCCACAGAAAATAAGAGACAAACGCCATATTTTTTGGAGTTTATAACAAAGAAACAATTATTTTTTGGTTATTGCTTATTTACTTCTGTATGACTTAATTATTGCCTGTCTGCCTGTTTATTTGTACGTACGCGCATTAGACGCAAGCTACAGAATAGATTTTGATGAAGTTTTCAATAGTTTTATATACATATATAACTCGGGGTTTAAGAAGTAAAACTATAATATTAATTTGAATATTGAATTAAATAATTTACCAATATAAATATTTATTAACATG
This sequence comes from Druceiella hillmani, assembly GCA_039881145.1. Lineage (NCBI taxonomy): Eukaryota > Metazoa > Arthropoda > Insecta > Lepidoptera > Hepialidae > Druceiella > Druceiella hillmani. The sequence goes on along the minus strand of JAYKKI010000081.1, from coordinate 10,218,783 downwards.
CTTCTAATTTCTGATTAAATACCCATTATTTAACTAAATTCTTAACGTATTGAGATATTAAAGTCAACGAAGTGAAATTTGTTATATCGTGTTTTATGTAGTTGGCTTTAGTCAAATTAATAAACCCTCTCAGTTTAGCCATCTCCATCTGTAAGTAATATCCGTTTTATTCACAGTAGTGGTGGTGGATTTTTTATTCACATACCTATTAATTTGGGTATCGTACAATAGGTCTTTCAAAAATATTAGTTATATGATAATAGACATTTCAATACAGGAATCTGTTTAGGAAATATTAAGTTGTAATGGTGAAATTTTGAAATATGATTTAAACTTATTTTTGTTATTGTACTGGCTTTCTCCCAGACCGTGTCCTATTCGATATGTATTTATTTGCATTATAAATTATTGCTAAATCATGAAAAATTTATAAATTACAAAAAATTTTCGGGAAATTCATTTATTTTCATTATTACTTTATTATTTATTAAATACTTAAAATTAATTAATTATAATAAATTGTCAGCATATTCATTTATTTTCATTAATTAATTAAACTTTATTTAGCTTGTTTCAGTAAATTTAAATTATAAATGAAATAATTAAAATAAAAATATATAAGTTTTAATTTTTAATGTAACTAAATTTAATACTAAAAGTAGATTTAAATTCAATTAATTTATTACAAAAATTAGTAAAACTAATCTTAAAAGAAGTATAAATAATGAAATTTTATTTTTTAAGATAGTTAAGTTTAAATGTAAAATTAACTTTGAATTTGACTGATTTCATAAATAAATTTTAAAATTATGAAATGAGAAAATTAATCTTAAATTTAAATTATTTTTGAAATAATTAAAATAAAAATAATTAAGTATTAACTTAAAATTAACTTTAAATTTAATTTGATTGATTTAATAAAAAAATTTAAAATAATAAAATAAGACAAAAAATAATTGGAAGGATAATAAAATTTAATGTTAAAATTAATTTTAACGTAAAATTGTATTATTCTAAAAATTTATTTTTTTTCTTTCATCAAACCATCTAAATAAAGTTTAATTAACAATGAAAATAAATGAATATACTAGCGATTTATTTATTTTAAGTATTTTGTTATTGTTTTTTGGTTTAAATTGTTTTACATTTTTGCTTTCAAAAAATGGTAAAAAATATCATAAAATATACAATTTAGAGAGAGTTCAATAAAAGAGGGCTGCACTTTTTGGAGTGACAAAAATACACTAATAAAATCAATTTAAATCTACATATTAAATCACGTTTAGAGTTGAAAAAATAATGTAAGGAACTTCGTTCCTGATCCGCCGATCGCACACTTTTTTCTAGCTATACCCCTCTACCTACCCAATAGTATATACAGTATGGATATGACTGTTCGACATTAAATGAATCCTCATATACTAGATGATGTTTCTCAACCATACACCAAATATCAATTTACAAAATTTTTATAAATAATAATAGTTTAATACAAATAATTTTAATTACAAACTTGATGTATTTTCACCAAGAATTCGCTAGGTTTTTTTATTTTTTAATTACAGGTTTATTTTATTTTTTAATTACGGGCAAATAGTAAAATAATACTTGTACCTGTGCCACAAGAGTTATAATACGATTCGAGTGCCCCGTGAAAACGAGAAGCGTGTATATAACTATTTTTGTTTGATTCGATCGCGACCACAAAACTCAGTAACATAAACATTATACATGGTGTTTACGTTCTTTTTATATTAAAATGCTATTTAATTTGTTTGAAAAAATGTTTTTATTCGTGTCGTAATTGTTTACGTCACTTTTTAAAGTATTTATGACAACTAGTACTGACTGTGTTTTTATTTAATGTCGAACGGTCAAATCCACGTGTCGTATCTAACAAAATTAAAAGAAAAGTTATCATAGCTGAAAAGGCTCTACTATATAGTTGATCAAATATAGTTTTACAAATATAGTTGATCAACATATGACATGCATCGGCCATCCTTACAAGTGACTTAAATCAAATGGAAAAATAATTTCGTATTTTAAAATGTATATTTACTTGTTAATTTGTTAACCTTAAAAGTCTGTCACGCGAATTGAAGTTTTCCACCCAGGTGCGAGGATTTAGGTTAATGTTCTTTTTGAAACTTCTTAAGCGGCGATTCGATAATCGATAAGTGGACGAGACTTGAGAGTAAAATTTTAAGGTCGCGTCACGTGTAGGCACATTTCGTTACATGAGCGAAGAAACATATGACACATTCGTTACATGAGAAAGAGAAAGAAATTTATATATGTATATATTCCGACGCCATGTAAGTGGAGTAAAAGAGAGCGACGTATACACAAGGATACAAGCGATTGAATAAGATAGTGTCACGCATGCGCCCGCTGTACATGTACGTCTCAGATGCTACATATAAACAGCTGAGGTACCTAGCATAAGTTGTGTTATTTACGTTACATGTGTCAAAAGGAGGCAATCAACATTTTGTATATTTATTTATGTCTGATTTATGACTAATTATGTATGTACTTCATCCATTACAAGAATAACAATATATTAGGTATATACATATAGCCGTAAATATAATTTAGAACGCTTGCGGCATTTAAAAGTGTTCTGGTACTTACATTGCAGCTATTTTTTTAACTGACAATAGGCTATGTAAATTTATATGAAGATTAGATGCTTACATCGATTTTTAATGACGTATTAATTTTTCAAAATGTATAGTATTAAAATCTTCTTATGCGAATGCTTTTAAAAGTGTTATGTTACTTACTTTGCAGATATTTTTTAATTAACAATAGGCTATGTAAGTTTATATGAAGACTAGATGACATTTTATTAATTTTTCTAAATGTATAGTATTAAAATCTTCTTATGCCAATTTAGTACAATTTATGAATTTACACTTTATATGTTCTTTCTCACTTTCAGTGCCGTTTTAACACTTTATACTTTTGTAAAAGAAGGTTAATTTCTGTCACGTGTTTTTTTAAATAGTTCAAATTATGCGTACAATTTTCTTAAAACAAAATGCGAATTATTCTCGCCATAATCTTGACTTTGCTTATTGTGCAAAATTTATGAATCGTTCAGAAACCCAGGGAAATTGCGATCGCATAAAAAGTAATAACATCAATACTTTACGATCAAATTTCTCGTAGATGTTATAATCAAGAGGGATATATATTTTTTTGCAGTGCAGATGGAAACAGTGTAACCGAAATTTATAGACGAATAGATTTTTTGTATAAATAATATTCTCTTAAAATCCTAACGACGCAGTGATGCCGGGAATAAATATATATAAACTCGTATTAAAACATTTGCCTGATAAGGGTGTCCTCCTTCGCAAAATATACAATTACTAATTATATTACATGATGGAAACTACGTTAAGGCGAATAATACATTGTTCGAAACAAAGGCGATGTTGTCAGGACTATTATAAGCGAGACTTGCACGAGCGTTTTGGTGATAAATCAATTTGCGAAGTAAAGGAAATTTAATTTAGAATAAATTGTTATTACTCGGGAAGGCTGAATTTAACAGACAATAAAGTTCTTCTAAACTTCAGTGAGCGAATCGTCTGCGGAGCTTCGCTAAAGGCGAAGCACGCGAAAGTTTTGGACTGTAATCGCCGAGCAATTTAAAGTCTATATTGTAACGTTGGGTTCCTTATCGATTGAGTGCTAAGACACGTTTACCTTATCATAATCTCGAAGGATAATGTACTTTTACATTCCCTTTCCTCTCACAATTTAGCTTTAAGCCAATCGACTCTGCTCGCCCGCACAATATATGAAATTACTTAGAGACGACTCCTTAGATCTTTCAGAATAAATAACCTGCGCTATGCTGAAAACTATCAGAATTGGTCTAGTAGTTTTGATGATTGAACTGAAAAAAACACGATGAGACCGACAAAAGGTGTAATAGGTTTTAGTGTTGCTTCCAATATCAGCTATTTTCACGTAGGTATACACGAATCGTTTTAAAGTAAAACCTGTCACAGTAACATTAATATAGTTAAATACTTAATATTTTCATATTTTAAAACAATTACTACAACAACATTAAAAAAACATTACTAAAAAAGGATCTTAAAAAAATTTGTTTGTGTAGATAAAGATACTATCTACGTCATAACTTTCTTCTCCCTCGTGTAACTAAATGTGCCTAAACGTGACGCGATAAAGATAGGGAAATTGCGATTATATGATCGGGAAAAGGTTACAAATTAAGTATTAGAAAAAGATAATTTAAAAAAAGATGTAGTATTATTTCTACTTTCTTTAAGTTCTTTATCACGACCAAAGTTTCGTTTTATTACAACATCTTCACGTGGGCTATTAGCAAAGATAAGATAAATAAAGATCTTTGCTAATAGCCCACCTGAAGATGTTGTAATACAACGAAACTTAGGCCGTGGTAAAGAATTTAAAGAAAGTAGAAATAATACCACATCACGTAGCTTCATTTAATTGTGAATAATGAATTTATACAAAATTACCGCCAAATATATTCAATATTTAAAAGAAGTCGAAGACCAATAGTAGCAGAGTTGGTGAATGTCTAAAACATACTAATTTATGAGGCGACGAGAATATAAGGGCGTCGATGAATATAAGTTTGCGTGGCCACCTCGAGCTAGAAGCTAGAAGCTAAATTACTTTTATATTATTACTAGCTTTTTCCAGTAGCTCCGCTCGCTTGAAAATTGCGATGTTGAAATTTAGTGATAGAATGATTTCCCTCCCTGCGATCCATTGTCTTCGCAATTCATAGCGCTTCCTGCCTGCCTGCACTCTAGAATACACCTTATAAATATTAACGTAGCTCCATAACCTCATCACAATGCTTTATACACAATAGTTATATAAGTTCGTTGAGAAATGAGATGAACTTGTACTATTTTCTAAAGAAAACTAAAAAAAAGCCCGGCTTATTTTAATGGCGATTAAGTAAGTGTTCGATTGCATTCATTCGCCGCATTTATGGAAATCTCTGGAAGCTAAATACCCGCTTCTGAAGCTTGTCTATATCATTAAAACGATTTGTTATGGTTCAATGTTATGATTCAACAAGTATTGTGAGAATACGAAACACACTTTCGGCGGAGTTCCTAATCTGGGGTTCGCTAAGGGTTGTCGGGCCACCTCTCTTTTTAAACATTATTATTGATGAAATAATACGGAAAGTATTTATTGAAGAATGATGAGAATAATTCGATGTAAATAATTTCCTGACCAACCTAATGTTTGTCGAAGAAATGACAATAGTTATTGATGGTATTGCTGAAGTAACGTAACCATATGGTTTGAGGGTAAACACTGGAAAAATCAAGCTAATAACTACGGACGTCTATAGATGCAATAGTACATGTTGAAGAAATCCAATTGGAGCGAGCCCAAAAATTTAAACATATCGGATCATTGATGCAAAAGAAAAAATGATGGTAACAAACGAGATCTGTACTAGGTTTGGCTCAGTAGTGACTGTATTTGTCTCTCCCCAATGGTTCATCTGGAAGTGAGGCAACACTTATCTCGAGACCCAACTCTGCCTATTCCGAGGATTTATTCACACCCATACTTCTTTACGGATATAAAACAATATCCGTAAAGAAGTATGGGCACATTATAATAAATAATGTACAAAATAATACATTTAAGTTGCTCAGTAGTTACACGTGATGTCAGTATAAACAAATAAAAAATAGAAAATATTTTTCGGTCTCACATCAAAATTATAAATGTCTTATATTAACGTTTGGGGTGCTCAGCTGTATAATAATGAAAACATTCCGTTTAGCTTTTTATTTATTTATTATAAGCCTGACTCTTATAACCCTTCCAATTTTGGAAGGCAGTAGGCCTTTGCCTAATTACGAGTATGCCCATTCTTTACGCAGTTCTTGATTAAAGTGGATCCGCAAATACTACTAGTTCATCTCTCCAGCGTACAGTAGGTCTCTTTTTCGGACGTTTGTTGTGGTTGAGGAATGACTTACGCCCATATGCACCATACACAGTCAAGACTGCCAGTTGAACTTACTGACAGTTAAAAACATATTGCTGTTTCTTATTAACTGCCAGTCGAATCGGAACAAGAGTCAAATTACCGACCGTACCATATTGCACGGTTCAAATCCTAAAGTATCCATACAATATATGTTTTTAACTGTCATTAAATCCGACTGAGAGTCCTGACCGCGTGTCCTGCATATGGGCGTCAGTCGTATCCTGCTCTATCGATTGTCTCTTACTCTCGTTACGTGACCCGTCCAATACTATTAACTTCAATTATTTTGTCTTAAATTTGTTTGACTCTACATTTTATTTTATCCTACATTTTATTTTATTCTACATTTTATTTTATTCTACATTCTATTTTATTCTACATTCTATTTTATTCTACATTTTATTTTATTCTACATTTTATTTTATTTTACATTTTATTTTATTCTACATTTTATTTTATTCTACATTTTATTTTATTCTACATTCTATGTTATTCTACATTTTATTTTATTCTACATTTTATTTTATTCTACATTTTATTTTATTCTACATTTTATTTTATTCTACATTTTATTTTATTCTACATTTTATTTTATTCTACATTTTATTTTATTCTACATTTTATTTTATTCTACATTTTATTTTATTCTACATTTTATTTTATTCTACATTCTATTTTATTCTACATTTTATTTTATTCTACATTTTATTTTATTCTACATTTTATTTTATTCTACATTTTATTTTATTCTACATTTTATTTTATTCTACATTCTATTTTATTCTGCATTTTATTTTATTCTACATTTTATTTTATTCTACATTTTATTTTATTCTACATTTTATTTTATTCTATATTTTATTGATTAATTCCATTATTGATTGTTATTTAATTTATTTAAAATTTGACTACATTTTATTGACCAACTCCATTATTGATTATGTACTGAATTTATTGAAATTAATTGAAATGTTTATTTGGAATAATATTATATAGTTAATGGTAACACCAAAATTAATCACGCGTCCCACTGATTATAGTGTAATCACACGAAAATTATACACACACACACACACACATATATATATATAATTATGTGTTTTCAAATTAAATTGTTAAAATTGCGACATTACTCTTTGTGTGCCAATAATAAATAAAAATCCAGCTTTTTGATGCGCACGTAGTTTTTAATTTGTCTTTTATGTTTTCTTTTTTATATTCGTCTGTTAGTCTGATATTTAAAACTTTTAATTTTTTTGGTTATTTTGAATTTTTGACATTGTTTTTTTATTGAGGGCCCTCCTCTGGAATCTATAGTTTAAGTTAAGTTGGCAAATAAGGTACAAGAGTTGGATACTTTTCCTTTTTATTGAAAGAGATATTATTTTTTTGAAAATATTTTTCATGATTCAAAGTCTTTCCATTTAGTAGTTTTTTTCAATACGCATACAAACAATCATATGTCGTCACCGTGGTATGTTGGGTTGAGCTCATAACCGCGGACCGGGAAGACCCTAGTTCGATTCCGGGCCTCTCATTGAAGCGGGATTGGTAGAAGCCTTCCTTTCGACCAACCAACCTAACCTTTCGCGCCTCTGGCCACCATTTTTCCATGTGAGATATTCTTCATCTCATGTGGACACTACAACAACAACAAACAATCAGATAGGCAGAGAACCAAAATGTCATTATCAACGACCGTCATTGTTCTGTATAATATTATTCACTGTTTTCCCGCATATTTTAAATTTTTTTCAGGTGCACATTTTCACCATTATCCTTAACTATATTTATATATATTATATTTATATATAAATTACATATTAATCTTAAAACCACTGCTCGAATCGTAAGAAAGTATTACTTATTTATAACTTATATATACTTATTTATTACATAATACTGGCGCGTTTTGGATAGCATCGGCTGTGTTCAGACTTTTGATATCGAAGAAATAACCGATAAAATTCAATACTGAATACATCGATTACGTCAATGTTGCGGCACAGGTAACGACGTTGCTCTTTTTACATACTTTTTATTGATTTGCCTCTAAGTATAAAATTTTACTAGCCTATTTCGGTCGACCTACGGCCATCCGGCGGCTAATGCTCGTATATTATCCAATTTATTAAATTGCGTGTGAATTTTGGGGCCCTTTTGATATGATGAAGTCTTACTGCTCAGCCCCGAGGGGCTGAGCTCGAAAAGTGAGCTCGAAATTTCACTCTTGAGCCGCAAGCAATAAATCTTCAAGTATAAGCAATATGTTTGATGTATTGTACATAGGCTTATCCTGTAATGTAATTGTACTATTATATAGGCTTGTCCTTTAATATAATTGTAATATTGTACAAGTTGGTCCTTTAATGTAATTGTAATATAATTGTACTATTGTGCAGGTTTGTCCTTTAATATAATTGTAATATTACATAGATTTGTCCTTTAATGTAATTTTCCTATTGTGTAGGCTTGTCCTGTAATGTAATTTTACTATTACATAGGTTTGTTCTTTAATGTAATCGTACTATTGTACAGGTTTGTCCTTTAATGTAATTGTACTATTGTATAGGTGTGTCCTTTAATGTAATTGTAATATTTTATAGGTTTGCCCTGTAATATAATTTTACTATTATATAGGTAAGTTCTTTATTGTAATTGTACTATTGTACAGGTTTATCATTTAACATAATTGTACTATTATGCAGGTTTTTCCTTTAATGTAATTGTAATATTGTATAGGTTTGCCCTTTAATGTAATTGTCCTATGGTATAGGCTTGTCCTGTAATGTAATGTTACTATTGTATAGGTTTGTTCTTTAATGTAATTGTACTATTGTACAGGTTTGTTCTTTAATGTAATTGTATTATTCGTCCTTAGACTTATTTGTCCTTAGACTTCATGCTTCACACATAATTGTATCTCATTGATGTCGCATTGTGCGGACAAACTCGTCTGATCGGGGTAACCGTGGTGTCAATTTTGCGTTATACGAAATAATATAATAACTAACGATTATAAATAATAAACATACATAGTGATTTTCCAATCAAAAAACAAGCTAAAATAACCGAATTTCCACATGCCGTCTTGCCTTGAGTTACAGGCTCAGTTCATGAAATATGGCAATTCAATATTGTCTTGTTTTAAATATTGTCCTCGTGTACATTTGAAGAAATTATGAAATTAAAAATTAAAAATATGATATAAAATAAATAACAATTTTTCAACTCACCTTTATAAATAATTAATTCATAACTAAAAACAAAAAAGCAGGAATGGCTTTGTTCTTTTACTCCTATATAAAGCAAATATATATGAAAACATAGTTTACTTGATTTTTCTTATTTCATAAATCCTAATTACAAGCTGATGAGGAGAGACAATTTTTAAGAAATCTTAAAAATTTACAGAAATTATAAACGTTTAAGCTTAACGTTTAGACAATAATGTACATTGTATTCTACGGGAACAAAGGAGACCGAGATATATTCTTACTCTATCCCCACCATTAAATTTTGAAACTCATAACTCGCTAATTTTTTAATAACGTTTGTTTTTTTTTCATTAACAACAAATCAAACAACAAATTTAGGAATAGTCAACAACTTATTATAATTTCGACTTTAGTAAGTATCTACGTTTAATATTTGTTTGCATTAATGAAATGTTTAATACGCACTGATTTTTGGCGGCAATGTATCAATTTGTGACTAATTGGTCGCAATATAATGAAAGAGAGAGAAAACAATATCGCGTTAGTGATACGCGATATTGTTTTCTCTCTCTTTCATTATATTGCGACCAATTAGTCATAAAATGATAAATTGCCGACCGAAAGCAGTGCGTATTAAACATTTCATTAATGCAAACAAATATTAAATTGTAGATACTTTCGGGGTTCGGTCTAACAGGGGAAAGCGCCACCGGCGGCCAGACACCTGCCGTCCGGCTGCCGAGCAATTGCTGCCGAGCAATTTCAATATCGCCCTCAATTCTGAACGTAAAAATATTCTGTTGCGTTTATGGCATTCCACTTTCCATGAAGGTCGATTTTATTTGTTTACGTTTACCTGTTTTCGTTGTTGGAATACCGTTAAAATAAAATTCAGCTAAGCGTAAAATTAGGCATTGCCAAGGCGAATGACCCTGGTTGAATTAGTTTTTTTCTTTTTCTGAACTAAGTTTAGTGTTTTTGAAATGTTGTGGATTTTGCTTTTTTACGTGTTTTCAAGTTTTACGTCACTGTAATTTCTATTCTGCCAATTCTATGACATAATTAATAAATCAAAATAAAACCAATTTTTTTCGACTAACATATAAAATTTTCAAAAATACAAAAATTTAAGGAATCTTAATATTAAGATTCCTTAAATTATCTTAATATTAAATTAATAATATGTTAAAGCGCTTTGTACACTTGCAGCCGCTGTAGTGGTTAAAGGTAACATTTGTCTCATAATTAATTTATCTGTTAATCATATTGTTAGATTCTTAAAATGGCAATAGTGCAAAGTTTGTGATAACGCCACACGTATATTGTTAGAGCTATTCAACCTTTTTGCATAAAATGTTAGTGCATTCATATTTAAGTTTTACCACAGTCGAACATGACAAAATACGAGTGTTTCCAAAAATAAAACCTGTTAAGCACGAGTGCCACTCGCACTACGAGAGTTCCGTAGTTTTTAAGCATTTGTAAACATTTAATGGTACATAATATTCCTATTAAACTATTAACAAAATTTTAATTTTAAGATGGAAAATATATTGCCTACTAAATCTTTCACAGGTGCATATTTAAAAAAAATATGTTTTTATGTGATATAACTACAAACTAACGATTTTCAGATTTTTTTTCTTTAATTATGCCTTTACTGATCCTAGGTTGACAAGAAGTGCCCTATAGGTTTTGATATACTTGCGAGCGTCAAAATATGTAGCATAAATAGCCATATTTTTTTATTGCGTTGATTTAGAAGCTTAATTCTTTTCCAGCTTCAAGGGACCGTAGACCTAAGTAGATAATATTAATTTCAACTTGGTACCTTCACGCGTTCCAATTTCAAGAAGGATCTTTCTTTCAAAGAGAAAGAAAGAAATTTATCGTATACGTGCAATAAATAAATTGACATAGAGGGCATTGAACATGCTGGATGCCAGCTTTTAATTCAGATACTTTAAGCAATGTCACTCAATGAGAACTTGGATGTTTCAACCATGACTGCATAGTCTTTCCTCTTCCTTAATCTAAAGTGGTATTTCAGCCGGAAGCTTATTCAGCATACTGCAGTACCAAACACAACTGAACACCTTAAAATGTCAGACAGTAACCACTTGATTTCGACGGTAACTTGTCTCCTCATATACGATATACTGTATAGGTCTAGTTAATTCGACCGCTCTTAAACAGCTGACTTAACAGATCTTAAAACATTTAACGTTTCCATTCAGCGTAACTTTTCTTAATTATCACGCTAAATCACATTTTTTTTAATAATATATAAAATAAAAATACACGAAATTTATGTTATATATTTTGATACTGCTTTAAAAGTAGTTTCTGAATTTTGGACCTTATAACAAAATTATAAAATTTTCTAAATATACTTATACAGATACAGATGCTGCGCATATTTTCGCTAATTGATGGGAAAAACTTATTTTACGAAACACAAATCATAAACGCAAAATTTAGAAAGAATACTTAATGAAAAGAAATGGGTTTTGAAATAAATGTCGATTATTTTGGATGGTTATAATTCATATATAATTTAATTTAAATTACGTGGAATCCATTTAATGTTGTCACGTAAACCATTTTGCATAACTCACCGCTCCTTAAACATCCTACATAGGAGACCAAATGTCTCGCTTTTTAATGGTAAACAATACTTTCTACAAAACAATAAATTCTAACCAAATATCTAATGCAAAATAATTACTCTTACTCCATTAATGTTGTTTGCAAACGAAAAAGCTATAATATATCACCGCTTCATAAACATCCTACATAGAAAACCAAATGTCTCGCTTTTTAATGATAAACAATACTTTCTTAAATTCTAACTAAATATCTAATGCAAAATAATTATTCTTACTCCATTAATGTTGTTTGTATACGAAAAAGCTATAATATATCACCGCTTCATAAAAATCCTACATAGAAAACCAAATGTCTCGCTTTTTAATGATAAACAATACTTTCTTAAATTCTAACTAAATATCTAATGCAAAATAATTATTCTTACTCCATTAATGTTGTTTGTATACGAAAAAGCTATAATATATCACCGCTTCATAAAAATCCTACATAGAAAACCAAATGTCTCGCTTTTTAGTGGTAAACAATACTTTTTTAAATTCTAACCAAATATCTAATGCAAAATAATTACTCTTACTCCATTAATGTTGTATACAATCTTTTAACTTTTGATTGATTTACAACAGGATATTAAAATCATTTCGTGTTATAAAAAAATATTTTAGTATTATAAAAGTTTCTAAAGATATCATACGCGCAATATGCTGGTTCACAACAGTTTACTTCAATTTTTTTAATTTTAAATCCTGACTTTTATTTCATTCTACAATTGGCAACTCTACTCCTTGCTAGTTCTAAAATACATACGTCACTTCTCGTGTCAATCATACACACAATGCAAGCGACTCGGCTCGACAGGTATCGTAAGCGCCGACGCGATGTGCGGTATTCAACTATGTATAATGAAAAAAAACGCCACTTTTATATCCACTTTTTTACGCATTATTTATTCTCTATTTTTTCACATATACCCAGGGAAAATTGGTATAACAAGCCGGCTTCTATTGATTCCTGAATACAAAATAAAATGGTTGTCCTTCAAAAAAAAATTTTCGTGTTTTACCCTGTTTTTGAGATACACTATGTCAATGTTAAGGCAAGGGTTAATCGTCCTGCAGTGTACGTACACCGAACGTCGCGCATCACCATCAAAGCGACGCGGTAAAACCCTTATTCGGCGATGAATACTGAGCGATACGGGTAGTATTTCATAAAGAAAAAAGTGAATTCCACTGATAATTCCGAGTTTTTCTTATTTTATTTCTTTTCAGTGATTTTGTTTATGTTACTGAAAGGTTTAATGTTTTGTAATAAAAAAATGCTGAAAATAACAAATATTTGTTTACTTATAATCAAAATGACATAAAACATTATTCAAATTATTACTTAATACTGTTTTTATTTTATTAATTGGGAGAATAATTCTTGTTTAATTAACAGCGACATCTGTTTCTTATATAAGCAAACATTATATTAATAAAAAGTTGTTAACAACTTGTGATTTCAGTACATCATAATGTAGTTTTATAATTCTCTACTGGATGGCGCGGCTTTTTTATTTTAATGAATATTTGATCAAAAACTGAATGCTGAAAAACTGAATACTGATCTGCTATATGATCACTATCTGTTTAACTCTAGGGATTCCTTCTTTGATGCGTCCCAGAGGGAGAAAGCTTGAACTTTATAAATGTTTAAAATAGCACAACTTTTTTTACCGAAAACATGCATCTCTTATAAATAACATCGTAAATACTTTGTTAGTCGACATTGTCAACAAACAAATTAACAAAGGCAACGTGAAAGGGAATATTAAAGAAAGGACCATTCAATTCGTGATAATGAAAGCGTCATTGTCAGACGAGTACAAAAGACACAACGCTGGTCAACATCCGGTGTCGCGTTGGAAACAAAACATAAAACATCACAGGTTTTTTAATAATGTGCGTCAGTGCTTTTCATTTTCCCTGACTCGTATTCCGGATGAATAATTGATACTCTGACATTTATAAAAAAAAAAACAAATACCAATACAAGTCTTCGTAGAATTGAAATGTTAATTAAAATTATCTAGCTTCTGCCCCCGATTTCGTTCGCGTTTGTTAAATTAATACAGGCTGTGTGTCAATCCAAGCTATAATAATAATTTGTGTCTGTCCCAATTTGTTTAGAATCCGTACCCATTCAGCAGAAATATTGTGATCGAGTTATAAAAAGGAGAATATTGCGTTTACTATACCATGATACGCATTTGGGAATTCAGGATCCACGGTGTGAGTTAATATATGCTATAATCGAGCTTACATAATTTTCCCCGCAGACAATACTATGTGATTAAGTAAGAATTTAACGGACATGATTTAAGATTGGTGCTATCCATCAGGATCTGCTTCAGATATTGGGATAAAAAGCAGCCTATACATTGATCCATAATCTAGGTGAATGCCAAATTTCGTGTAGATCCGTCCACAGATTACGAAGTTGCAAATTAACAAACATCCATTCATACAGCCACTCATCCTTATTGTCATATTATTAATATTGGTTATGATGAACGCATATACACATAGAGATAGAGAAATCAGCTATAAAGTTGACTTCTTTGAGTTTGCAGCGTTTAGACTTAACCTAAAAATATTAGATCGGTAACTAACAAACCCGGCATCTTAGTTTAAGAATATCCATCTCAGTCATCAGAGATTCCATCTCAGTTAATATATGCTGAAATCGAGCTTGCAGAATCTTCTTCATAGACAACAATATGTGATTAATTAAGAACTTAATGAACATGATTTAAGATTTATGCTACCCATCAGGAACTAATTCAGATTTCGAGATACAAGGTAGCCTGTATATTGATCTATAATCTAAATATTTTATAGATCTATTCATAAATTACGAAGTTATAAAGTAACAAACACCCATCCATACAAAAACCCATTCAAATTTTCGTATTAATAATATTACTTAGGATGACATTCATTGGCCGCAAACCCTGTTAGCGAAGTCAACTATAAAGTTAACTGTTTTATCCAAGTATGCAGCATGTCACGGTTTTTAATTTTAACCTAGAAATATTAGGTTGGTAACTAACAAACCGGCCATCTCAGTGTTAGTTGATTTAGTAGTAAAATAGAACATTTCCATTTGTTTACCAAAGCATGAAACTGTTTTTCTATCACAGTGTGAAAATAGCCACTCTACGCTGTCAACCCGAACTTAACCTGATAACTGTTTCAATAGGCTTTTTTAGTTTTTCTGTATTTAATGTGACGCTCGCCCTGAATGAGGATTATCGGAGATATCAACGGAGATATCTTCTTTTAATCTGTGTAGCCAATGCCTTGTTATATCGTAGGTGAGAATATCTTCTCCCATATCAGTGCTTATGTCGCGTATTGTCTTGGTCGCTTTCCGCCCTGACGCCGGAATTCATTAAGCAAGATCCCTTTAAGTTCTCACCGTGAAATTCCAAATATTTTTGTTCTTTACTCGACGAGACCGAATTGTTAACTGAACAGAAAATCGCACGTCGTACTCTTTATATCATCCTCCAGAGATGTTCGCGAATTTTCTGTCATCATCCGGAAATCGCTGGAAAGTAGTAGTGGGTTTTAGGTACCGACTTAACAAGATATTTTACTAGATTGATAGATAGAATAATACAATACACGGTACTTACAACAACTTTTCGCTTATTTATAAATCGTAAATATGACGATAAAAGTAAATTGAGCCACTGAGTTGGATATCAA
This sequence comes from Druceiella hillmani, assembly GCA_039881145.1. Taxonomy (NCBI): domain Eukaryota; kingdom Metazoa; phylum Arthropoda; class Insecta; order Lepidoptera; family Hepialidae; genus Druceiella; species Druceiella hillmani. The sequence continues at coordinate 10,203,166 of JAYKKI010000081.1, read as the reverse complement.
TTGCAAACTTATAATACAAATTTACTAATTTTAAAAGTTACAAAAAGCATCGATTTATCTTTACCCTACCGCTACCTTCAAAATTACGAATGAAAACAAATGTGTATAATTTTGTTAACGCGCTCCTTCAATTACTGTCTTTATTGAAGAAAAATTATCAATGATCTTAGAAGTTAATCCATTTGTTGTCAAAGACACGTAGGTGCGGCGCTGTTAGCTGTGCGGCACGGTTGACTATACACGGTATTGGGAATAGATGCCGGACAAAGAAAGACGCTATTCGTTGGCTATAAAGGATTAAATCGTCGTTGAAATAAAACGTAAAACACCCTTTTTCTAAGTGCAAAAAATATTACGTCTAACTCTTTTTAACACACCCAATACTTGCCTGAAGTGCGGTGTTTACCCGTAGAGGTAATGTCTTCGCATTTATTTTCGGGTTATTCCCCCGAGCGGTGCTGAACAATGTACGCAAGTATCGTGTATACGAAAAAGATGATAAATAATTATGAATATTATTTTAAATTTTCTGAAAAAGTCATCTTTTAAATTTTATTTTAACGAAAATTAACTAATTTTCAATCAAGGAATAAGATCTTTCTTTGTCCGGCACTTATTCCCGGACATTGTGTATAAACGACTTTAGTTGGTTTCATCGTAAGTAAAAATTATTTGAATAAAAAATTACGCTGAAACTTTGTAATTTATTTATTATTTTTCATAATAGCCTCCTAAACACCCTATGTATCATTTCATTCGATAGAACCACTGAGAGAAGTAGTCGAACCACTTTTTTTAGACGTCTCTTTCTCGGCCTTTTCGAATGCAGTCATAGCTCCTTTGGCGCCGGGAATTATTACGCTTTATAGTATATTTTTTTATTCTTTTGAATAAATAGAAATGCGAGGTCGGGACTGTATGACAGATAACCCATAATTTATACATCCGATGTAATCAAATATTCGGTCCTTTGGTGTGCAAACGCGTTGTCACAATGAAAGAGGATTCTATTGCGAATTCTCTCGAATTGTTTCCTAAACAGTAGGCAAACATTTGCTAGCATAACAGTGTGTGATAATAGTTCGTTTCTTTTGCAGAAAAATCGTTGTAAAATAAGCACTTTGTTCTTTCTTCACCTTTGTAGACAGCTCTTAAGAAGGTAACAGCCACTGCCCAGACTGTCTCTTAGTTTCTGGTTCGTAATTTTATAACAAGCTTTCATCACCAGTGACAATGTTGGATACAGATTTAATACACACATACTTTTCTAATCGTCACCAATTTCTAAAAATAAATGACAAATTCAAGCAAACCATCTCTGTGAATTCCCAAAGAGTTAGATTTTTTATTACCGTTAAGACAAACGCCTTCTCTATAAACTTCGAGTGCTATCCTCGTGAAAAAAATTATTATATTTTGACTAAATAAAGCAAAAAATTCATGATTTGGCAAAACTTTACTCCTAATATTGGCCACAATTAAATGAAACTACGTGATGTAGTATTATTTCTACTTTCTTTAATTTCTTTACTGCGAACTAGGTTTTGTTGTATTACAACATCTTCAGGTGGGCTATTAGCAAAGATTAATGTAATACAACGAACTGTAATACAACGAAACCTACGTCGTCGTAAAGAAATTAAAGAAGGTAGAAATAATACTACCTCACGTAGTTTCATTTAATTGTGGCCAATATTAGGAGTAAAGTTTTGCAATAGAAATTCTACAAAATATTGGCGTTAAATGGGTAAATCAAATAATAAAAAGACAATGGAAAAAAACAAATATTTATTATTCTCGTTTTTTGTTGGTACACCATTGTACACCATACTGCACATACCTTCCCGCAAAATGCAAGTGTTTTTACAATGCCGCAATAAAATTTTATTATTTTATTTTCTTGTGGGATTTATAAAATATTTGTATTGTTGAGGCGTATGTACGTAAAACTACAAAAATTCTGGTGACAAAATTTTTTATTATTAGAGCTTTTCAAAGAAATTTATTGACGGTTTTTAAAGTTCTGTACCACAAAGGAAAACTGAACCATTGTAAAATCTCTCATGTGTCCGTCGGTCACAGCCTTTTCCCCGTTTTTTGTCGTACAATTTAATTTTATCATACAATTTGATTTATTCATATTTCGTTTGCATTTTTATTACAAATTTTTACTAAATATAATTAAAATTATTATAATCTGAACTTACGAAAACGTTTATTTGGAAATGTTTATCTTTAATTTAAACAACCATCATAAACATTTAAAAAGTAATTAAAATTTATGATCTCTACACATTAAAATGTAGTTTCACGATTTTCTACAAGATGACGGTATTTATTTTATATTTAACTATTAAAGTTTTTAATAATACATTTGTATTTGCTATTAGCAACTCCTTTACCATTATTATCTATCAATCATTACATCGTCCTCCTGGGTGTACCTTCGAGGGAAAAGAATTAAAATTAAAAAAATTAGAAGTTTCAAGAACTTAACTTGCACCTCCCCTCTTCCCCTCTCCAAATCTCCGTAGAAATATTTTTGAGTAACCTTTCGATATTTCACTAAAGGCTGTCTAAATAAATTAAAACGGCTTCAATATGTCTCGTACATATTATGTTCAAATTTAGTCAATATAACAAAAACGTTGGACTTGAAAATATCAATTATATGTATGTATGTATTATGTGTATACCATCTAAAAATTATATGACATACTTCTGTCCAAAATTTTAAATTAAAAAAACATAAAAAAACATAAAAATTTGGTGCAGAATTTTGTAGGAGTAGGAACCTTCTCACAATATATTTATTTATTAAGAAAATAAGAAATAAAAGTATTTAAACCTAACCTACCTACAATATATTTTTACCATAGTAACAATGCAAAGGTAATGATTGATATATTAATAATATATTGATTTTAGGTTAACTGATGAAGTCATTCAATTAATTATAACTGGTGAATAAAAATATAGATATATGGAAAATATTATTCAATTCGCACAATTAAAATAGTCAGTATTTAATTTTTATTAATGTATACAACTTAGGAAAACGGAGGAATCATTACAGTTTGATCCTCCTCTGAATTTACTGTGGTTATAAGAATGAAAACATTACAAGCATCTAGAAATATGCCTCCCTAACAAAAGAAATCAATTTAAAAAATTAAATTGTGGTCTTTTATCTGTTTACTTAATGTTACAGTAAATAACATAACAACACTATTCCTGAAGGCCCTCCTTTACAAATTAAAGTACAAGTCTACCTGGAGTTCTTATCCCATCATCTTCTCGGTCTGTCACACTGGAAGGATTAATTACTGCTATTATCTTTTTTAATATGCAAGTTTTATTAGGTCTTTTAAAGTCTACCACAAAAGCAATTTTTTACGTGGCTGAATGGAAGAAAGATGCCCACTATATGTGTGTGTACATTGTATACGTCTGATAAATATATTACATTCTATCTTCCTTTGTTTCTTATCTTCCTTTGTTTCTAGGTACTGCCGGGTCTGTACGTGGGCAACTACCGTGACTCGAAGGATCCGCAGCAGCTGGAGCGCTACAAGATTACACATATCCTAGCCGTCCACGACGCTGCGCGGCGCTTGCACTCGGTAAGGATTACCTTCGATTGATACGCGAGATTCATCGATTGATACGCGAGAAAGACACTTTGGTCAAACAAAACGATACGTTAATACAAGCTTCATCTTCTTCTTCGTTACACTTTGGCATAGTGGTCGTGTTAAGTGTTCGTGTAGCATAGTGGTCGTGTCAAGTGGTTATCGTGTCAAGTGTGTTGTGGATGAGTGATGAGCGACAGGATATGTCCACGTTCCTGTTTGTCAGTTTTTCTCCGGGTGCATTATTTTAGGGGAACGTCCATGGCTGCATTAACCTGATTTATCCATCTCATCTGTGCTCTTCCACGTCTGGTGCCTTTCACTTTGCCTTATACCGCAAATCATTCAATATATCTTGTTAAACGTCGCCGAAGAATTTCATTATGCGAGTTTGTACAATATTGGGCAAACGCGGTTTCTGGAGTATCGATATATGTAATACGGAACTCATACTACGATGCTCCAAAATTCTTCAACATTATGTTTTCAGGACGGTGGGGTCACGTACTGCTACGTGCACAGTGGGTCACGTACTGCTACGTGCACAGTGGGGTCACGTACTGCTACGCGCACAGTGGGGTCACGTACTGCTACGCGCACAGTGGGGTCAAAATGAATAAAAGTTGGCGAAAATTATGAATGCGACCTATCGATGGTAAAACAAATAAAAACAATGCAATCAACCTTGAATCGATGATTTTTAAAAGTATTAACATGTAAAATAGCGATTGGTACTGGCGTTATAACATGTTATATAAAACTTATTCAGAATCAGAACTACCGTTTTCTTGAAAGCTGTCATCTGAACTCTCTTCAGTGTTTGGAGTATTTAACATTACTAAAGGTTTTCTTGGCCCGGGGCGAATTTCCATGTTTGATATTAGAGGATCTGATCCTTTAATTTTTTCTCAGTTCATTTTTCTTGAGAAACTCTTGCTATTAGCTTCTTGAGCCTCTTCATTTAACAATAATGTAAGAAAAATCTTAACATAACATCGGCACCGTGCGTTAAAATCGTGTACGGTTGGTGACATTGGATACCAGCCGTACATACTTCTTGGCAGTAGTCATTGTGTATTTTGAGTAACTGATAATGTCTATTAAACATCCGCTTGTATAATATAGTTTTAAACCTTTGCACCAACTCCAAATTTATACCAGTAATTTCTGATGTTTTTTCTGGGTGACCAAAAACTCTTCTAGTCGTGTTTCCAGACCCTTCTTATCTTGGCTTATCAATAATTAGCCCCATTTCTTCCTTTAATTTTTTTTTGTATCGCCCTTTTCCTTTGTTCAACAATCCCTTTATTCTATCCTTATGCTTACCAGCTTTTAATTGGCAATTTATATGACGCAAGCAAAATCGAGAGTCTGAAAGATAATTTATTGTTATGAACTCTTTTAGTAACGGCTTTATCAAGATTATTGAAATCTTACTGGTCAGGCCACATCAAGCTACAGTTACCACTTCGAGGTTGTTTCTGTAATTGCGTTACAAATCTTACCGTCTACCATGTAAACAGAAGTAGGCTACCATCGTCTCCTTCGGATTCGCATGATGTAGGTTGAAGCTGTGCAATCTAATTATCTATATAATTTATTTCTTTTAATGAAGGCTCGTTCAACTCTCTAGCAAAGAGAAGCTTTATGGGTCTGCAGAATCGAATCAATGAAGATCTTGTATTTTGCCATAGCACTAAATTATAATTTTTATTGTTAACTTCAAGACGCAATGGAACTAAAGACGCTATGCAAATATTTTCATCTGAACATTCAGAGTTAGAAAATAACTGTTTATATTCAGGCCGGTTGGACCCAGCAAATCCCCATTTTGAAATCAAGCACAGGTTGCACGCACAATTTTTCTTGATTTTTTGTTATTTCAACTTGCAATCCTGTAATATACATTGTCCTGTGTGGTCCTCAAAAACTTGCAATTTAACTTCAGCGATGTTTCAATGACAATAACATATGCTGTTTTGGGAATAAACATTTGTTTGCACTTTGAATTTTTTTTTTATGATGGGAAGGGTGTCAAATCCTTTCTCCTTACTTTATTATACTGTTTCCTGGTTAGATTTTTATCTATAAATAATGAAAAGTTTCTATACTAGAAAGTTTGAAAGTTGTCCGGTATTTTGTTGAACGTTTTGGACTAGTCATAGTGACATCTTTGATGATGAAACCAGAAGAACGGAAGCTCATATGGGCTGCATAAACAAGCTCTTGCACGTCTCGATCTTTCATTCAAATGTTTAAAAGATTTTTCTGGTCTGCTCACTTTGTACCGGTAGAATAAATAGCAAATTCTATTGGAGTAAGCAACAATTCTCGTTTTATTTCAAAGAACCGCTCCCCCTTTGTGCTTGATCTTAGCCAGTCGTAAATTCTGATAGTGACTGACGATTTAATCGTGATATTCTTATATTTAAATCGGGAAACATATTTTTTGGACATTGAGTGATATTTCTTACATGACCTCTTAAAAATGTATTTGATACTGTACTTTTGTTATTTGAACCGGTCATTATGTCATACTCGTATAGATGTCGTCAGGCCAGAAGTAATTAGTCAATTTCCTATCCTAAAATTAAATAAAACCTAATCAGTTTTAACTAAAATTGAGTATTTCCACACAGATAAGGTGAAAAAACACAAAACAGCGCAAATATGGGCAGTTTTTTTTTATATTGGTAAAATAGAATAATAAGTCTATAACTTAATTCCAAAAAGTCATTCGGGCAGTGCCCGACACTAAAATTTAGGCTTCATTTTAACTATATTAGTATCGTAGCGGGCAATATTTGGTTAAGTAAAAATATAAACAAGTGCACATCTGATGTTAACTGCAATGATCGCCGAATAACTGCAATGATCGCTCAATAACTGCAATGATCGCCGAATAACTGCAATGATCGCTCAATAACTGCAATGATCGCTCAATAACTGCAATGATCGCCGAATCCGTATCCGAAAGTAAGAATTAAAATCGTCGAAACAATAGCAATAATAAACAAGTTTAGTGTATCGACAGCGTGCAGCCTGTAACGCCCGTATGCATCACACACGGTCAGGACTCAGTCGGATTTACTGACATTTAAAAACAGTTTTGTATTGACACTTTAGGAATTGGACCGTGCAGTAGGGTACGGTTGGTAACGTAGACTCTTGTTCCAACTCGACTGACAGTTAATGAGAAAAAGAAATACGTTTTTAACTGTCAGTAAGTCCGACTGACAGTCTTGACCGTGTGTGGTGCATATGGACGTTTCACGTACAAGTTTCGACTAGCACAGGGCAGGTATCAACCTCAACGCCAGCCGTCTCCCCGCCGGGACTAACGCAAATAGAGCTAAGCTACACGAGCGCATCAAGTGAGGCGAGTTACTGCGTAGTTTTTTATTTTTATATTCGCCACTTTCGGTCCCAGAGTGCGGCGTAGAGGAAAATGGGGAACATTAATGCTCCAACGAGTCAGGTTTTCGTTGCTTTTGTGATGTTCTTATTTTTTCGTATCGCATTCCAGTAGACCTAGTAATCATCACACGCAATTTGGTATCGTCTTTGCACCTGCCATTATTAAAAATGAATGTGCCAAATAGATGTATGAATGAACCACCTTGTAATTCGCCAGTTGTGTGACTTGGATCTAGTTATCGTTAGCACGGCCAACAATCATTATATTCGTCTTATTGTGATTAATTTTGAACTCGAATTCATGGTTAATATTCTCCATTTTTGCAGTAGACTTTCAATATGACCATTACTAGTTGCTAATAAGGTGGTATCATCCGCATACCGAAGATTCCAAATTTTTGAGGCACCGATTATAATTTCATCCGTCCAGTTCCCGAGGGAAATTCTTTTTATAAGCTGCGTATAGATATTAAGCCAGAGCAGCGAGATCACACATTCTTGACAAACTCCCACACTGGTCGTGGTATTTTCACTAACTTATTGAATTTAATCCAATTATCTACGATGCACAGTAACACATTCTTACTCGATTTCGTTCTCGTCATAACAAACGTAAATGAACTGAAGTCTCCAAAAATTATTCAGTAAGTATTTTCATTTTGTTCTTCACGATATTAGAGTAAAAATTGAAGTTCATCTCGAAATAATTAAACGTTTTGAAAATTTTGTTTTGTTTTGTCCATTTCTATTTCAACATAAAGAAATATAACGTATTTTAGACGATATATTAATTTATTACTCGTTTAATACTCTTGTTACTGGACTCTTTGTATTAGGTAATTACTAATATCTGGTTTATATCAGAAAGTTTTACGTTTGAAACATCTGGTTTATACCGGAAACTTTGATTTATTATATCGCAAAGAAGATGCAGTACAATTAATCAGACTATGTGCCTAACCTATCAACACAGTTTTGCCATCTTAGTGGTAACTTGCCAATGGTAGTAGCGAAATATCACGAAGATCGAACGGTAGTAAAATCCTGAAACACGTTTTTTACAGCTATTGGGAATCAAATATTTTACTTTTAAATAAGTAATAGTGAAAAAAAAAGACAGTCAGTTGGGGCTAGGTCTAGAGAATGCGGTGGTTAGCAGAGAATATCCATTCCATCTCCTGTATTTCGAGTAATGTTGTTAGTGCGACATGTGGCATTGCCCTGCAAGAGAATTGACCTGTCTATTCATCCATCTCGGCTGCTCGATCACAAGCTCCCTCGTCTTTTATCTGATTGGTTATAGTAAATATCCGTTGTAATCGGTTTCATAAAACCATAGTATATTACATCATCGCAAATCCACCAACAGACGCACTTTTTTATTGAATATTCGATTCGATAGTGCATTTTGGCACTTTATTTTTATCCAGCCTTTGTGCCGGACGCTTGCGATTATTAAAATGGATCCATTCTTCATCACGTGGTAGTCTGATGGAAAAACGGTTCGCCTTTAATTAGCGACAGCAAAGAAAGGCAAGCATCGAAATGCTTTCTCTTCTGACGGAACCCATCTATCCAACTTTATCGATTTGTTTCAAATGGTTCATAGTTTGAGGTTCACGTTCACGGTTCATCATCGTCCACCTTCCTCTCAGATCGACTACGTGGATCATTTTACAGTTTAAAACCGCCAGATCGGAATTTCAGACCGTTGGCGCATTTTGCGTCCCTTAGCTACATCTTTGCTAAACACTTCGTTGGTATTTGGAGCGGTCTGCGCTGCATTAGTTAACGAAAAATTCATATTCGAAAATAACGCGAATTTTTGACTTATTCATAGCTTACGAAATTTAATATATATATCGAAATGTCTTTAACTCTGTAAACGATATTTCGATATAAAACCTCAAGAAAAACATGCGTTTGATAGGATTGCTTACTGATATTGCTTGAATGACTTGCTTACACTATAAAAAAAAAGAAAAAAAACTGTCAAAGTGAAATTTCGGAGATGTCGATAGCCAAATTTGGTTTTGAGGTTATCGAACATTTCATACTTGAATGTGCTAATAAATAGATGCTATACTCAGTTATTTACTTTTACTGTGTTGCCGAAGATTTCTTAGAGCTGTATTTTAAATTTCGTTCTACATGTAAAAAGTTTTCTATAGGAAATTATGAAAGTTATGGAATTTCATATTAAAGAAAAGCAGAAATCAATGTATATTACATTAATAAGAATAATATATATCGTGGAAATTTTTCTCCACGCGTCTCTGTAAAATATTTTCACTCTTGAGATATATTTTCACTCTTGAGATATATTTTCACACTTGAGATATATATTCACTCTTGAGATATATTTTCACTCTTGAGATATATTTTCTCTTGGGAATTATTTTCACTATTGAGATATATTTTCACTCTTGAGAACACTTGACCCAGAACTTCAGGGTCAAGTATTCAACAAGTGTTTGTTCTTATTTTTCTTACCGCTGCTAATCGATTTTAAGAGAACTGCTTATCTTCACTTAATTTATCTTCGTAGTATTTGCTAATTTCGTAATTGATATAAGTATTTATTCCAATTAACTCGCAATCTCGTGGAAAAGTAATCTGGAAACCTAATAATGAGTTCCTTGAAGAACGTTTTTAAGTAAAAGACGCGTTACTTAATGGAATAAATGACTTAGCTACAAATGTATTATTCGGCTTCCGATTTCAGTTAGAGAGTTTACCAATAATTTATTAATAAAAAAATATTCCCACTTCATTATTTTCATAAGTCAATTAATAAAATTACCTCTGTATTGCAGGATATAAGGAAAACCGAAAACACTAACCTGTATACAGAATAAGAAAAATAGTGAAAAATGATTTTTCTTTCATTTTTCTCCAAAACTTAACACAAAAATAGACCATAATATTATTTTATAATGGAAGAATAAGTTATCCACCACGTGTTTAATCATAATAAAAGGCTCATAAAAAAATTTTGGCGAGCACTGAATTACAAGATTCTCTGTATAAGGGTCCACCACGTCGGACCGTATCACTATGATTGTGCATCGGGGCACCCGTTGTGCGGTACTCTATATGACAGTTAACACCTGCATTAACATTTAAATAGTGTATCTCTAGTAGTGTATATCCAGAAAATTGTATTGTTTACAATTGTATTATTTTGGTCTGAGTAACCCATTGATGCTGGCTCGTTATACCAATTTAACAACTACTATATAAGTCTATGTAAAGTCCCAATAATTTTTATTGCTGTATTTCTAAAGTATTTGTAATGTTGTATTCATAAAATACTAAGCATTGACGCAATCTACTTCAGTTTTTGATGAGATGTACCCTCTTTTCAGTTCGAAAAAAATGAGTTACGGCATACTAATTCGCTTCTACATAAAATTTGGAAAGTTTCTTGAATATTGTTGGAAACGTTTTTAAAAAAATTAATATCCTTCCGGTTTCTAAATAGAAAAAAAGAAACAAGTGGCGATATTTATGAAAATCTACCATCAAACCAAATTTCATTCAAATCGATCGATTAAATGAGGCGCTGAACATCCGGATACATACACACGCTCACGCACGCACGCAAACATACACACACATACACACACGCATGCATGCACGCACATATACACACATACACACACGCACGCACGCACACACGTTTGGAAATAAACAAAATTAAATTAATTTAAAAATGCTGTGTCCGTAATCATTGCGTCATTTTTAATATATTCCAAAAAGGGGTTCAGCGTTATAATTTTTCTGAAATGGACCCATGACCAATGTTTGGAATAACAAATGCCATGATATACCTCGGTCGCCGCTAGAATAGTACATATGCCATTATTGTGAATAGTGAAGAATAAATAAAAAAAAATTTAATACATTAACACCAAGCACAAAATGTTTAATATTTTAAACACTACACAATAGGTTTCATTAAAATCAAAGAGGCCATTTATTCAGTAAAAAAATACTAATAGAAAATATACTGAATATATTTGGCTTTAATTTTGTAGAAATTCATTATTCATAATTAAATGAAACTACGTGATGTAGTATTATTTCTACTTTCTTCAAGAAGAAAGTAGAAAGAAGGTAGAGAAAGTAGAAATAAAGAAAAAAGAGAAATTCTAAAAGAAAGTAGAAATAATACTACATCACGTAGTTTCATTTTGTTGTGAGAAAATATACTAACTAGTAAGGAAAATATTTCTTTCATAACAACAGTTTCAGACTTTTTAGTAGAATAAGGAATAGTATTTTATGTAATTTAGGGATTATCTGTTGAAAATAAATTTCATTACATTTCAACAAGACGTGTTATTTATATTTAAGACAAATATTTTCCGTGTATAGCACACGGAAAATATTTGTCTCAAATAATACACCTTGTTGAAATGTAATGAAATTTATTTATATATCACAATGTTTTCAACAGGGCACATTATTTCAGACAAAGATCTTCAGTGTATTAAACAATATATCATACTTGCCATGTGGAAAAAAAAATTGGGTCGAAAATAGCTTCCATTACATTTCAACAGGGCACATTATTTGAGACAAACATCTTCCGTGTGTTAAACAATATATCATACTTGCCATGTGGCAAAAAAATTTCAGTCGGAAAAAACTTTTATTATATTTCAACAAGGCATATTATTTGAGACAAACATTTTCCGCGTACTAAATAATATATCACAAGGTTTTCAACAGGGCACGTTATTTAAGACAAATATTTTCCGTGTATTAAACAATATATCATACTCGCCATGTGGTAACAGCGCCCAATTGTCTTGTTCCCATTTGGACAATCGCAACGGTAGTATCGAATTCCTTCGATATCAATACTGTTAGGAATATAAGCAAAAAATACGTGTTAAGTTTTACCATTTATATACTGTTTGTTTGTATGCGCCGTTCGAAGGAAATATTCTCATTATCGGATATCTTTCATATATCAGATATCTTTTAGTCATCATTATAACATCTAGTGAGAGTTGATAGGAACCTGTGAATATTACTTTCAAAGCTTTTTTCGACAATTTCAATCTTAATTTTCAAGTCTTAATAAGTTTGATATATTCATTAGAAATGTACGCACAATGGTATTTTTAACATGTATAAAAGATAGCTAATTAATATTTCTCATAGTTTCCGGGTTAATTATAATGATAAACGATTTTAACTTGAATAAATTAGGTATAGTTGTAGTATAGCATGTTACTGAAATTAAAAATAATATTGTGTGTTAAAATTCGCAAATAGAACAGTTGACGTCAAAATGCAGATGGCTAACTTCAGGGGAGTTGTGGTAGCAAGATAGCGTGATCCCGTAAATGGAATTCCATAAACAATATATTATGCACCTAAGAGTGACACTGAATGGATCAATGGACTGAACCGTTTTCCATAACCACAGTTGTTATGGAAGAATTATTTCCATTAGTGGTTATTCTGAACAATATTTTATTTCTCACTGAAAAAAGTGTCTCTGATTTTGATGAAACCGTAAATGAAATTCCATAAACAATATTTATCTGCATTTAGGAGTGACATTGAATGGGCTGAAGTGTTTTACGTAACCACAGTTGTTATGGAAGGATTATTTCCATTAGTGGTTATTCTCCACAGTATTTTATTTCTCACTGAAAACAGTGTCTCTCTGATTTTGATGAAACCGTAAATGAAATTCCATAAACAATATTTATCTGCATTTAAGAGTGACATTGAATGGGCTGAAGCGTTTTCCGTAACCACAGTTGTTATGGAAGGATTATTTTCATTAGTGGTTATTCTTCACAGTATTTTATTTATCATGGAAACAAGGTCTCTCTGATTTTGATGAAACTTTTTGTGATAAAGTACATATTATCAATAATATTGAATTTTTTTTGATTGGTTTAAATTTGTGAGAAACATAATAAAATAAATAATCTGCAACGTATACAGCATCTTATTGGCAGCCGACAATGCGAGTTTTTAAAACGTCTCCAATGGTCCATTCTCTTTAAAACCAAAGTCGTATCAAACTTTTTTAATATAAGAATTGCAAAGTTGCAAAGTTAATGACAAGCTAAGGGAAAATCGTTTACGTTGATAAGGAATCGCTATGAGATGCAAAAAGAACTATATGACTAGAGGAGTGCTAAAAATAGAAGAAGGAAAGAGAGACCGAGACCGACCCTATGAGTACTATTGAAAAAGATCACAAATCTATGGACATGGACTCGATGGCGACAGAAAATAGACTCTTGTGGAGAAAATGTACGAGGACAGCTGACCCAAATGGGATATGGGATCAAAGCCAGGATAAATAAGAAAGAAGAAGGTATACAATTTATTTATTACTTTCACTTGACTGTGGTATACTATTCAGATTTTATAAACCAATTACTTAAACAACTGAAAGTAACTTCAAAATATATATGTCCATTACATATTTGGCTTTAAAAAAATATGATCACATTTCTAAGTTTAGATCAAGATTCAAATGGATATCATAGCCCATAGCCTCCGTTTACGTTCTGAAAACTTACGCATGTTTTTCATTCCTAAACATTGTTTGTCTGTTTATGAATTTTCCTTTACTGTTTACATCACTAAGTTATGGAGTTCACTGGATCCTAAAATCAGATATTCGTCGTTGATATACGCTTTCAAATGTCGTCTGAAAAAATTGGCACCTCTCCTGATTTAACCCACACCATTTTCCTTTCATTTACGTATTGCTTTTTTTCAATCCGCGTCCGTTTTCTTTTTCGTGCCGACATATCAAATTTAAGCCTTTTTCTTGTTAATAAATATTTTTATTAATTTTTTAAACTCAATTAAAAAAAGTTATTTTTGTCAAAATCATAATACAACATTTTGCGATTCATCTCGGAACTAATTAATTACAATCCTAGTTGTGGTCGACCAAAAGAGATTGCCCTTGATAAGCTGCCTTATGTATACGCAAGTGTTACATTGGAGACTAACTAAATGAATAAATAAAAATATTAAAAAAATTCTTGATTATTTTCCACTTCCAACATAAGTAAAATAATGAAAATATAAATGATATTCTTTAAATATAAATGATATTCTTTAAATATAAATGATATTCTTTAAATATAAATGATATTCTTTTAATATAAATGATATTCTTTAAATATAAATGATATTCTTTAAATATAAATGATATTCTTTAAATATAAATGATATTCTTTAAATGATATCTAATGATACTGTTTTATTACTGAATTACTGGCGTTGGTTTAATTTTTCTAACTTTTTGTAATTCTCAAGAAAAAATTATTTTCAAAAGTAACGACCGTGTACTTATTTTGTCGTCTATTCCAAAGTACGAGCACGGAAATAAAAAATGTCTTATTATCTTCGTGGGCCAATATCGCGATATTTGTTATCTTATCCTATCCAATATTATACCAATGTGACTTATCCAATGCCCCCTCTTTTTACACATCCAAGAAGGTATATCACATTTTATTCTATTAACCTTTCTGTATCTTGGTTAAAATTCCATTTCAAGTGCACAAATTTTCACACGAATAGATTTCAAGTAATTACTAGTGTAAAAGTGAATTTTCACCGTTTGCCTTTATTTAAACTAAAGCAAATTTATATTTAACCTTGTTTCAGGTAATTAAAAAGGGTTGATCTTAGTAATCTTGGTGAAACGACCCCATGACCATTGTGTGAAATAATAAGTTTTCCATCCCTCTCCCACGATATGCAACCTATGCTGAATGTAAAAATAAAGAAAAATATTATTAGGTTTTTACTATTAGTATAAAGAAAAATTCTCAACATTTGAAGCACTATACACAAAGTTTTGTCAAAAGCAAGGACGTACTTTTTTAGTAATAAAAAATACTGTGAGTACTAACTACTAAGGAAAGTATTTCTTTCATAACAAATCCAGATTTTTAATCGATCACGATTAATAGTTTGATATAATAGAGAATAGACGCTTTTTAATTATATTGAAATTATCAGCCGAAAATTTTTGTCTTAGAGTTTCAAGAGGACATATTACTACGACTACATTTACTTAATAGTATATCACATTTGCCATGTGGGAGCAGCCTCCAATCGTCATGTTCCCACTTGGTTAATAACAAGAATAATGTCTCTATAATGCCAGTAATTGGGGAATACTTCAGAGATAAAATACATTATATCAATGTATTTTTCACATTTTCACATATGTATTGGAAGTGAAAAATAATTAATTATATTTTTTAATATTTTTATTTATTTATTTAACTCACGGTTTTTGTAAAAAAACTACGTGACGAAATTATTTTTTGGAAAAAAAAACGAAAATAGTTAAGTACGAATAAAAATCCAAGAAAACGTAAGTTAAAAAATTGCCTGAAAGATGTTTGAAATTTTAAAAAGGTCATAAATGTAAACCAATATCAGTTACAAATTAATTTAACTAAAGAGAGACATTGCAGTTCGATACAATTTGTCTCAGATAAAATTAAAAACTAATAAGATTCTACATTATTAGAACAAATTTTCTAATAATAATATTTGTATAGACATTTTTGTCTGGGTTTACAATTTACCAATCCACATTTATTTCGTATAAAAGTCTCAAAGCATTGTGTTTCAATGACTCTATAGAAAGTCGTTCGTTTCGTACGAAACCTCACAATCGCACCGCGTTCCAAGAGTTCTGTAGAAATTCATTTAATTCCGAGACATTTTTGGTGACATAGCTCGCTCGTACGTAACAACCGTGACCTGAAGCAATGTGCGGTGACCTTAACCATATGTGAAAGCGTCTTAGTGTTCGTGCCTACGTGAACTTGCTACGTGAACGCTGAACGCAATGATCGTAGACACGTTCGCGTAGAGCGTAGACAACGCTACGCGAACGTGTCTACGATTAACGCAACGTCTACGTTTCGCTCGGAAAATGGGTCTAAATCTTAAAAAAGGTCACTGTCGAATTTTGTAGATAAATGGCAGGATATTTATCTAAACAAACGCCTTCAAGACGTGAAACGTTTTGACTGTAACGTCTAAGTATTTGGAGAAAGAGATTGCGCAAGTTTATGCATACGGCCGGTAATATAAAAACTATAGATGTATGTATACATATCTATTTATATTTCGGGCCACCATCCGTCTAGGCAGGGTAGGAGTGAGTAAAAGCGACAAGTTGATTGCTTCTGTATGCTTCCACGTGAACGATGTTGAGCTTCTCCCGGAAATAGGTCTAACTTCGCGTATCATTGGTTTTATCACATGCATAATTTAAGTTTTTGTAACTTTTAATAGGATTAACTAATTATAGATATTTCTCTATTGCCTCTGTATTTTAATATTAATTCTTTTTTCATTTTGATTCCACTTTTTTCGATTGTATCAGTGTCATTAATTCATTGTACATAGGTTTAATATGACAAACTTTTCTGTCATGTATCTTAACTAGCTTTTGCCTACAGATTTGCTTGCGTAATTTTTAGGACTCCGTACCTCAGAAGGAAAAAGATAAAATTAATATATCATATCTTTTTCCTTCTAAGGTACAGATAATTAATATACCCTTATAAGATATCTCACGCATCTGTCAGTCCGTCCTTCACAGCCGTTTTCCTCCGAAACTGTTTGATTTTCAAACTTGAACTTAGCATAATAATTAAACATATAGTAACCCACACATATTTCAATAGCTATAATTAAAAAAAATATTTGTTTAGAAGTTTTAGAGTAGCCAAATTAAGTATCCGAAAACAAATTCTAATATCAGGTATGGTATGAGGAATCGTTTGATAGCGCTTGTTATGAGGGCCTCGAAAATATTTTTTTTTATAATTTTAGGTATTATTGAAAAATATGCCAAAAAAAATACGTCCCTCCTCCTTTTTTCGAAAATACGCCACCAAAAATTATGAAAAAATATGGGTTTTAGAAACCTACGCAAAGATTGTAGGAAAACTGTAATGACGGTTCTAGATGTCATAATTTGTTTAATACACAGCAAGTTTCTACGCCTACGAAAGGTGCAGTAGGCAATGTATTTACGTTTTCCTACAGCCGAATTTCTCAGAAACCATTCGACAAAGAAACTTATACCTTGGTATAGTCATATATTCTATTAATCTAAATATTTTTACTAGCTAACTTTTATACGAATAAAAATTAAAGAGGGCATAAGTAAAGGTTTTAAATTTCTTCCTCTACATGGAGGTATCATTTTAAAAATCTTGTTATGAGGAATACAAAAAAACGGTGCGTGTACTTATGTACGCGAGTGAGACAACTTCTTTGGCATCATTAAATAATACATACGGATAGATAACCTCAATTATATTGGAACACTTGAAAAAGTCTATAAACACAATTTTTTCACTAATATTTACGAATCGTAAATATATTAATCAAAATAATGAATTTAAATCACTACTGAATATAATTTATCAGCACATATATAAATCGCACTTATATGAAACTAAAGCACGTGTGTGAATGTAGACACTAGAAACATGTGGATAAATACTATGAATATGAAAACAGTGAACAGAGGCGACGATGGTGCCAATAGCTTTTGTTTCGAGACTGCAACCGCTGCAACTTCATACTGTAACTTTTGTGTGACGAATCTTAAAATTTCACTCTCATCATTTTTTCATAACGCGCCTAAAGAAGTATAACTTCAAAAATGTTTATAATTTTAAATTGCATATTTAAAAAGATAAACCAAATATATACGCAGAGAAGGGCATTTCCCCATTATAACCTAAACCACTAAGCAAAAAGTCATGAAAGAAACAGGATTGGTAATGTCTTACTGGAAGATTACAAGAAAACTATAGCGAGTATTCTAGATCTTATAACTTTTTAAATTGAAAGAAGCAAGGTTGCTAATGTCTGACTGGAAGATTACAAGAAAACTATAACGAGTATTCTAGATCTTATAACTTTTTAAATTGAAAGAAACAGGGTTGGTAATGTCTGACTGGAAGATTACAAGAAAACTATAGCGAGTATTCTATATCTTATAATTTTTTAAATTGAAAGAAACAAGGTTGGTAATGTTTGATTGGAAGATTACAAGAAAACTATAGCGAGTATTCTAGATCTTATAACTTTTTAAATTGAAAGAAACAGGGTTGGTAATGTCTGACTGGAAGATTACAAGAAAACTATAGCGAGTATTCTAGATCTTATAACTTTTTAAATATTCACCATGGTTTTACGCCTGTCGAACATCTGTTTACGAAACTTATAACTTTCTTATTATAGTTTTAGGCAATATATTTTGGGTTGTTAAAAATTAATATTTGTAAATATTTTAATGGAAATATTGTGTTACTATTTATAGATACCTAAATGTTCACGGAACACTCATAGTTCTACTTGTGCTTGATAGTTTTATTTTTTATTAATGTGGTGGAATTTCTCTTTAGTAATAATATTTTTATATTGAAAGTAACCTTCCTCGGAGCTTATGTTTTAGTTTGAACTTTACAGTGAATGTTGCTATGTTTCGTTAGTTCTTTGAGGTCACGCACTCAGTTCTTACGTAGTAAATGCTAAATTATTGAATTTTAACCCTTTTAGGGAATATTTGATCGGAATAAAAGGCAATATTGGGTTTAATCTCAAACTCAGGCATAATTTGCACTGACATAATAAAGTAGTAAATAAAAAGTAGTTCATGAGCTTGTTAGTCGAGGTTCAAAAACTACCCAATAGATTTTAGAAATATTTTCACTCGTGAACAGGTAATACTCCGTCTTCTAATGTAGGCTATATTTTATTTGATGTTATACAATGAGACTACTATTTTTAGTAATCTCATTGTATAACAAATTGAAATGATGAAAGAATGGGTTGAAATGATAAAAGACGAAGAAAAACGAGAAGATTCTTATACTATGCGACATAAGTTCTCTGTGGGGTAAATTAAAATAATCCTCGGTCATGTCACCTAAAATTTATTCCCCCGCCTGCCTACCCTTTTTCTCTGCTCTCAGCCCGAGACGAAATAAAAAAAAACTTTAAAAATGAATAGTTTTGGTATTTATTTTGTATTCATGTCGCTTTCTTTGGTCACTTATTTTAACATCGTTCTTGAGCAAATTCCACTGTTTTAGCCGTGAAGCTAATATTTCTGCTTTAAGTTTAGGTAGGTTTAAATCTCTTACTAAGTTATTAAACTCTTCTGAATTATGAGATGTGGTTCACAGACGGTGATGCGATCACAAAATAGCTGCTTTTGCTATTACTAGATATTTGTGATACCGGTAGTGACTGCTCTTGTGCTTTGGAAAATTTTCACTGTGGGGTACTGGAGCAGATGTTGATGGTAGATTTGGATACTGAATCTTTTTGGCATTTTTGCCAGCGCGACGCTTACGTGGGTTAACTATATAAAAATAGTAATCATTGATGTGGTCAGCTGGCTCCCTCCATATTCTTGGTACTGCAAACTTTATACTTTTTTTTTCTTCTCGGTATCAGGCTGGAAAAAAATGAACATCATTCATTAACGAATGACACATTTAATCCATGTCTTAAAAACATATATAGATATATTTTCCTTAAAAATATGATGTGTTTTCTTACCTTCTAAAGTGTTTTTGCAGTTATAACATGAGAAATGAGGTGCCCATATTTTATCGTGACTTCGTACGGGTAAGTCAAAATAAGCTTCATAGGCTTCACAAAGTTTTATATTTGATGTCAAACAAAATTTGTTGGCTCTCACTTTAATGAATTCGCCGCAAATATAGCAAAAAGAGACCACGTCATTTTTACACTTTTTGGACGACATTTTTAGGCCTCGCAACACATTAAATACGTTATTCCTTTGCAATGCTCATGCGCACACTACCGTGTCAGCCAGCCACTTCCCGCTTCACACCCACCGTCCCCCCTCACCCCTCTCTTGCATCTTAAATGCAACGGCTCCTCAAAAAACCTGCCAGAACACCGTATATTTATATTTCATTATATAAAGGTACAAAAGCAAACTTTATTTATTATTTATGGAGTTTCTGCTTAATTTTCGATGTATACAAACAAAAAATATTTACTAAATAACAGACACAAAAATTTTTTTTTTCTTGATCTGTATAATTCAGTGTTTTTAACATATATTTTTGACATATATTTGTTTTAAACTAATTTCTAAAGCTTCATTCAATTAATACCGACTAGGTTTTTTATATCGTGTTTTTCTTTCTCGTTCTTCGAAAACATACTTAGTACATACTTTGACTTGCTCGACTGACAATTTAAAAAAAAAAACCTTTATTAGGCCTTACAAACGAAGGTAGTAGTGAAAGTTCTTAGAATTGGCCATTTGTAATAATCATAATAAAAAAATTAATTAACTTCGAAAATCAAACTCTTTGCTAACACGTTGAGTTACTTTGCTTGACTTTGTGATTTGTTTTTTGGAAATTGGTGGCGATTTCAAAATTGTGTGCACATCAAGATGAATTTAACGCTAGAAAATCTATGTTCAATGATGTTTTACGACTTTCATTGTGGTCAAAATCGACAACAAAGTTACTATCGTTTCAATTGACATTTTATGATGAAACTCCATATTGCGCTACTATTTACAACTGGTTTACTGATCTCAGTGGGGATCTGCGTGAGGAACGTCTCTCGACAGCGACAACTGTGCGGCTCATGATAAAAACTGATTAGAGGAAAATCTATGAATAGATTAGAATAAAAATACGAATTGGCATGAGTCACGACAATTCTTCTTGAACATTTAGAAGTCCGGAAGCTTTATGCTAGGTGGATATTTCATGTTTTGATCGAAGCTTTAAAAGACCGTAGCGTTGGTTGGGGTCGTGAAAAAAAGAAATAAAAATGACCAAGATCACTCAAATGTTGTATTCGATATTATTTACATGTATATACTGTTACAAACCCGAAACTAAGTACAGTCTACTATGCCCCGAAACTAAGTAGAGTCTAGTGGCAGTCTACACAGTGGGTGTTTCCTTTTGAATAATGCCTACAAAGGTGAAGAAAGGACGAATTGCTGGGAAAATGTTGTCAGACGGTCGGGTTATTACGCGACGATTATTTTCGAAAATGAAATAATAGTTACCACAGGCTGGCGCCGACAATTGTTTGCCTGTTGTTTTGGAAAAAGTTACGACGCCTCAGTAGAATTCTCTTTCATCACAAAAACGCCTCTAGCATACTCTTAGCTAGACAAACGACCGAATATTTAGCTATCTCGGATGTGGAAATTATGGTGCATCGTGCAGTCCTAACCTTGCATCAAACGATAAATATATTCATTCCTAAGAATAAAAACTAAACTACTTACCTATACAATTCCCGGACGTCGAATCAGCGATGACTGCCTTCGAAATTGTCGTAGAAGAGGCGTTCAAGGAAGACCAACTACTTTTCCCAGTAATTTCATAAAATGAAACGTTCCATAGAGTATTACTGAAATTATTTTGAAAAATAATAAATGATTTACAAACTTGGTAGTTGATTTCCACTTTGATATCCTAAAAAAAATAAGTGTTACCTCGTAGAAGCGTTTTATTTGTATAAATGCTGTTTTTTTTCCTTTCACTAATAAGTTCTTCCATAATTTGACAAACGCTTTTTCAATATTGAATATTTTACGAACACAATATTTTATAGTCAAAAGTAAAAGGATTTCCTTTGCCAATGTTTATTTATTTATTTACTAACCAGCTTTAGCTCACAGTTTCACCGGTATGCATTTTCGCTTAAGGAGGCAAGATTTTTCTTTAAACTGATTCTACCGCAATACATCTTTATAAAATATAACAGGATCACGTGAACGATGGATTTAATACATGCGTTGCGCCATCTATTATATAAAATTTTCATTATTGATTAAATAAACATCGAGTTTCATCCTACAGATGGCGTGCCGTTTCTTGTGTTGAAAAGCAGGGACATGTGTTTATTCTAACCATAAATTATGCCTATCCCAAGTTTCATAGACATTTATCCGTGACTAAGTAACAAACATCCAAACCTTTCACATTAATCGCATTAGTAGAACATGCAATCGAAGAAAAATGGCAGGCGGAAGCCGAAACGCGCTAAAAAGAAACGAAATGAAAACTGTGTTAAAGCTCAGGAGAAAATTTTGAGTGTTGCTTATTTAATAAAATATATTTTATATTATTTTTTTTAAATCACATTTATGTGTAAATTATTATTTGTAAACGTATGTTTATTAACTACACGTTTGCCAATTTAATATATGCGTTTTTATTTTAAATATGTTTAAATATGATTTAATAAATTCTAAATACTTCATGGACATAAATATATTCAATTCAAATTACAAGTTTTAATATATGATCAGAACAAAATTCAGAAAAAATAGTATATAAATAATAATCTTAAAATATATAATTATATAATAATTTATTTAAATGTGGGCAAGCAAACACTTTGAAAGTAATCAAGTCCGTCATAATCAGATGGCTGGGACACGTTTTTCGATGGGAAAATCTGGACCCAGTTAAAAAACCGACTTTAGCGAAAATAAAAAATACAAGAAGAGGAAGCCCACCTACAAGGTGGTTGGACAGTGTAGAAAATGACTTCAAAAATTTGGGAGCCATATATATATATATATATATATATATATATATATATATATATATATGTATATATATGTATATATATATATATATATATATATATATATATATATATATATATATTAATGTATATATATATATATATATATATAAAATCTAGATGCTTATAGAGTTTTGTAACATTTATGAACCGTTTTTAAACGCTGATGGATGGCGCGACTGTGGCAGCAACACTGGGGAACTGGTGTAGTTGTATTGTCAGAGCGATGTTCAGATTCAATCGTCAATCGTGGAAATTGTGAAAATCATAACTTCTAGGCAAATTCACAGTTTGGTTGTTAATCTACATATATAACACATAATCTACATATACAGCTTACAGACAAATTCAGCTATTTTACGAAGTACTTGTTGTACTGAGACACAATTTATTCGAAATGAGAGAGGCATTTGCGTAAAAAAACACAAATGTCACGCTGTAATGATACTGTACATTATTTGTATGTTAACTTACAATTAAATAGTACAGAGATTTAAAATAAATAGGATTGCTTAATTGACAGACGACTAATAATTATTCTTCTTCATCCTCTGCAGGACAAACACTATCTGTGCGTGATGGCATCCGACTCACCGGACCAGAACCTGACGCAGTACTTCTCCCTCTGCAACGACTTCATCCACGCGGCGCGCCTCCGCGATGGCAACGTCCTCATACACTGGTCGGTGTGATCTCTGTGTACAAATGCAAGCACTAGTAGTAGCTAAGTATCATAATATTCCACTGTAATTGTGATCTTCCCAGTATTGGGAAACTGACTGACCTTTTGTCCTTCAGCAACACATCGGCTTTTGTGCCCTAAAAGTGTAACTTTCTAAAAAAAATGAAAGATCTATGGCATATTAAAAAGAGGACATTTTGGTGTGAAAGTGATGTCGAACAAGGTACTTGCAAAGATTGTTACATCAGAAAGAAAACATTTGATGTGAATGTAACGTCGAACAAGATACTTGCCAGAATATTTGGTATGAATGTGACGTCGAACAAGGTACTTGCAAATATAGGTATATTAGAAAGAGACCATTTGGTGTGAATGTCACGTCGAACAAGGTACTTGCAAAGATAGTTATATTAGAAAAAGGACACTTGGTGTAAATGTGAAATTAAAAAAGATATAGATATATTATAAATAGGACACTTGGTGTGAATGTGACGTCGAACAAGGTAATTGTAAAATAGGTTTACTAGAAAGAGGACATTTGGTGTGCATATATGTACTTGCAAAGATAAAGATTAAGATTTCGAGATTGTTTGAATATCAGTTATATTTATAAGTTACCTTTTTTTTTCTAATAAATAAACAGTTAAGTAATAAGGAAGAAAAGAAAATGCTGTAACTTAATAGGTGAGCAACTATTTGATATGTATATGTGCATTTATGTTGTTGTATACAACTGTTGTTAAATTAGAATGGCAAGCCGGCTTCTATAAGTTCATAACTTCAAAATGAGACGATTATATGCAATGTTTTTTTTCGTATAACATCTTGTTCTCGAGATCCACTTTTTAACTTTAATCCAAGGGTTAAGCGTCATACAGTGCAGGCATTATTACGTGCTCTGGGGTGCACGCACGCCGGATGCCCCGTCAGGTTCTAACTAATAAAACGACGTGACGATTACATTATTTGGCTTTTAAATATTACGCTATACGAGTATTATTCGGCAAAAAGAAAAATCGATTGTAATTTAGTGTTTTTGTGTGTCTTTGTTCATTTAAATACTGTTTATGGTATAAAAAAAAACATTTAAGTAGAAATATGATTGAGAAAATGTTGAAAATAAAAAAAATATTTTGTTATTGAAAAATGAGTTATTTCTTCGTGATAAAGACCTAAATAAAAAAAAAAATTATTGCAATGGTCCAGCGTGCGGCTCCGAGGCTGCACGCCCAATCACGGCCAACTAGATTCAGCCTAAGGCCTCTTCCTACTGCCTTCCTTAGAGTGGGATCATGGACGAGGCGTCCAACGGTAGGCCGTTATGCTCTTGAAACTTGTTCAGTTGGTATGCGGTCCCTGCAAGACTTGTCGTAAACGAAGAGAGCTCACCTACAGTGAGACCAATCCTTCGCAATCCCTCTGCTAACTTCTCCGACCATACTCCCCTCCAGGAGAGGTTGCAGCTGGTTTTTGGTTGGTTGCACTTGTTTCATTTTCTCCACTAGGTTAAGTGGTCCATATACTTGTCGACCTTTTCCTTATAGGAGTGATTTAACGGTCTCGAGCCCGTGTCAACCTGTCCGTCGAGGAGTTTTGCTGCGTACAGATCGAGTTTGGTGTCTAGGACCTACGGTCCGTGTTAAAATGAGTTTCCCTTAGGACACTCCATTCTTTCCGTCCTAGTGCACTTAATAAAAATAAATCGGTCATCGCGTCGTGCCATCAGATAGGACATCCGTGCGTTCGCCGGCACGACTGGATTATGTGAGCGGCGGTTTTACTGTTCGCACATCCAGCTCTGTAGGTGCCCGGGATGTGTTTCCGTCGACTTCGCAAGTTTCGCACTCGTGAGGGACGGGCATTAGTGTGCACATGCACGTATTGCATGAAATCTTTCCCTCTAACGCTGCTGGCTCCCGAAGAGTACCAGTATTTTCTGCTGTGGTTCCAAAGGCGCACACCCTATCTGCATCAGCAACTAGCCCATTTTAAGCTCAACACCAGATGCTTCATAATCAATCCCAAGTTACCTGAATGGTTCGGTACATCCAAGTTTATGTTTGTTTTATCGTTATGCATACATACAGATGATTTTTTTTCTTTATGTACTTCGTATTGGCAGATGACGCATAGAGTGCATGTTAAAGGACTTTATTGTTTCGTATGACAACACATTAAATTTCATTGATATTTTATCGTCTGACATAGGCTTAACCACATTACCTACATTTGTCTACATAATGATATTTGCAGCACAGCAATCGTGTAAGATCCACCTACAATTAGCTCATCTACTTCATCCTGGTTATTAACTGTGTAAATATTAATGAAACGCTTTCGCGTTTATGGTTTAAAGTTTCTCCAAAAAGTTTTACATCGGAAAATTTCTAGCGCTAGCTTGAAATCCAGGCTGTTTATTCGGTTCTTTCCGAACTCTAATTTTTTTTTTATATAAATTCCCTCTAAACCTAATTTCTTGAAACCAATTTCACAAAATGCATTTTGGGAATGCACTTAGAATAGTAAAAATAGTAATATTTTCTCTTACGTCCCAAGCCTACATTTAGTTTTGCCCATCTCTGGTTTTTGGTTTAATGGGAAGTTTGATAGAATTACTTTTCCATTTTACTTATTACATGTAACTTACTAGAAGCGTCAATTGTTGCTTGCAGCCTGGCCGGAATGTCTCGCAGCGTGACGGTGGCCGTCGCATATATAATGAGCGTGACGGGATTGCCTTGGCGCGAGGCGCTTAAGGTTGTGCGTGCCGGCCGCGCTGTCGCCAACCCCAATCTTGGCTTCCAACGCCAGCTGCAAGACTTCGAGAGTTATAAACTGGTCGAGGTGAGAGAAACGGTTATTTTACAAGTTTAAGACAGAAAGAATCTTGTATGCTTTAGAGACGGACGGAGAATAAATTTCTAAGTGTTGCGCAGATATATAAATAACAACTAGCCAGATGTCCACAATAGTTTGTGTGTAATGAATACAGTTCAATTCAATTGCTTAGCATTACATTACCATAACCGTTGCGAGCGGCTTCAATGGAAAAATTTGTTGAGAAAAAAGAACCTTGTCTTTATGTTCATTCCAGAAGTGCAAAAGTACCAGTGGTAACACAAATTGAAATTCCCTTGGAAAGTTCAACATCTACTCTTAACAATCGTATTCTAAACAAGCGTAATTATTGAGAAACAATTACGTTTTTAATTTTTACAAAATGATGTAGATACTAAGGGACAGAAACAATACATGTTCCAAGTGCGTGAAAGATGAACATCTTGGATTATATAGATATAAAGTGCGTTACAATACGACAAATCCCAATGTGATTACTTTATTATTTGTACATAGGTTTTATATAATATATTTTGAAACCTTTGTTTACTCAGGATTTTATATACATTATGTACATCAATCATCCTGCGGCAATACCTAAAACGACAAATTGATCTTTAAACTTATTTTTATTTGGCATTATAAAAAATATACAAGTCTGTTACTTTAATATATTTTTGTTACAAAATGGGTTTTTGATAGAAAAATCTATATGTGGTTACAATGGTGTACCATTGAAAAGAAATATTTACTATGTTTTTACAATAACTTTCATTGCTTTGCTTTGTACTAATTTAATCCAAATTGTCGCCTTTTGGAAAAAAATTACATAAGATTTTGAAGTATTGCCAAAATTAAAACTTTTTATGTCAAGTTCAAATTAAACCATTTTTAAATTTATTATAATCAAATTATATACATCTATTTTATGACATGTCTTTAAAACGGCAGTGCTAGGAAGCTATAGTTTGTTTCCAATATTATAAATATGCTATATTTAAAACAACAAATATTGGTTGTATGTCAAATATGAGGGGGTCAAAAAGTTTGCAGAATGGGGTGAAGAAAAGGTCAAAAAAGTGGTACTGTTTTTCGTTTTCATTATATTCTCCCTTAACCCTAATACATTTCTGACATCTGTCGTTTAATTTAATTATACCCTCAAAAAAATATGTTTGCTCTTTATCTTGAAAATCAACTGAAATTGAAGATTTGATCGCTTCATCATAGCTGAATTTTTTTCACAAAGTTCCTTTCTCATTTTTAGGGACAGATTATAGTTGCAGGTGGCCAATTATGTAAGGTGGGTGTTGCAATATTTGAAAGCCGCACTTGTGAAGGGCAGCCATTTCCTTAATCACCTTTTCCATTGTGCCATTTCCTTAATTAACCTTTCGCTAATTTCCCTCACCTTTCTCCTTCATTGCTTCTCTAAGTTTCTCCAGTAAACCTGTGTAGTACTTTCCCATTATAGAAACACCCTTATCTTGGAAGGTAATGTAATATACCCTCTGTGTCCTGGAAAACCAGAACAGAACAGCCAGAAACCGCCGTAACTCTTCCGACTGATTGTGACACCTAGAACTTTTTAAGGGGTAGGGTACCCTTTTTATGCCACTGCATAGACTCCTGCTTGGATTCAGGCTCGTAATAATGAACCCATGTTTCATCACCTATAACAATTAGGCTCAAAATTTTATCTTTATCAGACATCCAAAAAGTCATGTTAACACTCGACATGTGTTGCTTTTGCAGCGACGTAAGCATTTTCGGCACCCATCTTGCGCTGACTTTTGACATGCTAAGATGATCGTGAAGAATAGTCAAAGGGGTTATAGAAAATACTCTAAAAGTTTCTCCTAACCCCTTCTTTAATCGATGAGGTGTTCTTGATTGGTTTTTTTGAGCGTGGGTCATCTTTAAATGAATCTATGCCTTGTTTAAAAAGTGTGTAATGAGTCCCTCATTAACGACTATATAAGTAAGAAACTTCCACCCCTTGCCACCCCCCTCCATTCCCCAAATTTTTTAGCCCACCTGTGTATGTAGTTTAAATCTAACGATCAAATAGACTTTTTTTCTTATGCCGGGGAAAGCTATATCTTTACATATTGAAAAATAACATTAATATTTATACATAGTTTAATAGAATTGGAAAGGGGGAAAACCAAATATTAATACATATATAGTACAACTTTCCTTGAGTGAAGAGCAGGTAGATTTGCTAATATATTATTTATTTCTTCGGCAGACTTATTGTTACAAAAGCAATATCTTACAGCCAACCACAATGGATAAAGCAAAAACTAGTACTGTGGTGGACTGTAAATGATTTGCTTATAATTAATGACACAAAACAAAATAAGTATATATATAAATGTAAATATGAAAAATACACAATAATATAAAATAAAAGCAAAACCACGATACATTAGGGATAGGAAGGGAAAAACTATGAGTTTTAGAAGGGATTTCAATCTGCCGATTACAATAGGTAATTTAAGTTCAAATGACTTTTACAACACAGAGAATGAGGGCCCACTTTGTATATTTGTGTTCCGTTGATTCCATAATCTAATAGCATATATGGTAAATTGTTAATGGCATATGTGGTTATATATTAATAGCATAAATGATAAAGGATGAAATGCAAGTCTATGTACAGGGATTAGGGGGGGGAGGGGTATCCTTTTTAGAATGTAATTCAAGTTCAATGACGGACAGGTATTGGAATCTAGACCGAAAGTATGTAGGCGTAACATGATTGTTTAGAATATTGTCTAAAAATTGTAGAATGTGGAGGTTGGATAAGTTATTAATCTCTAACCATTTAAATTGTGTCCGATGGTCACACACATGGTCATATTTTTGTAAGGCCAAACAAGTACCAAATACACAGGTTTTGAAGTCTATCCATTTAGATTACAATTACATACATGTCTATAATCAAGGATAGGCAGAAGTGGCGTTACAACCTGGAATTGATTTTTACTGTTTAAGGTAGTGCTCGGATAAGTTTGATCTATGAATGCGCATGTTACTTTTAAAGTGAACATTCTTTAATGATGGTGACAATAACATTTTAATGCTGACATAAGAAATGCAATGCCATGAAGCGAGCAATAGAAGTGATCCCATACTAGCAAAAACAAAATACAGTATTAAAATCGATGCCATTTTCACACGATCTTCTACCGATATATAACTAATAATATGTACAAGTATGTATGTATGCTTGTATATTCTTTATAGACACCAACAATTTCCAAAGAGTTTTTTTAAAATTTTCACACTTACTCTCTACCCCATAGCAACAAATCTTAAGGGGCATAGAGATATATATCACGTACGTGTTACAGCACACTCTTTTTTTTACTAAAATATTTTTGCACTCAGAAAAACAGAAAACACGGGCACGTTTCAAAATAAAAAACAACGCTTCTTTACTAAATGAATATGAGTAAAAAAATGAATTAAATAAATAATCGGTAACAGAATTAATCAATAAAATAACCAGTCAGATCATATAATTTAAAATTAGGGCAAGACAATCGAACTTAACAAATGAAATTATGATAATTATTACAGATATAAGCATAAAAATATATATTAGCTGTTTATCAAGGAAGTTTATCAGCAGTGCGACTTAGTCGATTGATCGGGGCAAAAAAAATCCTATGTTGGTGCGACACTTAGAAACAGAGAAAGGACAATCGCTAAGCAGTCGAATATTGTTGTGGAGAAAGTTAAATTTATTCTCTTGAAGTAGGAAACCACTACCACTTGTATTGTGAAGGAGCTTATGAAGGAATAGGCAATAGTTCTTCTGTTGACCTGGAGTTTTTAGTTTAAAATATAAAAGGTGCCCTTCGTAATTAAATAATTTATTGTTTTATTTCACTCGTATAGCAAGTTAACGTTGCAATCACTTGATGAATAATTAAATTATGAAAAAAGATTATATGACTTTTCATGTATTTATAACATTATCAATCATTTTTTTTAATAATTAATTCTTAGATTGAAATTTAGATTAAAAAAGAGAGTGTGAGTAACTTTTACGCACGGTTGGAGTAAAACTTCTTTGACGGTTGTGGCAGGTATTAATAAAAAGATTAAACTTAATATAAATATGTCATATTAAAATTTAATAGTATTTATCGATAATCTAATTTACAGTGAGTAATAGAAAGCCATATTTACATCGAGCATCACAAATAAGTTAATTAAATTATTATCATAATTTAAATTAAAAACTAATTATAACTAATTATTTATAATTATTTACATTGTTCATCTCCAAAACTCATCATCAGACCCTGACCTGGTTGATGATGTAGTTATTTTACAAAATAATAACTACCCTCAGCAAATATCATAAATCACGGTTGATGTCCTACTATCTATTAAGGAGTTACATTGTTCAATTCCAGAACTCTCATCAGACCCTGACCTGGTTGACGGTGTAGTTATTTTGCAAAGAAACAACTACCAGTAACAAATATCTTGAATCACGATTGATTTGCTCCCAATTGCATTCATCATCATCATCATCAGAACTGGTCATCAGACCTGACCTGGCCAATGGTGTAGTTATTTTGCAAACTAACAGCTATCAGTAGCAAATATTTCGAATCAACAGGTGATTTACTACCATTCGTTGAGGAGTTACATTGTTTATCTCCAGAACCCATCATCAGGCTCTGTAATGTTCGACGGTGTAGTTATTTTGTAAAGTAAGAGCTACCGGTAGCAAACATCTTGAATCAAGGATGATTTACTACCATCCATTATGGAGTTCCATTGTTCATTTCCGGACCTCATCATCAGGTCATTACCATATATATATATGGGACAACCTTGCTGGTATTCTCTTTTAAACAAAATAATTATTAGTATTAAACTTTATAAAAATTTAATAGAAATAAATTCAAGTATATATGTATATAACCCACTCACGAAATTCTATAGTCAGTCGATCAAATATCAGGAATGCATAAGCAAACTATAAACTTTACTGACCGTTACTTCCTAAAAAGATATCTGGGTTACTATCAAGTCACGCCAAAAAGGTTTTCAAAAATAACATTGTTACAAAAAAAACATTTCAGATGAGGCAATGCTGAAAATAGTCAGTGTAGTAAGAGATCTCATTACAAATATCCCCAATTTTCAAGTGTAGTAACAGATCTCATTACAAATATCCCCAATTTGTTTTAAAATAATTACAGTAAGAGAAATTACATATTTTAGAATTTATATTTTGATACCAAACACGATTTTATTTTTTTTGGCTACTTATCTCATATCTCGTAACTGCCCTGCAAAATTAAATTAAACTTTTTGTACGTAACGAAAAATGCCATTTATAAGCAAATACTGAAGTGATTCCTTAAATTTTTAATTTTTCACTTTCCACTAAAAATTATTTATTTATTACTTTTAAACTTATATGAAACCTAAGCAGCATCTTTCAGAGATGAAAGTTCCAGTTTGAAAAGTAACCGATTTAAACTATCTTCTTTTGATAGTAGCATAAAATTAACACTGTTCCAATTATAACGAACAGACAGTTTACAAATATGTTGTGTCTATTGATTCACCAGGAGCGACGTCGCCTTAAGGAGCGCTACCCATCACTGGCACTAGCAGAAAGCGACCAGCGTGAGTGCCAGCTCATGCTCGACAGCTATAAAACGATGCTCAGCGAGCGGGCCATCTGCGAAGGGAAATGCGCCCTGGGACGCCAGTGCCCCACCGGTGAGTGCCGCAGGGAGTGACCGGTGAATCAAGCTGAACCCGCTTTGGAGCTATTTCGTTCGACAATTTTTACCCTTAACAATGTTGCTACCATGTATTGAAATTTAGTTTATATAGTAATTGACGATGTAAATAGTGTTTACTTACCAACAGAGAAGAGTGGAGAAATTGTGGATAATTAAGGACAATATCAAATAACAAAATTAAAATTAAGTTCTAATTAAAAAGAAAACATTTTATATTTTGATTATTGATTTTTAGTACTAAAAATAATTATAATTAAAAATTAAGTAACTAATAAGTTTTTTAACTAATTCAAAACCTTTACTGTAAAAAAATTACTCCCAAATACGCTACTCATTTAAAGTAACGGTGTGATTATTAATAGTATTAATACATGAAACCTTAAATAATTTGAGGTTTCCAATTGTTTAAATGGAAGTGACATTATGAAGATTACACCAAAGAAAAAATTAAGGAAAGCTTCAAATAAAATTGTGTGACAATACTTGACTGATATGACTTCCAAATAAATTGTGTAAAGAAAGGGTGGGATGAGCGACACAGCTGAATGTTGCTTTATCTGGATTTAACCTGCGTTCATAATTCCTTCACATTCTCTACAAGCAAATACATTATAATAAGAATATTTTTACGAAGTCCTATTGAGTTCGAATTTCTGAATGTATATGATCAATTTGGGAATTATAGCTTTCTGCTAATCACAGAAAATCATATGGGAGATGGCATTGAGATGAAAATGAGGACTGGGACCAATATATTCTGGCTGAAACTGTGTAAAATTTGGAATAAGTAATGTGATTTATATATATTTTGAACTAACATTGGTGACACAGAATAGGATAATTTTAAATCTATATGCTTTGTTTCAATATCCACCTCATTAAGTTTTGAGAGAATTTTTCATCTAAATATATTAAATGTTAAAGGATATCTACCATAGATAATAATATTGCAAAAATTAGATGCGTTTTTGAAGGTACTTTTTTTTCTGAAATACTACACTGGCCAATTCCGTAATGTGACCGTTATATTTGTATTTATACATAAATATTGTCAAATAATGAATAAAAAAAAAATAGTTCATACTATAATTTTAAAACATTAATTCAAAATGGACAAATAATAATGCACTCTATGTGATGCTGTTAAAAAAGACAATTGAAAAACATATAATTGTTTTTATTAGCTAAAATAACAAAATATTTACTATTGGGTTTGACACATACTTTACACAAAAACCTTTACAATTTTTACAATTCAACATTGACATGTAACATTTACAATGTAACTATTATCAATACACATTAATCTGCACTGCAGATATCACGCACCACTTTATAAATTAGGAAAAACAAGAGTATTGTTTTATTTATAATTTTTTTATCGTTTAATTGTCAGTTCTGTTGAAATACTTTCGAACATTGTTATAGACTAAACTAATAAGCCTCTTTTTTCGTACTGCAGACTGGGTTACTAAGTTTTTGACAAACACTGGAATTTTGTATTCTTTTTCATCGCTGGTTGAAACCAGTGAACCAGATATAAGATCAAATGGCCTTTTTAGTAAGGGTTAAAACTTAGGTTTATGTGGATATGTAGATAAGGGTTAAAATTTAGGTTATATTTGTAAGTGTATAAAGATGAAAAAATGAAATAAAAAATATCACATCGTTTATCTGATGGTGTCAATACATCAAAAAATGTGAAATTTGCAATTTTATATTTGTTTTTATA
Source organism: Druceiella hillmani (assembly GCA_039881145.1). Lineage (NCBI taxonomy): Eukaryota > Metazoa > Arthropoda > Insecta > Lepidoptera > Hepialidae > Druceiella > Druceiella hillmani. The sequence continues at coordinate 10,169,425 of JAYKKI010000081.1, read as the reverse complement.
TAAAACTTTCAATAATTTTCTGTTGTCAAATATGATATGATTTATAGATTATTAAAATTAAAACATTAATTGTACTCTACAAATTATAGGTTTAAATTAAATTGAAAGTTACAGTGTGCAACTTCTTTTTAGACAAATAGGGGAAGTGAAATTAATTTCACTTAAATTTTTTGACGTCTCTTTGTAAATATTTGTCTATTTTGACAGCTGGGGCTGTCAAGAAACATATTTTTACAAATATACACCATTGAAAGCACAACAGACAAATAATCACATATTTTCTATTTTAATCGAAAGAAAATTTGTAATTAGTTGTTAAAAAAACAGAAACGGAAACTTGTACAGGTCATTGAATTTTAATAAAAATCAATTTAATGAATTTTTATTTTGCTGGCATGAAAAAATAAGCAATTTTAAAAAAAGAAAAGATGTTTGATAAATATTTTATTGTAATTTTGTTTTCAAAAAGCCAAACTTTTTGAAGCAATGAAGTAGTTGGGGGAGTTGAAAAAAAATAAACTATGGAGTCGGGCGTGATGAGTTCCAGAATTAGTTCAAAAATTATTTGAAATAAAAAAATGTATTAATATAGTATTTTGTAAATATGATTCGAAGAAACATGATTCCTTTTGTCAGCTCTTTCAGCTACCCTATGGCTCTTCTAAAAATTGGCTATTTTTTTAAGGCAAGAAAAAAGTCTCTTCAAAAAAATGTGGCTTATGAAAAACATGAACCACAAATCACTTTATACAGTTTTTCGAACCACTTTTAATTTAACACTAGATACTTAACAAACACTGTTATTAAAAAATGGTAATTTATTTATTTTAAGTTTGAAACCTACTTTTTTATTGTATCAACTTCATAGAATAAAAAGTAAGGGAAAGTATGCTGATACATTCTGCATACTTCCTATTTAATATTTTAGTATAAAATAAAGTAGAAATTATGTTTAAATAGTAGTCAATTAAAATAATTAGTTGTACTTTTAAAGTTTGAATTTGTATGAAAAAACAAATTCAAAATCATTTAACTCAAGAAACACAGTTCGTAAGACATTGTCTTTAATTTTTATTTTCTTTGAGTTAGTAACAAGTTAGTAACTTTCGGTGAAAGACACTTGTTATCAATCTGTCTTAACAAAATAGAAGAATAAAAAATAAATGGTCAATTTTCGAAACATTTAAAAGGAACTAAACAAGTTCTTGCATGTGACAGGGTTGCCATAGAAACTGTTAAATAAAGTGGATTGGCTTTTCGCTATCTGGCTATTTCTTTAAAACTTTCAGGATATCCTGTCTTTTAAGTTGCAATATATCTAGTAATAATATAATATAAGTATTTACTATTTTTTTATACACATAGTTTGTGATTTATTAGTTGTTTTAAACCATCATTTATTAGTTTTCTGTTCTTTGATAAGTTTTTTCTTTTTTTTATCATTTCATATTAGTGACCGGCGGACAGATCTTATATATGCGTTCTGCATTTATTTCGCTATTCTCTCTAAACCATCTGGTCCATCTGAATTCTTCTTCCCTACCAATGAATTTGCTTACCCAACATCTCTGACCGGTTACATATTTATAATGAACTACAAATTTTACTTAAAGCATAAATCAAGGAACTGAAAAAAAACAGGTTGTAAACAAATAAAACAAAAAATTTACCACCCTTCTATCCACTTTTACTTTTCCTACACTGAAACGGAGGATACAATTCTTTGTAAAACCCCTCATCCGTTGTGTAAACTCATCCAAGCAAAATCTCTCTTGATCCCAACCTCCTCTAATCCTCCACTTCTCCCCCTTTCAATTTCTACGAGGGTTGGATGTATGTTGATGTAGGACCATTAATTGTTCAAATTCAGAAAACAGATCCTCCGCTCAATTTGGGATTCTTGATTCATGCAATCAAATTTAGCTCTTTAAAAAAATTTCATGTTGATGGCATTATTTGGTATAGCGTCAAATTGGGAGATGACAAGAGTTCTCATCTACAGACACTGCCAATCATTTTAAATCTATTCTTCTTCTACAGGGCAGAAGAAATAGTTCTCCCCTTGTTTAACATAAGTAGTATGGGCATTGTTCACATTTTCCAGTTTACTGGTTTGACGAAGAGGTGTTCTATGTTCAGTACATAGAAATTCCAAAAAGCTGTGGTAAAACTATAAAGTTCATTACATAAATTTGAAAAATTAGTGGATGGTCTCTGTCTGAGATGTAATAGTCATCGCCTTTGATGGCCAAGGTCATCCTCAATGTATATTCATGGTATATTCCTCTATTTGAATATCCAAATATGAATTCCCAGAATGTGGTTGTATATTTAAGACATGTGGCTGAAAAAGGCCTTTTCTCAGAGTGTTTTCAATGTGGTGAAGGTCAACTTGAAAAAAACTGCCCACTGTCTGCTGTCTTTTGACAAGGATAAGTGTATTTCTTACAGTGAAATCATGATTGATGACTGAAAGGATTTGCCTCGAATTTGTAATGTTGACCAATATCAATCATCCTTAGAACCCCTGGGATAAAGTTCTAGTTAAAGTAAGGATTTTAACAAGAACTTTGGGGGTGGTCTATCCCATGGCTCAGTTCTAAAGGCTAGTTTGTAGTTTCTCAAGGTTAATTTCTGGTATATATATATGACCCACTGATCTATAATTCATTTCTATCGGGTGTTGCATTACACTGTAGATCTGCTTTAAACTGTACTATTCTTAACCTGGACATATGGGTGAGCTATCACAATATGCACTAAAATGCACCCCATCAAAAGTGTTATGGTGATAATCAGTAGAATGAAAATAACTCCACCTATATCTATTTCCTATAACTATTCGTCAATCAATATACTTCCCAATACCAAATTCCCAAGTATGTTCCTAGGCTCAAGATTATCGTGGAGCACTTCTATTGAACAAGTTATTTCTTGATGATGAGCTCATTTAAATATTCTTCATGTGGTGACTAGAGTTTGGCAGAGGTCACATCGCACCACGCCAAAATTAAAAAAAATGCTTCGCTACACAGTCACCTGGATATCAATATTTTCATCTATTGAAAAAAGCTAGATTTATAAGTGATCCTGTTCTGGAAATATGGAGTGCATGGAAAATATGCTCCCTCCACATTCACTGAAAGTGAGCGTGCTTGACATTCCAAGATTCATCCTATCCTCAACTTAAGCTTCCAAAGGTTTAATTTCCCTCTCAAATCCAAGTTCAATCAAGTTTATCAAAGTTCCCCACTTTCTCTCTAATTTACAACGTGACTATGTGGCAATAATACACGAGCCAAATATTAATTTGTGTTTCAAAATTTAAAAATGGACTTGCAAGGAGTCCACAAATAACAATTTACTGTTTCTAATGAATGTTTGAATAATTTTTGGCTGTATCAGATGTGAATATATACGGATATCAAAGACCATGCCTAACAACTATGGTGGTGCGTTATTTTACTGCCCACCTGCTTCTCATTCGGGATATTTCCACATCCCAAAGGACTGTTAGTTGTTCTCTGGGGGAATGCCTGCCTATTGTGGAGCCTGTGAGGCACGCTCAGCGTAGTGAGATTCATAAACTCCTTATTCTATATGACTCCTTAAATGCTTTACAGTCACTTCTCACTAAACCTTTGTAGCTTCCTGGATCTCCAGATCAAGCAGCTTATACTTTTTTTTCAAAATTGGATATTTTTCTTGCATGGATTCATGGTTATTGCGGTATAATAGGTAATGAAATTATCAAAGTAAAAGCTTGGTTTAGCACTATGAGGGAGATCTATGTTACTCTCACAATTTCATTGAGGATCTTTTCCCTCTTATGCTCCCTTGTTGATATGTGGAAGATCGTCTCACATTGCAGGGCGGGATACTTCCAGATCGACATTACTCAAAGCCCTAGTTCTCAAAAGACATATTTTCCTGAAGAAAGACCTGATGGTGTCTAGCAAGCATACGAGACATTACTCTTTACTTGCACATTTGACTAGGATGTGCATTAGAGGTCTATCTATGATAGTAGGGTGGGGGAGGGCGATCTCATTCATCTTATCTTTGCATGCCCTTTAGACGATAAATTTCCTCTGTTTATGTATAAATTATTAAAATATAAAACTCAACTTCCTATTAATATTGAATCCATTGTAATTGTTGCATGCCTACAATGAGTTTAACATTCTAGGACTAATCATATATTATATAAAAAAGAACGCTATCAAAGTCTAGGATATTGTAGGATATTGTATGCATGTGTGTGTGTTTATCTGTATGCTTTAGTTATATTTGTATTATCTGTAAATATTTTTTATTTTGTATCTTTATTTTGTGTTTTCATTTAGTTTACTTTATTTTACCTTTATTAATTTTTGTTTTACTCTGTAGTTTACACAGGTATCCAGAAAATTATTTAGTCAGCATTTTATAGCTTCCTCTTCGACTTGACTTGGGAAACGATTCCTTCTCTAAAAAAAAGAATGATCACCATAAAATAAAAGAGAAAAGTGTGTAACAGAAAATATTTTTTTCATCGAGCACATTTTGTACTTTAACTTTCCTGTCAGGATATCATTCAATTTATTGAGGCGGTTCAGAAAGTTATTTTTTCATATTTCATATAACACTTACCTGAATGTCGACATCACTACATAGCAATGTTCCGCTGGAACAAAACAACTTACTGGAATGGTATAGGACCACATTCAAACACTTGGGCGGCAAGCAGAGCAATCAAACCTCTAAATCAAGAAATATCTATATCGTGCAAGTTGTACATTATGAAATAAAACCATTTTCATGAGAATTCAAACAGGCTATTGACGCTCTTTATAAGAAGTTGCATATCACATTACGCATTTCATATTTCACCACTATTCTTTACTTAGAGACAACTAAGGTCTCCAAGCGTTTCAGCCATAACATTTTATAAACAATTCATCTCAAGTTCATTTAGTAGTTTGCTATCACCACATATTCAATCTCATTCAAAATAACATAGAGAAACTTCTGAATGGTTAACAGAATTACTTAATTACAATTAAGTTTAGATACATAAGAATATTTGTTTGTCAAACATCTTTCATTTATTTAGCTCTTTCAATTATTGCTTTTGAGATTTATGTTCATAAAACAGATTATTTCCCCTATATGGATTCAATTGTTATATGTATAACTAAATTTGCTTGATGGAAACCGATAAAATAAAATATAAAATATGTTTTGATAACTGATAATCTTCAAATTTTCCACTTTATATGGAAACAAAATATGAATATGATAAAAAATTGCCTCCACCCTGCACTATAGAATATGTACAGCAAATATTCAGCTACGAATCTGACTCAAAATTGCATATTTTATGGTCAGTGACCAGCTATGAATCTAGCTCAATAAATCTGGACAAAAATAATAGAAATTCAAAACCCAGATTTTTATAGCATTTCTCATTTTAAGAAAGCCTACTCCAATGATGAAAAAAAATTAAATAAGACACATGAATGTCAACAAGTAACTATCCCACTAACATTAAATTTCATATCCAACAATTGAATGTTTTACATTAATTTTATCATACAACGTATTTCACGTTATATCCTTATGAAACAAATACTCCTTTACTTATTAACTTGCCACCAAATGTTATGTTCAAAACATTTTTAAGCACAATGCCATTTGATTCAACCAACCAATCAGAATGACTTCTCTGTTATACTGAGTGAGATCTACAAATAAAAAGTCAACCTCATACTTTCATAAGTTTGTCAACAAGTATTCACTGCGGCAGGTGTGTGCCGCAATAATTCATCGAAGCGGGGGTCGCGTAAGCCAAGGGCAGCAACGCGGGGCTCCTCTGAAGGTGCACGTGGTGAGGCAGGAGGGCGTGCACTTGCCCGTAGCCCATCCGTCCTATCTACAGCCTCTATGTCATCTTATCGCCCTCGATCATCACCAGCCGGACTCTATTCCTACACTGGACGTACGTTTCTTTACTTTAATGTTTACCAAAATACACAAATATCAACATACTGGCGTATGGATACGTTTGTGTGGACATGTGTGTGGTTTTGCATGGACGTGTGTATGGTTGTATCCATGTATGTATGTGCTTAATTGTCAATCGGGTATTGAAAGGATTTTGCAAGCATAATTTTTAATAAACTCTGCCTATAGGTACCACTATGCCATCTCGCTCTACATCAGGTGTGAACATGACGCTGGGAGAAGATAGCGGGACGGGAAGTGCAATGGTCGTGGGTGGCAACGAGTGGACACGGCGACGTGCAGCCTCTGCCCCCGCAACACCTGCTGCTTCTCCACCTGCCAGTCCACAGCGTGTGCCACATAGGTAATGGGTTCTTTGATCCTCATCACTCCACTAGCTTATTATCACTTTTCTAACATTTCCCTCTTGTCATGGCTATCTCTAATGTTATGTAGTATAGTTGAAGCATTAGTTTGTCAACTCTTGCTATGAAATCCATTTAGCATTGTTATAGTAACCAATTCAAATATTTTTGTTTATATTGATCCATGAAATGGCCATCTCAATATCCTCATATCATGGTAATCATAGAAACTGATTCAAATATTTAGCAAGAATTGTTGAGGTCTGCATCTGAAGACATGATAAACATTAACATTTCAAAAAAACATTTGAAAACTTTGACAAAAATATAGATGCGTTGCAAGAATGTACAGAAGTTTGCATCTGATACAAATAAGAGTGCGTGGTATTTAAATAAAAAAATATTGAGATATTTGCAAAGAATAATGATATTTCTATTATTATGTCTTCCCGTATATATAAATATCACAAATTTTTTAAATATTCTTTAATTTTTATTACGTATGACTTATTTTAATTTTACTAACTAGCTCTCTTTAGTATTTGTTATTTAAATACTGGATACGTTATTTAAGTAAGTAAATATTGGAGCCTTATTTTTTAATAAAAAAAATGACAAGTACCTGGTACTTTAAAAAATTTTCTTCAACAATTCTCCACATAGGCAGAAGAAAAATGTGCAACTCCCGAATCATCCCCCACCCATCCCACCATATGTTTAAGAGTCTTATGAAAATATAATTTAAGCCACTTTAAATATAATTTTTTGTTTGGAACCAGGAACTATATATTATATGTGAATGTTAAGCTTTTATCTCGTTCATAAGTTAGAAGTTTCTGACAGGCAATCAGACGGACGTACAGACAACGTTGCGACAACAATAAATGTTACTGGTAGAAAGGATAAATGTTGAGGCGGGGAAAGGAAATTTGAAACCATATCGCCTCTTCTAAATGATGAAGAATGGAAACCTAGAAGATGCTTTGGAGCAATCATTAGGAATGATTAATAGCTTTCATCACACGTTTTTGTGACATTATTTGAACTACTTTCCAACCCACCGTACATGAAAATGTTGGACTTGGAAAACATTTTTATTCAAGAGAAAAATCTATTTTAAACCAAATGGCTGAGAATCAGTAATGTACATTTCACAATACTTTAGTTTGATCATGACATCTCATTTTCATTTCCGGTCATCTGTTATTTTTATTTGACTTTAAGTAGAAATTAGAATTACATATGTTTTGCCTTATTGTATTGTTCTAATTAATTTTTTGAAGTGAAACTTCTTTTGTATTAATAGTTGAAATGCAGAGAGGTAATTCTGCGTAGTTTCAATGACGCATGACAATTTCCTAATTCCATCTATTGGTTAATTTATATAAACATTTCTGTAATACTATCTATGATATTGATTTTAAAATAATTATCAAAATACTTAGCTCAAATGGGGCTGTTGATTATTATTATTACAACTTAACCAAAATTGTGATAAAAAATCCTAAAAATATATTGTATTGGGTTAGTATGAAAGTAATTTCGGTTCCGTAGTGGAAAATATAATTAAATTTTTTATTATGTGTTATAAATTTTCTTCTTTATTTTTTGCCACCTTTTGGGCAACTTTGTGACTCTGATCCTTATCAGCAAAAACCGATCCAAGCTTGATTTGAGGATAATCATCTCAATTCACGTAATGAAAGTTTTACTTTGCAGAGTTTTATAAATTTTAAATAAATAGTGGCGTAGGATCAGGTCTATAGAGGAGATGGGACATTACTTCCCAACCGAGCTTCAATAAATATTCCGCAAGTTACCAAAAATATATGAAGCCTTGCATTGTCAATTCTGGCCGTTTCTCTTCCAGTTGCTTCCTCCAGTTTCATTAGTTGTCGACAGTAAACATGTGAATTGATTGTTTGATTCCTTAGAAGCAGCTCAAAATACATAAACACTTCTGTAATCCCACCAAATTGACAGTATGAATTTTTTTCATACTTTTCAGCTTTCGAAGTCGTTTATGCTGCTTCGTCATGCTTAGACCAATATCATTCTTGATTGATTTTATTGTATATAATACATTTTTCATCACCAGTGATGATTGATTTTAAAAAAGGGTTGAATCTCTTTCAATTCATGCAGAATCCAAATATCTAGCTTCTTAACGAGTCCAAGATATTTTAAGTGATTTTCGATTGATACGTGTTACATTTAACCTCTCTGCAATCTCTTGTATAGTTATACGACAACCTGATTCAATTATGGCTTTGATTTGCGATAAGTCAGTGAGAACAGCGGTCAGGACTGTTAGGCATTCAACACCATGACCTTCATATATCTCTTTATCCTCCTCAACAGCTTTAAACTAATAACTACAAACAAAATTATGTATAATTTGCATTTAAATTAAGGTAAAAGTGACAAAAGAGTTATCAAATGTCAAAGTAATTATAGCATTGACAGAAGTCTTTAAAAAGAAATATAACGCCATCTACTTGTGAAAACCGAAATTACTTTCTTGTCAACACAATATCTTTTAACATGGATCATAAATAGTTTTCATATTTCATTCTAAGATGGTGTTAACGAACTTTAAATAGATTTTACAAAAATATATGTTTAATTAAATTAGTTACAAAATAAAACGCTCATAATAAAGAGGTTTCGCTTCATATGCATGGTTTTCCACCCATATATTTTGTTTGTCAAGTGAATTTACATTTCTTCTAGTTGCACGTGGATGATACCCAACATTAAATGGCACCAAGATTCACTGTAACAGACACCATCATTCTGTACATTTTGTGATTTGGATATCTGTTTTTCGTGTAAGAAATTTGTATTGTTTTACCTTTAAGAACAGTTCATTTTATTGACTATTCATATTAATTTTGCATAATTGTGATCGTGGAAGTATATATTCTAACATCATACAAAGAGTTTGTTTTTATTAATTTTCTTAACTCGGAAAGCCTTTCATGATAGTTTTTCTTATTAATTTTTTTTGGGAAACTACATGCTTTCCAATATGAAAATTTATTCCTTCTACAAAGACTTATGTTTGGATGTTATTTTTAGTTTTAATGCATAGAGCAGTCTTTCAAGGCATCTTATTAATTCTTTTCAAGGCATCTTATATTCTATAACCATTTATGATCATAGATTGAAGATATAAAAGAGTTCACCTTGATCTACATGTTTTAGAATTTAAACAAGTTTTCTGCCTTAACTGTGTTATATAGTTTGAATTTTTTCTGTGTTTTTATGTCATTTTTCTCTGCCGTTTACATCTATTTCACCACCTTCACGCATATTGTATATTATATTGTGTGCTATATGTGATTATATAATTAATATCATCTGCTAAATTTTATTTTGTAATCCATTAAAATAACTGTCATTTCTACCATTTTTTTATTTATATGATGACATGCCAGCATACTAAACAGCAATCAAGTCCAATTTAATTTATATAAGGGAAATAATATCTTTTTGAATACCTTAACATACAATCCGGTTCACTCTCTTATTTCAGATATTACATAAGCATCTAACTTACACGTTAGCAACGGATGTCAATTGCAGTGTCCTCTTTAGTTATCTTGACAAATTCCATTAACTGGTTAAAGAAATAAATTCTCGAGACATTGTACAGTATCACATTAACAACTGGCTTATATACAAATATAAAATGACACGCACCCTCTCAATTACACATGCACCATATACGTATGGAATTGTTTATTTCCTACCTTTGCAGTAACAATGTGCTGTCTAATTATTATGTATTTTGACTTATGTATATAGCTTTAATTAATGAATTAAATAAATAGTTAGCTTGATCACCCACTCACATTAAAATTTTGTGTGTCATTGTGTGTGTCAACTCCGACGTGTAACAAAGATATAACATTCCATGAGCGAGTTCAACATATTAAATAAATTATAATTATTTAGACATAATTGCGTGTTTTGAAAGTTTACAAAATGACATTGACACTAAGACATGGAAACAATACGACATCTCCTGAGTTTGAGAGAAACGAATAACATAGAGAATGTAAATCTAAACTATGTGATATATCCCAAGTGTGAGAGAGATGGAGAGATGCACACGAAGAAACTATATTTTGCCACGTTTTGTACAATCGGGACATATATTAATTAAATCAATGACATCACTATCGTATTTCTTAGAATGTGATGATGGATGTAAGGTATGGGAAGTTATTGGAATTTTCATCTGTCGGTCTGTCTGTCGGTATATTTTTGTTGGTTGTTTGTACTAGTATCATTTAAAAATGATTAAGCACTTTTAACAGTTTACACTGTTGTTTTAAATAAATTTATGTGATAAAAATTTAAGATCTACCAGTGATCATGACTTAATTAAATATTGACTAGATATTTTTCTTTTTTATCACTGGAAAACTCCTGTACATCAATATTTTTACATTATTTTTTTCAAATATGTTTTTCCCAATATTCACTAATTAGCATAGAATTACTGGCGCAAGTAGTAACAAGTAACACGGAATTAAAATCAAGCACAGTTCATGAATCATAGTCATATTGATAAATATTATTTTTAGTAAAATATTGTGTGACATTGCAAAGTCATACTTGAAAGTCAAATTTAAAATATGAAAGTTTCCCAAACTGTTATTAATTACATTGAATGAAAAGTTTAAAATATAAACACAAATTTATAAATACCCATTTTCCAGTATAATTATGATGAATCACAAATTAAAACATTTGTTTATATAAATTTAATTATTGAAAATGTAACCTTGACAACAGTTAATTAGTAAAACCTTTTACTAAAAAAATACTTCAAATTTAGTTCAAAAATTTCTGACAGTACGTGAAATAATGCTTTTCAGTCGGATAGACAGATAGTCATACCAAAATGGGTGTACAAAATAGAAAATAATTTTTTGATTATTGCTACAATTTTTGGTTTAAACAAATACACAGTAAGTCTATTTTCATGAACCTGAAGTATAAAGAAAACAACTTTGGAATTTTCAGTAGTATTTGTATAACAAGTGTCTGTTTATATTTGATCTTGCTGTACGTAAAGATATAATATGATTTATAAGGTAATAATTTCTTTCACCGACAGGTCTCATGTACAACGTTGCTCTTAGCACACACAGCCGAGCCGTCTCAGTATTTCCGCCCATAAACAACTATTCCATACCCGGAATAGCATTGCACACTGGCAGCCATCATGCGAGCACAACACCACTCACGAGATCCTGGGGACATGTTAACGCTAGCCACAGCTTTAATGGGTTTCAAGTAGCGAGTGCTTTCATTAAGCTATGCACAAATACTTCCCCCACCATCTACAGAGCATAGTATCTTTGTTACAGAAGTCTGAATGGTCATATGCTTGCTTTCTGTAATTGGGTGGAGTGCAATATGCTTTGGGTTAGGATGAGAAAACGGCTTGTTCTGGGAATTACTATATACTGACTCTGTTATGCGTCATTTCAACTGTTCTTGTCATAATTTTTTTAAGAATTATGGATAAATGCAACTGCTGGTCAGTTGATGAGCTCCGTTGGAGAATTACTTACATATGTTAAGATATTTACATTTGAAATTATAAGTGTACCGCCTCTGTTTGATTATTTGAAAGGCTGAATAACAAGATTGTGTAGTTCTACGAATGCACGAGTTAAAATATGATTATTATTAAACTTTGATGGAATCTCATTCTACTCGCTTCTCCAACTAAGCAAAATATCTTCAATGCACAAGTTTTTTCATCTAAAATCAATAAAAAGTTTTATCTACAAGTTAATAAATAACTAATGAATAAAAAATTGAAAACAGTCATGTTTTTACAAGCGAAAGTACAGTAGAACATAACACGAGCTAGTATTCAATAAACGAAATTAAGAAAATGTTATCAGTACTAAAAAACACAATGAACATATCAAAGAGTTGACTGTTACACTAGACAGCATTGAATGTTTGTATTTAATAAAGAATAACTCGTTAAAACTCTGTAGTTGTGTCTCTGTTCCTAATACGGCTCATATCAAAGATTAGACATTATTATTTACGGAGTAGCTGCGTATACATACTGCGATCATCTTATTGTTCATGATGTGTTGTGACATGAAATGTGCTCAATGATAAAGTGTTATACCCCTTATATTAACTTGTCCATAAAGTAAGAAATATTTTATACAGCTTATCTCTTTAAGGTTTCTTCAATTAAGGCTAAATTTATTTTAGCTTTGGTGAGTGACCAGCCTTAAATTTAATATAAATTATATATTTTGGCACATTTAATGTATCAATAATAACATTCACATAGTCAATGCGATCTTCGTCCAAGTGTTGCAATGTACATATATGCACACAATCATAAGGAATAGTGAAATTTAATTATATGCCACATTCTTTCCAGTAATCGTTCGTAATTATAGTGAGTAATAAACTTTTGCACTGAAATTTATTTGGTCAATATCTGTTTTAGCATCTACGCAAATTACAATGCGTGTTTCAACACTAAGTTAAATTATCTCATACTCCTCGACAATTAAAAAATGTTTAAAGACTGATAAGTAGAATGGGACATTAGATTAAATAGATTTTGAAATGGGAAAAAATTACAACATTTACAAATATGTCACTGCAAATATGGAGGGTAGTTTGGTAAATAATAAATGTATTCCAAATGTGACCTGATGGGGCAGTGCATGAAAGGGTACTTATGGCAATGATTGTATGCGGGCATGAGTAATAAATTTTCTATAAAAATGAAAAATTATACATATTTTATTTCAATCTGAAATCTAGTAAAAATTTTCTGACTGCGCTGTGTCCCGAGTCAATTAATGATAAAAATAATTGCAACATTATCGAGTATAACTTTTTGGCAAATAGCTATTAGATTTTTACGAGGTGTCGGCTGCTAGCTGCTTTAAAAATGAGGATTTAAAACTTACAGTCAGTATTTAACTCATTACTTAATATAAAGGACACTATACATTAGCTCATTTTAACACAGTAAAGATGTCTAAGTATTTACTGTTATTTTGTCGAACATTTTCTTTGAATGACAAATTTTGTCATCATAACAGCTTTTTAATATAATAAAGGACTCAATTCTACATTTGCCTTCAAATTATTTAAAAAATTTTACATTTATTTATTTGCTAATTGAAAAAACTAATAACACCCTGATGGAAAGGAATTTTATGATGCTGAGTATTCCCTTACCAGAGTGACAAATGTACTTACTAGTAAAAAGCTGAATAAATATTTAGATACCATTGAAAAAGTCATGTAACTTATTTCTGTTTTTCTTTAGTCCTTTTTCAAATTTACGTTTTTCATAAACTTTGATTCATTATTATTAGCTAGTGTAATATTAATAGCTAATGTCTGAAAACCATGTTTTGGCTCATTATATATGTGAATGTTTCACATTCACAAATTTGAATACATAATTATGAATATTTTGCAAATCAATATTGATCATAAAATGACATCAGTGACATCTTCATAATTTGTATATAACAATATATTACACATATGTAATTTTAGCTCATCTCAAGAAATTATACAAAATCACGATTTAGCTTTAATATTATCAGTATAATTTACTTGACCGACGCTGTACTATAAACATTCGTAATTCGTAACTAAAGTTGCGGGCTTGGTCGCTCAATCTAGTAGGTTTTGTATATTTTTTATCTTTATCTTTACGATTCCTCTCCGATTTAATGCGGTTCTTGTAGTGTTGTGAATAAAGTGTAGATTTAGCGAATTAGCTGGAGTTAGCTTGCAAAGCTTATTTAATTGGAATGTCTAGGTGGAGCTTTACTCTTAAGATAAATTAATTAACTATATTATCATTCCGATGATATGATCACCACTAAATATGCAAGTAGAATATATTAATAGTTCAACTATATTTTAGTTTACTTCTTAAGACTTCATAGTGCCGAGGTGGAAAAAAGAATTATTGCACATTAGCAAAGAAAATTTACCGTTTATTACCATTACAAGTATGTAATTGAAAGAAACTTTTACTAAACCTTGAATAGTCACAATGAACGCTAATAGCATTTTTTTCAAAGACAACTGAGGTGAAAATTGTTTTTGTAACAAATAACTTGTTATAGTTTTTTCAGCAAAATAAAAACAAAAATTATATTTAATATAAAGTATTAAATGTAAAAAAATGGAAAAGTGATTTAAATTATTTAAAAAGATGTTTTGAAATTGATATTTGACATCTGTAGTAAAAGTAATTTTTAAACTAATGTTTTTACTCATTTAATCATAAGTGGCTATTAGAACCGTTAAATATTAATGTTTTTTATGACAAACTCTTTGATATAAAATAAAGAAAGAAAAACAGAGAATAATTATTTTTTGCTAAGCTGTACCTTTACTCTGATGTGTCCTGCTGCATAGAAAATAAACGATAAAAGATTAATGTTGTACTTTTCTAAATATGTTTCATGTATCTACAGACAAAAGTGATAATTGGACAAAGTAACAATCTCTACTTTGTTTATTCAATCTTTTAAATAACTATCAAAAATATGTAAAACTCTGGGTAGTTTGAGAATCTTGGGGTCATATATAAAATTGATAATAAATGACGCTCATTGAAATAATTACTAAACTCTTTAATGCCCATTGTAACAGTTTCTAGTTTTATAATGATCTCCATTGAAAATTGACACTAGCGAATGGTCGTATATAGGCAAAATTAATAATGTTAATGTTTTATATTAGATTACCTAATTTTTTTGACTGGAATTATTGATGTGTTGATAATTAATATTTGTAATTTTATGTAATTACAGTTGTTTGTAATGTATAATATTGTACCTGAAATTATATAAATAAGGTTTGCTTCATCAATTTAACAGTAATGAGAACTCAAAGGCAAATATTTGATAAATTGAGCAGTCACCGAGCTAAAATTATTGCACAGGATAGAGTAAATACATTGAAAAGGAAAATATACTCAAAGTAAACATGGAACAAATTTTTTATAGCAATTTTTTTACAAGTATAAGTCGAGTTAGTTCATTCCATTCAGTACTCTCTATGGTTATCAAATTATAATCTGTAAATTTTAATCTTTTATTTGTTGAGAATGGGACAATTTTTCAAAATCGGTATGTATTTCAGTTATGGTTAAATCATTATGACTACATCTCTAAGAGTTGCTTGAAGAGTAGTTTGTCTTAACACATTCATTATCGACCACGTAATATAATGTGGTCCAGTGCTTTAAAAGAGTGGTCGACCACACGATATTGTGTGGTGAGTTCGAGCAAACTTTACAGACTTATATTTCAGCAGCCACTTGCATGTACTATAAGCAAGGTACAAGTTAAAAAAGTGGGGGTGCCCTTGAGATGTCGGATATTTTTATTGTAGCTTATTACACTTCCGGCCAATTTATTTCGAATTGTTGTGTGTTTTGTATAATTTCGAAATTTTTTTTATGTTCTCACTGTTTGTTTATGCCTGAAATAAGTTACTAATGCCAAGAAATAGTAGATCAATTTGTGTACAAAAAGGCATGTAAGACAGACCAAGAAGTTGCTGAATTATTTAATGATTCAGATCTTGATTACTCTGGCCACAGAGTTTCATTCCTTATACTCGCCCTTGTCAATGAAGGTGTTAACATAATTTAGTGTCTTGTTTATTAATTCACTCCAAACAACATATGGGAGTTTATTACCATAACTTCTCCATATAACAGATATGAAATCCACTGTTCTAAAATGTGGATGGCTATATTCTAAATATAGCCATCTAAGTTTTAGAACAATATTCTAAATCTAAATGGCTCTAAATCTAGATGGCCATTTTCATCGCCAGTAGTATACAATCTTGTGAATTAAAAGAAAGCTGAAAAAGAACATTGTTTTATTGTATGAACTAATACATTCTCTGTTAATACTACATAATACTAATATATACTTGAGCAAGTTGAGTTTTGAAAAATAATGACCATTGGGAAGTTTTTTAAAAGTCAGAATAGACATTGGGTGATATTACTATGTTTTATTTTATATAGAGTTAGATAGGTTTGGCAAATTTTATGCTATTTTGTTTTAATTTTTTTCATGAAGCAAACTGTAAGTTTGTAATCAGCCGGTATCTTTCTTTAGGTAACATCTGTCAAAAAAAATTACAGTGGTTGCATATCTGCCTTCCAGTCTATCTATTAATCTCTTTATTATATTTAGGTCCAAAAACAGATAGTGAGAGACAAGTACATAAATCCATATTTTATACACTTATTGTTACTAAGTAAAAGAATTGTAAATTTCTGTTCTTTGAAAGAGAGAGGGTTTCTTTCTTTTAGGTTTCTGATTAAGAAAGTAAAAAATTCATTGTCTTAATTGTATGCTCTCATATTTAGTGTTAAATAGTAAGTTTTGTGTTTATATTTAAGTAATCATCCACCTGACATTTTTCAAGTATTGAACAAGAAAATCTCTTAACGATTTTTGAATTGAAAGAATTCCTTCCCATACTTGCGGATATGCCTTTCTTAAACATTTTCTTGACAAGCACTAATTAACGAATTAACGCAGAACGCGCCAACCAACTTTCAAAATTAATGCCCAATATATTCAAAATCTGCGTAAAGTTATGTTGGGCCCAATATCGAACTCTCCGACCCTTAAGAGGTTAACATACTTTGATTTCAGGATAAACTCAAATTTCTAGATTTCTATAGTGAAACAGTCTATAAAAGTTCCCCGATTATTTTTATTATTGTAATCTACTAGCCTAGTACTACTAGTAATATTACTAGTAATCTACTAGTAGTCGACTAGCTAAATATTTAACTAGTAAAAGTTGTTTAAAGGTTTATTATAATGGCTTCTTCTAAAGGAGGCCTTAAAGAGAAGAGAATATTTTCATAAGAATATTTCAAGTATTATATTCTTCAACAAACCTGATTTTACCTTGTTACAACTGAATAAAGTAAATGTTACCGAAATTATAACCTGTTGTAAGTTGATGTAACTTGGAGTTGAAAACTTGTTTATGGGCAAAAGGATGACGGGCGAAATGCTGGAACACATTCGCAAGTGTCCACCACAAATAATGTATAAATTTTGTAGTGGCTTTCGAATTATAAAAGACTTGAAATTACTCCAATAACTATTATGGATAAAAAAATAAGGATAAAAACTGAATATTATTTTTATAATTTAATATTTGTGACACCTTTACAAGGTGTCAATAGACTATTGATTTACTGTCACTTTATTGTTATGAAAGATTGAAGGCATATAAATATAGAAAGATAGAAGGTATATAAGTAAGGGTATATATTTATGTTTTTTATATACCTTCTAAATGAAAAATGCACTATATAGTTTTGTTTTATATCTTTTTACATCTAGTATATTTTCCATTGCTTCTTTCTTGAAAGCTGTTGCAAGTTTGAAGACCTATTTGAATACATAAATCTTGTTAGTGGTGGACACTCGGACCAGAGACGCCCATTGTTCTTTGTTGACTGATGTATTATAAATAGAATAAAATAATCAACAAAGGGCAGTTATGATATATTCTGTGGATTTCCTGGTTTAGAATTTTATCAATATCTGTTGATAGGTAAATAAAAAAAATTGTGCGTGTCAGCTCTGACACGTGACTGGAGTTTACTCTTTAAGTATGTTTGTTATGTGATATATATTATATATATATATATATATATATATATATATCATATATATATATAATTTATACATACAATTGTTTGAACATACATATTCTACATAAAAGGCATAGAAAATATATCATATACAAACATTAATTACATAACCTACCTAGTACCCATATCCACGTGTTCTTTAGAATTTATTTCATCATCATTTTAAATATTTAATGGTGCGCAGAAAGGCCAACTAACGGTTACACTTTTTTCAATGCTCTAAACTTCTGATTCTACTCCTCATAAACTTTCGTACCAGGCGCTATATATGAAAATATATTCTTAAGGAGTAAACACCAAAAACAATGTTTTTAAAACTTTTGGCTTATATGCCTGAAAAATATTAATTGTTGCATTGTAAAAAAACTGCCTAGCATAACAGTCGGTTAAGATGCCTGAAATATAATAATTAATATTTTTATAAATGTTGAAATTTAAATTGCCTAAAAGGTTTATAAAAGTTTACATTGATTTTGCATTTTCACACGACCTCTGTAGAAAAAATGATATTTTTGTATTTATTAATAATTGCACCGCAATTAAGATCCAAATACTTCAGAATCAAAAAAACATTTACCAACTTATTTTTCTTTTAACGTCGAGTTACATATGCGGTGAGTAACGCGAGCAATACTTTTGTGATGCTATTTTTAAAATTAGTTATTTAGTGTCATCAAAGGTGAGCGTTGTTCAATTAAAGTTCCATATTACTGGAACGAGATTTATGGAGCATATTTATAAAAACATTTGTGTATTTTGAACAAATTACTTATTTTGAAAATAATCACAAAATTTATAGGATAAACTAGGTTCTGATTATGGGAATTTTCTAGGATTTGTCAATGTATGTATCGCCTTTTTCGCTTCTACTTTGTGAACGACAAGCTATTTAAAATAAGATCATATTAAACAATTTACATATTATTAAAACAATGTTTTTGTACACATTGAATAACTTGAAAACTGAGAACAAACATAGCTAAGTTGAAATAAATAATGTGTCGCTACTGAGGATGACTTACGCATGCAGCACATAGGCTTGCAATACTGGTATCCTGGTACTAATACCGTCATTGCATATGTTTTGAAAAATGTTTCTTTAATAAAATGGTCTCTTTGATTTTGATTTTTTACGAAAGCATCACAACCCCTTTCAAAGCCTGTCAATATTTTAACATGATATGCAAAAAAGGCTTATTTATATATTTAAAAAATTATAAAATTCTGTGCATTTATTTTCAAAAGATGATTGAAAAAAAATGTATGTTGGCCTTAATATCTATATTTGAACAGAAGCACCTAAAATCTGAGTACAAGTTTACTGTTATTATAAAATTAATAAGGATGAAATTTTTTGGAAATTAACTTCTTAAATATATTTATGAGACTATATTTATGAAGATATGCAGACAATAATAAATGCATCTAAAAATGTATGACAATATCAGGTTTTTAAATAAAACTAATTCGTAACTTAGAGTATTTTGGAATAATGAAACTAATTTTCAAATGTGCTTCCAAGCACACACGCATCAGAAGAGTTCACAATACACAAATGTAAGCGCTATGCATTCAGGGCATTTTGTTAATATTTAAGTGTTAGCGATGAAATTAGTTGCCTTTAGAACCGGTGATAAATTAAAAATTATATAACTAGATGTTGTTGAGATAAATTATATAAATGAAAAACCATTATATATTTATAGAAATAGGCGTAGTTGTTGAGTCCATAATTGTAAATTGGACACTCCTGTAAAATTCCTTTTAAATAAATAAAATGTAAAATTATATATGTTGTTTTTTTTTATTTAACTGTCCAGTTATGTGAGACATATTAGTAGTATCTGTATTTCCAGCAATCCAGTTTATATGGTTGGTTAACAATAATTTTATTAAGTTATACTAAACAAAAATTTGTATCCTTTATTGAAAATGTATTTCATTTAATTTACTAATGAAGTAATATTGAGTACATAATTTTTTTAATTAAATTAAATACAGTGAATTTCGGTTATAAAAACGATTAAGGGACTGCCAATATTAAATAGCTAAAACGCATATTCGCCCTCATTTACATAACCTCTTTCTTCTACACTCTTATTGCCTGTGTGTGAATGAGACAGTTATCGAATATTTGCCCTCATTTATATGACCTTTTACTTCTACACTCTTATTGCCTGTGTGTGAATGAGATAGTTATCGAATATTTGCCCTCATTTACATAACTTCTTTCTTCTACACAATTATTACCTGTGTGTGAATG
Organism: Druceiella hillmani; assembly: GCA_039881145.1. Classification (NCBI taxonomy): domain Eukaryota; kingdom Metazoa; phylum Arthropoda; class Insecta; order Lepidoptera; family Hepialidae; genus Druceiella; species Druceiella hillmani. Next base: position 10,149,072 of record JAYKKI010000081.1, on the reverse strand, counting down.
AGACAGTTATCGAATATTTGCCCTCATCTACATAACTTCATTCTTCTACACTCTTATTGCCTGTGTGTGAATGAGAGTTATCGAATATTTGCCCTCATTTATATGACCTTTTACTTCTACACTCTTATTGCCTGTGTGTGAATGAGACAGTTATCGAATATTTGCCCTCATTTACATAACTTCTTTCTTCTACACTCTTATTGCCTGTGTGTGAATGAGACAGTTATCGAATATTTGCCCTCATTTATATGACCTTTTACTTCTACACTCTTATTGCTTGTATGTGAAATTGAGAGTTATCGAATATTCACCCTCATTTACATGACAACTTACTTCTACGCTCTTGTTGCCTTGTAGGTGTAATGTTTACATCTAAAATCAACGCATGCCTTCTTGAGTTGGAAACTCTGTACCTCTAATCTTTATAAACAAAGCTAAATGTAAACAAAAGATAAGAAGCTTACTGAATGAAACTTTGTGTTTTGTTTCCGACTCAACCCAGTCGTAATATCTGCATGGGATTTCTAAGAACTTGGTCATAAATTAGTCCTTGAAACTAGTCGCTATACCGGAAGTCGTCTTTATATCTGAATTTGCTATAGCTGAAAAAATGTTGTAGGAAAGTGTATTTTAAATTCGAGGTATATAGATGTGATGTTGCAGTAACCAGAAAGTTGTAAGAAAAAAGGTTGTTAAAACTGAAATCCACTGTAATAAGACGATGGCGTAGAGCTTTTACTGTAAAATAATTATTGATATAGAAGATTGAGATAGACTAGATTTGTGAGTTAAAATGAAAAAAATATTGTAGGAAAGTACACTTTAAATTTCAGGGCTGTAGATGTGACGTTGCAGTAATCGTAAAGTTATAAGAAGAGGTTGTTAAAACTGAATTCCACTGTAATAAGACAATAGCGTAGAGCTACTACTTTAACAATGATTATTAGTATAGAAGAAATAGACTAGATTTGTGCGTTAAAATGACAAAATTAATTTAGTTATTAATTTTTACCGTTAGACTAAATATTCAATATCGTAAATAATGATTATGGTATTTCTAACATGATTCACACTTGCCAAGAATTACTTGAAAGGAAATGATCTAAATGTAATTATTCAGCATTCCAGAAATAAGAGACATTTAAGTCTGTCAGCCCAAATATTTTCGAGTATTGAGTTTTAAACAGAAGCCTAAAGAAACTAAATTTATTTGAGCAAAAATGAAAAAATAGAAACAAGCCAGTAAGTTTTCGTTCATATTAAAATAAGGGTATAAATTATAGATAACACAAAGAGGTAAATTTTTCTAAAATTGTCTCTTGTGGATTATATATTTATTAATTTTGTATCTAATTAATATGTGTAAATGTACATATGACAGACTTATTACTATACAAGAGCAAACTCTTCTGTTTAACCATAGCTAAGGAATTTAAACAAAGAGTTCCCAGGTGAAGTGGATGATTGTAGTTACCATATAATCGATCACAATTTTGCAAAATAAAAAGGGAAAAAAATTTACGTAAAAAATGGGTCAAATTTGACATGTGTGTCAAATGTGACATGTGTGTCAAATTTGACATGTGTCCTTCAGTCAAAAGGAAAAGCATGAGGCATAAAAAACAGGAAATCAACAGAAGATAACAGCTCGAGTAATGTCAAGAGGCATATTTTCATACGATTTTTGAAAGTACATATGAATGACATTCATTTCTGATAGTAGAACTCAATGAATTTCATAATTTAACAGCATGAAGAAGAGGGGAATATTCATAAAAGAATAAATTAAATTTAGGAATGAACATCACGTGTAGGCTACGAGCAGACAAGTTTGTGAATCTGGCACTGTGGGTATGTAAAAACTACATAGAATGTTTAAAAATATATGAAGATTATTCCGATCAAGAATCGCCATTTTTAATTGAGTCATAGTCTAAACTCTGATAAATGGCCTAGTTTTTAGGGTCATATATGTATAACCCGCAAATGAAGAATGTGTCTATTATTCATACATGTATTCTTTGCATTAAACTGAGTACGAAATTCTAAGGAACTATGACAATCCTTAGCCATTTCTGAAAATTTACCAAAGTTACAATTTCAACAAAAAATTAATTTTTTTTCTATCCAGGTTTCAGATGTACTCGGTTTGATACATAGAATCACCTTCATAGATCATAGACATGATCTATATTGCACACATTCAAAAATATGTCTATTGTTCAAACAGGCGATTCTGTGTAGTTTGAAACACGGCAGCAAATGTTAAGGAATTTTTGGTATTTCTAAAAAAATCATTGTCAGAGTAAAATTATGCTTCAAATGAACTCATATTTATGTACAGGATCACTTTCATGAATGATTGAAGATGTTCTTTATTACACCTGTACAATGGGCGCATAAATTTTGAATTTGTTAAGCAAGTGGTAGACAACATTTAGATAGCATAGCACAGATATAAATCATGTCGATCTAAGAAACAAGACATAAAGATTCATGCTATCAGCACTCCATATAACAATATATAATATCTAATCAGTGGACTACATTTTGCCTTCAATGAATCTTTTTATTTCACTGGAGGTTAAGTTCACATAACAATATTTAAATTCTGTTTATCTTACAGACATGGTAACGGGAAATTTTTAAGAACTACGTAAAATAAATACAAATAAAGCAGTGAAGAAAAATGTTCATACTTCCTTATCCTAATTAACAACATCGTAAATGCGAAACCGAGTTAGTGAAAGTGAAACATCACTTTCACGACTCAACTACTGCCACCAAAACTTCACTAATCTCTGTAAAATTTTGCATAAATGTAACCTGTGTTATGAATGTGAACAACATAGAATGACTTTGTCCCAAAATTTCTACTTTCTATACACACACACACATATATATAATTATATATATATATATATATATATGTATGTATATATATATATATATATATATATACATGGACATGTACATGTACATATACATATACATATACATATATATATATATATATATATATATATATATATAATAAACCTGAATACAATTCAAGACCTTTGTTGTAAAATTACAACAAAGGTCTTGAATAGTATTTTTATTTTTATTTTTTTTATTCTTTCAAATGTCAATCAAAACATTTCTATATTTAAATTGATCGTTACTGGAAGATGGAACGACATTAATAAAGAGCAATTACAGACAAAAGTTAAAATAAGAGAAAACTTGCAGTATTGAAGTATAACCGTATGGTTATAATATAGCTTTGGCATATGTGGTTCAACTTGTATGAACAATTTACAATTATGTCTTGAATTATTCGGACCAAACCCTCACTCTCTTGAAACCTTAAATACGTATTTCCAATCTATGATAAAATGAAATTCCTGCAATTTTTTTGGAATCTGGTGTCCTTATTGATTACGAAAATTAAACAAATTTATTGTATTAATTATTTACGTATTAATTAATTTATGTATTATATACATTGTTATTATAAAGTTGATAAATTGTTATTAATATGTGTATTTTTGAAATCATGCAAATTTTACTTCTAATTCTAAGCTAACACTACACACACTTCAGCCATATATGACCAATATATTTATTTCAAAATTACAAAAAATATATTGTCTCAATTTGTATATTTAGGATACTATGATTTTGTCATTGTACTCAAAATGCTAAAATATATTCAGTGACTACGGTGAAGTAAAATAAAAATAAAAATTGCAAGAAATCATTTTTCTCCGTCTTAAACAAGACTCTAAATGCTTAATTTAGGATAAGCTAACGTATAGACAGCATATTTAAATTATTGTCAAACATTTGAGAAATCATGCAAATGTTCATATATCTATAAACTTAAAACATTCGTAATAAGATTTTCGTATATGATGTGCACGTGTAGGCCTGGTGTTATTTTTTCTTTCATTGATTGAAATAAATATTAAAAATTCTGTATTTAAATTGATTATTACTCAAAAAAGTAAACAATATTAATAAAAAATCAACACCACACACATAAAAAAACAAATGTTAGTAAAACAATAAGAGATAAGGTGTGAGCGTTGAAATCTAACTGTAAGTTTAATTTTGAATTGGAACGATTGGCAACTTAACCAGAGGCATATTAGAGTATAAAATAGAGATACAGGTGGAAATATAAGTCAACATTGTTTATGGATTGATCATTTGTCTCAAAGGTATAGTTGTTGGATCACAGTGACGGAGCATGATGAATTTCAATTATTATATTTAATATTTGACACAAATTTAATATTAGACACAAATTATTAGTTGAGTTTAAATCCCGCAAGCCCCTGATTTTTTTCAGAATGTTATGCTAAGCATATTGCAGACAATATCCATGCCATTTTTTACAGAAATCGTTTGATATAAAAACATGAAATTTAGTATAGTTATAAAGCATATTAACCTATGTATATTTTAATAATTTACACTCAAAAATATTTATAGAAATTTTGTATGGAGAAAAAAATTCATAAATCGTATTAATTAAGAAAACAAGTTATAAGAACTTTATGTGAGATAATTTTGTTGAAGATGTCTATAAAAATTATAACTCCTCAACTCAGCCTCGTATTATAGAAAATCCTAGATTAAATTATAAAAAGCGTCACTTGAAGTTTCCGTAAAGTTTACCGAAACTATCCTAAATCTCGAGTAATTGAGAAATTCACAACCTTTTTACACTTGTTAAGGATATAGTAGGCAATGTACTTACATAGTGAAATGCAATATGATTATTTATGAAGAGATAAATGCAATACTATGTACAAATATTTGTATGTGATGTGTACAGAAACTTAATAGTGCGAATTCTACTCGTATTTAACATGTTTTTGGTATTTTTTGCAATGTAATTTTATTATATTATTCATGAATACTGTACTCATCACATCATATTCTGTCTTTTTATTCATAGCAATGAGCCTTGTAAATAGCTGGCCTTGTAACTTTGCTCAATATCCAAGTTCGCAATAATGTTTTGATATCACTTTGTGTGCCATTTTTTGCGCAATAATCACAATAACTATCAATATTTAAGCAGGTTTATTAAAATCACTAAATAAATTTGCATATCAAAATAGTTTCAATATCCGTTATTATAGACGTGGTTGGCACTTGTTTAACGTCCTTGACATAACACTTCCTACCAAAAATAGCAGAAAAATAAAATAAAAATTAATTAACGAAAACAGGTTACATATGAACATGTAATCATACATCAAACAAAATGTGATGCGAACAATATTGTACGTACTCGTATATATGTTCATTCTATGAAAAAGCTCGCAAAGCTTTCATAATAATAATTTAATAGTTATTGAATTTTGCTGTAATTCTCAGTAGCTGGATTTAAGAAGGGACCTGATTACAAAACATTCCATGCGTTTCTGAACGAGTATGAGATTGATTTGATTAAAAAAGTATTGTTTTTTGTGTCACTTTTGTATATACACATGATCGACTTTGATTAGATATGATGTAACACATTAGTTCCGTTTCAAATTCCATTTTTTTATGTCTCGGTACATGTTGGAAACGTAAGTTTGACTTTTATTATTACCTGGATTTTAAAAGGCAAAAATTTCCTTTCCTAAGTTTTATATTATTTCATTTTTGGCACGCACATTTTAAGTATTTTAAAATCCAAATATACCTGGAATAAAAAAATTGCTAAAAAATTTAAAATATTAATCTATAGTAAAAAATACCAAACCTCAATGATTCTGGACTAAATGTGCAGATTTTCACATATAATTCTCATATCCTAACGTCAGTGACAGAAAGCTATACCTAAAAATAAACTGATATAAAAGTCAGCCTTCTTGCCGTTAATTACCTCTATCTGTAGTCAGCCGAACGGTACATATAGTTGGCTACGTACGATCCCTATAAATGGCTAAGCGACACAGGGGGTCGGCTTCGAATAATCATTTTAATCAGCCTGGTGGTTTATTTCTCTCTGTCGCAGTAATCAACTATAATTGGGTATTGTGATTGGTTTTTTGCTTACCACATTTCAAACTTATAGATATTTCTTCAAAATTCCACTGTTTTGATTGAGTATACGATCATGAAAACAATTGAGTTTACGATCTTGAAAATCATTGATGGCTCTGATCTCTGTATTGTATCATCCATATCTTACAAACACTTTCGACATCTGCATTCATCATACCACCACAGACACCAAGATACTCTCTTATCGTAACTTGCAACATTTTCACTTTGGCATTTGTCTGATTGCTGCAATATACTGGCAATACATAAGTTATGGCTATTTATTATAGCACTGACACCTTTTAACAGTGATTCAAAGACATAATAATTCTCTCCATGTCCGAAGTTGCAGCTGATACTCTCTGACGCAACAGATTATTGAAATTTTCCCAACCATTAATTACCTCTTTAAAAAAAATTACGCAGATTATGTTCCGTAAACTATAAATATCATTAAATACGACACCTATAATTATGCTGTGGTTAAGTATAGCGAAAAACCTGTTTTAAATAAATGTCAGTAATTTATGGCTAACATATCTATTAAATAGCTGTAAAAAGTCTATTCAAATAGCTATCATTTCTATTATTTTCACCCAATCACAACCACTTTTGCATTGGAGTTTACTCATATGCCACTCCTGATGGCTATTATTAAAACAGTGGAACTGTCAGTTGAATACAAATAACACCATTCTTAATAAAACTTATAACCTGAAAAACCTACAGCGTTATTACAGGGATTTTGAATATTTTAAGCATCCCTTCAGAAACCATAAAAAAGAAATATTTCTATATAATTCAAATTTTACAGCTGTATATTACTGAATTGTCAAATTGATGGAAAAATTCATTCTTCAGACACGTAACAATTTTTTTTAATTTATATCAAATAAATTCACAATTAAATGAAACTACGTGATGTAGTATTATTTCTACTTTCTTTAATTTCTTTACCACGACCTAGGTTTCGTTGTATTACAACATCTTCAGGTGGTTTCATCACGTAGTTTCATTCATCAATTGTGAATAATGAATTTCTACAAAATTAACGCCAAATATATTCAATATCAAATAAATTGAAAAAAAATTTTACGTGTAAGATGATATGAATGAAAAAAATTTACGTATTAGGATCCACAAATTTAACTTCAAACACTTTTTACGAATATAGCATTTGAAAATAATTAAAAACTTAAGCAACCCTTCAATTTTCTTCATCAGCGTGTATAGCTCACTTTATTATTAAGCTTCGCCAGACATATCGCAATCACGTCAGAGATCACAGTATACATGTGTAATAAATAGACAGAATTTAGACCAGTAAAATGAAAAGATATTTAAGAAACACATTTTTTTAACTTTCCAAATTGATAATTGAACAAATTATTTATTTATCTATTTTAATGTATCTAATTAATACATATGGCGGACTTATTGCTATAACAGCTATATTACAATCAACCAGAACACCAATCCAGCCCTGCTCAACGAACGGCCCACGGTGCATGGTGCCATCAAGCCATCAAAGGTCGTATGCCTTGTGATCAACACAACACAATCAATCAATGACAATCAATCTGATTATTAATTTAAGTACTTCTTAAATTATATAAACAAAAAAAAACAGACTTGCTTTAAGTTATTTATGAAGAAAACAAAACAATAGAATGAAAACAGTTTATCAACAATTGTTTATTATTTTTAATTATAATATTTTGATTTATAACCTGTAGATAGGTACAATGTACATTCATACACACAATTACAATATTACTATTCACTCGCTGGATTTTACAAGCCTGCGGCGGCCCATTGGCCGTCCGCATTCCGTTGAGTCACCGTACCGCTAATCAATATACATTATATAATCTTACGTTACACCAAAATACAAACATTTACAAAAAAATTATTAATTATTCCAGTATATAGAACATTTGTTTTTTTTTCATTTTGTGTATAAAACTTTAATTATGTAAATACAACAATTATGATAAGTGTAGAAAGGGGCATAAGTAGGAATGAGAATTGTGCTATAATGCTGTCAGGTGGTGGCTACCGAGTTGTGCAGTGTCCTTCGGACTGCCTAGGACCCCCTACGCCCGTGGCTAGTCCTCGTTTTTAATATGTGGCAATTATTTAAGTCCAAAAACAAAATTATATTTTGGCAACACTAACAGAACAAATTATCCGACATTTTAATTGTATATTTTCACTTTATTCCTTATTATAAAATAAAGCAATGGAACTAGTCGATAGAAACATCAGTATTATCCCTCTCTTGAATGCAATTGTTATTCCTAAATATAATGTTGAAATGAAAAAAAAATATTGACAACTAAAACTAACAACTATAAAGAAAGAACAAATTTTAATTACTTCTGAAATATTTCTTTTTCAATTTGAAAAAAAATGTCATTAACATTAATCTTCACTGGTTCTGTTACCTTAATATTTCTACAGTCAGTTATCAATTTCAAAAATAAAAAAAATCTTGAGTAATTAATTTTTTTTTATATTCCTTTATACCTCTAAATGGCATCCCATTGAAATGGAATAGCCAATGACAAGAGTGTCAAATTACATTAACACTTTAATAGGACTCGGTCTTTCACAATTGTCTCGCATTCATCCTATATAGCCATGAAGAGTGATTGGTTTCTTTGCTAAATTTAGTTTAAATATAGCCACGCTTTAGCAGCAACTGTACTTTAGTGCTGAAGTAACTTCATAAGTTATAAGTTATTCACACTTAAGATTACATGAGCCTTGATATGTCTGAACATATGGCGCTACAGTCATAGTAACATTTTATGTCATGTTGTCGTCAAGTATTTCATTTTACTTCAATATTCTCAACCCCCAATGAAGCCGAGGGCATAGACAACCAACATCACATGCTTTTGATCTTCCTCACTTTCAAAAGAACAGTTTAAACCGAAATTTGCCTTAATCTGCCATATTTGTGGATTTTACTCTAATGCAGTTTGCGTGACATTTGTCATTTGACTTGATATTTCTTGGTCATTAAATTTGGCATACATACTGTAACTATACATTATAATACTCGACTACTAATAAAGTACCCTCGTCCTTTTTTTGGGTATCTCACCTGTATGCTGTGTCTGACAGAAGTGCTGCGAGTGACAATGGGACATTATATAATACTAGCATGTCTTCTTACTAAACACATTTTCTTGGGGCACCCATCATTGACATCGAATAGCATGCATTACCCACCACAGTCACTATGGGATATGCTATACTTTTTTGCAATAAAGAATGCATTGCTTTGTATCCAAAAATGACAAACATCTTTTAACAAAGTATAGTTAACTACCCCCTCAATATTTACTGTTTCTAGTAAAACGTAAAAACGTAGGTCAATTATAAACTATTAGTGAAAATAGAAATTGGTCAAAAATAAGCGAGCTGTGAGCTTCTAAATTCAATAATGGGAAACGAGTGAGGATATCTACCTCTCTCATTTGTTCTCATAGAATACAATGAGCATTATTAAAAATTACATCACAACCCAGTATTGCTATCCTTGTCTAAACGTTAAGTGTAAACTTTTACGATTTGGTCGATTGCAAAGATTTCTCAAATAATTTTCGACACTCCTCGTCAAATTTACAATCATGATTTATGAAATAAAATAATCATTTAGTCAAATACTCTATTACCACGTCACTTTAAATATTACATAGTTTCATTGGAAATATATATATTGCTAAGTTAATAAATAGCGAGCAAGGTCACAATATGTGAGCCCTTACGTACACAATATTGTGACACGTGCACTCTAGGGGTTAATAATAAACAGAAAAAAAAGAATAACTAAAATTGCTTTTCAAATATTATACATTGGTATAATAACAAAATTCAATTGATGGTTCAAATGATTTTTAAAAGCCAGTTATTATGGAAAATATTCTGTTAATTGTTACTTTAACTCAATTAGGACTTATACCTTTTTGCCACTATGCCATGTTCCATTATATCGTCAATTTTAGAAATATTATTCTTCAAATATTATACATTGGTATAATAATGAAATTCAATTGACGATTCAAATGATTTTTAAAAGCTAGTTATTACGGATAATATTCTGTTAATTGTTACTTTAACTCAATTAGGACGTATACCTTTTAGCCACTATGCCATGTTACATTATATCGTCAACTTTGGAAATATTATTTTTAATAACTTTTAAGACATGTATATAAGAAATAAATTAAAAACCAGAATATTAGAGTTTAATTAACTAAAACTGACTCAGTCACATTCGATTTTTCTTATGCAATCATACATGAGTTAAGCAAACAACTCATGTTAACCCTTTCACCAGATGTTCCTTTCGAGCTGTAATGGAACGCAATACAACATTTAATTTAACAAAGTTGAAATTTTATACAGTACATTATATAACTAAAACAATTTTCAGGGTGAGAATGAAATACAACAGAAAATGCGACTGAAAACTCCCACCGTGCTGCATTCTAAAATATGCATCGTAAATTTGCAAAACTACATGTCTGACTCGTACTTGCATATTTTATCCTTAATCATCACCACAAGTCCAGCTCATTACATCGGCAGCAAGGGTTAAATGTAGGAGCTTTTTTTGAATCTGCTTTAAGTAAAGAAAGCGTTTTGTTGTAGAATTTTCTTTAATTTTTAAATACGTCGATAAGCAAGTGGACTTTTTAAATTTTTATTAAATTAAACTAAATATTGATCCCAAAGCGATGCAATAAATAAATTTTAACTGAAAACATAACTGTCACTTCAATCTTTGGTTTTCAAATTGCTTTCCGCTAGCTACGTAAAATCTTCTAACACGTAAAATCTTTCATCTTCAACTCAATTTGTACCTAAATTGATAATTAAATTAAACAAAAAGTAATATTCTCCCAAAATGTCTCAATATTAAAAGTAAATTCATTATTCTAGAAATTCCAGTGGCATGGACATGGTCGCCAAAGTTGTTTATGAGAGTTAACTTGAATTGTACACGTGTCAATCAGATACCTACCAACGGTATCTACTTCCAGTATTGTACTTTTCAATTAATCGTTTAGAAAATTGTTAATAATGTATGAATACAAAAAAATTATAAAATAACAGTGCTGAAAAACAACTGAATACAATAATAACTAATCAATTATTTAAACTACCTTATATTTTATTAATTAATCTACCCTTCGGAAAGCCTTTTTAGTGTCTATGAAGATAATTTTATGTTATGTAATATTTTGGATGTGACAATTTATGAAAAATACATTATATTACCAGGACATGTTTGACCACATATATTATCAGTAAATTAGTGACCAATACCAACTGTCGGTTAATATAATACAATTTTGAGATCATACAAAAGATATTGGCCAAATGTGCTTCATGGCTAACCTACTTTTTTCTATAGGTCCTGTAACATTTATTAATTCTTTCCAAGATAAAATTGTTTTCAAAGAATTTACATATAACTTACGCAATCATAGTAAACGACTTTTCAAATTACTATTTATAAATTTCT